>CAJQUN010000005.1:27444554-28091805 GCA_907163345.1 Haberlea rhodopensis
TTCTTTTGGATCTATCTTCCTCCTTTATTTCTCTCCTTGTTGCAACTTCAAGTTCATGAGTTACCAATGTGCCATGGAGCTCATCAAGATCATAGGAAGCATTTTATCCTTTGTTTGACTCAATGATGGCGGTTCTCTTTGCGTCCCATTCCTTAGGCAATGCTCTTAGGGCTCTCCTCCATATTTGCTTTGGAGGGTACTTCTCTCCAAGTTGAGCAAGCTCGTTGATAATTAGGGTGAGCCTCCTAAACATAGAATCCACCTCTTCTCCGGACTCCATCTCAAATGTCTCATATTTGAGTTGTAGAAGGTCTATCTTTGTCTCCTTCACTTGATTTGTTCCTTCATGACAAATTTGCAATTTGTCCCATATCTCCTTAGCGGTTGAGCACATCGAGATCCGGTTGTACTCCTTCCTATCTAAAGCACAATGCAAAATATTAATAGCTTTAGCATTTTGAGATATTAAAATCATATCCGCTCTAGTGAAATCATCCATTTCTTTAGGGATACTTATTCCCCCAACTTCATTTAAAGGAATATGTGGACCTTTCACAATAATCTTCCATAGATCATAATCTACGGATTGGATATATAGAGAAATTCTATTTTTCCAATATCCGTATTTATCACCCGTGAAGAGCGGAGGTCTATTTGTCGATTGACCTTGAGCAAACTCATTTGCTAGATTAGCCATATAAAAGATTTGATTTAAAAAAAAAAAATCAAATGGCTCTGATACCACTTGTTGGAATCAAAGAGGGGGGTGAATGAGATTGCTTGGCTACTTTAGCGTTTTAAAATGAGTTTGCAAAGTAAAAGAGTTTGCGCTTGCGGAAGGCTTAAGTCAATCGATAAATAAAAGAAATGAAGAAACAAATAAATAAATAAATGCGTAATGTAATAATGCGGTAAATGACAAGAAGATTTGTTATAGAAGTTCGACGATGAATCGCCTACGTCTCCTCTTCCCGGTTAGATAACCTACAACCGAGGTTCCACTAGAACAAAAAAGATCTTGGCCTTGAGGGCTCCAAGCTAGCCACAACACACTCTTCCCGAGTTTACAAAGCTCTTCCCGAGCACAACACTCTTCACGAGTACACAAAGCTCTTCACGAGCTACCAACACTCTTCACGAGTCTTCTTGGCCTTAAGGGCTCCAAGGATAGCCACAACACATGCACCAACTTTACTTGTTGATGACTTTACAATTTTCAACTTGCTTTGGTGTTGGAGGTCCTTACAATAAACTCAACAAACACCTTCACGGTGTACCAACATGAAGAACACAAGACTCTATCAAAAGAAATGAATTACAAACTCCAATACAACAACAATGTATGGAGATTACAAAGCTATTTGAAATTTGAATGATCAAAGTTTTGTAGAAGTTTGTAGGCTTGTTTCTTAGCTTCAAAATGCTCCAAAGCATCAATATTTATAGTGTAGGAGGCCCCCTAGGCTCCTACTAGCCGTTGCTACACAAAAGTGTGAAATCACTCCAGCATTGCCTCAGCCATCGCCTCAGGCGATCTCCATCGCCGCGCCCCAACGGTCAGCATTTTACACAGATCGCCTCAGGCGATCAAAGGCAAAAATCAAGGCCGTAGCCTCAGCATGTCCAATTCTGTCATCGCCTCAAACGAACTCCACATCGCCTCAGGCGTTCATCGCATCGCCTCAGGCGATCAGCTCATCGCCTCGGGCGTTCTTCCTCTGCGCGCGTTCCTGACCATCGCTTCAGTCGATGGCCGTGGCGAAGCGCCTGTGGCTGCCATCGCCTCAGGCGATGGTCACCATCGCCTGGGGCGATCCGTGCCAGAATGAGCACACTTGAATTTCTTCATTACAATCCACTTTTCATCACTTAATCTGCATACTAAGTAGATATATTAGTATAACAAACACAAGTTTTGTTGATAATCAAAACTCAAAGATTAACAGGGGATAATTTAACGCATTAAACTCAACCATGCGTTTAAGGCTCAACACGGGCCGTACTGGCACAACACGTCACAGTTCGTTTGACACCTATAATTGATACCATATAGTTTTAAAAACTGGATCGGATTGGACAGGTGGATTGCCGGGAAATTCGTGAACCATATGAAAAATTTGTCTTAAGTCTTTTAATTAACCGGTTGTTAGTTGATCCATAAAAAAACTCTAATAAATCGGTGGGTTTTTGTTGAAATCAATCCAATTGTTAAAGATTCGCCGGGTTATCTCATACTACAAAATTTGATGTAAATTATAATATTAATAAAAATTAAATGTAGTAATAGTATTATTTTATTCTAAATCAGGTATATAACTATGTATTTTAATTTAGCCCCTAGTACTATTTTAACATATGTTTTTTATACGGTCTAAAGTTTAGATGTTCTTAAAACTGTAAAATCTGTCGTACTCTTGTGTTATAGTATAAAGAAGAATTGGCGTATTCTTTGATATTCCTACATGTGCATTCGAATTTTTAAGTTATTATTATTATGTTATTGCAACAAACAATGATAGTCATATAAATTTATCAGAATACAAATAATTGTTATCTATTTAATTTTTTTATATTTTCTTTGTTCAATGCATGATTTGTTAATGAGTATTTATCATTGATACTGTAATAATTGTTTTGAAGCATATAGTCTGCCTCATTTTGAGCTATTACATGGTAAATAATGATTATTATGACTATTTTTTTATACACAAAATTAATTTTGTATGTAATAAAAATTGATGCGCTAGTTTAACACTGGTTGAACCAATAACTCATTGACCCATTGTTTCTACAGAGCGATTCCCGGGCCTTAGTTTTTTTATAAAGAGTGATTGCTACAATAACCAAATGAGAAAATATCTATTGAAAAGGTTAGATATGTTTTTCCTCTTTTGTGGAAATATGCAACTTTCTATTAATATTTCAGTTTCATCGGACTTTTATTATTTCTCCTCCTCATTGTCAAACCTTACCAAAAAACCTACACTTTCGTATTCCTAATTCTGTGGACCACATACTTGTTTGCACTTTGTACCACGTAGGAATGAGTAAAATTTCGGTTAAATCGAATAAACAGATTAAATCGAATTAATTCAAAAAAATTATAAATCGAATTAACCGACCGAGCCGAATTAATTTGAAAATTTGATTTTGATTTTTATAAAATCGGTTAATTCGGTTAGATTCGATTTTCATTTTAAAAATATCTGTTAACCGATTTAACCAATTTTTTTTTAAAATTTAAATATTTTTTAGAAAACACATTATATTTTAAATTTTTTAAAAATCAGTATATGTTATTCTTTATTTTTTTAATTTTTAGAAAAAACAAATTATCTTAATTTTCAATATTTATTTATTATTTTTAAAAATATCGATTAATTCGATTACCGACCGAATTAACCGATATTTTGCTCAATTTGGTTAATTCGATTTCCAAAAAAGATTTGGTCGGTTCGGTTATGTAAAAAAAAATTCGGTTAATTCGATTTTTGGAAATTCGATTCGCTCGGTAATCCAATGGACTGAATGCACACCCCTAATTCCCACATCTGCATTAATAATAACCAGCATCATAACATTAATCACTTCGCTCTTGCATAACCTGTCAGTTCCAACCTAGTCCCACATTGTTGTATAAATAATAACCAGCATCATAACATTAATCACTTTGCTCTTGCATGTCTCTGCCTCAAGGCAACATAAAGTTAACCTTAAGCCAATTGTAAATGGCAAAAACTTCCATGTATTTACAAAAATGACATTTCATGTGCAATGAAACACTATTTGAAACAGAAAATTTGTAACGAAAACTATGTCAGGGCAACAAAACTTGGGATTAGAGTTCATATACTTGTGAGTTGTCATATTCAATTCTTACATTTGTGGCTTGTAGCAATTACAGCAGAGTGGTTCAGTTATTTAACAGCTAACACATTTCAATGACATAAATAATCAAATTGAATTTTAAAAAAAAAGTACACAAACAAAACAAAACCAAACTCTTTTCTTTGAAAGAGAGACCCGCTGCACCAAAGGTACCTCTAATCAACAACGTTCAAAAGATTTTGACACCATCTTCGCAAGGACATGTTCCTCGTGGAAAGCCATCAAGGTTGTGTGGTGTTGTATCGGTGTAGTTATACTATGTCCCTTGTGTGATTGCATTGCATCAAAACTTATAAAAAGAATCAGTGGTGGATCTGAAATTAGATTCTGTTCCACGAGGAGGGGCAGATCGTATAGACAAGAGAACTTATACTTTTAGAAAAACTAGACATGGAATTTGACTTTGTTTTCATTTGGAGAAAAATGACTAGCCATACTTTCCCAATCGGCCACAAGAGCTCGGAAATTCATCAATCCACTACCGCTGACATGTAAGAATTACCAGATTTAAAGATGTCTGGATTATCTCAGGGATAGTGAGAACTTTCACAAGTATCATTTTCTCACAAATGGTTTTTGGCTTACTAGTAGCCGCTGGTCACTTCCATTCTGAAGATCGATAACCCGAGCTTCCCAGCGGAGCTGTGCAACAAGGGAACGTGCACTCTCAATCAGACCAACCTTATCAGATATGATGACCCATCCCTGCAAACAAGCAAGTTACTTATATCATTCGAGAGTGCAGTGGTATCAAGGGAAGATAAAAAAGAATGTGCATGAGATCTGCATATTGTAACAGGAAAAGATGCAGAAAACTAGCGAATAGTTAAGAACGTTAAAGCATCTAAACTATTGGTCATTGGTCATTACCTCAGGTCGGAGAATACGGTCCATTTCAAAAATTAAATCATCCACACTGCACTGTTCTGTGGCAAGGTGTGATAGTAGTCCCTTGGCGTGAAGCAAGTCATATGTTCGGGGGTAGGTAGGGAAAGGTTCACACCTGCGTCATAATAACTGTATTCTCAACAATGGAAATGGTTTTAAAATTCAAGAAATAGTTCAAGAAAACAATATAAATCACATAGAAATGTTACTGAATTGAGAAAATATTTCATTCCTCGTAATGATGGTTTGGATATATTGCCTATATAGAGAACAAACTTCTTCTGGACGATGAAATGGAATTAAGGAGGTGTTATCCAAATCAGATCATGTTTTGAACTATTTAAAAGAATCTTGATGTGCTACACCGAAATTTCCACTCCACCCTCCAAACCAACCTTGATGACAGATGGCTAATGTTCTTATATACCAATATCAAAACCAAACTTGAAAAGACTTTTAAAACATTGCTACAAGAACAAAAATATATCATTTCTATGCTTAGGGACATGATGTCAAAGAAACTTGAGATAGGATTTGCTGAACAAGCAGCTGCTTATTAGTTAAATTTTACTTAATAAATGTAGCAGTGAAGGGCCCATCTAGAGCCAACATCTTACCAGTTATGCAATACACCTGCAAAACCTTGGTCAAAAATGATAGGAAGTGTATTAGGTTCACCTATGGGTACAACATTCATCACCCACACAGACTTTCTAGCTACCAACAGAGCACCATTAAAGCCTCCATAGCGAGCATGCATGTCCATCACATTCCGGATCATATTGTAAGGAGGCATTGGGTCTTCATCACCGGGCCTCTTTGGATGGTCAGAGAAAATCAACGGAGAAAGCAAGGACCAATAATTTCTTAATGATGATCTCCAGAACTCCAAGTCTTCAAAGAATTCGTCAGGCTTAATTCCTGTCATAATTCAATGATAGGACAAATTGACTATGTTTGCAAGCTAAAGAGAGTAGGGTCTAGCATGTTGGCAACGGCCAAAAGGTAAACCAATATATCTGTGCTACATCAGTATGTCATTGAACTAGCATTAATTACCATAGACTTCCAGCTGATCAGAGGTTAGCGAACCAGAAAATCTCCTCTGAATTGGTGTCCAATGCTTGCTGGTCGTCCCGCTTATACATTGGACAAGTGGCTTATAATACGATTGGACATCCTCTGCATTACAAAGTGGGATACTGCCCTGCTTCCTAAAATGTAGAACCGAGAGGATATATAAAGCATAATCAGGGATAAATGAAAGATGTATGATGGTAAAACTGAGGATAGGCAGTGGCAGGGGGAGAGGAGAGTAGGGGGAGGGAGGGGCACAAAGCAACTGAAAAAATGAAAGCGGAAAGCAGTGGGGGCTTGAACTGAAAATAAAAGAAATCAAACATAAGAGAATAAAAATAGTCTCAACTCTCACCTAGAATTATAGCATTGAGCATCTGCAGTTTTCTGCCAGATCAAAGTCTCCTCTTGCTCTGCCAAAAGATTCCAACAAAGTTTCAGAGTGAATTCTTCAAAAGGAGTTGCAATGCTGCCTTTCTTTGTGCCTGCAGAACTTCCTTGATGTCTGCTTGTGGGTGATGTTAAAACAAAGTATCCTCCTGGCCTGAGCACTCTATCAACTTCGATTAGAAAGATCCCATCTGATACACACTCATAATAAGTACGAGAAATCATAAATAAATAATTTAAGTCCATTACATAATGTCAAAAAACTTAGGCAAAACCCACTCCATTATCATCTTCCGAGTGCCTAAACATCAAACAAAAATTCAGAAAGAACGAAAAATTGAAAAGAAAAGAGTTGCATACAAAAGCAACCAAAAAGACGAGAATATCCCCAAAAATATTGTCAGGGGCATTCTGGCTTAGAAAGCATAATAATTAACTTGCCTTTTAGTTTAGTATACACATCAACTACAAATCCAACATATGAAATAAATTAACCACAGAAAGGAAAAGAATTTTTACTTGGACAAAAAGGGTAGCTCAATGCCAGTTAGGCAGATAAAACGGATGAACACAAAGTCATTATTTTTTTCTTTGATGATATAAATCGTGACATAAAGTTCAATAATATCTGTCCATCAGTTTGGCTTTACCTTTTTTACTTTACCTAGAATTCTTAGTATGAACTCAGATCTCATTCATAGCCAAGTTGTCATGTATTCAAGAAGCAAACAAAATTTTCAACGAATTTTGTGTATAATCGAAGTAAAAAAACAAACAGGTCCCCAGTATTTCACAAAAATCTGTGGGTTGTAGTAGGCCCACATCCAATCAAATGGTGGTAGCTGCAACAGTAAATCAGAATGATAATAGCTTGACATTCGTGTTGAACCCAAATAGCAATTTTGCTTTCCTAAAATGTAAATAAGGCTCCAATCTATGATAAAATTGATTATCCAGTTGCTTAGTTTAAGAACTCATTCTTACAGACATAAAAGTATTCCCTATGATCCCAATGAGCGAAGCATTGCCTTGAATGCTGCTTGAATAAAGAGGAAAGAATATCATCTCTCGGCCAAACAAAAAAAATACCTTTGTCATCCCAGAAAATGCCACACTGAGTGCAGTGAACCATATCATATGATAACGACGGAAATGGTAGCTGTTTTGAGATAAAGCTTCCGATGATAGCTGGTAGACCTCTCTCAAGAGCTAGCTGAACTTGGCTACCAGTTGACTCATAAGATGCTATACAAACAGCCATCAACTTAAGCGAGAGTAAGTGAGCGTCAAAGCTACCAAATCCACAGCCAATATCTAATACATTGTGCACCTGTAATTTAGCAGAACCAAATTCATCAAACACAAAATTAGGTAGATAGTAAATTATCTTCCTATAATGAAAGATAAATGCAAAACACTTCCACAATAAAGAAACAAATTTGAAACTTTTCTGGGTTCTCCTAACCAAGTCAACCTGCATTTACCAAAGAAAAGCTGGTGCAGTCAGCCAAAATATGAAGGAAGAAGCAATGATATCCTTGGTAGAGATAACTTACACCAGCTTCACGGAATTCAGCATCACTTCCCAGTCCTATCATCTCAGCAATATGGTGAGAATAATCCTTGACACCATCAACAATCGTACCATCATCTGAATGAAAGGAAATTTGATTCTCTTCCAGCAACATTAGCCTATAGAAGTTCAAAGGTACACCAATAATAAAATAGATGACAAGTATAGCTTATCAATTACAAGAGAAATTGTTTACAGAATACTAATCCAATGGAACTGGAAAGGTTGAACCCAAAAAATCCAAATTAAAATAACTACCTTTTTGTCATGCCTCCAGATGAAAGGAATTGGTCTTTGCTTAGCTTAACATTCCCAGTCCATATAACATCCCTACCACTAGGCCAATTCAGAGGAATCTTATAATCTTTAGGGGGTCGAACCAAGCAGTGTTGTTGATCCTGTGATACTTCACAGTGGCGATCAAACTCCTCCCCATCTTTAAAACCAGCTAGCAAAGTAGCAGACACATTGTAGCATGGTACAAAATTCTCTCTTTCCTTTCCACAAAGTCCAAAATCCTTTACATTATCAGACCCTAGATTTTTTAACTCGAAGTAATCATTCAATGCTCTCTCCTTCAAACTTCTATAATTCAAATAAATTTCAGGTTTCGCAGAAGCAGTCACAGAATCAAATGTAGTTGAAGAAGATCCGAAAAGTGCAATCAAAACAAAGACACTAACTAGACACAAAATCAACCAGTTGAGCGGTAATCTAGAGCCAAAAATCAAAGATAGTTTATTGTACCAGGAGCTTCTCATGTCCAAACTCTGCAATAGTCTTCAAACACATGCACAATTCCCGCTCTGTGCTCCAACGTTAACCTCAAATAATTCCAAACGCCGTAACCATCATCAGACACGATCTTTCATGTACAAAGTGGTGTAGACCCAAACTGTCTCTAGCATTTTAAAAAATCCCACTCAAGCAGCCACTAACCACTGAATAATCAATTTCTCTGTCACGTGGCATAATCAAGCAATTAAAGATCAACAAATTACGGCACAATGGCACAATGATCCACTCCTTTAGACAACAAATTTCAGATCACAGCAAAACCCACTCAAGCTTATACTCACATACATCAACTGCCACATCAAATCAAATAACTCCACAATTCTGACTGAAAACAATGCCGAATCCAAAGTATCAGAGACCCTTCCTTTTATAGCAATCAACGACACTGACAATGAAACAAGCACGCCTGCAGATCAAACTAAACCTGCATCTGCATGACGTCGTCGTCAGAGCCAAGAAAAATCAACACAACCACTTCACGGCACAATCAAATCCCAAAAAACATTCCCCAAAAACTCACTCGGATCAGATCCACCACACATTACAACAGCACAATCACCAGCATTATCACAAAGCAGAAAGCAATCAACAGAAAAAAAACCAAAAAAACCTTTAAAAAAGTGATTATTTCCGCTTTCACTCACCTGTAGTTCAAGTGCGAAGATACAGAACTAGAGTACACCTAGATTAAGCAAAGTTCACTTCATCACTGACATTTAGAGGGAGAAAGAGAGAGAGAGAGAGAGTTGTGGCTTTTTGAAGCGTAAATTCTATATAATCGGACATTTTACGAGAGTACACAGATTAAGCAGACTTCGATTCGCCATTGACATTTAGAGAGAGAGAGAGATGCAGCTTTTTGGAGCGTGAAATCTCTATATTGGGAAATTTGTGCTCACAGAGATAGTTGGATTTATATATAATTTCAAGATCCAGTCCAGTAGGCTCGCACATTGAGAAGAAAGACGATTCTAATTAACTAAAGATGGAATAATTCTATTGTCACCTGACACACAGGGACGGACGATCGCGTCTGATTCATATATAAACATGCAAATATCATAATATAATGCACGAAAAGAGATTACCGATAACAACGAAATCACTCTGATGGCGGTGATCCTCGAGTCCAATCAACCTGACCAGATCTACAAGCCCGGCACCAGTGCTAGTGTGATGACGGCTATTCTCAGAGAGTGAGTGTATTGGAATGAAATAGGTTAACCCTAGAGTGAGGCTTATATTTATAGTGTTTATGAGACAGCTAATTGGGCTAGGGCTCATAAAGCTCATCGGGGCAACGTTTGGCTTACTGAGTATTTTATGCTAACAGATAAGTCCTATTTTTGTTTGTGATGTGTAGAATCCACCGTCCAAATGATTTTCAATCTTTGGATCCACCTTTATATAAGGGCAACATCAAATTCCCGCCAAAGAGATGATAACTAAAGCATATGATGACTCATTTTCACTGATACGACTACAACTTTAGGGTAGACGTGACCCCTAAATTTAAACACATAACGTCACATTTAATTTAAGTTGTCAAATTATACAAAAGTTCTTGAAATGTGTTAGCTTGAATAGCCATGGCGTAGCAAGTGTTGAGATATCCGTGGAGTTGGTGCATATAATGGACCCCTCATTTAGTAAAATCACATAAGTATATAGTAAATGAATGGGGGAGAAATAAATATATGGGACCATAATTAATCAACTGGTTTAAATATGACCAAGACAAAAACTCTCCCTTGTAGTCAAGACATCTAATCGAATTCGATTAGGTTCTATTTGGATGGAAAGATTTTATTTTAACAATGTATTTGAAAATTTAGAATTGAAATGACTTCAAAAATTAGCAATTTGAAATACCTCGATAATGTTAGAAAAATATCTTAAAATTGAAGATAGTGACTTAAAATACATGGGTTTCAAAAATAGCCATACAATTTGAACGAATTTGTATTGAGGATTTGAAATCCAAATCAACCAAATCCTTCGATTCAAATGAAATATTAGTAAATTGCAAAAAGGGATTTGAATACAACTTTGCTGTATTTAAAATTTGTGCAATAATTTAATATTTCTTTCGGGAAGTAAAGTCAAGAAAACACATCTGCAATATCAATTTAAGTTAAATTTATGAAGGGCACCCTCTTATTTTATTAGAAAAAAGTAGTGCACGTTAGTGTAATTATTGTTGATGCTAATCATATTGTCTTGTGTATTTTATGAATATAAAAGTAGTATATGGTTGGTGTAGAATGGCATTTGAACACTACCTAATATCCGCTGGTTTGAACAGCTGGCTCATCAAATTAATTCAATATATATATAGTTGAACTCTGAATATTTCGAGTTACCAGTAAAATACTACATTGTTTCCCTATCTACAACAACAACTATTAAATATTTAATCTCAATGGATTGTGGTAGGTTGCATAAACCATAGAATGAATAAAGTCGATTGTGCATATGCGTCAATCTTCTCCAAAAGCTTCTTTCGATCAAAATATCAGTGTTGATCCATTTGACTCAAAATCTTTGTATATAACTTCGAATCATATTTTCTTCGGTCGTCCTCTTGTTCTCGTGTAAGGGCATAAATCTATAGACTCTACTCGACGCATATGTGTATTGTTGAGCCTACGTCGTACATTACCAAACCAGCGTAAACGATTTTCTTGCATTTTCTCTTCTATACAAGTCACACCTATTTCAACTCAAATGTCTCCGTTTCTTATTTTATGATAGCACTGTTGTAATATTTTCTCTCAAAGTGTATCTCAGGAATAAAAATAACAATGGCTACAAACAAGTTTTATGTCGAGGCGAGATTTGTAATCTCCGTCCTTAAGACAATATTGCACCGCTATGGTGCTAACGGTTTTCTATGGCAATTTGCCTCACAAGATACAACGACTATGACTTGTGATAGGAGCACTCCAAATCACAAGTCCTCAAACCACAAAAAGGTTCAAAGCACTCAATTTGATGAACAACAAATGCTCTCAAATTTCACTTATATATGATGTAGATTTTGAAAATCAATTTTTAAACTAGTGGGGATGTGTTGTATATGTTGGGATATGCCCTAAGACATGTCATTGGATGATAGTTTTGACATACAATGTTTATGATTTTATGAATGGCAATTCATTATTATATATTATTCGTTTAACTGTGCAATGTGAATTAATATATATGTTAATGTCCTTAGAATAATATTGTATTATTCTTAAACATTGTCCCTAGTCAAGTATTATCATGAATCGGGATAATGATAATACATAGAGACTAGTATGTGTTGATTGATGAATTGTTCATTGATATGAGATATCAAATCAACACATGGGTACATGTTAGAGAACGATGTACTGGACAGACCCACCATGAGAATGCTACATGGATAGTTATATGAGCGTCATAAGCAATTCTCATAGTGATAATAATGTATGTAATCCTTACGACTTGTGATCATCAGAGATCCCAACATAAGGAGTTATGTATCTTGATATTGTCAAACGTTACCCGTAACAGGGTAAACTATAAAGGCGACTATTAGATACACTACGAATTATGTAGAGAGATGCTGATTGATCGAGATAGGATTTGTCCCTCCTATATAACAGGAGAAGTGTTTGGGCCCTTGATCAAGTAAGACTAAAATGCATGGTCATGCTCGAATGAGTCGATATGAGTTATCGAGCTTATTCGTTTATTCTAGTTCTACTTGGGGATCAAGAAATAGAGATTGAATATACGAGTATGACTATTCCATGACTCGTGTTCAATCTAAACACAAAGGACAAATGGATTAAGTTACATGGTTAATATTATCACAAGTTCTTAGGTTATGTCGAGTCATTGACATTCTTGTAATTTGGGTAGCCTTGAGGTGTTGCTAGACACCGCTCATTGCTTGTGACGTAAAATGAGATTTTATGTCACTGCCAACATTACAAGATCCTATCGGGTAGCACAAAAGATTAAATCGATAAAGGAATTAAATTCATTGGATGAATTAATTAATTAAGAAGAGTCTTAATTAAATGATTATAAGGATTTAATTAAATCATGGGTTTGGGCCCATGAAGCTTTGTGAAAGCCTTTAATTAAATCATATATAATTAGATGGCAAGGTTAATGATTAACTTAACACTTTGTTGGGATCGAGGTAGTGTTTAGAAGGGGGGGGGGGGGGTTGAATAAACACTAGATTCAATTTCGATTTCTTTCTCAAGTTAACTGTAAACTGTTAAGTATTACAGTTGCTTCTCAATATCAGGCAAGTCAGCAGCCACTTATTATAGTGCGGAAGACGTCTGCTGAACTTGTGAGGAATAAAACTGAGTAGTAAATAAGCAATAAACAAATGACACAAGAATTGTTTCTGGAAGTTCGAAGCACAACGCTTCTACGTCTCCCCTTCTTCCTTTGCAGGAAGGATTCACTAGAAGACTCGGTTTACACTTTACATTATACAACCTTCTTAGGCACTCACACAACTTGACCTAAACTCCTAGTAATCACAACTACTTGATTTGGTTACAAATGATTCTATGACACTCTTTACAGAATACACGTTTAGCTTTGAGTGTTCTTGAGCAGCAGGCTTCAGTTGGAATAATCTATCACATTCAGTTGCACTGCTTGTCTGCTCTTTGCTGAACTTTTGGAATATCAGTAAGTTGATTTTCTTGTTTGCTTTGAAGTGTTTCTCTTTGTTGAAAATCGCTCAGCTAACCTCTTCATTCTTTGCTTGGACGTATTTATAGGTTTGGTTGTCCAACGGTAGCTTTTCTGTATTAGGAAGAGATTAGTTTTCCAAATTCATATTGTTTTCTTTCCTATTTTGTTAAGCAACGGCTCTTTAACTCTGACGGTAATGGTGGCGGAGATATAGCAGGGTGCGCCGCTCTGTTGTACCTTTGTCAGAGAATGTTGTACTTATTTTGTCTCGTTGCTCAGTGCTCTTACTGGAAGTTTAGACTTCTGCTGGTTTTCTTTGTTCAACTGGTCGTTCATCCTCTTATGACCAGTTGATGTCTTTGTTCAGTGTGAGACTATCCGGTTGATGGTTGTCCAGTAGATGTCCACCCAGTTTATGTTTATCCGGTTGATGTCTGTCTGGTTGATGGCCATCCAGTTGATGTCTATCAAGTTGGTAGCCATCCAGTTGATAGCTGTCCGGTTGATGTCTATCCAGTTGATGTCTATCCAGTTGGTAGCCATCCAGTTGATGTCTATCCAGTTGGTAGCCATCCAGTTGATATCTGTCCGGTTGATGTCTATCCAGTTGATGTTTATCCAGTTGGTAGCCATCCAGTTGATGTCTGTCCAGTTGGTAGCCATCCAGTTGATCTTTATCACCCGGTAAGACTTCAACATCCGGTAGGTGTTCATCCAGTTGGTCTTTATCACCCGGTAAGACTTCAACATCCGGTAGGTGTCTTCATCCGGTAGGAGTCTTCATCCGGTAGGAGTCTTTGTAATCACCAAAACTTAGAAATCGTTTCCCAACTATTTCCCCCTTTTTGGTGATGACAAAACTAAGCAATAACGATTTCATACTCGAATAATTAAGTTGTGAATCCTGAAAAACACTTGAAGACATAATTGAAAGGAAATTTCATTTGTTATAAAGATAAGCAGATTACAAGTTGTAATCAAACTGAACAATTGATAGAGATTCATCTTCATTTAAGATGGATTCTGATAACTGGATCTAACCTAATACAGATCTATTTCTACAAAATATAGCTGATACATGACAAATTTTAAACAAACAGTGTAGACCGGAGAGCTTCGATCCACCTAGTTGCGGAGAGGAAGAGCTTCGATCCACATTGTTTCAGAGAGGAAAATCTTCGATCGTCGATCCACCTTGTTTCAGAGAGGAAAAACTTCGATCGGAGGGATAGTCAAATGTATATTCATCAGGCCTCCATGGTTTATGGATTCACCTTTGAAAATACTCTATCTCTGTTTTCCCCCTTTTTGTTATCAGCACCCAGATAACTCCTTATTGTAGTTCCTGACTGATGATGAGCATCAGAGCAGGATCCAAACGTTGAAGCTTAACGGAGCTGGGTTAGATAAGTAATCAACCCATGAGGGGTTGATTTAGATAAGTAATAAACCCATGAGACTAAACAGTTGCAAAGAGAAAACCAAGGAATTTTCAATGAATTGAAAAGAATCATGATGAGTGAATGTGTGTTATAACAGAAAAGATGAGTCTCTATTTATAGAAGAATTGCATTAAGTGTGAACATAATAAAGAGGTTACGATAAATACGGAAAAGTCAAATGAAAACATTAAATAGATAAGAGTAATTATTAAGGGATCAGAAAATGATATTATTTCCTCCCTAGCCACTGTTGGGAATAGTCGCGCTTTTCGGTAGACGGTTGGCACGGACTTCGAGATCTTTGCTGAGTAGTTGTCTGGACTGATGGGATGCCCCAACTGCAGTGGATGAACGATGTGCTGGACTCGGATCTCGCTGAGACTGAGGAGCAGGGCGGCTAGACTCAGGCAGTCTTCGAATAATTTGAGGTGCAGCAGGCAGACTGTTGCATAGATCTTGAATTTGAGAGGCAAATGCTGCCTGGATGGTTGCCAGTTGCTCGGTCAAGACTTTCTTTGCATCTTCTATCTTGTCTCCAAGAGCCAGGGATGTGGCAGCATGAAGTGATTCATTATGTTGAGTGATCTGAAGACGAGCCTGGCCGATTCGAGAAAATGCGTCCGCAACTGCATTCTCAGCAAAAGTCTGAAGTCTGGTGACAGTAGTCGTTAGACTATTTAAGTCCCTGTAGACTTGCTGGAACTGAGAGTCCGCGTGCTGCTGATGGGTGCCAAGAATAAGAGTCGCAGTGCACTTTTCCTGCTTGAGTTTATTTACATCGCTGGCTAGTGCTGAAATTGCATTGGATAGATTTGCTAGCTGTGCAACAATGTTTGGTGGCGCGTCCAGAGGGATTGAAGTTTGAAAGTCAAAGAAATCCTCTGAAAGTTCTTGAGCCATTGACGGATCCACAACAATTATTTGAGGGTCAGCAGTAGGAGCAAGAACACCGGGATGAGCACTGACAACTGCAGTGGATAGTAAAGCAGTGTCTTCAACAAGTGGGGCAGCTGTTGAGTCTGAGAGTAACAACAATAGTAGCAGTGTCTTGGACAGTCGCAGCGGCATACGACTGTGTATGATCATTAGAATGGGAGGACTCGCTGGATTCATGGTTGCCAGAGGAGATGATAACTTGATGAACCACAGTCTGAATTACTGTGGCCACATTTTCGTGATCAACAACCATCGGTTGGGTCGGTTGATCATTATAAGAGCTGGGAGCAGAGGAGACAATGTGAGCAGTTGGAGAGGAGAGTTCTTTAGCAGGAGAAGTTGCCTCCAAGGCAGTTGACGCTGTCTCCACTCCAGTGGGAGTTGTCTCCAGGTCAATCGAAGTTATCTCCACATTAGTAGTAGCAATCTCCAGATCAGTAGTGGCTATCTGTAAATCAGGCTGGTCGGGACTTGCAATATTTACAGCAGTAGAACATGAGTGAAGTCCAGTTGATATGCAAAGATCATGAAGAGCTTGTTCGGCCATTTCCAGTTTTGGTCCAAGAGCATTTAGAACAGCTCTATCATGATTCGCTGTGCCTGAGTTATCGTTGAATTGGTGAATACGGGATTCAACAAGGGCTTGAAGTTCGCCCACATAGTTCATTATTCGGAAAAGATCCCTCAGCTTCAGACTCTTCTCAGGGTCGGTGATTTGAAGATAAGCCAAGATTTGGTTCTCATCTTCCCGTGCTTGATCCAGAATAGGAGTGAAATCATTAAATCGAATTTTCACCCGTGCCTTCACCCAACGATCAAAAAGTTCTAGTTGTGGCTGTAGCTTGGCTTCAACTGCATCCATGACCATTTGTATCTCATAGGCAACAGGCGTGGACACTGGAGCCATAAGAGTTTTGCATTTACCAGCGGCGGTGGTCTTCGGATGACAGTAAGGACACAAGGACTTGGGTGTCCTAAAACTGATAGAGCCTGGTGCTTGCTGAGAGCTCACCAGTGCAGAAGAATTGTCAGCGGGAGCCACTGAGGTAGCAAGTATCATGGCCAATGAAGCAGTTGGTTCCTCAGGTGGAGGATTTTCAGGGCTGGGTTCTCTATCAGGGATATCTTCTGTAGGACCTGCGGAGGAGATGGTATCAGAAGCTGCAATGACTTTCTGTCGGAGAGTCGGAGGAGCAGCTTTTCTTGTTCTGGGCTTCTTAGGGGGGGGGGGGGGGGAGGAGGAGGAGAAGACTCAGCGGATTCCGATATGGTTTGTTCAGAGTCACTAATAACTTGAGTCGATCGGCGCTTCGTCACCCCAACTTCTCTGCCACTACACTGTTGTGAAGCTGAAGATACTTTGCAGTGATTAGTCTCCCTAGATGAAGGTTGGTGAGAGCCCCTGTCTTAATGTTTTTGCTGTAAAAAAGGCTGCTTAGTGGTAGGGCGAAGCCTGATTGACCTTTGCCAGAAACTACGAGACCAGTCAGAATTTGAAATAGTACAACTGACCAGTTTATCTCCAAGCCTTTGCATATGGCACTCATAACATCAAATTTTTCTGGGGTGATGATATCAAATGACCCAGCTTTACATAGTAGCCCCTTTGAAATGATATCCGCCAGTTGTCGGAAATGACTCTTCATTAATACTTTCCTGAATGGAGGACGTTGAAGGCGATTTGCAGAGTCAGAAACTATGAGGCGCATCTCTTCTCGTAGTTCCACTGGAATAGTGGAAAAATCAGTAAGTCCTGTGGAGGGAAGGCATAGGTGGGTGGCAAATTCAAGTTGGGTGATTGTAACCAACTGTTTGGAGATGGATGCCACCACGGAGCCATCAACAACTTTTGCAGTAGCAAAGAACTCGTGCAATTCTTCCTTGTAGAATGAGGGGGCCTGGCTTAGGATCACTAAGAGACCGGAGGTATCCAACTTGTGAATCAGTGCCTTTGTCTCTTCATCAGATGATGTGTAGATTGAATGAAAATTCACATGAACAGCATTTGTGATGAAGCTTGGCTGTGTATTCTTTGACATTTTGGATGATTATGCGGAAGAAACAGCAGCAATCCCGTTGAGTAAAATTTTCTGGAAGGAAGGTTAATCGCAGTGAATTGTTGGAGAAGATAAAGAATAATGAAACTAATGGCGGTGAAAATGAAAGTATATGTAACGTCGTACTGTAGATGAGCGGACACATGTATACGTGGCGATCATCTAACGATTTGAAAAAAATTTAACCAATAAATAAAAGGACAGGATTTAGGCGGGAGTGAAATAATTTATTTTACACAAAAGTAATTTTGAATTCCGACGTTTCATTAGATTAATGAGTATCGAGGGTTATTTTTGTCAAAGCATATTTGGTAAAGTCTGCTGGTATGTAGGGTCCGACTGGTAAGAGAGCATCTACTGGATGTAGAGTCCTACTGGTACGTATACACCTACTGCAGCTGATCATTGTATTACCAGCTGAGCTTAAATAACCAAGATAAGATTATAACTGAAATTCCCCCTTAATATATGCGAATAAACTTAATAATTCCCCCTGAATTTATTACCAAAACAAAATAATCAAGGAGTAATTTCAATTAAACCAAGAATATTTCGAAAGTAGGAAAACTTAGCGTCCGGTAGGGGTTTTGTGAAAATGTCTGCTGCCTGTTGTTCGGTAGAAATATACTCCAGCCGAATTTCTTTCTTCATTACGTGATCTCTGATGAAGTGATGACGAATGTAAATATGTTTGGTACGCGTATGAAGAACTGGATTATAAGTAATTGCTATAGCAGATGTATTGTCACAAAATATGGGTGCTTCAGTGGATTCAATTCCGTAGTCTCTCAGTTGTTGTTGAATCCACAACAGTTGTGCACAGCAGCTTCCAGCAGCAAGGTATTCTACTTCTGCAGTAGATGTTGCTATGGATGTCTGCTTCTTGCATCCCCATGAAATTAGTCTGTCTCCAAGAAATTGACAGTATCCGCTGGTACTTTTTCTGTCAATTTTGCAACCAGCATAGTCTGCATCCGAATATCCGATCAGATTAAATGTTGAGTCTCTTGGATACCATAGACCGACATTCTCAGTTCCTTTCAGATATTTGAGAATTCTTTTGACAGCAGTGAAGTGCGACTGCTTGGGATTTGCTTGAAACCGGGCGCACATACAAACTGCGAACATAATATCTGGTCGGCTGGCTGTCAAATACAGCAATGATCCAATAATGCCTCGATACATTGTAACTTCGACTGGTATTCCTGAATTGTCTAAGTCGAGTTTGGCAGAAGAACTCATTGGAGTAGCGGCAGCTGAGCTGGTACTCATTCCGTATTTCTTCAGCAGTTCTTTAGTATATTTGGACTGATTTATCAGAATTCCTTCACTGGATTGCTTGACTTGCAATCCTAAGAAAAATGATAGTTCTCCCATCATGCTCATCTCAAATTGATCCTGCATAATTTTAGAAAATCTTTGGCACAATTTTGAGTTAGTACTGCCGAAAATAATATCATCAACATATATTTGAACAAGCAGAGTATGATCACCCTTTGTGAATTTGAAAAGGGTCTTGTCCACCGTGCCGATGGTAAAGTTATGTTCAGTCAAGTATTTTGATAGAGTTTCATACCAAGCACGGGGAGCTTGCTTCAGACCATACAAAGCTTTATTAAGACGAAATACATAAGACGGCTGCTGATGGCTTTCAAATCCAGGAGGTTGTTCAACGTAAACTTCTTCCTGGAGTTTGCCGTTAAGAAACACACTCTTAACATCCATCTGATAAACTTTAAAGTCTTTAAAAGCAGCAAATGCAAGAAATATGCGAATTGCTTCTAGTCGAGCTACAGGGGCAAAGGTTTCATCAAAATCAATGCCTTCTTCCTGTCTGTAGCCCTGTGCGACTAATCTTGCTTTATTTCTGATTACTGTTCCATTTTCATCTAATTTATTCCTAAATACCCATTTGGTGCCAATTATAGTGTGATGCTGTGGTCGTGTTACTAAATACCATACTTTGTTTCGCTCAAATTGATTTAGTTCTTTTCGCATAGCGTCTACCCAGCTTGGATCTAACATAGCATCATCAATCTTCTTAGGTTCTAAGTGAGATATGAATGCAGTATGAAGGAATTCATTAATTAATTGTCCTCTGGTGCGTAGAGGAGCAACAGGGTTACCTATGACCTGCTCGGGAGGATGATCCTTCATCCACCGGAGCGGAGGTCCAAGAGGGTTGAGCCCTTCATTTGATTGGATATGAGTCGGCAGTTCAGAAGTGCTGATTGATGCATCTTTTTCATTTGCTTCCTCTATTGCAGCAGGAGTATATGCAATAACGTCATTGTCAGCAGGATGCGGTGCTTGTTGACCATCAGACTCCTCTGTTTGGGCTTCAGGAACTTCTGGTTCTAAGGAGCAGTCAGTCCTGCTTCTGTAATTCATCTCATCATCAACATTTTCATCAATGTAAGTGCTTTCTAGTCGATTGCTCAAGTTGTTGATTTGTATATCAGATATTGTACAGTCAGTAGGTTCATCAAATTTTACATGCACTGATTCTTCTACAGTAAGAGTTCTATTATTAAATACTCTGAAGGCTTTACTAACTGTAGAATAACCAAGAAATATTCCAGCATCAGATTTGGCATCAAAAGCGGTGAGATGAGTCTTTCCATTGTTGTGAATAAAACATTTGCAACCAAACACATGGAAATAAGAAATATTTGACTTACTGCCATTCCAGATCTCATAAGGGGTTTTATTTGCTCGCTTATTAATCATTGATCTGTTCTGCGTATAACAAGCTGTGTTGACGGCTTCTGCCCAAAATCTCTGCGATATTTCTGATTCCGCAAGCATAGTTCGCGCAGCTTCTTTCAAAGTGCGGTTCCTACGCTCAGCAACTCCGTTTTGTTGAGGAGTTCTTGCAGCAGAGTATTCGTGTTTAATACCAAGGTCATCTAGATATGATTCAAGTGACTGATTGGTAAACTCAGTACCCTTATCACTGCGAATTCTATCTATCCCACACGATTTCTCATTTTGGAGTCTTTTCAGTAGTTTGATCAGCTTTGGAGTAGCCTGATCTTTGCCACTTAGGAACAGGACCTATGTAAAACGAGTGTAATCGTCTACTAACACTATAGTATACTTCATTCCCCCTAGAATTGTTACTGGTATAGGACCGAATAGATCCATATGCAGCAACTCTAGGCACCGAGAAGAAGATTTACTCCCTTTGTTCTTAAATGAGGATCTGATTTGCTTACCAAGTTGGCATGCTGCACAGATCTTGTCTTTTGAGAACTCAATTTGGGGCAGTCCAATGACTAGATCAAGTTTACGCAGACTGGCAATAGTTTTAAAATTTAAGTGACTCAATCGTTTGTGTCAAAGCCAATTTTTGGAAGTATTCAGGGCAGCAAAGCAAGTAGAGGAGGTAGGCTGATTAAGATTCCAATCAATTTTATATGTGTTATCATGCCTTCTTCCTACAAGTAATATACTGCCATCAGTAGATTTGATTGTGCATGAGTGCTTTTTGAATTCTACAACATGACCATTGTCACAGAGTTGACTTATGCTAATAAAGTTATAGCATAGATTTTCAACTAACAGAATATCTTTAATAACAATGTTACCGTAGATAATCTTACCCTTACCCACGGTTCTACCTTTCGCGTTATCTCCAAAAGTTATTCTGGGTCTGGTGGAGTCCACCAGTTCAGACAATAAGCTCGCATTTCCTGTCATATGTCTAGAGCATCCGCTGTCCAGAAACCATTCTGAGCTCCGAACTTGATGCATTCTAGTTTCCTGCAATTTAAAGCGATAAAATGATTGGTACCCAATCCTACTTGGGTCCGGGCAGGATTAGTCCTTTCGGAACCCACACTTGTATGACCCTGAGTGGTTTAGGTCGGTGTGTGTTCTGAAATGTGTGTGCATTCATAAATGATGGTGATGGTCTTGACTGTGTAGTGTGATACTGAGTGTATGCATGTGCTCTTGGTTTGTAGTTCCTGTTGTTTGGCATATACCTCTTCTGGACAGGCATACAGTTGTAGTACCAGTTGGGTTTAACCTCTCTAGTTGCTCGACCAGTGGGTTTAAATTCATTTCTGAACTTTTGCCCCGGTTTAGCTTTCTTGATTGGTTCAACATAACCAATACCTCGGTGTGATGCCTGTTCCTTAATGAGTGTTGCTTTAACAGGTTCTTTAACCAGTTCAATGGGATCATATATTGTGCTTGATTTAACAAAATTCATTGTTTGAATCTTGTTTCTTTCCAGATACACTTGAGATTTGATGCCGGATGAATTACTATCATTGTTTGAGTAGCCTATACCGGTGAGATCACCAGCAAGTCTTATCGACTCAAGCATTTCATCTTTTCTGGCAGTAGATGCATTCCATGTGCGAACCAGCTTACTGAGTTTCTGGTGTGCACATGTTGCTTCATCCCTTTCTTTTTCGAGCTGACTTACTTTATCCCTCAAGCTTTTCAACTCAGTGGATTGTTCACAATCACATTCGCTGTTCTGCTGTTTTGTTGGGACTTGTTGTTCAGTCTTGTAGTTCTCGAAGGATTCGTACAACATCTGATACTCATTTATCATGTCCTGTAATGCATTTGTGAGCTCAATATGTGTAAAATCAGAAAGATTAGGATCATTTACCTCACAGTCGTCGTTGGCCATTAGACAATGAACTTCTTCATCTTCACTGTCACTGGATGAGCTGGAAGAAGTTTCTGATTCCGAGTCAGCCCATTTGCTCTTGTTTTCTTCCGCCACCAGTACTTTCTGTTCTCTGTCTCTTCTGGATGATCTTCTATTCTCTTTAGACTTTCTATATTCTTTTGGTCCTTTCTTTTGATCATCCTTCTTTGGTTTAGGACAGTCAGCAATAAAATGTCGTGGTTTGAGACAGTTAAAGTATACACGTTCATCTTCGTCTGATCTATTTTTGAAGCTTTGTCTTCTTGGGTAGGATTGATAAGTCTTTTGACTTTTCTTCATAAACTTTCCAAATTTCTTGACAAATAGCACCATTGCATCGTTGCATATTTTTCAGGAGTCATCTCTGTTGTGACAGGTGGAGCTTCAGATGCAGTAAGAGCTTTGGTTGGTTGACTGGTACTGGGTTCATCTTCAATCCGAATACCTAGTTCGAACTCATAAGCTTTTAAGTCAGCAAATAAGTCATGTAGGTCTATCTTGTTTAGATCTTTTGATTCCCTCATAGCAATCGTCTTTACATCTCATTCTCTTGGGAGACCTCTCATGACTTTCAGAGTGACTTCCTGTTGGATAGATCTTTACCAAGGCTATTGAGTTCATTTATGATGCCAGTTACTCTCTCATCATATTCGCTTAGAGTTTCTGTTAGGATCGGTCCGGAGTGTTTAGAGGGGGGGTGAATGAACACTCCTTGTAAAAATTAATCCCTTGTGATTTCTTTCGGATTAGTGAAAGAAATTTGTTTCTTAATCAACTCTTGTACATAACAGACCACTGAAAGTATAAGTCCGGAACGGTCTGTTCTTGTATATGTAAGAACGGTTCGATGGCTAGTATGAAAGAACAAGTGCAGAAAGATAATACACAGGATATGTTTCTGGAAGTTCGAAGGTGGTGTAATCCTTCTACGTCTCCCCTTCTTCCAATTAAGGAAGGTTTATACTAGAAGACTTTGATTTATACAATCCTGTTGTACAAACCCGATTCAGGCTGGATTTACCTCACTACCAGTCTGAAACTCCTAGTCACTCGATCTGCTCAGACACACTCTGTCTGACAGTTACAATATGTTTCTCACTTCTATTTTTCAACACAGAATACACAAGATGCGCACAGTGATCCTAAATGATCAAATGTTACAAAGTAATCGTGCTTAAGAATAATTTCAGCTCGAGAGCTTCTGAGCTTGTAAGCTTGTGCTGTTTTGCTTTCTTGTGTGTTTTTCAATTGATCAGCGAGAGTCTTGTATATTCCTTTTGTTGCATCCTTTTATAGTTGTAAGTACCAACGACATTATTTCCTTTAATGTGCAACTTTGACTCTGCTTGAGCTCTGAGAAAGCTACAGTCTTCTTCTTCAGGATACTTGCCGTTCTGGTTCATACTTTCGGCGACTGTCAGGTAGGCTCTTCTTTGTCTTCTTACCTTTTATGGCAATCTTCAGTCTTTGGTCCTTTGTAGCATTAATTACGACATTAAATGCTACAATAAATAACCGTTAATGATTCGGACTGAGGAGCCATTCTTTATGTATCCTTGACTGCTCTGATCTGATAAAGATTGAGATCGATCTGAAGCTTTGATAAAGTCAGTCTGAAATCCATCGATCCGGTCTGATATGCTTTGTCATCTTATCAGCTTGATCTGTTTTGGGCGATCGATCTGGTCAGTCTGATTTCACTCGATCCGGTCGGAAATGTTTTGTCATCTTTAATATCTCATCGATAAGGTCCGGAACTAACAAATTCCCCCTTTTTGATGATGACAAAACCTAGCTTCTAAGTCTGTTTAACCGGTCTGATAAGAACTCTGAAGCGAAAACTTTCGGATCGATTACTTCTTCTTTGTTCAAAATAAATGAACATTATTAAGTTGGATCGATTAAGCCTTTATTAAAGTTCAAAATAAATGAACAAGGACTTAATAAAGAAAGATTTTTATTGATACAGTCAGTCTAAAAAATTTAATCAACGAGACTGCTATTTTCTTGAAGTTTGAGGCGGCTTGAAGTCTTTCTTATTTCCCCCCTTTTTGTCAGCAGCAATCGCTTGAAGAAAATCAACAACTTGTGCTAGCTGCGCGCTGATAGCGTCAAGACGAACGTCTTGAGCGCGGAGGGAATTGGCAACAGATGCTCGGACTTCAGTGGCCATCTCGATCTGCTCTTTTCTCAGGCTGTTCTTATAAGTGGCTTGCTGAGAAAACAGATCATTCAGTCCTCGCTGAAGGCTGCTTATACTGGCTGTCATCTTCTCTTTGAATGAATCAAAGTCCAAAGCTGTAAGCATCTGACCTTGATGAACTTCTAGAACACGTTGAGAGAGTGACATGCAGTTGTCAGAGAATGCTGGAGAGTCCGTGCCAGTGATGGAGGTGCATCAGATAGCCGGCTGGGAGAGTGATCTGATGATGACAGTGAAGGATCATCTTCTTCAGCAATCGGCATAATGGAAGATATGGCAGCCTGATGACTTTCGGATCGGATCAGGGTGACCAAATCCGAAGAAAATTCTTGAATGAAGGCCAGATCTTCATCTGATTGTCCTGGAGGAGTGCTGGGACTGAGAGGCTCCTCAATTTGTAAAGCTGCAACAACTGTAGACACCACTAAATCCGGATCGACGAAGTCTGGTGCGTCAATTGTTGCAAGTGCTGCGGTTGGACTGATTTGTGCACGGGAGGCTGATGACCCCAAAGGAATAGATGTTGTTGGAGAGTCCAACAACACATTCAATGGTTCATCATCTGTAGCAGATGGAGCATTAGGCAATGGCTGCTCCGCTGTCTGATCTGCTGGCTGATCTGGTACTAGATCTGCAGTCTGAGCTGCTGCTTGATCTGCAGTCTGATCTGTGGCTGGTTCTGCAGGCTGCGCTGCTGGCTGATCTTCAGTCTGGTCTGCTGCCCCAGAGGGAATAACCTCAACGAAAGGTTCTGCCAGAGATTTGCTTGCAGAAGGATGATCCGGGCTGGTTGCTGGAGTGGATACACTGATCTTCTGTCGTTGAAAACGGACAGCTAAGTGAAGAGCATGAACATCAATCTCTAATTGAGCAATAACAGCCCCATCATCTCTGGCAGTTGGAGCATTGGGATCGAAGTTCTCTTTCTTAGCAGTTAGGAGCAGAGTGGCCAGTCTGAATCTTTGAATTGCCGTAAATAGCTCTTTGCGCTGCACGGCAAGCCGAACATCATCGGTCTCTGTTCCTTTCAGAACTTCCTCTTCCATCTTCTTCAGTCTGCTCAACTTTCCGAAGAACATCTCAATGTGGTTGATAGTCCGGTACTGTACGTATTCATCAAAGACCACAATGAGTGCCTTCACCTTCTCATCCACATCCTCCATAGCAATGTCGATGGCTGTCTGCGCTGCAGATTTGGGTTTAGAGGAGAGGGGTTCGGAGAGAATGGCTTTTCCCTTGCCGGTGGAGAAAGGGGACTTGAGCCCTGATTGGGTATAATCTCCCAACTCAGTGATAACTATCCCTTTGACCACGGGAATGGCAGAGGGAAGTCTAACGGTGACTTTGGGTGCAGGGGTTAAAGCTTGTGAAGGTTGGGTGGAAAGTTGGGTTGGTGGCAATATGGTAAGGCTTTTGGTTTGGTAATCTGGGTTCTTGGCTTTTTGGGAAGTGGCTTGGTTGGTGGCGAGGGAGCAGACTGAGTTTCTTCAGAATCAGTCTGGATGGTTAGCTTTCGCTTGACCTGAGGTTTGCGCGCAACAGCTTGTTCTTCGCCCTTCTCAATCTTGACTGCAGCCAGAGTAGTAGAAGTAGGCGGAGCACTCTTGGACTTCAGCAGTGCGAGCCCTTTGGAGTTTAGAATCTTGAAGGGACTGAGAGCGGACTGCTTTCCCAGCTCGATGTCTAAGGACTCCAGTAGCTTGCTGAGAGGAACAGCAAAGCATACGGCCTGTTTTGATGCAATTACTGTTTCCATCAGAACTCCAAAAAGAATCACGGACCCGTTCATCTTCTGTCCGGATACAATAGCCGCCATAGCCCTGAACTTCTCTGCGGTTACAGCGTCAAAACTTCCTGCTTTGCCCAACAGAGGTTTGCCAACGATTTCGCACAGCACCTGGAAATGAAAAAGCATTTCCTTCTTCTTAAACGAGGGTTGCAGGCGGTGGCCAAAAATAGAAATCTTCCCTTGAAGAGCTGAGAGTGACGCTTGAGGAATCTGTCCAAATTTTGTCAGTCCGGAATTGGGGAGGCCAAAGGTTTTGGCCAGCGTCATCGGCGAGATCTCAAATGATTTGCCCTTGACAGTAGTGAATATTGATGTCTTCTGGGAGACGGCATGGGCGAATAGTTCGCGGATTTCAGATTCATAAACAACTGTGCCGCACTCCAGAAAGTTCCTTAGGCCAGATGATTCCAAAGCTCGGAAGATGGACACCATCTCTGCATCTTCTGCCCTGTAAATGTCATTAAACTCAACGGAGAGAGAGTTGTGAGTAATGGTAGCCATTGGAATGAAGGTAAAAGAGTGCGAAGATTTATGAGAGTGAGAGAATAAGAAAACAGATAGCGGTAAGTTGTAAAAAGTGAAAGGAGATGAAATGTTCAGCCCGCTAAATAAGAGAGAGAAGACACGTGTCTTTATCTCGATGACTGATAAAAATTCAAAATAAACGGTCTGAATGTTCGGACCGGTCTGTGTCTTTCTGAACATTGTATTATCGATCTGTGGCAACAAAAAAAAATTTTTAAGAGCGAAAGTAAGAAAAACATCTAAACTATTAAGATAAGAATAAAATGATGTCGTATATCAATATGCTTTGTTCGAGAGTGCAGAACTGGATTATACGTTATAGCGATTGCACTTGTGTTGTCGCAAAATATCGGAGAGTCAACAGCTTGGATGCCATAGTCTTTGAGCTGGTGTTGAATCCAGACCATTTGAGCGCAACAGCTTCCAGCGGCTAGATACTCTGCTTCAGCTGTAGATGTGGCAATTGATGTCTGCTTTTTACTGAACCAAGAGATCAATCTTTCACCTAGAAATTGACATGTTCCACTGGTGCTTTTACGATCAATCTTACACCCAGCGTAGTCTGCATCTGAATATCCGATCAAGCTGAAGTTTGAATCTTTGGAGTACCAAAGACCAACGTTCTGAGATCCTTTTAAGTATTTCAGAATACGCTTGGCAGCAATAAAGTGTGATTGCTTTGGTTCTGACTGAAATCTGGCGCACATACAGACTGAGAACATAATATCAGGCCGGCTCGCTGTAAGATACAATAGCGATCCGATTAGTCCTCTATACATGGTTACTTCAACTGCCGTTCCCCCCTTCATCTTTGTCTAACTTGATTGTTGGACTCATTGGAGTTGATGCAGTTGAGCATGTTTCCATTCCAAATCTCTTGAGGAGCTCTTTGGTATACTTAGTCTGGTTGATGAAAATACCATTGTTGAGCTGTTTTACTTGGAGACCCAAAAAGAATGAAAGTTCTCCCATCATGCTCATCTCAATCTGTCCCTGCATTAACTTAGAAAATTTCTCGCACAATTTGGGGTTAGTTGACCCAAAGATTATGTCATCAACGTAAATCTGAACTAATAGGGTATGTTCCCCCTTAATAAATTTAAAGAGAGTTTTATCTACTGAGCCGATCTGAAAATCATGGTTCAGCAGAAATTGAGATAGAGTGTCATACCAGGCTCTTGGAGCTTGTTTCAGACCATACACTGCTTTATTCAGTAGATACACATGATTGGGATACAAATGGTTCTGAAATCCAGGTGGTTGCTCAATGTAGACTTCTTCCTGAAGCTTTCCATTAAGAAAAGCGCTCTTGACGTCCATCTAATATACTTTGAAGTCTTTAAAGGCAGCATATGCAAGAAAGATTCGGATAGCTTCAAGTCTGGCGACTGGTGCAAATGATTCATCGAAGTCGATTCCTTCTTCTTGTCTGAATCCTTGTGCCACCAGTCTGGCTTTGTTTCTAACCACAGTTCCATCTGCGTCCAGCTTATTTCTGAAAACCCATCTGGTTCCAATAACAGGCAGATCGCTTGGTCTGGGGGTTAGACTCCAAACTTGATTTTGTTCAAATTGATTAAGCTCTTCTTGCATTGCCTTAATCCAGTTGAAATCAGTCAGAGCTTCATCGATCTTCTTAGGTTCCAGAGTTGAGATGAAAGCAGCATGTGTGAATTCATCCATCATCTGTCCTCTGGTTCTGATCGGTGCAGAGGGACTACCAATCACTAGATTAGGTGGATGCTTCTTAGTCCATCGATAGCTTGACTCTGGATTGTCTGGTCTGGTCAGATGAGTAGTAGCAGCATGATCAGCATCTGCTTTAACATTTGAGTGAAGAACATCCGGATCAGCTCGATCTGAAGAAGCTTCAATGCCTTGATCCGGTCTGTCTGGTACTTCTGGTTCTGGTGGATTGTCTCTTGACCTGTTAGCTACAATCTCATCATCACTGTTAGCTTCGAGATGGATATTTTCCATCTGATTTTGAATTGATTCTTTGTTGCCCGCAACACATAAAGATTCATCAAAAACTATATGAACAGATTCTTCTACAGTTAAGGTACGACTATTGAAAATTCTATAAGCTTTACTAGTTGATGAATATCCCAAGAATATTCCATTATCTGACTTAGCTTCAAATGCTGTAAGACGATTCTTACCATTGTTATGAACGAAGCATTTGCAGCCAAAAATATGAAAGTGAGAAATAGATGGTCTGTTACCAGTCCATATTTCATATGGAGTAAGGTTCAGCTTCTTGTTGATCATAGACCGATTTTGAGTGTAGCAAGCAGTGTTTACGGCTTCTGCCCAGAACTTTTGCGAAATACCAGAATCAGCAAGCATTGTTCTTGCTGCTTCCTTGAGCGTTCTGTTTCTTCGTTCTGCAACTCCATTCTGTTGAGGAGTTCGAGCGGCTGAAAACTCATGCTTGATTACATGATCTTCTAGAAAGGATTCAAGATTCTGATTTGAAAATTCAGTGCCTTTGTCACTGCGAATCCTGTCTATGCTGGATGATTTCTCATTCTGAGTGCGTTTCAGCAGCTTGATCAACTTCGGACCGGTCTGATCTTTACTGCTTAAAAATATAGTCCATGTAAAGCGTGAGTAATCATCAATAACAACAAGAGTATACCGCATTCCCCCTAAACTTGTTATTGGTATAGGACCAAACAAGTCCATGTGCAGTAGTTCTAAACAACGGGAGGAGGATTTGGCATTCTTGTTTTTGAAGGATGATCTGATCTGTTTGCCCATTTGGCAAGCTTCACAGATCTTATCCTTAGCAAAATCGATCTTGGGTAGACCGATAACTAAATCATGTTTACACAGGCTGGAAATAGTCTTAAAGTTTATATGATTCAAGCGCTTATGCCACAGCCAATGTTTATTATCATTGTTAGCGATGAAGCAAGTAAGATTATCAGGTTGAGCATGATTCCAGTTAATCTTATATGTATTTCCATTCCTGATTCCTACAAGCATGGTTATACCGTCTGATGATTTAACAGTGCAAGTGTGTTTGTGAAATTCTACAGCATAACCATTATCACAGAGTTGACTTATACTAATCAGATTATAGCACAGATTTTCAACTAACAGCACATCATTGATAATAATGTTACCATGGACAATCTTACCCTTGCCCACGGTCTTACCCTTTGAGTTATCTCCGAAGATGATCTTGGGTCCAGTACATTCTGTGACTTCAGACAGCAGCTCGATGTTTCCAGTCATGTGACGAGAACACCCACTGTCCAAATACCAGTCTGATGCGAGTTTCTTCGGTACCTGTCATCAAATATAATTATTGTTGGTACCCAATCCTATTTGGGTCCAGAACGGATTAGCCCTTTGGGAACCCACACCTGTATCAGCTTCAATGGCTTGTGTGTGTAAGGTGTGCTGTGTGCTGGTTTGTTTCGATGTTGTGTGTGATAATGTGTGCGCTGTGGAAGCCTTTGATTCTCATAAGGTAGTCTATATCTTCGTTGAATCGGTTTTGAATTATAGTAATTGTATTGTCTTCCTTGCCTTCGATCTTGCACCTTTGGATTTGGTCTGATAGACGCAAATCTTGCTGGTGCCTTTTCTTTGGCTTGGTCAACATAACCAATCCCTTTTCTCAGATTTTGATTCACGTAAGAGACTACCGTTTGAATTTTAGGTGCTTCAGTCTCATATACTGTGCTGGATTTAACAAATGTCATTTGTTTGACTTGGTTCTTTACCAGCAACAGCTCAGATTCATCTTTGGTGCATTCTTTGGTGTCAAAGCCTATGCCGGTGAAATCACCGACGTTTCTTTGAACCTCTTGTAATTCTTCCAAAGATGTTCTGGATTTTGTCCATGTTTTGAATATATGAGAAAGCTTAGCATTTTGTGTGCTAATTCTCTTATTTTCTTCATGGAGCTGATCATAGGAGATTTTCAGCTTATTCAGCTCGATCTTTAGATTATTGCACTCACCCTGCTCAGAGCAGCTTGGTTTATTGTGCTCATCTATTTGATTACTGGCTTTAGCTTTATTTTTCTCAAATGATTCAGCTAAGATCCTATAATCATTAGCCATGTCTTGCAGTGCGGACATGAGCTCTTCTCGTGTAAATTCATTTGAGTCAAGATCATATACCTCGTCTGTCTGACTCATCTCTTCGTCTGCCATAAGACATTGAATATATTCTTCGCTTTCGCTGGAAAAATATTCAGAGCTTTCTGAGTCTGAGTCTGTCTGAGCCCATTTGTTGTTTCCCTCTTCAGCTACTAGGACGTTTTGGGATTTTCCATGATTCTTGCGGTCTTTGTAGTGCTTCTTCTTCCTATCATCACGATGCTTCTCTTTTCGTTCTTCTTTTTTCGGTCTGGTGCAATCTGCAATAAAATGTTCGGTCTTACCACAATTGTAGCAAGCCTGATCGTTAACAGCATCATCTTTTCTTGATTTATAATGATGAGAGGGTTTGAAGTTCCTCTTATTCTTAGACATGAATTTACCGAATTTCTTGATAAATAATGACATAGCATCATTACTTATTTGTTCAGCGGATCGGTCTGATGTTGAGGCGGTCTGGTCTGGAATGGCTGCCAGGGCCTTGTTTGGTTGAGAGATGAATGGCTCTGCTTCACCTCTGCTTATCAGTTCAAACTCATAGGCCTTAAGATCTGCAAACAGATCATGAAGTTCAACCTTGTTAAGATCTTTTGATTCCCTCATGGCAATGGTCTTAACATCCCATTCCTTTGGCAGAGCTCTCATAACTTTCAGAGCGATCTCTCTGTTAGAATATTCCTTCCCCAGACCATTCAGTTCATTTATGATGCCAGTGACTCTTTCATCAAACTCATTTAGAGTTTCTCCACTCTTCATTTTTATGCCCTCAAATCTTTGAAGAGCAACAGTCAGCTTGTTTTCTTTGGTCTGGTCGTTGCCTTCGCATAGCTGTGCTATCTTCTCCCAAATTTCTTTGGCAGTAGAGCACATTTTGATTTTGCTGAACATGTTCTTGTCCAATGTCTTGAACAAGATGTCTTTGGCAACGTTGTCGAGATTTGCCTTCTTTCTTTCCTCATTCGTCCAGAGGGATTTGTCTTTCTCTACCATTTGTGGTTCACCACCAGTAATGGCGACTGCTGTATTTATTTTCAGAATCTTCATTGGTCCATCAGTGATGACGAACCACATATTGTCATCCTGAGCTGCCAGATGAGCTTGCATTCTGATTCTCCAGTCATCATAGTCTTCGTTTGAGAACATAGGAATTTTGTTGAATGATGCCATCAGCTCGAGTGATTTTGTGCTGATTAAGATGACCTGCTCTGATACCTGACCGCTTTATTTTTAAACAAAAGATATTTCAAAGAATAGTGTGAAGCGATTCTACCGCAAGTGCACGGTTGTCAAGTTTTAGTATAGTGAAAATTAAGTACGGGTTGTCGAATCCACAAGGACTAACGTATAAGTACCAAATAAGATTAATAAGATTATATTTAGCCTACGATTAACAAATGTGATTATCTAAAGCAAACTTAAACTAAGAAATGAAACTCAAACAAGAAACAATAAAATGAATGGTTCCGAATATGCGAAGGTAAGTTGCTCAAGAAATTTATCAAGCTCTTCGTTCAACTGTGTTATCTTTAATGATTCATTTGAATAAGCAAATTATCAACGAATTGATTCTAAGGGTGAAAGGTTTTCGCTATTATTCAATACACTCTCTCGAGCTGTAAAGAAACTAACAATAAATTAGAATAAGTCACTCTCGTGCACCTATTTACTAATTCAAAGTTGCATAAATTATCAAAACCTTATAACTCTAAATCTCTCGATTCCAAGTTCTCACGTATGCGATATCATCTCTCGATCTCAATCATAACATACTTCATGAATTAACAGAGCGTGTTTCAACGTTATCTCTCGATCTCGGTTATAACTCTCAGAATCAATCAAAGTTAGCTAGGCTTTGATCTTAACAATCGATTAAATCATGAACAATAGACATCAATACACTCAAACACAATTGAATCAATATATCAAACACAATGATACTAAATCTCAATAAAATAAACTAGAATTGTTTCAAATCAAATACAAAAGAAGTTTAATCGTCTCTCGACCTCAAAAACATCAATTGAAAATTTATATGAAATAGATTAAAGTCTAGAAATACGATAAACGACGGAATGAATCCGTGCGTAGCACCGAAATCTCTTCTCTTGCTCCTTCCTTGCACTCCGGAATTGATTGGCTTTGGCTCGGGCGAAGAACCGGAAGAACGGATCTCCTTGGCGGCGGCTGGGCGGCGGCTAGGGCTCTTCTTTGGTCCAGAAAAATCGTCTGATATCGTTCTCCTTGTTGAAATGAATCAACTCCCGCTTAAAACCCTCCAAAATCAGGATAAAAAAGGAAAATAAAATCTTCAGGATTTCGCGTCTCGATCGATCGAGATTTGCTACCGATCGATTGGTGCACTGTTCATGCCAGCTTTTGAAACTCACTGTCTCGCTCGATCGATCGAGATTTTCCACCGATCGATCGAGACTTTAATAAAATTTGCTCTGGAGTCACTGCCTCGCTCGATCGATCGGAAATTTGTTCCGATCGATCGAGACTTGAATTTTATATCTTCTCAGCGCACTGTCTGTCTCGATCGATCGAGACATAATCTCGATCGATCGAGATTTCGAAATTCTCACTTCTTCATTTCAGCCCTTTCTTGCCTCGATTTCGCCCGTTATCTTCATATAAGCTCATTTCTTCCATTTCCGATCTAATTTCCTGAAACAGATGAATAAACACCAAAAAGCATAATATCATCCAGGAAAAAGTACGGAAAATGGGAAGAAATTACAGTTAAAAACACTCAAAATCTAAGCCTATCAACTCCCCCAAACTTAGACTTGATCGTCCTCGAGCAAGCAATAAGCTCAAAAAGATAAGTTAAACTCGATACTAAGCATGAATCATCTTTACAACATACGTAAAATCTCAGAAATCCTACTTACACATCAATAGAAGTCATTCAACACTTAACAAGAAGCAATTTCTCCTAAGTTAAACAATACATCGCAACATTGGAACGTGCATGTGTGCTATTGTCAAACATGAGTAATGTACATATCTTTAAGATCAAAATGTGCCATATCAAATTTACTATCCAGCACTTCTCCACTAATGTAATTATTCCCTAGACTTGGATCAACAGGACTTTAAAAGCTTATAACGTTAGGCCTTTTGGTGTCGGCTCCAAAGAAAAGGTAGGATAGAAGCAAAGAAGAGAGTATAACAGAATCAGTTCAAAATCTTCTCACATAATCATTGAGCTTCTCTTCACAATTTCTAGCCTTGGCCACTTTGGGTCTTATTTAAATTTTCTTTTCAAGGCTTTTTCTCTACATCTTTTCTTTTTTCTTTGCTCATTCTTTTGTTCATTTTATTTTTTTCACAATGAACTTATCAACATATAACAATTTAATGCAATGAATGAGATTCATTATACTCTCCTAGGGGTGGGTAAAAATTTTCTTTTAGGCTCAATCCAAGGTAGGTATAATGAGGTTGTCAAGAATGTTGAATGGGGGTCTAATCATATGCAATGCATATACCATTCTTTTTCAATAAGGCTCAAAAGGGGACACTAAGGAATAATGTGTACCAGGTAGGCTTGAAAGGCACAAACGGTCCAAAGATCGCCTAAATCATCTCCAAGTCTAGTTCCTAATTATAAATTTCGCCTCAAAGTGCTTTCAACTAAACTGTAGAGTTATCTAAGATACTCAAGACTCATCATAGTTAACACAAATTTTCAATTTAATCAATACATACTTCACTCAATCATGACTCAATAAGTGCTTAAATTATTCCTCAGTTTTGACATATAGTTAACAAAGGATATATACAAACAAGTTAAACATTTCCATGACTCCTATCTAGATGAGGATTAATTTCATCATGTATTACCGTTGCAATTCCAACTCATCAATTCTCAAGAATAACTCAATCAATAAAAAAAAATTTGTTGGTAATGCTCAAGGATGAATCAGTCTCAACATCATGCAGTCATGCTAGGAAAAGAAACAAGACAAGTAGCAGAATGTGCAAAAGCAAGATATATACAAATACTCAAAAACCCCCCCAAACTTAGCATGTGAATTGCCCTCAATGAACAAGAAAAAATAAATGCAAAGGCAAAGACACATACCATGACGACGATCGTCACTGATCGTCGTCCTCATCATGCTCCGGAGGGGGAACTGGGTAGTGGTGCTCCTCGCCCTGATATGGCGGAAATGGTGGGTACTCAGAAGGTGGAGGTGCATGCGGATGATAAGGTGCAAAATGTGGCTCCGGTGGGAACTGGAAACCTGGAAAGCCCTGGGCCATGGCAGTGTTCCATGCACTCTGATAGTGCATGAACTCCATCTGACGCTGAGCTACCTGCTCATGGTCCATCTGCAATGCTCTCTGCATGCTATGAATGTCCCGCTGCATGCTGTGAATGCTCTGCTGCTCCAGGCGAATATCTTGGAGATCCCTATGAAGAGAGTCCAAAGTAACACGTGTATGTTCTGCAGCAGAGGATGATGCTCCAGCTTGTGTAGTGTCCGAAGGTCTTCGTCGACCCGTAGGAGGTGGTGGAGCGTCCACAATGATCGGTGTCTTCGGCGGAAGTAGCTCCTCGTCTTCCCCCCATGTCACTCCGTACCGCTGACATAAAGCAGTGATCGTGGATGGAAACGGTAGTGCGGAGGTCGGTGAGCTGCTCCCAATTTCTGCAATGTGATCACTAATGATCTCGCCGAAGTCCACTTTCTTCCCTGAGAGGATGGCATATACCAGAACCGCTCTGTCTTTTGTCACCTCAGAAGTGTGGGTCGAAGGCATGACCCGCGAGGCGACAAATGAAAACCATGCTTGGGCCTCTGGCTTCAAATGTTTCTTTAGAACCAAATGTGGCTCTGCTTTATCATTCCTTTGCCAATCCACTCCCGGCTTGCCAATAACTGTCAATACCTCATCGTAGTCAATCCTGCTACTCTTGAAAGATTGGTATGCACAGTTTTGAATTAAAGGCATCCGGTGAATATTGTTGATTGCGGCTCGATCCACCAACACATCCTTCCCTCGAACATAAACACTTACTTGGTGCCCTGGTCTAACAGCTCAAAGATTTGTGTAAAACTCCCTTACCAGTGGCACCACAGCATCAATCGGTGTCTGAACGAATTGAAACCACCCTTTTCGCCGGACTGTCCTAATGACAGGACATTCCAATTTATCCATGCTCATTCCCCTTTCACGGCTCAGGGGTTTCTTATGGTAGGTGGGGTATAATTCAGCAATTGTGGCATTGAGAAACTTCTGTTCGTCATATCCTGGCTCAGAAACAGTGGCCTCCGCCTGCTTTTGCTTTTGGGAAGCCTCCGCCTGCTTTGACATCTTTCTGGATGACATTTTCTTGCTAAATGATTCCCAACTAACTCAATTAAATCCAACTATTACCACACAACACTATAAATATTCCTCCTTATTGATCCCTTCCTAACCTAAGTTGACTATAATTCAAGAAATTTCACCAAAAGCTACAATCTTTAAGAATTGGAAACCAATTACCGCTTAAAAATCTGATCTTGGAAAAATTTGGCACTTGGCTTGGAATTCCCATTTTGATGTACTTCTACCCAATTTGCCTTGCAATTCTTCAAATCTGCAATGAAAATCTCATTAAAACAAATATTACTTCCCAGATTTGAAGTAAATTTAAATTTGATGGAAAAAATGATGAGATTAGATGAAGGAATTTGAAAAGGCGGCTAGGGTTCTGTTGTGGAGAGGAGAAAAATTGATTTTTGAAAGTGATGGATGCTGCGTCTGTGCCCTATTATTTTTCAAAATTTTCTCTCGCTCGATCGATCGGAAAAAATTCTCGATCGATCGAGCGAGGCAGTAGGCACAATGTCTTTTTAAAAAAATCGGGCGATCGATCGAGATTTTGTCTCGATCGATCGCCAGCAGCAGCAAACAAAATTTGAAATTTTTCTCAACATCTTTCTCTCGGATTGCCTCGCCTACAAACCAACTTGCTCTTGCTTTCACACCTGCAATAGAAAATACACGAATTCATTCCCAGACAAACTCAAAACAAACAAACTAACAAAATCACATCAAAACAAGAAATCAAAAACAAAACTCGAGGAAGGAAAAATGGAAGTTCTTAATTTATAGTCCCAAGCTGGACTGTCACCTCCTCGTCTTCTCAATTTGATGGCTCCTTTGGATTCTTTACAGAATCACTCGGGAGCGTACCTTGCGTCCTCCCAGATATCAACGTGGCCAACTGCCCTATCTGCACTTCCAAATTTTTAATAGATGCATCCTGATTCTGCATCCTCACCTCCGTTGATGAAATCAACTTTGCCATAAGTTCCTCCATACTCGGCTTTTGTGTGAACCCTGCCTGCGGTTGAGGGTTCAACACATTTTCTTGATTCGACCATCTCAAATTCGGGTGGTTCCTCCATGGTTGGTTATAATTCGAGTAGGAATTATGGGGCGGCCTATTACCTACAAAATTCACAGCCTCAACAGATTGGTTAAACTGGTTACCTGCCTGACACTCGATGCTAGGATGCCCGCCTCCACACAGCTCACAGAAGATCGCTTGAGCTTGCATCGCTGCTGCTCCCATGCTGTCTATCTTCCGGTTCATGGCTTCTAATTGAGCCGAAAGATCAGTGATCTCGTCCACTTGATGGACTCCCATTGGTTTCTGTGGCGTGCTCCTCTCGGATTGCCATTGGTAACTGTTGCACGCCATTTCCTCCAACAAGCTATATGCCTCTTCCGGCGTCTTCCTCATTATGGATCCCCCAGATGCTGCATCAATCATTGAACGGTTAGAAGAAAATAAACCGTTATAGAAAGTTTGTACCTGCAACCAAATGGGTAGACCATGGTGTGGGCATCTCCTCAACAATTCCTTAAAACGATCCCACGCTTCATATAAAGTCTCGGGGTCAAACTGCCCAAAAGTTGTGATATCGTTCCGCATCTTTGCCGTCTTGGAAGGGGGAAAGTACTTTGACAAAAGCGCTTTCGTCATCCCCTCCCATGTTGTTATAGAACCTGCAGGTAGTGAATTCAACCATGCCTTAGCTTTGTCTCGTAATGAAAAGGGGAAAAGTCTTAACCTGATGGCGTCGTCAGAGACGCCATTATGTTTGAATGTGTCACAAATCTCCAAAAAGTTGGAGATGTGATTATTCGGGTCATCCGTAGCCGCTCCCCCAAACATAACCGAGTGCTGAATCATTTGTATGATTGCCGGCTTGATCTCAAAATTGTTCGCTTGAATCGTCGGCCTCGTAATACTGGACAACGATCCATGAAATGCCGGTTGCGCAAAGTCCATCATCGATCTAGGGTGCTGTGCTTCGTTATTATCAGCCATCGCTCGAGCTTCTCGTAATCGCCTAAGTAAAGTTCTTTCTATCTCCGGATCGAAAGGCTCGAGAATAGGCTCCTCTCTTCTGAGCATGCACTAGAGAAACGATTCCTGTACAAAACAGACAAAAGGAGACAACAAAATACACAAAATTATTAACAAAGATCAACAAAAGAAAACAGAAAAGGAAAACAAAAACGCAATAATAAATGAATTGGCTAAATTACAATTAACTAATCTCGTATGATATTATACAGATTAGTCCCCGGCAACGGTGCCAAAAAACTTGACCGCTTTATTTTTAAACAAAAGATATTTCAAAGAATAGTGTGAAGCGATTCTACCGCAAGTGCACGGTTGTCAAGTTTTAGTATAGTGAAAATTAAGTACGGGTTGTCGAATCCACAAGGACTAACGTATAAGTACCAAATAAGATTAATAAGATTATATTTAGCCTACGATTAACAAATGTGATTATCTAAAGCAAACTTAAACTAAGAAATGAAACTCAAACAAGAAACAATAAAATGAATGGTTCCGGATATGCGAAGGTAAGTTGCTCAAGAAATTTATCAAGCTCTTCGTTCAACTGTGTTATCTTTAATGATTCATTTGAATAAGCAAATTATCAACCAATTGATTCTAAGGGTGAAAGGTTTTCGCTATTATTCAATACACTCCCTCGAGCTGTAAAGAAACTAACAATAAATTAGAATAAGTCACTCTCGTGCACCTATTTACTAATTCAAAGTTGCATAAATTATCAAAACCTTATAACTCTAAATCTCTCGATTCCAAGTTCTCACGTATGCGATATCATCTATCGATCTCAATCATAACATACTTCATGAATTAACAGAGCGTGTTACAACGTTATCTCTCGATCTCGGTTATAACTCTCAGAATCAATCAAAGTTAGCTAGGCTTTGATCTTAACAATCGATTAAATCATGAACAATAGACATCAATACACTCAAACACAATTGAATCAATATATCAAACACAATGATACTAAATCTCAATAAAATAAACTAGAATTGTTTCAAATCAAATACAAAAGAAGTTTAATCGTCTCTCGACCTCAAAAACATCAATTGAAAATTAATATGAAATAGATTAAAGTCTAGAAATACGATAAACGGCGGAATGAATCCGTGCGTAGCACCGAAATCTCTTCTCTTGCTCCTTCCTTGCACTCCGGAATTGATTGGCTTTGGCTCGGGCGAAGAACCGGAAGAACGGATCTCATTGGCGGCGGCTGGGCGGCGGCTAGGGCTCTTCTTTGGTCCAGAAAAATCGTCTGATATCGTTCTCCTTGTTGAAATGAATCAACTCCCGCTTAAAACCCTCCAAAATCACGATAAAAAAGGAAAATAAAATCTTCAGGATTTCGCGTCTCGATCGATCGAGATTTGCTACCGATCGATCGGTGCACTGTTCATGCCAGCTTTTGAAACTCACTCTCTCGCTCGATCGATCGAGATTTTCCACCGATCTATCGAGACTTTAATAAAATTTGCTCTGGAGTCACTGCCTCGCTCGATCGATCAGAAATTTGTTCCGATCGATCGAGACTTGAAATTTATATCTTCTCAGCGCACTGTCTGTCTCGATCGATCGAGACATAATCTCGATCGATCGAGATTTCGAAATTCTCACTTCTTCAATTCAGCCCTTTCTTGCCTCGATTTCGCCCGTTATCTTCATATAAGCTCATTTCTTCCATTTCCGATCTAATTTCCTGAAACAGATGAATAAACACCAAAAAGCATAATATCATCCAGGAAAAAGTACGAAAAATGGGAAGAAATTACAGTTAAAAACACTCAAAATCTAAGCCTATCAATACCACTTGTTAGGATCGGTCCGGAGTGTTTAGAGGGGGGGTGAATGAACACTCCTTGTAAAAATTAATCCCTTGTGATTTCTTTCGGATTAGTGAAAGAAATCTGTTTCTTAATCAACTCTTGTACAGAACAGACCACTGAAAGTATAAGTGCGGAACGGTCTGTTCTTGTATATGTAAGAACGGCTCGATGGCTAGTATGAAAGAACAAGTGCAGAAAGATAATACACAGGATATGTTTCTGGAAGTTCGAAGGTGGTGTAATCCTTCTACGTCTCCCCTTCTTCCAATTAAGGAAGGTTTATACTAGAAGACTTTGATTTATACAATCCTGTTGTACAAACCCGATTCAGGCTGGATTTACCTCACTACCAGTCTGAAACTCCTAGTCACTCGATCTGCTCAGACACACTCTGTCTGACAGTTACAATATGTTTCTCACTTCTATTTTTCAACACAGAATACACAAGATGCGCACAGTGATCCTAAATGATCAAATGTTACAAAGTAATCGTGCTTAAGAATAATTTCAGCTCGAGAGCTTCTGAGCTTGTAAGCTTGTGCTGTTTTGCTTTCTTGTGTGTTTTTCAATTGATCAGCGAGAGTCATGTATATTCCTTTTGTTGCATCCTTTTATAGTTATAAGTACCAACGACATTATTTCCCTTAATGTGCAACTTTGACTCTGCTTGAGCTCTGAGAAAGCTACAGTCTTCTTCTTCAGGATACTTGCCGTTCTGGTTCATACTTTCGGCGACTGTCAGGTAGGCTCTTCTTTGTCTTCTTACCTTTTATGGCAATCTTCAGTCTTTGGTCCTTTGTAGCATTAATTACGACATTAAATGCTACAATAAATAGCCATTAATGATTCGGACTGAGGAGCCATTCTTTATGTATCCTTGACTGCTCTGATCTGATAAAGATTGAGATCGATCTGAAGCTTTGATAAAGTCAGTCTGAAATCCATCGATCCGGTCTGATATGCTTTGTCATCTTATCAGCTTGATCTGTTTTGGGCGATCGATCTGGCCAGTCTGATTTCACTCGATCCGGTCGGAAATGTTTTGTCACTTTAAAATCTCATCGATAAGGTCCGGAACTAACAGTTTCTCCGGACATCATTTTGATGTTTTCAAACTTCTGTAAGGCAACAGTAAGCTTGTTCTCCTTGGTTTGATCATTTTCTTCGCACAGCTGAGCAATCTTTTCCCAGATGTCCTTTGCAGTGGGACACATCTTGATCTTGTTGAACATATTTTTGTCCAGAGTCTTGAACAATATGTCTTTTGCCACGTTGTCTAGATTTGACTTTTTCTTTTTTTCGTTTGTCCAGAAGGATCTATCCTTTTCAACCATCTGAGGTTCACCACCAGAGATAGCAGTTGCTGTATTGACTTTCATGATCTTCATTGGTCCATCAGTGATGACGAACCACATATCATCATCTTGGGCACTCAGATGTGCTTGCATACGAATTCTCCAATCGTCATATTCATCCTTCTTGAACATTAGAATCTTGCTGAATGAGGCCATCAGTTTTTGGTAATTTCTCAAGATTGAGAAGACCTAGGCTCTGATACCACTTGTTGGGATCGAGGTAGTGTTTAGAAGGGGGGTTGAATAAACACTAGATTCAATTTTGCTTTCTTTCTCAAGTTAACTGTAAACTGTTAAGTATTACAGTTGCTTCTCAATATCAGGCAAGTCAGCAGACACTTATTATAGTGCGGAAGACGTCTGCTGAACTTGTGAGGAATAAAACTGAGTAGTAAATAAGTAATAAACAAATGACACAAGAATTGTTTCTGGAAGTTCGAAGCACAACGCTTCTACGTCTCCCCTTCTTCCTTTGCAGGAAGGATTCACTAGAAGACTCGGTTTACACTTTACAGTATACAACCTTCTTAGGCACTCACACAACTTGGCCTAAACTCCTAGCAATCACAACTACTTGATTTGGTTACAAATGATTCTATGACACTCTTTACAGAATACACGTTTAGCTTTGAGTGTTCTTGAGCAGCAGTCTTCAGTTGGAATAATCTATCACAGATTCAGTTGCACTGCTTGTCTGCTCTTTGCTGAACTTTTGGAATATCAGTAAGTTGATTTTCTTGTTTGCTTTGAAGTGTTTCTCTTTGTTGAAAATCGCTCAGCTAACCTCTTCATTCTTTGCTTGAACGTATTTATAGGTTTGGTTGTCCAACGGTAGCTTTTCTGTATTAGGAAGAGATTAGTTTTCCAAATTCATATTGTCTTCTTTCCTATTTTGTTAAGCAACGGCTCTTTAACTCTGGCGGTAATGGTGGCGGAGATATAGCAGGGTGCGCCTCTCTGTTGTACCTTTGTCAGAGAATGTTGTACTTATTTTGTCTCGTTGCTCAGTGCTCTTACTGGAAGTTTAGACTTCTGCTGGTTCTTTGTTCAACTGGTCGTTCATATGACCAGTTGAACTGGAAGTTTAGACTTCTGCTGGTTCTTATGACCAGTTGATGTCTTTGTTCAGTGTGAGACTATCCGGTTGATGGTTGTCCAGTAGATGTCCATCCAGTTTATGTTTATCCGGTTGATGTCTGTCTGGTTGATGGCCATCCAGTTGATGTCTATCCAGTTGGTAGCCATCCAGTTGATATCTGTCCGGTTGATGTCTATCCAGTTGATGTCTATCCAGTTGGTAGCCATCCAGTTGATGTCTATCCAGTTGGTAGCCATCCAGTTGATATCTGTCCGGTTGATGTCTATCCAGTTGATGTCTATCCAGTTGATAGCCATCCAGTTGATGTCTGTCCAGTTGGTAGCCATCCAGTTGATCTTTATCACCCGGTAAGACTTCAACATCCGGTAGGTGTTCATCCAGTTGGTCTTTATCACCCGGTAAGACTTCAACATCCGGTAGGTGTCTTCATCCGGTAGGAGTCTTCATCCGGTAGGAGTCTTTGTAATCACCAAAACTTAGAAATCGTTTCCCAACTATTTCCCCCTTTTTGGTGATGACAAAACTAAGCAATAACGATTTCATACTCGAATAATTAAGTTGTGAACCTGAAAAACACTTGAAGACATAATTGAAAGGAAATTTCATTTGTTATAAAGATAAGCAGATTACAAGTTGTAATCAAACTGAACAATTGATAGAGATTCATCTTCATTTAAGATGGATTCTGATAACTGGATCTAACCTAATACAGATCTATTTCTACAAAATATAGCTGATACATGACAAATTTTAAACAAACAGTGTAGACCGGAGAGCTTCGATCCACCTAGTTTCGGAGAGGAAGAGCTTCGATCCACCTTGTTTCAGAGAGGAAAATCTTCGATCGTCGATCCACCTTGTTTCAGAGAGGAAGAACTTCGATCGGAGGGATAGTCAAATGTATATTCATCAGGCCTCCATGGTTTATGGATTCACCTTTGAAAATACTCTATCTCTGTTTTCCCCCTTTTTGTCATCAGCACCCAGATAACTCCTTATTGTAGTTCCTGACTGATGATGAGCATCAGAGCAGGATCCAAACGCTGAAGCTTAACGGAGCTGGGTTAGATAAGTAATCAACCCATGAGGGGTTGATTTAGATAAGTAATAAACCCATGAGACTGAATAGTTGCAAAGAGAAAACCAAGGAATTTTCAATGAATTGAAAAGAATCATGATGAGTGAATGTGTGTTATAACAGAAAAGATGAGTCTCTATTTATAGAAGAATTGCATTAAGTGTGAACATAATAAAGAGGTTACGATAAATACGGAAAAGTCAAATGAAAACATTAAATAGTTAAGAGTAATTAATAAGACTTCAACATCCGGTAGGTGTTCATCCAGTTGGTCTTTATCACCCGGTAAGACTTCAACATCCGGTAGGTGTTCATCCAGTTGGTCTTTATCACCCGGTAAGACTTCAACATCCGGTAGGTGTCTTCATCCGGTAGGAGTCTTCATCCAGTAGGAGTCTTCATCCGGTAGGAGTCTTTGTAATCACCAAAACTTAGAAATCGTTTCCCAACACACTTGATATCAAAACCTAGCCACCAAAGAAAAGCTTTCAGCCGCCTCTTGCTCGATCATCACCGCCGCCGCCGCCGCCGTGATCTTTGACAATTCCGGCCATCGTCTAGCTGTTTAGAACCGTGTGACTTTGCTTCGTTTATAAACAAGTCTAGCAACTTGTTTTAAACATCCCTTTTCGATTTGATCGTGTGGATACCGTTGAGGCAAGACCTTGGAGGTGTTGCTCGTGACTCGGAGTTCGTTGGACGTGGTGCTTCGTGGAATCTGCTCAAACACGCTACAAGGGTGAGACTCTTATGATCCTTAATCCGATATGAACCCCTTTGTATAGATCTGGTGTCTAGTAATCCAATTTTATTCCCTGCGTACCATGCTTGTTGGATTACTTACATTATATATAGTAAAATACGACATTGTTTCCCTATCTACAACAACAATTATTAAATCTTTAATCTCAATGGATTGTGGTAGGTTGCATGAACCATAGTGTTGGGTATTGTGACCCAAAATTAATTAAGCCCATTAAGGCTTTAACCCCTCTTAAACTCTTAATTAAACCTAAACTCTCACCTCTTCTTTTTTGGTCTGAATCGCACGCCTCCTAATACTCTCTGTCTCTCAATTCGTTCGCCTCCTCAAAAACCGATAAACGTACGCCTCCTTTCCATCTTTTTTGAATGGGTTTTGAGCGCCTCCTCTCTTCCAAACTCTCTTCCTTTGTGGTTCAGCGGGTTGAGCGTGAGGGTGTGTTGTCCGGTTAAGCTTTGTGCCCGGTAGTGAGGCTTGCTGAGTGGTTCAGGCAAGGAGTGTTGGATGTGGCTTTGTGCTATGCGTTTTAGTGCTTTGTGCGCTTGGTGGTTCGGTGGTGGCGTGCGTTGGTGCTTTGGTGGTTCTGGCCGTGAGTGATGTGTGCGCTTCGGGTGACTGGTGGTCTGGCCGTGTGGTTTGGCTCTGGCCGTGAGTGTTGTGTGCGCTTGGTGTAGCTTGGGGAGGTTCCTGGTTTTGGTGGTTACTGGTGGTTCTGGCCGTGTGCTCCTTGCTGTGTGCTTGGAGCTTCCGACAGAACTTTGGTGTTGGGGTGTTGTCAACACCTTCCGGCCTTTACCTAGGATTCTCTCGGTGACGTAGATGTGGGGAAACAACAGATCTAAGCCTGACTCGATATCCTTTTGAGTTTAGTATTATATTTGCATATTATGTATTTGCATTTGTCTTTGCTTTGCAGGTACACATAGCGATGCCAAGGCGGATACCCTCCTAACAGTGGTATCAGAGCGGCTATCCGCGCCTGGTGGGTGAACAGCGACGCTCGGGCATCGGTTGTTCGGCGGTTCAGATTTTGCGCCGGTTCGGCTTTTCGGTGGAAAAAACCCATAGCGTTGGCCTATGGGTTGTAAGCGATTGGCTTGAACCCTAAAACTTTTAGTGCTTTGTTGAGCGTCTAGGTCATAGGTTTTGAGGCTTGCTTGCTGTAGAAAACTAGGAATTTGTGTGATTCTGTGTTTTCTGTGATTTTCAGTGTGGCTCACTGAAATTTTAAAATTGTCTAAAAACTTTCAGTTTTTTCTTTATCTGTGCCTATTTTGTGTGGTCCTGCTTTTCTTGCTTACTTTGTGTAATTTGTTAGCCTGTGATTTAGTGTGCCTTATTTTGTTTGTGTGCAATGGCTTCTATTTTTGGCTATAATATGAAACCCTTTAATGGAAAATCTGATTTTTCTATTTGGCAACAGAAAATGAAAGGAATTTTGATTCAACAGAAAGTGTTTAAGGCTATAGGTGGTAATTATGCTGATGATATTACCCCTGCTAAGAAAGCTGAAGATGATGAATGTGCTTACTCTTCCATAATCTTTAACTTATCTGACTCTGTGCTCAGAAAATGTGGTAAACTTAATTCTGCTAAACTTCTTTGGGAAAAAATTATAAGAGCTTTATACAGAACCTCTTTGCCTAGTAAATTGTTTTTACTTGAAATTTTTTTCAGATTCAAGCTTGACTTGAACAAAGATGTTGATGAGAACCTTGATGTGTTTACCAAATTGATTCAAGATATTAAGTTAACTGGAGATAGGAGTATTGATGATTATACTCCTATTGTGCTTTTAAATGCTATTCCTGAGACCTATAGTGATGTCAAATCTGCTATTAAGTATGGTAGAGATTCTATTACGTTTGACACTATGATTAATGGTTTTAAGAGTAAAGAACTAGATTTAAAAGTGAACAAAGGTAGTAAGCAAAATTCAGGTGAAGTTATGCATGTTAGAGGTAGGTCTCAACACGGGTATAAAAACAATCATAAATCTGATAATAACCATGGTAAGAACAAATGGAAAAGCAAGACTAGGTCTAAGTCTAAGCCTAAGAATAGAAAGTGTTTTAACTGCGGTGATCCTAATCACTTTATTAAATATTGTCCTAAAAAGAAAAACCAGAAACAAAATGAGAACAACCAATCTTATGAACAAGTGAATCATGATTCCTCATCCGGTGAAAACTCGGATGATATCTTTATGATGACTGATTTATATGATGCTGTGAATTCTGTGCATTCATCTGCTGTATGTGAAAATGAATGGCTAATTGATTCTGGTTGCTCTTATCACATGTCACCCTTTAGAAATTTGTTTTCTAATTATAAAGAAGTTGAAAATGGTTATGTTTCTATGGCTGATGAGAAACTTTGTAAAGTTGCTGGCATTGGTGATGTTTACTTGAAATTTGATTCTGGTTATTCTACGACTCTAAAAGATGTGAGACATGTTCCTGCTTTGTGCAATAATTTGATGTCTTGTGCTGCTTTTAGTAAAAGGTGTTTTTCTCCTATGCATTGGACGTGCACCAATTTCAACACCCGGTACCCGATGCATAGAAGAAAAACTCTAATAAAAGTTGCATTGTCAGAAAAACAAACACACGATAAATTCTTGTATGGACCGGGTCCTCCATATATCAATACACATAAATATGTATGCGTATATGTTAGTGAATGGCAGGATCTGATTTCTCCAAACAAACAATCAAACAGAATCCCTTTGCTTCATTCAATTCTCAAAATCAAGGCAAAATAATCTGTCAAAAAGTAAGTTCCCAAATCTCAATGCAAGTAATCTTAGGGGACCACCAGTAGGGACCTTCTATAGCAAAAAACTGTGCCTTCACAAAAAATCCCTAGCCGAGTATCTGTTTGACTACATCTAAATTATAATTACTGAATTGCAACTACAAATTAATTATTCAGTAAGTTCATCATATAGATCAACTATGGTTCAAAAAACAAATTAAAAAATTCGAAGTAGATGGATTTTTTTGGGTTGAAACATTTGATGTAGTTAGTTTTTAAATTGAGGTGTATTTAGAGGTCAAGTATTTCCAAAAAAAATATATTTTATAAGTGTTACTTTCTGTAATTTTTTCTAAGTTTTAATATGTCAAAACTATGAAAGGAACAATGTATTAAACTAGATGGAAGAATATATGTATTAACTAAATTACAGACATTGGAATGATTTGAGATTACTCGACTAAATAACATAGATTAAGAAAATAATAGCATAATAAAATGGCATAAGTATTCAAGCACTAAAATGACCATTTAGAAAAAAGTTGGGAAAGTGATAAAGTTATCATGTAGTAGAAAAAAATTGGGAAAGTGTGAAGTTATCATATAGATTACAAGGATACTATATCAAGAACCCATAAAGGAGTAAAACATAAAGCAAAAAAAAGGAAACTAAACACCTTCATGGCAAAGGTCCAGAACATTTGGCAATCTTACAAGGTACAAGCTCCCAATGTATTAATAAGAATCTCCTCATAGACCAAAAATCATAGATATATTTTACTACCATGACATATTCAAACCACATTTCGGAAATAGGTGTCATTGAAAAGATTAACAAAGATGCATTGAATGCTACAGGTTTCCTCACAACATCCTCATCTAGCAGCTATTTCATTTAGTACCTTCTCAACATCAACTTTCTTTGGCTCACAAACGCACAAGGTTCTCACACCACTATCATTGATATCTCTGGTAGATAGATTTCTATTTTCTTCCAATAGAGCTTCCAAATGAGTAGCATGCTGAGATGAAAAGGAAACTTCGATGTAGCTCACTTCCTTAACTATCACGTAGAAAACAAGGAAACATGGGTATAAAGATAAATTATGATAGAGTGACGAACCGTAGCATCATATGCTTGACAATTCAGTACCATGGACAAAGCAAGTAATGAATAATGGTGGCAAGATAATTGATATTGATACCCGCTATAAGATACCACCTGACGAGACGACCTGGCTCCAAGGTATGTTACCCGCCTTTCTTCGACGAGACCTCGCCTACCTCTCCGAGCTCTTTGCGAAGTCCGACCTGTGTGGCCGACCTGTTCCGCCTCACCTGTTTCCCATCCGGTACCTCGACGAGCGACCTCTTTTGGGAGCCCGAGCTGATAGGCCGAGCTCTCCTCATTTCCCTTGTTGCTGCCGGTGCTCAGCAAGGAAACCAGTCCCCCAAGATATCTAGTCTTAGATCTGCGGAGCAATATCAGGGATTTGATTGTATTCTCAGGATCTTGACATATCTGGGTAAGATTTGGATAAACATGGAAAGAGTCCTTGTTGCAATACAACTCTTAGGTCTCCGCCTATAAATACCAGGTTTGGGGTATCGATTAAGAACTAATGTTATAATTGCTTTCACTTACCGCATATATTCTCTCCATATTCTCTCGCCTGACTTGAGCGTCGGAGAGGACCCGCCGGAAAAACTTCTGGCACCCTTCTCACCTTTGCTTCGTATTTTCAGATCATTGCGGAAGATATTTGCTAATATCCCTGCTGTTATAAAGAGTGTTAGAGGTGAACCCCCTCTCTATTGATATCAGCAAGTCATCGCAAATTTTGGTGATATCAATTGGCGCCGTCTGTGGGAAACATTTATTGAATTGAAGACGTTGATATGGCTGGACGAAGGGGACGTGGGCGTGGAGTTAGGAGGAATCAGGGAGAAAGAGAAAATCCAACGGAGTCTGCTATGAATGTGGGAGATCAAGATGTTCCTCCACAGCAGGAAGATCAAGCACCTCCATCTGCTATGAATGTGGGAGGCATGACTATGGAGCAACTGGCACAATTCATCAGTCAGACCATGCGAAATACTTTTTTCCAGCACCAGGTTCCGCCACCAACGGAGTCTAACCAACCTCCACCCCCTTCACAAACAAATTAGGCGCCTTCGCCTGTTCAACCGGAGTGGGTCCCTGAAGGTAATAGGGTAGCAAGTGCTGTGGCAGATACACATGTAGAGCCTCCGTTAGTAGATCCAATGGAAGCTGTATGGGGAGAGATAAGGCGATTGGGTCAGCATCTTGGTGGCCGAACTCCAGTGGCCAGGAAAGAAAGTCCATTCTCCCTAATTATCCTAGGAGAGAAACTCCCGCCAAACTTCAAACAACCTGCAGTGGGAGAATATGATGGAAGTACAGACCCGGAAGAGCATCTTGGAAGATTTGAGAATGCTGCTCTGTTGCATAGGTATTCTGATGGGATCAAATGTCGTGTTTTCCTTACCACCTTGGTTAGATCGGCACAACAGTGGTTTAATTTACTTAAACCAAACATTGTACGATGCTTTGAGGAGTTCAGTTCGGCTTTTCTAAACCAGTTTGCCAGCAGTAAGAGATATCAAAAAACTTCTTTAAGTCTGTTTACTACCAAGGAGAATGAACAGGAGTCCTTGAGGAGTTTGTAAAACGCTTTAACGGGGCAGCCTTAGAGGTCCCAACTGCAACGGTGGATGTCCTTATTAACGCCTTTACACAAGGGCTTAAGGCAGGAGAGTTCTTTAAATCCTTGGTAAAGAAACCTCCTAGAAGTTATGACGAACTTCTAGGAAGAGCTGAAAAGTATATCAATCTAGAAGATGCTCAGAGACAGAGAAGGGCTGATCTGCGGCCATCAGAAAAGAAGGATAAATTAGAGTTAAGCAAGAAAAGAACTGTTGATAGGGCTGATGAAAGTGGTCGAACTAGAAGTCAATTTGCATCATGCATACCTCTATCCATGAGCTTGGAAAGAGCTATGGAAATATGTGATGATAGAAAGAAATTGGAAAGACCAAGGAAGTCGGATAACGGGTCCCGTACGTCTATTTTGGATAGGTATTGTGAATTCCATAGAGAGTACGGTCATATAACGAATGAGTGCCAGAAGCTTGAAGATGGGGTAGAAAGAATCATCAAAAGAGACTCTCAAATAAAAACTCTGCTAACAAGGAAGCAGGAACCTTCTCAGAAAGGACAGGGTAGAAGCCGGTACCGAGGTAAAAGAAGATAGAAGAGACCATATAGGGGCCGAACCAGGTCCCGTGAAAGGGGTATTGCTCCTAAAGAAACAGATAATCAAAGGAGAAGGGTCGAACAGGTGGATAATAATCCCACCCGAGGAACTATTAATATGATCTCAGGGGGACCCACTGATGGAGACTCGGGTAGAGCTCGGAAAAGTCATGGTAGAAGAATGGAAAATTTTGAAGTATCGGAAGAGTTAATTGCAAGAGATGAGCCTGTCATAAGTTTCGGGCCTGATGATCTGAAAGGAGTTGCAACACCACACAATGATGCCCTAGTGGTCACTATAACCATAGCTAACTATGATGTAGCAAGGATCTTCATCGATACTGGGAGTTCAGTCAATGTCTTGTTCAAAGATACCTTAGAAAAGATGCAGATAGAGGGGTCAAAATATGAACATATTGCAACTCCTCTGTATGGGTTCACCGGGCACGCAATTCAACCACTCGGACAGATCAACCTGCCCTTATCTCTGGGTCATGGGATGTCTCGCATTACAAAGATGGTTAATTTCACTGTGGTAGAGGCACCTTCATCATATAATGCAATCTTAAGCCGACCTGCAATGAAGGACTTCAAGGCGGTAGCTTCTACCTATCATAAGAAATTAAAATTCTCAGTGGGTAGAGAAGTTGGGGTTCTTTGTGGTGACCAGAAGACAGCCCGCAGATGTTATGTGGACGAAGTAAAAGAAGACGTTAAGCGAGCTCGGCGGGAGGTTGGTTGTATTGAAAGAGCTGGGTATAGTGTTACGAATGACAAATGCATTCCAACAGCTTGGATGAAGAACCTGAAGTGATCGAGCTCGTCTCTACTAATCAAAAAGTAAAAATAGCCAAGGACTTGGAAATAACTATTAGAGCCGATCTCATCTCATGTTTAATTAAAAATGAGGATATCTTTGTCTGGAGTGCTCGGGATCTAAAAGGAATTAGACCAGACGTGCTAGAACATCATTTGAATGTGCTCTCGAGAGTCCAACCTGTAAAACAGAAGAAAAGACATTTTGGACATGAAAAGGACAAGGTCATAAGAGAGCAGGTGGAGGAGCTCCTTCGGGCAGGTCAAATTAGAGAAATACAATTTCCAACATGGCTCTCAAATGTGGTCTTAGTACCAAAGAGCTCTGGAAAGTGGAGGATGTGTATAGACTTCAGAGATATTAATAAGGCATGTCCGAAGGATTGTTACCCATTACCAAGGATTGATCAGATGGTTGATTCAACATCAGGACATCAGTACTTGTGCTTAATGGATGCCTACCAGGGATATCATCAGATTCATTTGGCTAAAGAAGATCAAGATAAAGTTAGTTTTGTCACATCAGATGGGACGTTTTGCTATGTTGTTATGCCCTTCGGGCTCAAGAATGCAGGAGCTACTTACCAGCGTTTGATGGACAATGTGTTTTCTAAACAGCTAGGACGCAATGTGGAAGTATATGTTGATGACATTCTTGTAAAATCAAAAAGTGGCACCGATCTAATTGCCGATCTGACTGAGACTTTCTCCACCCTTAGGTCTTACGGGTTAAAGTTAAACCCCCAGAAATGTGTGTTCGGGGTAAAAAGCGGAAAATTTCTAGGCTATATAGTGACAGAGAGGGGGATTGAAGCTAATCCAGAAAAGGTGAGAGCTATCTGTGAGATGTCTCCGCCGAAGAACCTTCAAGAGGTGCAACGCCTGGCAGGAAAAATTGTTTCTTTATCACGATTTATTTCTAGATCAGCTCATAGAAGTCTCCCCTTTTTTAAGATACTCCGGAAGGCTGGGAAATTTGATTGGAACGAAAAATGTGGGGAAGCATTTGAAGAATTGAAAAAATACTTAGCTGAACTTCCCATTTTGGCCAAGCCTCTGCAGGCCGAGAGGTTATACGTCTACCTATCAGCGACTGAGGAAGCAATCAGCTCGGTTCTCGTCAAAGAAAGGGAATCAGAACAGCAGCCTATATATTACTTATCTCATGCCTTGAAAGATGCTGAGCTGAGGTATTCGGAGATCGAGAAGTTGGCTCTAATGTTGATCATCACGGCTAGGAGACTCAGGCCTTATTTCCTATCCCATCCTATAACGGTGCTAACAAACAGTTCCCTGGGAAAAATACTCAGCCGAGCGGATGTCTCGGGATGACTTGTTAAATGGACAACTGAACTAGGTGAGTATGATATACAGTATGAGCCACGCACAGCTATCAAAGCTCAGGCCCTAGCAGATTTTATTGCGGAGACTGTGCATCCCGAAAAAGAAGAATTATGGAAAGCATTTGTAGATGGTTCTTCTTGTAATGAGGGAAGTGGGATTGGGGTTGTGCTGATCTCTCCTACAGGAGAAGAAGTATGTTTGGCAGTTCGATTGGATTTTCGAGCTTCCAACAATGAAGCAGAGTATGAGGCAGTATTGACTTGATTAAGGGCTACTCGAAATGTGGGAGCTAAGCGTATACATGTCTTCTCTGACTCACAGCTTGTAGCCCAACAAATGAATGGCGCTTATGAGGTTAGAAATGAGAAGCTAGTCCATTATGCAAGTACCATAGAAAAAATCAAGGAGGGATTTCTAGAGGTAACATTCAAACAGATCCCAAGAGAAGAGAACCGAAAGGATGACAGTTTGGCACGAATGGCTAGTGCTCTCCGTGCTTGGCAAAATAGAGATGTGGTGTTTCAAATTGAACTAACTCCTGGTTAGGATGTTCTGTCTGAATCTGTCGAAGAAAATGATTGGAGACAAGAACTCTTAGACTATCTTATCAATGCTAAGCTCCCTTCTGATACCAAAAAAGTTTATAGACTCAAAAAGAGGAGTCAGAGATTCATACTCATCGAGGGAGTCTTGTACAAGAGGTCTTTTGCCCAACCACTTCTGCGTTGTTTAGGTCCGAAATAGTCAGACTACGTATTAAGGGAAATTCATGAGGGGTGCTGCGGAAATCACCTAGGATCATATTTCTTGGCAAAGAAGGTGCTCCTTGCCGGATATTTCTGGCCTACGATTCAGAAGGATTATGCTGCTATGGTTATATTATGTGACAGTTGTCAAAGACATTCCAGGCTCCAGCATCATCCAGCTATGATGATGAAAGCTATAGTGGCGGCATGCCCATTTGATCAGTGGGGCATTGATATAGTAGGACCTTTTCCAACAGGTAAAGCTCAGAAGAAATTTCTGATTGTTGCCATTGATTACTGCTCTAAATGGGTAGAAGCAGAGCCATTAGCCAGAATCACTGAGAAAGAGGTCTTCAACTTCATCTGGAAAAACATTGTTTGCCGATTTGGTGTCCCGCGGAAGATCATCTCGGACAATGGAAGGCAATTCCAAGGAGCTTTGCTCAGGGCATGGTGTGAAGAATTAAAAATCCATCAGGCTTTCACTTCTGTTGCATATCCTCAGAGTAATGGTCAGGTAGAAGTTACCAACAGGTCTCTCGTACAAAGCATCAAAGCTAGGTTGGGGAAAGCTAAAGGAAATTGGGTGGAAGAACTACCTAATGTTCTATGGTCATATCGAACTACACCTAGAACGGGAACAGGTGAAACCCCGTTCAGTATGGTCTACGGAAATGAAGCGGTACTCCCAGCTGAAATTGGAGCGGAATCATCAAGAGTGCATTTATATGGTGAACAAAACAGCGATAGAAGAGCTGCTGACCTGGACCTGATTGAAGAAGTAAGGGAGGCTGCGGCTATCAGAATGGAAGCCTATCGTAATCGTGTGACCCGGATGTACAACAGACGAGTCATCCAGAAAACTTTCCAGGTCCGCGATCTCGTACTAAGAAAGGTGCAAGAGGTTCAAGTGGGCAAGCTAGACCCTAAGTGGGAGGGTCCCTTCAAGATTATTGAAAAGCTAAGCTCAAGAGCTTACTACCTAGAAGGTCCTGATGGGAAGATGTTGAAAAGACCATGGAACGCTTACCATCTCCGAAAATATTATTCCTAGTTCAGCTCTTTAAATTTTAGCAAAGATTGTTTTTGTTTTTGGATGATATACTCATTTATTATACAAAGTTTTATAATTTTTGCCAGATATTGTACAACCAGGAAAAGGGTTTTCACCCTGCCTCAGGAGCACGAGCTCAGCCCTGGTCACGCCAGGAGCATGGGTGTGCAACCTGCCTCGGGAGCACGAGCTCAGCCCTGGTCACGCCAGGAGCATGGGTGTGCAACCTGCCTCAGGAGCATGGGTGTGCAACCTGCCTCAGGAGCATGGGTGTGCAAGTCAGGCCGAGCTGCATCACTCTTGGTCCCAGCTGTTTAATGTTTGCCATTATGTGGTATATTATTAAACCAGGCCGAGCTGCATCGCTCTTGGTCCCATGTTTAATGTTTGCCATTACGTAGTAAATTATTAAACCAGGCCGAGCTGCATCGCTCTTGGTCCCAGCTGTTTAATGTTTGTCATTACGTGGTAAATTATTAAACCAGGCCGAGCTGCATCGCTCTTGGTTCCAGCTGTTTAATGTTTGCCATTACGTGGTAAATTATTAAACCAGGCCGAGCTGCATCGCTCTTGGTCCCAGCTGTTTAATGTTTACCATTACGTGGTAAATTATTAAACCAGGCCGAGCTGCATCGCTCTTGGTCCCAGCTGTTTAATGTTTGACATTACGTGGTAAATTATTAATTATTAAACCAGGCCGAGCTGCATCGCTCTTGGTCCCAGCTGTTTAATGTTTGTCATTACGTGGTAAATTATTAAACCAGGCCGAGCTGCATCGCTCTTGGTCCCAGCTGTTTAATGTTTGTCATTACGTGGTAAATTATTAAACCAGGCCGAGCTGCATCGCTCTTGGTCCCAGCTGTTTAATGTTTGCCATTACGTGGTAAATTATTAAACCAGGCCGAGCTGCATCGCTCTTGGTCCCAGCTGTTTAATGTTAGCCATTACGTGGTAAATTATTAAACCAGGCCAAGCTGCATCGCTCTTGGTCCCAGCTGTTTAATGTTTGCCATTACGTGGTAAATTATTAAACCAGGCCGAGCTGCATCGCTCTTGGTCCCAGCTGTTTAATGTTTGTCATTATGTGGTAAATTATTAAACTAGGCCGAGCTGCATCGCTCTTGGTCCTACCTGTTTAATGTTTGCCATTACGTGGTAAATTATTAAACTAATCCGAGCTACGTCATGCTTGCTCCGCCACACAAAAATGACAAGAACGGTAAAACAGAACTAACATTAAATAGAAGAACAATTCTGAGTAAATTACATCTAAAGATCAGGGGGGAGAGAGGCAGCTACTTTCTCTACATCTAGAAAATCCAAAGAGACGTCAGGCACAAGACAGCCACGTTCTTTAATCTGGCTAAGACATCCCTGGAAACCAGCCTCAATAAAAGTAAGGAGTTTTTCCCCTACCAACTCCTCAGACTTTTGCTTCTCCTCGGCCGCCTCCTTTAGAGATTTAGCAAGTTCCTGCTCAGCAAAATTAGCTAGCCCTTTAGCTAAAGCTAACTCATTACGCAGCTCCCGGAGCTCAGCCTCATGGTGACGTTTCTGGACCTCAACCAAAGAGCGAGCCTCGGCCACAGCGACGGTCCCCTTATCAACCTGAGCTTTCAGCTCAGAGATGTCTTTCTCATGAAGAGATTTGGCATCGGCAAGGGTGTCTTGCATTCTATCAAAGACCTTTGCATCTTTCAAGGATTGTCTTCGGATCATATTCGCCCTTGACGTAAACTCCCCCATCAAGAGCATAGCCTCGGTCAGACGGCTCCCAGTTTGGGTCATCAGGTCCCCCCAGCTCAGTTGGCTCATATAAAGGGCATCCTCCGTATTAGGAAGATCACGAGCCACAGCTAAGGCGACTGTGCTCGATCCTTCCCCAACTAGTCTGACACCACCTCGGTAAGCGTCCATCACCCGCTCACGACATCTCTCCACACGAGCTGGTGCACCCCCTTTCTCGCCCGTCGAAGGGAGGTCGGACGGATCTGCGCGTGACCGAACTTGTCTCAGAGGCTGAGCTTCAACAGCAGTAGACCCTGACGAGCCCCCGGGAGCTGCTGGTCTTTTCCGGGAGAGCTGGGCTACATCTTCGGGGGGGCTCTCACCTCCTACATCCACAATGGTGACTCCCTCGGCTACTGGGGGTTGGCCCTGTTTTTGCTTCCTTTTCTGAATAGCTTTCAACACTAAGGAGCTCATAACTCTGTCTTCTGTATAAACAGATACATAGTTCAATCACACCGAACAAAAAACACTTGTGAATAAAATAATTGTTAAAGCATGCTAGAACAAGTACCGGCTCTCCCCCTTAAGGTCAGATCAGCCGGACTCAGCCCAGCAAAACAAAGTAGATCCTCCACCACCAGCTTAGATGAATTAAAACAGTGACCTCCTATGGCGTTCATTACATCTAAGAAGGCGGTGCTCTTTTTAAAATTTTTAGGAGGAGAGGGGAGAGCCTGGAGATGTTCAAGCCAATCAGAGCAGCAGACCCAGGGCTGGGAAGGCTTTACAAAAAAGAACTCATTTTTCCAGTCTTTGATTTTGCTAGGATAACCCCCAACAAATGCACAGCCACGTCGGCTGGTGACATACCAGGGGCCCTCATCTGATCTATTGATATGAAAAAAATAAGAGAGAGTGGGGGTGGTCATAAGGTAAGCCTAACGCCTTAAAAATAACTACTAGACTACACAAAATTCGGAAGGAGTTGGGAGAGAATTGGCTAAGGTTTAGCTGGTAAAAACTACTGAACTCCTGAAAGAATTCAGGAAGAGGAAAACGTAAACCCCCTTCTAGCTGGCCGCGGTAAAAGGTAAAAAAAACCCTCAGGAGGTGGTTGGATCGTTGAGAAGAGGAAGGGAAGATGAACTCATAATCAGAAGGGGATTGGCTGACCTGACGTATTTTGGCCTCATCTGACTCATCCAAGACAGGAACATGAAGTTCATACCAAGGATAATTGTCTGGAGGCGACTCTGATCTAAGACGAGGGCTGACCTCAGTCATTTGAAGGTCGGGTTCAGCTGAGGTCCCAGCTTCCTGGGGAGCCTCAATGCGCACCACTTCTTCAATGGGCTCAACTCCCTCAGGAAGGGCAATCCCTTTGGGATAAAATGAGCCATATTGATCTACCGCTTTAAGCTCCTCGTCAGTTAGAGGGGAAGGAAACGATTGATCAGGTGAAGACATTTTAACAAAAACAGCTGAGAAAAAACGTACCTAGGAGTTTTCAGAAATAAAAATGGAAAGCTAAAGAGGTCGGATCCGATCTGTTTCGAAAATTGCAAAAGTGGACAATGAGGGACCCGGAGCGGTATATATATAGGGAGACCTCAACGAATCCTGGCCATTGATCCTTGATGCGATGTACGGTCTAGATTAGCCTCGGGAATCGGACGGGGAGCCCAACGGTCATAATTTCAATTTAAAATTCAAATTATATAGCCGTTAGTTCCCGCCTAAATCAAGTTTTGCTATTTTCAAGAATTGGCTCGTCAGGATAACTCAGCACATACGAGCTTCTGGTCTACAACGTCAGCTCGACAGGGAGGGGGGACTGTGATACCCGCTAGAAGATACCACCTGACGAGACGACCTGGCTCCAAGGTATGTTACCCGCCTTTCTTCGACGAGACCTCGCCTACCTCTCCGAGCTCTTTGCGAAGTCCGACCTGTGTGGCCGACCTGTTCCGCCTCACCTGTTTCCCCTCCGGTACCTCGACGAGCGACCTCTTTTGGGAGCCCGAGCTGATAGGCCGAGCTCTCCTCATTTCCCTTGTTGCTGCCGGCGCTCAGCAAGGAAACCAGTCCCCCAAGATATCTAGTCCTAGATCTGCGGAGCAATATCAGGGATTTGATTGTATTCTCAGGATCTTGACATATCTGGGTAAGATTTGGATAAACATGGAAAGAGTCCTTGTTGCAATACAACTCTTAGGTCTCCGCCTATAAATACCAGGTTTGGGGTATCGATTAAGAACTAGTGTTATAATTGCTTTCACTTACCGCATATATTCTCTCTATATTCTCTCGCCTGACTTGAGCGTCGGAGGGGACCCGCCGGAAAAACTTCCGGCACCCTTCTCACCTTTGCTTCGTATTTTCAGGTCATTGCGGAAGATATTTGCTAATATCCCTGCTGTTATAAAGAGTGTTGGAGGAGAAAGAGAGGTGAACCCCCTCTCTATTGATATCAGCAAGTCATCGCAAATTTTGGTGATATCAGATACTAAATATATCCTTTTCCAAATCTTTTAGAGCTGCTTTGGAATCCTCGGAAATTACCAGATCAATCTCATTAAGAATCACTATATCCTGAAAAAACAAAAATAAAGAAGCATCTGAACTGTCCTTATCAACGAAAATCAACAAGGGATTTGGATCTTTACCGCAAATGCTATTTGATGGTATGCTTCTGGAAATGAAGAATATTCCTGATTTAACTTGACCTAATAACTTCACTAGAATCAAATTGAGATAGGAGTTACAATGAAATATCTTTAATGGCCATAATAAGAAAAGCACAGTAACAATAGCTTGGAGCCTGACAGATGATTCATATTGGTCATCCAACCAAAGTACAGATGCCAGAGGAGCAGGATTCGCCAACCCAGTGGTCTCTAGTAATATATGGTGAAGCCTATACAGAACAAAACTACGAAAGTAACTTGAAAATCAATATATTCTACACTTTCCCTGGGTGATCTGCAGCCACCACTCTCTTCTATAAACAAGAGTCTATTTCATTTTCTGAGAAATGTTTCCTCAGGCAACTTTTCCGAGAACTTGGATCCTAACTATAAAGGCCAGTCACTGTAAGCACACATCACCTCAACTACTAACGAGGCAGGTGCAGTAGTATTGAGCTCCCTTACTCAAGCTTGCAACAAAACATCAAGGACATAGTCACAGGGTGCGAGAAACTAATAAAAACGTTTTTCTTGCAGCATATATGTGCACGAGCATGTCCTAGCTGTTGTGCCAGAATACCCAAAATAAAGTACAAAAATCATACACACACAAGAACACGAATATTTACGTGGTTCGGCAATTGCCTACATCCACGGGAAGTGCTTCACAATATATTGAATATTTCAGATCGAGAATTACAAACTCTACCGGATCACCTCACAACTCACAGAATCAGCTATACAAGCTTGAATGCTTAATATATTAGAGAGAATTCAGAAAAGGGATAATTTTGTGAGGATGTGTTAAGGGATATTTATAGTTGCAGAAAACCCTCTCGGAGGTAATCAAATTCAAAGTTGTATTCTACAAACTTTGAATTCCAAGCTTCTGGATGGTCTTCAATTGCACAGGAAAGAGCCACTTTGTTTGAACTATTATTCAACAATCTCCACCTTGGCGATTTTCCAGTCAATATGTGTTGCCTCCTTCAGTACGCCCTAGGCGTTGGATACTCGAGAGATGTTGATTAGGTTCAAGCAGTGTTGAAACTTGATCCCTGTCACCACCTTTGTTAACATGTCTGCAGGATTGTCTGCAGTCCAAATTTTTCTGAGTAGAATATCTCCCTCTTCCACTATTTCCCGAACAAAGTGGTAGCGAACATCAATGTGTTTGGTGCGACTGTGATGGACTTGATTCTTTGCCAGACATATGGCACTTTGATTGTCACAGAAAATCTCTGTATTTTTCTGCCTGATGCCCAAGTCTTTCACCAAATTATGCAACCAGATGCCTTCCTTGAATGCTTCTGTGATTGCCATGTACTCTGCCTCTGTAGTAGACAAAGCAACTGTAGACTGTAAGCGTGGATCTCCAACTCACTGGTCCTCCTGCCATGGTAAATACATAACCAGTAGTTGATCGACGCTTATCAAGATCACCAGCATAATCCGAATCGACGTATCCAACTAGACGATTAATTTCGTCTTTTTGAAATTTCAGACCAACATCCACGGTACCCTGAATATACCGTAGAATCCACTTTATTGCATGCCAATGTTCTTTACCAGGGTTGTGCATGTATCGGCTCACCATGCTAACTGCATGAGAAATATCAGGTCTTGTGCACACCATTGCATACATCAGAGCTCCGACAGCATTTGCATAAGGAATGCTATCCATTTGTCTCATCTCGGCATCTGTAGTAGGAGACATTGATGCACTCAATTTGAAATGCGGAGCTAACGGAGTACTTACAGGTTTGGTATTTCCATCTATACCAAATCTCTGGAGTACATTCTTCAGATACTGAGTCTGTGTCAGACAGATTGTGCCCTTTGTTCTTTCTCTCTTGATCTCCATTCCAAGAATCTTCTTGGCCTCTCCAAGATCTTTCATCTCAAATTCTGAGCTGAGCTGAGCCTTTAGTTTATCAATCTCTATCTTGCTTTTAGATGTGATCAGCATATCATCAACATATAAGAGCAGATAGATAAATGTATCATCTTGGAGTTTTTCAGGTAGACACAATGATCAAACTGACTGCGTGTGTATCTCTGTTTCTTCATAAAGCCGTCAAACCGTTTGTACCACTGTCTCGGTGACTGTTTGAGACCATAGAGTGACTTGTCGAGCTTACAAGCCCAATTTTCATGACCGGGAACTTTGAATCCATCAGGTTGAGCCATATAGATCTCATCGTCCAAAGTTCCATGAAGGAATGCCGTTTTGACGTCAAGCTGGGCTAGCTTGAGGTCAAACTGTGCAACCAAAGCTAGTAAGAGTCGAATAGACGAATGCTTGACAACAGGTGAGAAAACCTCGTCATAGTCTATTCCTTCCTTCTGAGCGTAGCCTTTTGCTACTAGTCTAGCTTTGTATCTGATACTGTCTTTGCCTGATGCATCTTCCTTCTTTGCAAAGACCCACTTACAACCAATCGCTTTCTTTCCTTTAGGAAGTGGAACCAGCTTCCATGTTTATTCTGATAAAGCGATTTCATTTCTTCATCCATCGCCGTCTTCCACATGGCCTTTTCTGTACTATAAATAGCTTCTTTATAGTTGTACGGAATACCATCTTGATCAATTGGAAGAGCGAACGCTACCATATCAGTAAATCGAGCAGGTTTCCGGATAATTCTCTTTGGTTTACTGGTAGCAATAGAATCAGGTACTGATGCTGAATCCGGTACCTCCGTTTGAACAGAGTCATCAATCTGATCGTCAGAGTCTTCTTCAGGAAGATCATCAATCTGAACAGATTGGTCTGGAGTTGTGGGAATCTCGAACTCCACCTGCAACTGAGAACTCGGATCTTGGTTCTCTATCTCTGACTCGTTCTGTTTCAGCATTACGGATTCGTCAAAGGTAACGTCTCGGCTCAAGACAATCTTCTTTGACTCGGGGTTCCATAGACGGAATGATTTAACTCCTTCACTAAAGCCCATGAAAACAGCTTTCTCGGCTCTAGGCTCCAACTTTGATTTTCTGACGTGAAAGTATGCGGGACACCCAAATATATGCAGAGAATCATAATCAGAAACGGGTCGTCCAGACCATACCTCCTTCGGAGTTTTTCCTTCTAGTGCAGAAGTTGGTAGCCTGTTGATGATATAAGAGGCATATGACAAGGCTTCAGCCCAGAATGTCTTGCTCAGTCCAGATTGGGATAACATGCAGCGGACTTTATCAATCAGAATACGATTCATACGTTCTGCTACACCATTTTGTTGTGGCGTGCCTGGTACGGTGAAATGTCTGACTATCCCTTCTTTCTGGCAGGTTTTCTGAAATGGGTCTGACTTGTATTCTCCACCATTATCAGATCTGAGCCTCTTTATCTTTCTTCCGGTCTGGGTTTCGATCATCTTCTTCCAGTTGAGGAAGATGTCCAGAACTTCATCCTTATGATTCATAGTATACACCCAGACATATCTCGAGAAATCGTCTATAAAATTAACGAACCAACGTTTACCTCCCAATGAAGCGTTCTGAGAAGGTCCCCATACGTCGGTGTGCACGTAGTCCAATATCCCTTTGGTACGATGGATAGCAGTACCAAACTTGACACGTGTCTGCTTGCCCAAGACACCATGTTCACAGAAGTCAAATTTCCCACTTTTGGCACCTTTCAGAACACCTCGATTCACTAAATTTTGCAGAGCCTTCTCACCGGCATGTCCCAAGCGCATATGCCAGAGCCGTGAGGTATCATGTGAATCTTCAACAGTGCTAGTGGAGACTGCAGCTCTCCCAGAAAATGTGTGACCATCCAGAAAATATAGATTTCTTTCTCGAGTACCTTTCATCGCTAAGAGTGCACCTCGTACAACTTTTAGAATTCCACCCTCCATGGTTATCTTGTATCCATTGGACTCGAGGACTCCAAGTGAGATCAGATTCTTCTTCAGATCAGGAACATATCTCACTTCTGTAAGTTGTTTGATAGTATCGTCGTGCATCTTCAAGCGGACTATACCGATGCCTTTTGTTTGACAGGCATTATCGTTGCCCATAAGGACTACCCCACCATTGATTTCTTCAAAGTCTGAGAACCACTGGCGATGTGGGCACATATGATAAGAACAACCAGAATCCAGAATCCATCTATCAGATGAATTGAATGAAGATGATGAAACCGAGAATGCCGAATCATCTTCATTGTTAGAATTTTGTTGTGCCACATTCGCATTTGGCTTATCCTTGTTAGGACAATCCTTCTTCCAGTGCCCTTTCTGATGACAATAGGCACATTCATCCTTTGTAGGACGTCTCCGTGTTGATTCTCCTCTGGACTTCGATCTGGATCTGCCTCGTCCCTTGACATATTGTTTGTTGTTATTTCTCCCTCTGGATACCATCAGTGCTTCAGACGTGGTATCTCTATGATCATACTGGTCTTTCCTCCGATATTCATTGTTTACCAACGCATTGGAAACATCCATGAATTTGACATCGTCTTTGCCGTATAACAAAGTCGTGGTCAGATGATCATAAGATTCGGGCAGGGAATTTAACAACAATAACGCCATATCTTCATCTTGAACTTCAACCTCCAGATTTTACAGATCGGCAATATCTTTGTTGAAATTATCAAGATGCTCAATCATTGGCGTACCTTTCTTATACTGGAAACGAAAAAGCTTCTTTTTCAGATAGAGCCGGTTCTCTATGCTTTTCGTCATGTATTTGTCCTCCAGCTTCTTCCAGAGACTCGTTGCGGACGTTTCTTTCATGAAAAAATACTTCTGCTCCTTGGATAAGCAGAGCCGGATTGTCCCGCAAGCTTGCCGGTTGACATAGTTCCAATCCTGAGGTGACATGTCCTTGGGCTTAGACTCCAAAGCTATATTAGATCCCTCACGGAATAAGAGATCTAATACTTCACATTGCCACATGCCAAAGTTGTTGGTGCCGTCAAATTTCTCCACCTCGAACTTCGCATTGGATAACATGGTTCGTCGCACTGAACCGCTAGTTGATGCTTCTTCATCCATTACTTCGACCTTTTGGGTAGCTTTTTAGCAGAAACCGATGCTACCGTTGCGTCCGGAAGGGTCGAAATAGTAGGAAACCAGTCTTGGATCAACAAAATCGGACGTAAAATGAGCAAGAACGGGCTATTTTAGTTTTGGACCGGTTCAAAGCCGGTTCGGTCGAACCAGCTGGTTCAATTTGGTTCAGCTGACCGGAGGGCCGGGCCCGGTTCGGGCTGGGTCGGTAGTTTCGGGCCTTGAATCGGGCTGGCTGGTTCTTCGGGCCGGTTTTTGGGTCGACCCGGATCCTATTTTTGAAGTTGGATTGGATCCTTTCTTCTCCAACATGCACCTACGTGCGGACCTTATTTTCAGAATATTTTCAAAACTTTAAATTTAATTTCCCGTTGACTCGGAAGTCGAAATTGCGAACCAAAAATAGTTCCGGACTCCCGTCGACGAGACGAATCTAGTAGTATGATAAAAAATCAATTTCGGACACTTTCAATTTTTGGGCATTTTCACGAACACATGGCTCTGATACCAATTGTTGCCAGAATACCCAAAATAAAGTGCAAAAATCATACACACAAGAACACGAATATTTACGTGGTTCGGCAATTGCCTACATCCACGGGAAGCAAACACAATATATTGAATATTTCAGATTGAGAATTACAAACTCTCCCGGATCACCTCACAACTCACAGAATCAGATATACAAGCTTGAATGCTTAATATATTAGAGAGAATTCAGAAAAGGGATAATTTTGTGAGGATGTGTTAAGGGATATTTATAGTTACAGAAAACCCTCTCGGAGGTAATCAAATTCAAAGTTGTATTCTACAAACTTTGAATTTCAAGCTTCTGGATGGTCTTCGATTGCACAGAAAAAAGCCACTTTGTTTGAACTATTATTCAACACTAGCATCAACTTTCTTTAACAAACATAGTCTACAATATCTTGCCTTGACTTATATATTGAATATACTTGTAATTACCACAAATCAAATCATTCCAATGAAACACGTGACCACCTCATTTACTTGATTTCACTTCAGAAGTCATATAAATATATAAAAAGCATATAGAGATGCAATTGGAATTTCAGAAGAAATATGAATATAGAAGGAAATGCTACACTTGTCTTGTACTGTCTTTTTTTTTTTTGTGCTGCGAATCATCTTGTGAATATTATACAATATGAGTAATTTTTGAAGCTCAACTTGTACTGTTTGAAGTTAGTTTTTGCCATATTGGTCTTTATATTTCTTATGAACTATGTTGTATGGACACGGGTACGACACGACACGAACACGGGGACACAGATTTCAAAAATTAAAGGACACGACACTTCTAGGATACGACAATAATTTTTTTATTTTTTATATATATTCTACATATCCATTATGTTCTAATATACTAAAATCCAAGAAAAACTTTAATTATCAAATATTTAAATAATAAAATTGAAATGATGTCAAGTTGTAGACACTACATTCACTAATTAAAACATACAAAAAAGTTATAATTTTGTTAACATTTTTCTAAAAAAGAAATTATAAATTTATTCTAAATTTTTTTAAAAAAAAATATTAAAAAAATCATTTTCCCGTGTCCGAAACGTGTCGGAAGTTTTTTTTAAAAAAAAAGACCCAGACATCCCATGTTGCGTATCTAACACCGTGTCGCACACGTGTCATGTCGTGTCCATATCCGAGGAGTGTCCGACGCTGCATGGTGTGATGTTTTGGAGTGTCGGTGCAACATAGCTTATGAATTTCAATTTTATTGTAATGACTATGTTTGTAGATTTTGAATATGAAACTCAAAATTACAATATATTTGAGAAGTTCGATCAATTGTTTGAATGAAAATTTTGAGAATGGAATGGTAGTGATAAAAACTTACTCAAAATTACTTCAATTCTAATGATGATTTATTGGACGAGTTGTTTACAATTGCTGGTTCCGAGCATTACTTTTTCTTAGCTTCCAAACTTTATCATATATAAGTGAGAGGTTTCCCAACAGTATTGATAATGGATGAGAGACTATATATGTTAATTTATATGCATCAATGTAATTCGTGCTTTTTTGTTTATCAGATGTCCCAACAAAAAGATTCAGAAACTGACAATCTTGATCAAATCAAGATTGGCATTAGACTGAGACTTTCTAAGCCTCACTCAAATGCTGCCAATGATTTGGAGCATAACCACAATCCATTAAGAACTGTAGGAGAGGAATGAGGAGTATGACAGAGCACAAGCTCGTATCTTCAGTAGTCCAGCTAGTCTTGAGTCAAAGGATCGATGTATGTAATTTACAGGCACAGCTATATATTGTTTTCTTGTTTCATATAGCAATTTCTTTAACTTTAATTTGGAAAGATAAAGATTAAAATTACCCAACAATGTCGGTGTGTGTCGTGCCGGCCCGACATGTCCATTTCCTCCTTGAATCGGTGGAATTCAATCATGACGTCCATTGGCCATGGTGACGATCAGTAATGATGGTGGCGTTAGGTGGTGAACTTTTGGAAGAACAACGTAATCGTGTGAGAAAATAAGACGATAAAAAAATTACATAACAAAGGTAATTATGGAAGGATGAAAACATATAATTAAAGGAAATAAAAAATTGGACTTATTTGAAAGAAGTTTTTTTGAAGGTGTATTTTGTTGGAAATAACTTATTTTGATATATTTACTTGAAATATGTTATGGCAAGTGATACCTATGTGTAATTTTCTCTTTAATATTTGGTTGCTACATTGATTAATTAAATTGATCAATAATTAAATTGATCAAAAAAAATCCAAAATTTATTTTAAAATTTAATGATACCAAATAATATCTGAAAAAAATAATCAATAGATTAACTTGTCGGATTAAAAAAATTGACCCCGGATTGTAACATATTTGACAGTAGAAACGAAATGGACAAAATAATTACAAAAATTCAGAACTAGAATTTAACCATAAAAAAGAGTTAATTTCATAACTAACTTAATGCTTATATAAGTGAATCGATTTTAGTCAATATATGTTTCAATTCCCAATTTACTTTCTTGGACTAGTCGTGGCTGTACCTCTATCATTTGGATCTATTTGTAAAAATAAATAAATAAAAAAAAATTCTTCTACATTAGACATGACAACGGTTGAGAATCATCGGTTTGATGATTCCAACCCCGTTCATGAACCACTTGTCACAGTTCGACCCTTCATTTTTAGAAAAGTTAAACTTTTTGTTAAAATGAAAAAAAAATGCAGAAAGTACTTGAACGTGTTTTTCTCTATTGATGTATCATAAAATAACATGACATAAATTCAATCTCGAATAATCAAATTGTGTATAATATATTTGTTTGGTTAATATATATATAAATTATAGCACTCTAGTTAGCTAATACGACTCTTATAACTCAGTGGTAGAAAACTAATCAACCAAGCAAAAAAATAGATTAATAGTTTAATTCTACATCAAGATATTTATTTAATTTTAAAAAAATTAAAATACATCTGAATCGCAACCGGCCTTCCTATAAATGGTCCGATTCTGGTTCAGATCCATCGAACTGCGTCAACGTTTTACGGTTCCGGGTGAGGTCTCGGTTCAATTTCACTGGGGTGAGTAATGTCTACTCTACATTCAATTTATTACACTTTTAGTTTGGACTGGTCGAGTATCTGAGAAAGGTCATTAAAGGTCTCGGTTCAATATGAATTCTCCCACAGACAGCCCGCTGTTCTTTGAACTTCATATCTATGTGAATTATTTAAAAATAATTTAATCAGTGAATGAATACATTGTTATTAATAAATAATATTCATACAAATAATTTAACTCAGTAAATGAATATATAGTTATAAATAAATAATATGCATACAATTTTGATAGGCAGCTTTGTTGTATCTGAATTATTTTCTAATTATTGTGAACTTGGATATAGGTCAAAACAATTTATGGCACATGAATAATTTATGGACATGGAAATTTAATTTGGACAGTGTAGGAATATAGGTCAAAACAATATATAGTTATTTTCTAATTATTGTGAATTTTGAATTCACTGAATTTTTTTTTAAAACCAAATTAATCGAACCGAATAAAATATCCGTTCATTTGGTTGGTAGTCGATTAACCAATATTTTTTAAAATATAAAAGAATAAGATAAAATGATTTTAAAACATTTAATTTTTAAAAAAATAATTAAATTTTTTTAAAAAAAATCGGTTAACCGATATTTGTAAATGAAATTAACCCATTTTTTAAAAAAATCAAAAATGGATTAATCGAACCGAATTTATGAATTCATTCGATTCGATCGTTTAATTCTATTTAACCAAAACTTTGCTGGGTCAATATTTGCAGACATATTTTCTTATTTATCAGTATTTTGTAGTAAATCTATGTACTTATCACGAATTGCCAAAGATGTAAGTTCCACTTTGTTTTGGATTTTCATATGACAAATCACATGTGGTACAAATAAAATATACCAACGATGAATACTCACTATCTTAAGGGCATCATAATCATTGAAATGACATATTCCATTTGGAATATACTATTTAATGGTTGATGCACCCGAAGGATGCTACATCTGAGGTATCATCAAATAATCCGGACTTTGCTCTGGAGGAATCTACTCACCCTTGGGTAGTTGTATGTGATAATTTTAAAAATGACATCAGTCAATTTTTTTTTAAATTTGTGACATTTTTTAAAAATAATTTGGCAAATGACATTTATTTACATACAAAACCTTGTTCAAAGATTATTTTTAATTTGTGATATTGCTTAAAAATAATTTTGCAAAATAACCTTTATACACGTCATTTTGTAAAATAATCGCTAATTGTATCAATGTCGGACCTGTATGAATAGTTGTGGCTGATGTGTTCTATTCGAATCGTCGAGAGATGCTGGCGTCGGCGAAGCGTATGTTAGTCAATATTCACACATTACGATTAAAATGATTCTCGTAAATCATTCGTGGAGAATTGCCTCGATAATGTATCTCTTGGGTTGTATTTTCTATCAAAGTGCATTTTGCATCATCATTTTGCAATATTTGTGGTTGTGAGGCTTGCGATTTGTAGTATAACTATCACAAACATAAGTAATTGTATCTTGGAATAAGATTGTCGTATACCATATGTGAGCCGGACAAGATCTTCTTAAATAGAAAGTGTGTAACACTTATCTCGACTTGTCTATTCATTTTTTACGCCCGCTGTTAAAATGAAGATTTTTTGCGGATAAGCACCGCTTCCCAAAACGCGTGACCCTACAATATTACAGTTTTTTTGTGGTCCTGGTAACTTACACAAGAAGAGCTCGAACCAAACATATATTGATTTTATTTATCATAATTTTGATACGAAGTATTGGAGATGGTACACAAAATTATTTCAAAAACACAAAAAAAAAAAAAAAAAAAAAACGAAAGAAGAAAAAATTACTCGACTTATATTATCAGACTTAAAGTTATTTTTTCAGACATACATATCTAGCAACTCAAATTAACATAAACTTTTTATAAAAAGACGAGAAAAATAATTTGATTAGCGAATAATAAATAATGGTAAAAAAAAAAACAGAGTCAAATTATCCCTCCATTGATAAAACTTAGTTGAGAAAAATGAGCCGCAAAGTGGGATCGATATAACAATTCTGAAGATTACCATATCAATTTACATATTTTTATTTCACATACACAAACTTATACATACATAACACATAACTAATTGTTCAGCATAATAATGTAGGAGGGTCTGATAACGTCATATGACATCATTTTTGGCAAACTTCTTTCAAAATTCCAAAAATGTCATCTCCCACACTTATATCGAAACCTTTCTTTGCTACACATGTTTATTGATCGTCCTCATTTTTTGAATATTGGTTTCGTATTTTTTAACTCCTCAAATCCACTTCTCCATCTTAACTACTCTATTTTTGTTGAAACGACCATTGAAAATTTTATGTCATACACCATCACGTTTGTTTCATCTCTACTATTTTCCACGTTTGTTTCATCTCCACTATTTTAAATTTTAAATCTGGAACACAATTTCTTTTGTGTTATGATGAATCGAATGAGATTACACACTTAAAACATGTGCGTCGGTGATAGCATAAATAGCTAAACAAGAAATAATACACCTTATCAAGATAAAGATCCACTATAAAATAAATTAGAAAATGACCATTAATAATTACTTTAGCAATTAAAAACCCATAAATAAACAAATTTCAGAGTTGGGTAAAGACAATGAAACAAATGAGAATTCAATGAATACAATCACATCCTTTAAAATGAGAAACTTATACTTTCACTTCATATATGTATGAACATGGTTAGTTTGATGATGCCGTAAGGCAATATCATCATCATTAATGTTGATTATTTCATATGTTCAAATTCCCATTAGTAATAATATTTAATTACCAACTAACTCATGAAAATTGTCCTCCAGGGGTGTCTATATATATATATATATATATATATATTTGAAATTTAATTATAAAAAAAAATAGAGTAAATTTTAGAAATATGGTCTCATATAATATAGATTTTTTTCATACTAATGCCAAACTTTTAGAACTAATCAAATATAATCCGACAAAAATTATTTTTAATCAAAATAGTACAACATAAATATTTTTAACAAATTTAGTCCCACATGAATAATTGTCTCATAGAACTTTGAGGTCACTTTTGATTAAAAACAAAAATTTGAGGTTAAAATTGATTAAAAATAAAAGTTTGGAATTATTTTTGATTAAAAATAATTTTTATAATACCATATTTAATTAGTTCTAAAATTTTGATATTGATATTATAAATACCTTTATTCCATTTGACTTTTTTTTTTTTACACTAACAAAAATATATATGACGTTTTCGTGGTTGGGCCTATATATATGGCAAAGTATGTGTGAATCAAAACCTCCCTCTTTTCTCTCTTCCCCTCACACACACACACAAATACGCAAAAAACACACTCCTCAGCCCGCCACCATTGTTGCATGCTTCACTAAATTACAGTCAAGATTTTCACACCATCCCATTTTTCTTATATATAATATTAAATTCATATTTATTATATATAAACATAAATTTAATATAACGCTGCTTATATGCATAAAACAGCCTAGATTTCATACTCAAAATACTGGAAATGTGGCTCAAAAAAGGTATTGCTTTAATATTTGTGTTTATTGTGGCTCTTGAAATCCAAGAATGCTGTGGACAGAATATTAGTAGACGAAGCTTTCCTCAAGGTTTTGTTTTTGGGACCGCATCTTCAGCTTATCAGGTTAGTTTTTATTTTAATTTCTTGATCTTAATTATGCATATTTAATTAATATAAAAGATTGAAACTTTTATTTTATTAAATTTTATGAGATAATAATTACGTTGTTGCTAACTAAGATTATCGAGCAACCACATTTTTTTAATTTCCAATTGGTGTGGTAAGTTTTTGGTTTTAACGTGGATTTGAACTCACGTCTCTTATATCACTACACCGTAATGGTGGTCAGAAACAACAACATTTGATCTATGTAGTTTGAAAAATTACAATAATCAAATATTCTTTTTGATTTGTAACTTTTTTTACAATTTTTTTTTTTTTTTGTGAAATGTCCATCAATCATCAGAAATTGAAAAGAGTATATTTTAAAATCTTGATCAAATAAATGTCATTTTTTTAAAAATAATAATCTTTTTATTTAGAACATACATTTTTACATGTGTATAATATTTGCTAATTCTGTTCTTTTTATGCTTGAACATACTTTAGTTATATTTGATTTGTGTATAAAAATTATTGTGTTTGAATTGAACTCAAAACATGTTATAAAATTTTGAATAAAGTTCGAGGAAATTATATTTTGTCGGATAGTCCGTGAGTCGTTATATGAAGTATAAACATAACTTATGACTAAACGGCTATAACCAAACCATAACGAATGGAGTAATCTTGTTCGAATTCGATATAGTTACCTCTTATAACTAGTCTTCACTTGAAAGAAATTCGAAATCACATCCTTGCTTAAGAAAGGAAAGTATTTATCTTATAATCCTTGTTTGTTTTGCTTGAAAGATACCTACTAGTTACTTTTCACACTTTACTAAATGACTTGTAAAGACTCAAGCTAGAGTCAATGGTAAAGTCTCCATCTCCCTTTGGAGAGGGCTCCGTATCGAGCTGAACAAGACCCAAAAACTTTGTTAAAAAATTCCCTCACCACGACCCCTAAAAAAATGACTTATAGATTTCCTTTCAATTGAATTGCCACGGCAATGCTACTCTAAAGAGAACAAAGAAGTAAAATAAAAGGATTTATTAATAATTTGTACTTATATATATATGGATAAGGGTCAAGGGTGAGTACAAAACGAATGATCTAGCAATCGTTTAATTGAAAAAAATATATACAAATGTAATTTTCAAATCTAGGAAACATATATAATAATTAATTTAATAATTTAGAAATCCCTTCGAATAAAATATTTTGAACCAAGATTGAGTATGGGACAAGTGTGTATTCACTCTTTCTAATTTTTCAAAAAATAAACCCTACCCATGAGGACTTTTCATTAACATGGAGCTCTCAATGAGCAATGTACAATGACACAATGTGCTTTATTATATTCCATTTTGGAATTTAATAATTGAGTCTTTTCCTATTCAAGTTGTCTTTTCATTTGGCCATTTTCCTTTATTTGAAAGATCTTGCCCTTTTTTTATTTTCAAACAAAAGGTTAAGAAGAGGGGCGTATTTAGAATTTATGTTAAAGGGGGGCAAAATATAAATATAATGGGGGTAATATGCTATTTTGGGTCGGTAAAAAGCAATTTTGAGATACGGAAATACAATTTTATAGATAATACGCAAGAAATATTTTTTGAGTACTTTCACGTGCGTCCACCCCTGGTTAAGACCTTTTATTATTATTATTAGCAAATAAAATTGACTCATTGTGTGTGTACATAATAATATAAAAAAAACAACTTTTATTTTTAAGTTTTTTGGATGAGATTCACATACAAAGTTGAAAAGCTAATGAAGTATAATAATTTTGATTAAATTTTTATATAGAACATATTTATGCAAAATACAAAATTTTAAATATTTTTTTTTGTTTTTATTTGATTCGATTGAATATATTTGTCGTTTTTTTTAAATATATTTTAAATAGAGTTTTGTGTTTTAAATGTTTGGAATCATTATGGGAACTGGAGGAGTGAGTGGTCTTTCCTTCTTACTCATAATAATTATTACACGCCCCCCATCTTTAAGTATTTTGCGAAATTACCCAATAAACTTTCAACTTTGCTAAATTAATAACTCTTTTATTCAAACTATGTTATGATCATTAATATTTAATCTTGTTTTAATTCGATTCTGGTGTTGATTAGTATGAAGGAGCTGTGAAGGAGGACGGAAGAGGTCAAACCATATGGGACACATTTGCTCATACTTTTGGTAAACTCGCATATTTAAAATTATACTTTAATATATATATATATATATATATATATATATATATATATATATATATATATACACATCAATTTTTAGTTATTAATTTGAGATTGTTATAATTTTGATTTATGTGTCACAGGAAAAGTTCTTGATTTCAGCAATGCCGATGTTGCCAACAACCAATATCACCTCTATTCAGTAAATTTTTCTACTCTATTATTAATAAATATTTCTTTTTTACTTTATTACAAATATCTATTCATAAATTTAATACAAAACTGTGATAAAATTTTACATTTGATATAATTAATATTATATTATCAATAAATGTAATTATACTAATATGTAAACTAGTAATTTAATTATTTTATATTAACTAAAAAATTAATTTATTATTTAATTAATTAAATATTTTTAGAATTGTTTTAAAATGGTAAAATTCATATAAATTACATATTTATAAATTATATTTAAACCATTTATTAATTATTTAGAAGCATTAAAAATAAAAAATAAATAACATGAAATGGCTTTCCTGTCGGAGCAATTTACCTGCGCTAAAATGGCGTTTCATAAATAAAAATTTCCAATTATATTCTTATCCTCTTGTAAAATCTTTTCCAGTTAAAAAATAATGCCTTAATCTAATCAATATGAGGTAGCTTTGGAGGGTTTAAATGTTGTATAATAAATACAGGGAGATATACAACTTATGAAAGATATGGGAATGGATGCCTACAGGTTTTCAATTGCCTGGTCCAGGATTTATCCTAGTAAGTATTTCATTCCCTTTTCTCACATGAGACATTTTTCCGTACAAATAATATATATTTTTTTAGGAAAAAAAACCACTTCAATCGTCTCTAATCTAATTTATTTACTTGCAATCAGATGGAACAGGGGAAATCAATCAAGCTGGAGTCGACCATTACAATAACTTCATCAACGCTTTATTAGCCAATGGTAATGTTTTTCTTTTTAATTATAAACATTTAGTTAATTGCCACAAATTTTATGTTAGATTAGTTGCGTTATCAAGGGTGAGCCTTGGCATTATGTGACCTAAAGGTTACGGGTTCGAGTCGTGAAAAGAAAAACTGCTTACGTTAGGCCCAAATGACCCAACTCCTTGTTTGCCGATTATTATTTGAGTTATCGTATTTTTGTACATATGTAGGAATCCAGCCATATGTGACACTATACCACTGGGATCTTCCCCAAAGTCTCGAAGACAAATACACAGGCTGGTTGGATCCCCAAAGCATGTAATAATCCAATCATATTTTCAGAAAAAATAAATTAAAAAATGCTAGCTAATACCCTATTCCCTTAATATGGTACTAAATTATTAACAGAAAAGACTTTAGAATGTATGCGGAGACATGTTTCAAGGAATTTGGTGACAGAGTAAAGCACTGGATCACTTTCAATGAGCCACACACCTTTTCTGTACAAGGATACGACGTCGGTCTTCAGGCCCCAGGCCGGTGTTCCATAGTTCTTCATGCCTTCTGCAGAGCTGGGAACTCAGCAACTGAGCCTTACATTGTTGCCCACAATGTGCTTCTTTCACATGCTTCTGTGGTGGATGTTTACAAGCACAAATATCAGGTAATTTAATATCAAGTGCTATCCAATCTGTTCGTATTTTTAGATTGTGCTTGGTTAATGTGATAGGATTATTAAATCATAAATTATATTGTGAATGTTGAAATGATCAGATTGTGTAAAAAAAAAGGCGAGATACTAATAATATAATGTTTAGTGCACTTAATTCACGACTAGGGCTGTGTAGGATCGAGCGCTTACCGCTTTACCAATAACTATAGTTAACGGTAATAGCGCAACATCAATCTTTCAACCATACACTGGCACAAGCGCCACGTGTTCAACCGATCACAAAACAGAGGCAATTGTTGAACCCCAACAATCCCTCCCCCAATAATTAAACTCTCTGCAACTCATGGGAATCGAACACGCGACCTTGGCTCTGATACCAATTGTAGGATCGAGCGCTTACCGCTTTACCAATAACTATAGTTAACGGTAACGACGTAACATCAATCTTTCAACCATACACTGGTACAAGCGCCACGTGTTCAACCGATCACAAATCAATTGTTGAACCCCAACAGGCTGTGACCTGTAGTCGCCACCCCCTCCTGACACACACACACACACACACACACACACATATATATATATATATATATATATATATATATATATATATATATATATATATATATATGGGGCATACTTGTATTTTCCTACTCTCATCACTTTTTTTCTTGATTGTCTAACATTATTTATCGCTTGTTTAAAGTTAGATTGCAATAATTCACTAGCAGGAAAATAATGATCGACCCACATGCTTGGAGGAAGATACATTTTTTTAAACCAAACAACCGATATATAATGATTCATAGTGTTTTCCCATTGCTATCTACTTCACCAAACATAGCCTTAATGCTTTAAATCATCATTTATGACGGTTTTTTACGGTTAAATTTCAAATTGGGTCCCATAAAATAGGGTTATTTCCAATCTTGTATCAAATTTTTAGGACTAATCAAATATAATCTCACAATTTTTTGTAATATTTTAGCCACATCAACATGGCTCAATTGGAATAAGCCTGGATTCCTTTTGGTATGAGCCGACATCAAACTCCTCTGCTGACATTGAAGCAACACAAAGGGCCATTGATTTCAGCTTGGGTTGGTAAGAACTTTTACTTCGTTTCAAATTTTCCGCAAAGAGTTCACAAATATTCAATCAAATCATGACTGATTCAATTAACTAATGGTTTTATAAATAGATAATTTATCCCTCTGTGGTTTTTAAAATAGACAGTTTACCTGTAGTTTGTGAATATGAATAAAATATCCCTTCATGTATGACGTGTGAGGTGGTAGTGTGCTATGTTTTGCAAACCACGGGGTAAAACATCAATTTACAAGCCACACACGCGAGGGTAAAATGTTTATTTACAAACCAAATGGAGATAAGATACATATTAACAATATCACGTGAGGTAAATTGCCACTGACTCATTTATAAGGATATAAAAATGTTTTTTTTTTTTTTTTTTTGGTATCAATAATAGGTTTATCGAGCCTCTAATATTTGGTGACTATCCAAGCTCAATGAGAACAAGAGTGGGAAGCCGGTTGCCAAGATTTAATGAGGCTGAGTCCAAACAATTGAAGGGTTCCTTTGATTTCATAGGCATAAATCACTACACCACATGGTACGCAAATGTTAACTCTACAAACATCATCGGTGTTCTGCTAAACGACTCCCTTGCAGATTCAGGCGCCTCTTCTTTGCGTATGTTCCTGATTACATATTTGAATTAGTATTATTTGATGATATTTTACTACTTACTAAATTATTTCTGGGAAATTTATTTTCTGCAGCATTTAAAAATGGGAAGCCTATAGCTGACAGGGTATGTATGGCTTTGTAAATTTATATTGAACAAGACAAATTATATGATAACAAAGAGCTACTGACAAATTACTCCATGTGATATCGATAATACACAATTTGCCATCATGTGATTTGTAAACATGCATCTTATCCCCCCGTGGTATCCCTAATAGGCACATTATCCATTTTGGTTTGTAAATATACAGTTTACCCATCACGAAGGGTGTTTTTGCACATATTCACAAATTACAGGGGGTAAACTGCCTATTTTCACAAACCACATGGGGTAAACTGCCTATTTTGAAAACCAATAGGCGTAAGCTGTTTATTTCAAACCATATATATGTAATATACCTATTTGAAAAACCATATTGTATTCGTTGCCAATATCCTGATAATGAAAGTACTATTTTTTTTCAATTTTTTTTTTGTTGATGATATATAAGTTTTGGGAAGTGAATTTATTTTGTTTGATTGCAGGCAAATTCTATCTGGTTGTATATCGTGCCTCATGGGATAAGAAGTTTGATGAATTACATCAGGCAGAAATACGGGAACCCTCTTATAATAATCACTGAAAATGGTAAGTAATTTTTGATTATTCAAAATTAAATCATTGCTTTGGTTGATTGTGATATAAATTGAAAACTCATTCGGTTGGGACCAAACAAAAGTAGTCGATTTTTGGCAGGGAACTCACATGTTTTGTAAATAGAAAATTTACTTATGTTGTTTGAAAATAAATGTAAAACACCCCATCCGTAAATGATTTGTGTTACACAAGTCATATTTTGCGCCTGAGCTTTGAAGTTATATGTTAAAATGTCAATTGTACTCTTGACAGGGTAAATTACACCTACATAATAATATAAAGGGTTAATCTACCTATTTTGAATAACATACGTAAGTAACCTGCACCTCAAGAATAACATTAGTGTGTAAATTGCACTTATAATAAAAAAAAATTATAGAATTTTTTAACGTGGTAATTTACCCTCATGTGGTTTAGATCAGGTGTAACTTAACTACTTGTGGTTTGAAAATAGGCAAAACCCACATATGATTTGCGAGTAGGCGCAAAACATCTCATCCTAAACAAGTGTATTTTTGTCATTACAAACCAAAAAATTCTGAAAGTTGTGGAGTTGCGGTGATCTATATTTGCATACCGTATGGGGTAAAATTTATATTTGCAAACCACATGGGGAAAGAGACTGTTAGTAATATCACAGGGGTAAATTACCACCGACTCCAAAAGTAGTAGTTCCTGTTTAAATAAAAATATTCACATTTCATGTTAAATATTTTTAAAAGATTAAGTTTTGTTTCCTCCAAAATACACTCGCATACAATTTTCATCGAAATTTGTGGGGTTTTTTACGGGTTAATTTGGGTGATCTTCTGAATTTTTCGACATACTTCTGTTTTCATAGGCATGGATGATGCAAACAACCCATTTATCTCCATCAAGGATGCTCTCAAGGACGAGAAGCGAATCAAGTACCATAACGAGTATCTAATAAACTTGCTGGCTTCAATCAAGTAATGTTTATATTTTAGCACAAAAAACTTACTGTTTTTCAAATATTTCTCGACAATCAATATGTTTGTTATTCGTATAATAATTACTTATTAAAATATGATTTTACATGATATTTACAGAGAAGATGGCTGCAATGTTAGAGGGTATTTCGTATGGTCGTTGCTTGATAATTGGGAATGGGGAGCTGGATTTAGTGCAAGATTTGGTTTATACTATGTGGATTACAATGACAAGTTGAGGAGATATGCCAAGGACTCGGTGAAATGGTTCAAGAATTTCTTGAGTTCTTAGTTCTATTCAGATGGTGACTAAAATTACCAATATTACGATGCGACACACAAAAGCAAACAATTTGGTTATATGTATGATATAAAAGATAATTTTAATGTATGTTTATTCCTTGTGTGGATTCCTGCACTAGAACAACTAGGAAATTGGTCTTCAATGTTTTTTTCTCTCACAAAATGTATAGATATCATGGGTATATTAGACTAAATAGTATTATTTACAATAATAGTTTCAAACTTTTGAAGAATAAATTATTATAGCCTCCCAGAAAATATTTTTTGAACGAAAGTGGTTTTCGGACAACTTTTATGTTAAAATATGGGTTTTTGACAAGTGGGTAAAGTGACTCTTAACGATACCATAATAGGGTAAACTATATATGTACAAATCACATGAAGATAGATTTTCTATTAGCAATACCATAGGGATGTAAATTATCACTGACTCTAAGAAAACGGAACAACTTGTTTTGGGCCTATATACACATATCGATATATTGTCTTTCCGGCGCTTCACTTAAACGGAAAAGTGGTATTGTGACCATGTTTGTTCAAAAACAATTTCTGATGTGATGATATTTATTTAGTCCAAAGTTTGAAACTATTATTGCAGAGAAAACTATTTAAGAGACCACTTTTTTTAATTGCTCAGAAATCATTTAGCAAATGATGGTAAAAACAAAAATCTGCGACTTGTGATCTTCATGTTTTAATTTTAATTTTGAACGAATTAGACTTGCAGTCAATGAAATAACAATCATCTTGTCTCCCCCTTTGCAGTTCTTGTAATCTTCCAATATCCATATATGAAGTACTGATGTTCTTCCAATATGAAAAAATAAGTAAGGCGAGATCGTGACTTCTGTAAATTGCTCTTTTGCCATGTCGACACTGCATTAGCCCAGATCACCCACCTTAGAACGTCCAAGTACAGACAAGCATCACCAATGTATACATCTCTCACATTTTCCATGGATTGCATTTCAGTCATGATAGTTATGGTAAATTTCAAAATGGTCCCACGGTTTATGGGTTTTTCCAATACTAGTTCCAAATTTTATAGTCCATCGAAATCGTTTTAATAAAAAACAGTCTTACGTAAATGTTGTTAACAAATTTAGTCGCACAAAAGTTAATTTTTAACAAAGGTGGTCCCATAATTAAATAGGGGATTTTGAGACACCTTTGATTAAAAACTAAAGTTTTGAACTATTTTTGATTAAAAACAATTTCAAATGGACTGTATTGATTAAAACTAAAAGTTTGAGATTAATATTGCAAATACACATTCTATGAGACTATTTTTGAAAATTCACCCTAATCGTTAGAACTTCCAAACCTAAATGCTTTGATGTTTTACCTAAGTGCAGACACGACACCATGTACTCACTTTTTTTTGAAAAGAAACACATGATCACGTTTAATTCAGAATTATCCATATTAGGAAAGTAAGACAAAATAACTTTCTTTGATACTCCGATATCTGGTACGGTTTGGATCCAAACTTTATGGGCTCGACTCGATCTCATAAGAACAATGGATCATCCTTCATTGGCCCATTTTTCTGGGCTCATTATGCTTAGGGCCCATTTATATTTGCCTATTTCCAATTAATTATTTGGCCCATTTGGCTTATTTAATTAAGAGTCCATTAACAGATAAAGAAGGGGGGAGATCGATGTAACAGTAGGTTTGGGGGGCTGCTTCATCGGCTATGGCAGGGAGAGAGCTGATTGTTCTTGCTGTTGTCATTTTTTCCTCCATTATGGTGCAAAAACAACAACTATTGTAAATTCTTGGTATTATAGTGAAGATTCATGCTAGACTAGGTCCAGTGGTTTTTCCCCTCGGGGTTTTCAAGTAAAAAATCTTGATGTTCTTGGTATTTTTGGTATTTTTGATGTTCTTGATATTTTTCGTATATTCGTTCATCACCTTGAGCTTTGCACAATCTCTAGCTACTTTGCCGCCCACCAGGTGTTTGAGGTATTTGCTGCCTTAACTTTTTATATGACTAAGTTGATGCTCACACGTTAGTTTCATGCTCGAATTTAGAAATTGCTGGCAGTCATCTTCATCGACTTTGGAGCATAAACGATCATACTATATCAATTAATCTCTTGGTGAATTTCCCTTGTTAATGGAAATTTAGATAATTATGGTGCTACCTATATAGTGATCTATAATCTAGGATGCCTTTAAATATTGACCACAAATGTTATCCTGCAACGTGAATTTGCAGTAGAAGGAATATGGGATGAATAGTTATGTTGTTAATGCAGAGAAGGGTGGGGAGTAGGATGGTCTCTGTTAAGGTTGGAAAAATTTTATTGAGGGGAGATTTGTTGGTTTTTTTTTTTTTTTAATGCGAAGAGCATAGATATTATAGTCTATGGTTTTGAAACTCCCACAATTCCTTCCCATGAAATTATCACATATTATTCCACCTTCTACGATCTTGTTCTCTTCTTGTATCAAATTGGTGGCCCACTCGTTTCAAGGATAGTGATTTCCGGTTCACAATCTGTGTTGGATTATCTTAGTCACGTTTTCATGGCCAACAACTGAACCAAAGTCTTTTATGGATTCTTTTTCCCGTTCTTTTGGAGTCTACTTTAATTTTAAAGGGAAAAATTCTACAGTAGTAGGCAGTAAATGAGGCCGCGTTTAATGAAAACCATTGTCTCCTCAATCACCTTGTCATTTACGTTCCTTAGTGTCTCACTTCCTTCGAACAAGTTATGCTAGTGTGTTAATGGGTCAAACATTTTAGTACTGATCCAATCATTTGTTGGCTTTTTGTTCGTATTTTTTTTATTTTACAAGGGGCTTCTCGAGTTTTAAGTCAAAAGACTCAAAAATAATGCTTTGATGTCAATGAAAAGTATGGAAAGAAAGCTGTATTTCGCATGCGGTCAAATTCGCCGCGGGTGGAAATCACATCACTTCCAGGTTTTGCTATCGTTAAATGGTTGGCACAAAATGGACTTCAAATTCTTGAAATCGCAGCTGCCAGGTGTATCCTTGGGCATGAGCATTTTGTGTTGGAGAGGGATCTACCTCTGATGTATAGACATTGCTCGAATGTGATATGTTTGGTGCTTTTGGTGCTGAAATCCACTTTGGCCTTCGTCATTAGTTCTGCGAGTCACCATCATTACCTCGACCTCCATGACATTAATTATGGTTATCTCATTCCATCTACTATTTCAATTTCGTACATATACTTTTGTGTTGTGTTATTTTATTATTATTAGATAAGATGAGCAGCTCGGGCATGCAATCTCGTGGTAAGCCCCTATTATATCAGCTCAGGCATGCGATCTCGCAGTAAAGTCTTATTCACCTGCTCGGGAATCTTTATTGGTTTTGGTATCGGGTGAACTTATTCGGATGTGATGTATTGATGTGGATGTTCGGGAGTGGTGTGTTAATGTTGGAGTTTAGATGAGGAGATAATGCTATGGTCTGCCCAGACATTTGTGGCAATGGTCAGCCAGGCACACTAGATGAGGAGATAATGCTATGGTCTGCCCAGGCATGTGTGGCTATGGTCAGCCCAGGCACACTAGATGAGGAGATACTGTCATGGTCCGCCCAGGCAAAGATATATTGTCATGGTCCGCCCAGACAAATGCTTACTGCCATGGTCCGCCCAGGCAAAGATATATCGTCATTGTCCGCCCAGACAAAGCCTTACTGCCATGGTCCGCCCAGGCAAAGATATATCGTCATGGTCCGCCCAGACAAAGACATATTGCCATCGTCCGTCCAGACAAAGATTTATTGTCATGGTCCGCCCAGACAAAGATTTATTGTCAAGGTCCGCCCAGGCAAAGACTTACTGCCATGGGGCAAAGATATATTGTCATGGTCCACCCAGACAGATTATTGCCATGGTCCGCCCAGGCAAAGACTTACTGCCATGGTCCGCCCAGGCAAAGATATATTGCCATGGTCCGCCCAGGCACGATGTATTGCAGAGTATGCCTCGGAGTTCAGATCAGACGAGAATCATTCGCTCATATTTATTATCTGGAGTCCGGACCAGACATGTCTTATCTGCTTATATTTATTCTCTAGGATCAGATGAGACGAGCTTTATTTGCTCAGCATTTTATCAGTTCAAAGAGCTCAGGACATCTGTCACTTTGCGAATTCATAGGAGCTCTATCTCCTACGCGCATTTATCATCATGGAGTTCGGATGCGCTTTAGTTTGGTGAGTTCAGCTGAGTTTTATCTGCTCACATCTAGTGAATATGTATGTCGGGTGAACTTTATCTGCTGCGCATACCTATTAGCTCTGGAGTTCAGGACGTACGAGCTGTATGTGTTCGGTTTATTATTTCTGGAGCTCAGGTCGCGAGGGCGTTAGCTGCTTGTATTGATTATTTCATGAGCTCAGGTCGGGTGAGACTTATATGCTAGGTTTATTATATTCGGAGATCAGACAGGTCAGCCATGTTGTTATTCAATTCTATATTTAGAATTATTTTAGAACTCTTTCGGTGTTATTATAGCAGGTCAGCCCTGTTTGAAATTTAATTCTACTCAGAATTATTTCTAGTTTTCATTGCAGGTCAGCCATGTTTAAGATTTAATTCTATACTTAGAATTATTTCTAATTTCGTTGCAGGCCAGCCCTACACAGACAACATGTCAGCACTGTTTAAGATTTAATTTTATACTTAGAATTATTTCTAGTTATTGCAGGTCAGCCCTGCACAGGTAACATGTCAGCCATGTTTTATATTTAATTCCATATTAGAATTATTTTAGAACTCTTTCGGAGTTATTATAACAGGTCAGCCCTGTTTAATATTTAATTATATACTTAGAATTATTTCTAGTTATTATTTTAGGTCAGCCCTGCTAAAATAACAAGTCAGCCCTGTTTAAGATTTAATTCTTAGAATTATGTATAGTTATTATTTTAGGTCAGCCCTGCCAAGATAACATGTCATCCCTGCCAAAATAACAGGTCAACCCTGTTGGGAATTTAATTCTTTACTTAAAATTATTTACTTAAATTATTTCGAGATATAGTCACAGGTCCGCTTATGTTCGAGGTTTACAAGGAGCTCAGGCTACTTATGATAGTAGCGATATAGTTTTATGTTGATATGAGCACATGGCTGCTCAGGTTCTGACATTTCGAAGAATCTTAGTGCTTCATATTGATTTTGGAGCTCGGTTGTATTATTTACTCAGCTCAGGACTTTATTATTTCATCAGCCCGGATTTATTCGTTGTCTATGGATTATTTTTGGAGCTCAGTTATATTTGTTTGCTCAGCACATCATATTTATTAAGCTCTGGATGTCCAGATGTTTATTAGCTCTGAAGTTCGACGAGTTTTTTTCTGCTATGGAACTGAGCTAGGCTTTATTGATTATGGAGTTCAGGCGAGCATTATGTGCTCTTACTTATTTCGGAGCTCAGATCGGGTCGGTCGAGCATCATTCACTTATATTTATCATGTGGAGTTTAGCTCAGCTCGGACCAATATTATTAGATCATATATATTTCTTCGGAGCATAGATCGATTCAGGCGAGCATTATTTACTCGGACATATTATCTCAGATCAGGAGCTCGGGTTGGCCGAGCGTAATTTGCTCAGACATATTATCTCAGATCAGGTCAGGCGAGCAATATTTGTTCATATCAGGTCGGATGAGTGTTATTTTCTCATACATTATCTCAGGAGCTCAGGTTGGGCGATTATTCTTGCATTTATTGCATCTATGGAGTTCAGGCCGGGCGAGCTTTATTTGCTCAGGTCGGCCCAACCAAGATAAACATAGTCCCTATTTGTTTCATCCGCTCGGAATATTTCTTATTCCTGGAGTTCGAATATGTTTATTTGCTTCTCAGCTCAGTTTTATCACCTCGGGTCTCTCGATCACCTTTATCAGCTCAAAATTCTCGATTATAGTAGCTTCAGTTCGGATTCCTACTGCCCAGTCCAACCTGCTATTATTGGCAGAAGCTCAGTACTGTAATTACACTGGTTCCTCATATGAGTTCTACGAGCCGCCTACTTTATCAAGGATCAACATTCGAATTGTCATGGCTCTACCGACAGCATGACTTGGGAACTCGGCACGACGCAATGTCACATCATGGTTTGGCATTTGAAGGACTACTGATCCGGGTCCTCACCTAACCAATTGGAGTCGATACAACGCCACTCTAGCTCGACTAGAGGGGGATATCGTGATACTACGATATCTGGTACGGTTTGGACCCGAACTCTATGGGTTCGACCCGGTCTCATAAGAACAATGGATCATCCTACATTGGCCCATTTTCATGGGCCCATTATGCTTAGGGCCCATTTATAATTGCCCATTTCCAATTAATTATTTGGCCCATTTTGCTTATTTAATTAAGAGTCCATTAACAGATAAAGAAGGGGGGAGATCGATGTAAATTGTAACATTAGGTTTTAGGGGGATGCTTCATCGGCTATGGCAGGGAGAGAGCTGATTGTTCTCGTTGTTGTCATTTTTCCCTCCATTATGGTGCAAAAACAACTATTGTAAATTCTTGGTATTATAGTGAAGATTCATGCTGAACTAGGTCCCGTGATTTTTCCCCTCGGGTTCCCACGTAAAAAGTCTTGATGTTCTTGATATTTTTCGTATATTCGTTCATTGTTGCAAAATCGAACCAAAAAACAAGGTAACATTCTTCAATGAAGGGTTCTTTATGCTGATCTACGGCCTACGGGGCGATGATCTACATCTTTCTTACTGTAATCCGTGGACAGAACCAACCATGTGGTGAATGGTTAATCTGAATCATGTTTATTGGATTCATCTTTGCATATGATATCAGGAGAAAGCATTATACACAGTTTTGAATGGTTAATCTGAATCAGTATTATATGTCAAGCTATTTAAGCTATGTGCTAAGGACTAGCTTTTGCGAATCACAATCAAGCTCGATTTCTACGATCAAGCCTTATAGATCGACTGACTTTATAAAAATCTCCAGAGATTATAAGACTAATCAATCCACCTATATAATCAAATAAAATGTGTAAGGCGGTTGTCGATTGTCCAAACGAAACCCCTCCGACGTTCAAGTTACAAGCCGAAAGAAAAAATATATGATCTATAGTATTTTGCATAAATATAATATCATACCTTAACGATGTTCATAGATCTTTATTTATAGCTGTAGAATCTTAAAAGTAATAAAATTCTCAGTTAGTTGGTTAACAAGATAATAACTATATGAGATAATATCTAGACAATATAATGCTACATATTCAATATAAAATAAAAGATCTGTAAGATTTAGAATCAATGTGGGGGCTCTCGACTTCTAATCGTTATATCAGCAAGCATATCGAAGTTGTACGTGTGTATATATATATATATATATATATGTGCGTGTGTGTAAAAGCTATAATGTCGGCAGAATAAATATGCAAAGATAAATAGAACCCTAAAAAAGACAATGTAATAAATTTATTGTTTTTATTCTCCGTAGAAATAATTATTCTGCAAAACCCTAATGACCCGATAATCTCTGTTACGTTGTTGTTATCGAATTCAAAACCCTATTGTTATTATAGTAAATTACTATCTTCCAAGTCATATTTTACTTCTGTCAGACACTATATATATATGCTAACCTTCACTCTCCAGTTCTTGAAACCTCGTACACGACAGCAGCCGCAAACCAGTATTATATATTTGCTTAAAAACATATCTTGTACAACTATTTCGTTTCTCGCGATGAATTCTAACTTTGCATCAGCTTCAGAAATCGAACTGCCATACGGGTTCCGGTTCGACCCGACCGACCTTGAATTGTTCAATCATTATTTGATTCCAAAGTTAATGGGTAAAAAAGAGCTGCCTCTTCGTTCCATTATGGATCTTGATGTGTACAAATTTGATCCCGACCAACTTCCGTTGAGTAAGTTTGTTTAATTTTGTTCACCTTTTTCTGAACATGGTTCCTTTGCCATATATAACCATTTGAAAAAGATTTCAAATTTATTATTTGTGTCGTTTAAAATCCAAATTTACAACGTTTTTGATAGGTCGGATGACAAAGTCTCCAAATTTATTACCTTTATCTAATTTTTTTCTAGGAATTGATGTGAGCATAGGCGCCTCTGGATGGCTTTAGCCTACATGTCAATATTTGTTGTATGTAATCGATTAGTTTACCCGATAACCTGAATGCGAGTTATATTCATTGTTCCGGTTTCGGTCGCGGAACCGTTCTGTCGTGGAAAAATTTCATGCTAAAACATGTATAACTACATAACCGTTTTTTATGAAATATCAACGATATTCAGCCGTTAAGGAACGTAATGGCGATTTTGTGGCCATCATGTCAGTTGCGGAACAATTTTTTTTTTAAAAAAGGTTCATTGAAAATTTTCCAAATGATCAAATTATTTTTATTTATAATTTAAAAAATTTCGTGCGAAAAGTCAATGAAACTGGAACAAAAATCTCGTGATGCCCTCCGCTCTCGTGTCTGTGAAACATGGTTATATTATTGTATATTGAGAGGGTGACCAATGATAATATAATCTTTTCCAAAATGCAATTTTTAATTTTTTATGCGTCGCTGGGAAGCACTATTGATGTGATCCATTATTTTTTGTATGCAGTAGAATTAAGTGCTTATGAAAAATAAAGGAAAGACAACAAAATTTTTACGTGGAAAACCCTCGAATTGAGGGAAAAACCACGGGACATAGTCCAGTATAATACTCCACTATCAATATTGATGATTTACAATGTGTTTTTGTACAAGAGGTAGACATAAAAAATGAAAGGAAGAATTTGGTTCTTCTCCCCTCAATCCATAGCCGAGAGCCCCCCCTCTCTTCTCCTCCCTTCCATGCCATTTCCTTCTCCTTTTATATTGGTCACAAATCCCCCCACGCCAACCTCATTTTTGGCCACGAAATGCTCCCACTAATCACACTTAAACCTCCACACTTCCAGCCCTTAACCCCCTAATTATCGGCCATTAACTTTGGCCACTAATTGCTCCTTTTGTTTATGGCCCGTTCTATTTAAAGCATGCCCGGGAAATCCGGCTTGACTAGCTGCTATGACTGGTTCTTATGTTACTGCTTACCATATGGGCCGAGCAAAATATCATCCTTTTCGGGTATTTTCTGTTCGGACACTTTCCTGTTCGGCAATGATTTTACCCGATATGGTTTAATTTCCCCACCACATCAACTATTATTATGTCATAATTCCGAGAAAAGAGTTCGATTTATAGAAGTATTTTTTTTTGTCAAATATGCATTAACCAAAAATGTATACATTTTTTTGCAAGATCAATTCAAATATGCAATACAAAACCAAGCCTACTTTTTCACAGAAAGAAGTACGCAAGAAGATAATTTGGCAAGACCTACACCGAGTGGCTATTGGAAAATATACAAAGAAAATGTTGCTATTATTGAAGGAAATAGAACTATTGGATACAAGAACAAATATGTTTTCTGCAATGGAAACTATCCCAATGGAGATGAAACCAATTGGAAGATGGTTGAATTTAGGTGCAATCCAAATGTCTTTCCGACAAAAATTAGTAATGTGGTAAGTGTATGAGCTTTATTTGTATTACTTCCCCTTGAAACTTGTGGTCGGTAGGTTGATATGTTTTTCTATTCAATTTCCTAATTCGTCGCGACGTGACTTTCTTGAACCGTTCTAAGCAATAGGCAAAATTCATACGAAATAAATATCTTCCAACTAAATGTAAGAATCCCAACAAATCATTAAGTCCATCTTTATTTTGTTAGCTTATCCATAATTCCCTCCTAATATATGTACGTCTTCAAGTTTTGGTTTTAGTCTAATAAGTTGGTTTCTTCCACTTTTAGCCATCGGTGTATTGATGTGACGCAGGATATTGATGATGTGACACCGTATATTATTAAATGACATCGATTTTGTTGACGTGTCCGAATAAGTTGAAGATATGTGTATTTGATATATGTTTGAGTTATATATGTTTATTGAATTGGCTGATAATTATAAAAGTTGTATCATATTTGATGTATCTATAGAAGTTATAATGGTAAATTTTGAACTTCTTTTAGTATTCTTAACTTGGTATAGATGTAGATACATGTATTTTTTTTTTTTTTTTTTGTATTCATGCACCTTTTTTTTTTTTTTGTTTTCCTTATATTTTATACTGAATCTTATATGCTCTATTAATTAATTAAAATGCTTTTTTTTAAAAAAAATTTTTGCTACATTTAAAATAAATTTGATTAGTTAAAAATCTAAATAAATGTAATGGGTCGATTTGTTAAATTATTTGGTTATAACTTTTTTAATTTTTGTTTTTTTTACTTTTCTTGGTTGGATGAAGAATTGGGTAGTTTGCAAAGTCCTCCACAACATCAATGTTGAGGAAGATTTAGTTGGAGAAGCTGACGAGGAATTGTCGAGTTTAGAAGGAACACACAAAAACAACTAGTTATTGTTTTTATAGTTTTTTTCTTTCTTTTATTTTGACAAAATTATTTTTTAGTTTTTTTTTTTTTTTTTTGTGTGGATACCAATTATATATTAGCTGTTGAGTAACATTGAGTTAATTACTTGTTAACTCAAAATAAAATTTGTTTTTTCCTTTAAATCAAATATTTCTATTCTAATTGGAAATTAATATTTGAATGATTCAAGTTGACTAAAATCCACATTCTATAAAACATTGTTTTATGTTTTTATGTAGATGATATAATACCATTGAAGTATGAATGTAATTACAGTAAAATCTCTATAAATTAATAATGTTGATGACATAAAATTTTATTAATTTAGAGATCTTATTAATTTATCGAGTATTAAATTAATAATGTTGTGATCAAGTTGGGACCTGAAAACAATATTATTTTAGAGAGGTTATTAATTTATCTAGTATTAATTTATGGAAATATAGAACTCGTATTTGAAAAATTATAACGACGACATCCTGTACGGTCTAGAAAACTAGTTAGAACCAGCCCAACAAGAATGGATTGGGTCGAGTGACCGGTTTGTGTAATAAACATCGGGCCTTGATTAGCATAGAAGTCTCCCACGACTGGTTAAAGTACAAATATAATGTTTAAATTATTCAAACAAGTATATTGACTATAGGCTTGAAATTTATGATGTCAATATATAATTTTTACAACAAAATTAAATTTAGGACAAAAACTATTACGTATTGACCGTGAAGATCGAACACAAAATGTTAAACCGATATCAATTGTAGAATCGAGCGTTTACAACCACTATAAATTATGATTATGGTTACAATATAACTCAATGTTTTATTCCCAAGAAATATGCTACTAAATCAAGCCAAAGACACATTTACTGATTGTTTTTGCATGTATTAACATATATAGAAATTTAATTTTCAACAAAACACATAGATAACGAGATAAAGAGTAGAGCTGTCAAAATAGGTCAGTCCGAACCAAATGGGTTGACCCATCCAATCCGTGGTCCAAACGAGTTGGACCCGTTTGGACACGTCTGTAGGCTGGTTGAAAAACCTCCAACCCTATCCAACCTGTGGAGGGTCACAGGTTAGGCTAACCAACCCGTCAAATAATAACAAAAAATTTTTTATTATATTTTAATGAATTAAAATTATTAAATACATTTGTTAATAAATCAGATTTTAATTAATTAATCCAAATTTTATTACAAATTAATTAACAGATCCAACGACAACCCGCCAACCCAAATGGGCTGAACTGTAGAGGAGAGTTGGAAAATTCTTGGTCCAACCCACCTATTTAGAGGGTTGGGTTGGGCCCAACCCGTTTTGAAAAGCTCTAATAAAAAGATATTCGAATTTGTAATATATCTCACATTTTTTTAACCAATATATATATATATATATATATATATATATATATATATATATATATATATATAGGTGTTTTTGGATTAGTTCATCTTAGGTTGCATATGGGACAATCTTAACATTTAAGGTTTCATTTGTTGTTCATGTGCTGGCTCTAACTAATGACAATACTTTTCGCCTATAAAATTACCATTTCAGTTGAAAAACATTATTTGCATGACTTTATTTAGCATCTACACCCTATACATTTGTTTTAAAATGGTCCCTTCATTATAAAGATAATTAAATTATTCCATGAATTTTGTCGTTCCATCTTGGTCCTAATAATAATGCACTATCAAGAAGTTTAAACTTTTTCAAACGATTTGAAAAAGACTTTTTATGAAGTTTAAAGTGATTTTGAATAATTTTAAAGTCTATATATATATATATACACACACACATTAATATATTAATCCTTGAAAGTCTACTAGTTCGATTACATCTGATATAAAGTACTGATGGTTAAGATGAATAGTGTATCGTGGTGAGAACTTGACTCTATCAAGAAGGAGCTAGTGTCAATTTACTCCTTATGATAATGGTAATTTGCATTTTACTACCTCTGATTTGTAAATAATCATTTTACCTCCCATTTGGTATCCCTAATAGACAGTTTACCCCATTGTATTTTGTAAATAGACAATTTATCGGCCTGTGGTTTGCAGAATATTATTGGGTTTCCGTCCCCCGGAGTCAGATCCAACGCAGCAAAATAAAACATAAACAGATCTAGACCTGGGAGGACGATCGCGCCTTATTCATATATAAACATGCATAAATCGAATATAAATGCACGAAAAGATATTACCATTCACCGACATGAATATGATAGCGGTGACCCTCGAGTCCAACCAACCTGACCAGATCTACAAGCTCCACCAGTGCTAGTTTGGTATGAACTTTTCTATGAGAATTGTGTGTAGTGATTGGAATGGATTCCCCCTTCTTTCAGAGACTATTGTGATATATTTATAGGGTCATTGAGTTACTAATGGGCTTTGGGTGTATAAAGCCCAATTCTCATCGAAACTGAGGAGCTTTCAAAAATTAATTTCATCTCTTACAAAACACTTAATTTGAGCACTTAACATTTAAGTCTCAATTCTCATCGAAAGATCGGCGGTCGGTTGATTGTGACCCAACTAGGCTCAAGTCTATCATAGCAGTAGGATCACAACCTTTGTGATTTTAGAAGTCAAACAACTTCTTTGGGCTTACACTGAATGTCCCATTGTCAATTAAACTTCTTTAATAGACAATGGCCGAAATATAATTCCAGCAACAACCTACCGATCGTGGGTAGCGCCTAGCATCTGCGCTTCATGAAGACCTAGATACAAATGACTAGCAACGTACGAGAACCTGTTGATACGGGTGATTTTTACACTTAAATTGCTATAAGATTATAGGCGTTTTTGTAGTGATTCCAAGGCAAGATTACGCGTTTTGATATATATTCATATATTTCAGGAATCTAGGTCCAAATGCACAAAAATGGAGAAAATAAGCTAAAAATGATGAAAAATAGCCAAATCGAGCAAACACATAAAAGAAGGGAAGAAATCACAAATTGTTGAAAATTATGAGTAGCGATTGATCAGAATTTTCAGGAGATTGATCGCCTTGGACCAAAACATTTGGCGATCGATCGGCAGTTCTCGAAGCAGTATATTCTAGCAATCGATCGCCAGAGTTTACCGATCGATCGCCAAACCCGATAAACTCGAGACTTGATTTCCTTCTTGGTTATTTTGTGTCGAAATTTGATGAAACTCCTCCACCACTATTTAAGGAATTGTCTTGGACGAAAATATGGACTCTTGACTCATATTCTACCCTACAAACACAACCTCCATCACTCTCATCTACCAACCATCAACCATACATCACAAAACCATTGAAGAAGAGACGCATTGGAAGAGACGGGACGACGGAGCAACGCAAGGAGTCAACGCCTCTCGTTATTTCCATATTTATAACTTTTGTTCTATATTTTCATTAGATTTTGATATTTAGAATGTTGCAAAACAATTTGATGCATTATTATTTGATGACTATTGTTGGCTAATTTTGTTGTCAAGACTTAGGGGATCCTTTGTATGAACCCATAATCCAGTTTAAGGTATTCTGATTGATTCTTACATATCTTTGTGCATAATTTATTGTGACTAATGCTTTTGAATGATTATCACATTTGAATGATAATTTATTGCGATTGAATTGACCATAGGATATTGTAATATGATATAGTAATTTATGCCGTAGATTTCAGACTGAGATTGAAGATGAAGTCAAATACATGTGTTATAGCTATAGATATCTAGTAAGCGAAAGCTAAAAGTTTTCACAAAGGTCATTCAATATTGACTTGTTAAAGAAGTACACAAGAGTGACTTACTGCAATTTGATATTATGTTTAATATATCTTGAGAGTGTATAATAGATAAATTTGGAGAACTCGTCACCTTAGAACATTTGAATTCAATTCCTAACTAAAAGGCGAATTATGGGGGATACATGGGTGAACCGAAGTTTCGATAATTGTCTCTGCTGATATATCTTCTCTTTATTACTTGTTGAGTTGAATTTTGAGTTATTAGTCAAATTATTATAATTTACATCACTAATTATCGTATGCTAAATATAGTTAAACTAGTTGAGCTTGGTAATTATTTTTTAGTCTTCGTGGGTTCGACATTCGTACTTTTCATATCATTATACTAAAACTTGACACCGTGCACTTGCGGTATAAATCGCTACACTAGAATTTTCAGTTAAAATAATAGCGATCAAGTTTTTGGCGCCGTTGCCGGGGGCTAGTTTAAGTAATATCAGACGACATTAGTTGACTGTAATTTAGTCATTTGTTTTTATTCGTGAACAAATCGTTTACCCAACTGATTTCCATACCCAGTTGGTCTGTTTGAACGGGGTTTTAATAATCTAGTGTTATGTATCAACTAGAAGTCTTTACCCAGTAGGATTGTATTATTTTCTTCCCAACGGGATTATCGAACGTGGTTCGCTCTGATACCACTTAAATGTCACGCCCCGAAATTGGGTCGATAACACCGGCGTTGATTCTAATACATTTTTTTCAAAATCAACAAGCCTCATAATACAGAATTCTACGAAAACCAGTCTATTATTCCAAAAGAATAAATAATTCTTACAAATATAAGCGGAAGCTTCATAAATTAATGGCAGCGACATCTTGAACAATATCATCTAATTCACCATCTCCAAAACTGATTTTGATCTTCTTCTCGATTTTGATTCGCTTATATCTGGGGAGTGAATGTAAGGGGCGAGCGTTTTGGAAAACACTCAGCAAGTGGGGGCCACTCGATTGACAATATAATACATAATATTAATTTTTCCAAAACATATATCATAATCGAACATAAACTGATATGAATGCATCTTAACATAATTGCTCCCTTCGAGCCATAACATAACATATCATATCAGCAATACTTTTCATATACGTTAAACACAATAAATCCTCTATTTTCCTCTTGGTGCTGATATCAGTCTCTAAACTTAACCCTCTTAGAGATGAGGTCATGACATCGGATCACCCACGAATAAAGGGTCTGGACTTCCCAGAACAACGGTTAACCACCGTATCAGGTCGTGTAAACGATTATAATCCCACCGCATCAGGGCCATAAATGAATTCCCCCCAATCATATTTCGAAATTTAAAGTGCTTAAAAATGTAGTTTTCATCCGAACATTATAATTTCAACATAATTCATATATCGACTGATGTTTCAAAACATACTATAGTTTTTCAAAAACGAAAGGAATATTTAACAAAAGCCCACTTACCACAATGATTAGGAACGCGTTTGATCGAATTTAGAGCGCGACAGCACAATGAATCCTTCCCTCATAGGCCTTGAAATTCTCGAAATTGTGTATGTTACTGTGTGAAACTTTTGAAACTAAGTTGGAATTTTCGAAAGTTAATTGCTGAAATTTCTTTCGAATAAAGACTTGGAAGTTTAAAGAGATTTAATGGTTTAATTTTCAAAAATTTAATGGCTCAAGTTTTCGAAACAAAGGTTGTAATTTTCAAAAATTATGGTGCTGAAAATTGTCAAAATTGAAGAGGCTGAAGTTCATAGGAATTTAGAGGCTGAAGCTTTTCGAAAAGCTTGAAGGCTGAGTCTTCGAAACACAAGCTGGAGAATGTATTAAATAATTGAAAGTGCATCCTTAAATATTATTAATGATTTTGCTAACTACAAACTTATCTCTTAATTGGTTTGTAATTTAAATCATCGCATATCAAATATTTGGTACTGTAGATAATCATCTATCTTTTATATCATAATCTAAATAATTATTTAAATTATTTTGGAATCTAAAATTATCTATACTTAGTATTTGGTTTGACCAAATAACATCAAGTAGTTGGATTAACTTAAGGATTCTAATTGTAGTTTGACCAAAACTCTAGTTGTTGCCTTGGTTGAAAAAATCGGGTTCTCACAACTACACCCATCACATCTGCTAAGGTAGATATCCCACTTCCATTCCCCGCTGCATACAAGAGAGCAAAATTAGATGCTAAATTTGATATAATGTTTAATATATCTTGAGAGAGTATATTAGATAAATTTGGAGAGCTCATCACCTTAGAACGTTTGAATTCAATTCCTAACTAATAGACGAATTTTGGGGGATTACATGGGTGAACTGAAGTCTCGATAATTGTCTCCGCTGATTTATCTTCTCTTTATTACTTGTTGGGTTGAATTTTGAGTTATTAGTATAATTTCCATCACTAATTATCGTAGGCTAAATAAAGTTAAACTAGTTGAGCTTGGTAATCATTTTCTATTCGTACTTTTCATATCATTATACTAAAACTTGACACCGTGCACCTGCGGTATAAATCGCTACACTGGAATTTTCTGTTAAAATAGCGATCAAGTTTTTGGTGTCGTTTGTAGGGACTAGTTTAAGTAATATCAGACGGCATTAGTTGACTTTTTAGTTTAGTCATTTGTTTTTATTTTTTTCGATTTTTGATTTGTTTTTATTTTCTCTACTCTTCTACTGTTTTCTTTGGTTGGATTTTTGCAGGTTATTACTCCCTAGTGCATGCTAAGGAGTGACCAATAGACACCTGAGCCTTTTGACCCTGAAATTGAAAGAACTCTTCTTAGGAGACTAAGAGAAGTTCGAGCTATGGCTGAAAACAATGAAGGAGGAGGTGGAAGAGATGAAAGACGGAACGAAGAGGTGCATAATAGACGATCACTCATGGACTATGCACATCCTTCATTCCATGGATCACTGTCTAGTATCACTAGACCGAGCATCCAGGCTAACAATTTTGAGATCAAACCTGCTATTATACAGATGATCCAACACTCGGTCCAATTTGGGGGAGCGGCTACTGATGAACCAATGCCCGCATCTCCAACTTCTCAGAGATTTGTGATACCTTCAAGCACAATGGCGTTACTGACGACGCCATCAGGTTAAGCTTATTCCCCTACTATGATTTTTATGTCATATTATAGGGGACACTGCATATTTTATTCATCTACTAAAAACTCGAGAGTGTAATTTGTAATGCAGCTATTTATATGAGTTCATCCGTTATTTGTTCAAATTAGATGTTAGAAGTCGTATTAAAGGATAGAACCGTAATTTTCCCTTATTAATAATACATGCAGATTATATATGTATTTTTTGTGAAATCTATATCGTTTACTAACTACTAATTGAAATATTTATTGCTTTGTTTTAGGCTATGTATATGATAATCTTGACCTTTCGTAAACTTGGGAAAGCCTAATTATATTTATTAGAACAATTACAAGATTTGGATTTACTTTCAATAATTAATTACTATAATTACTCAATTTATGGCTGAGATCCGCTAAAGATTTTATGTAATCCTTCGAAAAGCAGTCAATTTTCGCCATCAAAATAAATCTTTTCCTTTAATAACAATATATTTTAACAGGCAATGATCACAATATTTCCAGGTATATGAAGAAAATGGAAATAATAATTCGATTATTTATGGTTTGGTTTTCTGTATCCAATATATAATTTGGTTGATATTATCTTTAAGGGTACTGTGTGTAAAAGTGGATCAGCCATTAGATGCGATGAATGAGAATATTCACATCCAATTATTACTACTAGCACATGACACTACTTATAGGATAATAGCTACTCAACCCAACGTATAATTCTAAAATATAAAGTTTATGGTCCATTTATATTGTCTATCATTAATTTTTTGTCCTCTGTCAACAGATCTATATATTAAATTATTATATATCAATAATTTTTTATATACATTATATATATATATATATATATATATAGATTAAAATTGAATATAAAATATAATGCATATGTAGTATATTTCTATGTGAAATATAATCATGTTAGGCGTAAATATTTTTCTTCAGAGTTTATTTGTGTTTTTATTTTGTAATGTTTTCTTTTCTTTTCAAAAAATAATATTGTGAAAAAATTGTATTTTGGAAAAATAAATCCTATGTGTTTTTTAGACCATCAAATGTCGGGTTTTTTAACCAATTATTCGGAAAAAAACTATTTTAACTAAATAACCGATTTTTAAAAACATTTCTAAACTAACCTAAGACACTATCTCAGTCGGCGACTTCATTTGAAATCGGCACTTGAAATGACGTCTTCTAGTCTGAAAAAAAAATTATTGAAGAAGTCATCTCAAATGTCGTCTTCAGATATTTTTTAAAAAATATTATTGAAGGCGCCATCGGTAATGTATTACTTCGGCCGCTCCCTTTCTTATTTCTCCTTCCTTTTTCTCCATTTCTCTTCTTTCTGCGAAATTTCACCCCAAAATTTTTCAAAATCCTTCCAATCTTTTTTCCATAATTTCAAAAGTTTTTGTGGTTTGTAAATTTTGGAGCCTAGTTGTTTATCATTCTCGCAAACTGAGGTAATTTCTGTTTCCGTAATACAAAGTTTTGAAAATGGTAGAATTTACATTATTTTGTTGTTTGTGTTTGATTGTTCGGCTACTACTGGCTGAGGGGCGGCAGGTGGCGATGAGTCAGTGGCGAGGCGACAGCGGCTTGTGGCTGGCGGTGGTGGCCTTGTTTATATTTTTGTTATGTTGATATTTGTTGTGTAATATTTTAGGATGGATTTACAGAGAGCACTAGACCTGATTAACAGTCATCTTTTATCATTACAGTCCTCTCATCGATCTGAGAATGTTTGGGCATGTGATATTGATATAACACTTAGAGGCAAAAGCCCTGATAAATATTTTTGGGATGTTAGTCCCCTTGATACGCGTGTTGTGAGTATGTTGGACAATATTAATTTTATGGTGTTTATAGGTGTGGTAAAATTGCACTTGACTTTCACCTCATAACGGCTTTAGTTGAGAGATGGGGTCGTGAAACACATACTTTCCACTTGAGATCCGGAGAGTCAACCATCACACTTCAAGACATTGCAGAAATAATGTCATTGCCAGTAGATGTCATCGAATTATCTGGTGTTGATTACGATAGAAGTATACATGAGTGGCAAGAATTTATATATGTTTTTGGGATTTACACCAGATACTGCACATTTAAAGGTGCAAAGTTGTACCTATCTGCAATAAAGCATCATTTGGTGAATAATGCTCTTAATGAGCACAGTACGACAGAAGATGTAGTCAGATATAATCGGGCTTGCGTATTATTGATGTTATGTGGAATTTTGTGCCCTGATTCCTCCGGCAATACTGTAAAGTTATTATTATTTTTTACAGAAGTTAGAGGATATTGATTCTGTTGGCAATTATAGTTGGGGTAGTGTCGTGTTGGCATATTTGTACCGTGAGTTATAAACTTCCCCAATGAGAGGAAAAAAAAAGTGATGGTGTTGCATTACAGGTCGTATGTTTTGTGTTAATTTATAGGTTTTAAAATATTTATATATTTTATAATTGTGATTCTACATGTGGGCATGTCATTTACGGTTTACGGAAATAGTGAGGCATTTCGTACGCATCATTAGGGACATTCTTGATGAGCAGCCATCAGACTCAAGTAAGCAATATATTAGTTGTGGTTAAATGATGTTGTTTATATTATTTTAATACAATTTTGTATTTGTAGTTTCATTGGCAGCCATACCCTGATGAGCGCACTGAATATCTAAGCCACCAATTATGTGATATCCCTGAATTAATCATGTGTTTTATGGCTTCTAATAATAATTATGGTGTTATGATATATAGTTATGCGGTGTGCATGACCTGGTAATACATTTCAGGGTGCATGTGATGCATAGTGGGGGAAATGGTGATTTGACATGATTTATTGGGCTTTATTATAGTGTTATAGAAAAAGCATGTTAATATTTGTTGTGGTACATTTTATTGAGTAAATGCTTAAAATATCATGTTGGGATATTTTGCTACATCATGCTAATTATTTGGGTACCATTTTTAAAGTAAACCCCCACACCTTTTATACCCCACCCCACCTTTTCACTCTCATTTTTAAATCGATTGGAATACATGAAGTGCTTTGTATTTATGGTTTATGCATTTACACACTATAATCATATTGAACACATCTTTGTGTCGGCACCATGTGCCAAGACTGCTTGGTTGAGACTAGCGGAGTTCCAGCTGGCTAAGAAATCTTCAATGTGGTGGAAGACAACAGTGATGGAGTTGAGAGCTCAAGAAGTACTGATAGACTGGAGTTTGTTCCGGACTCGATTTTTGAGTCAATATTTCTCAGCAGCAGCGAGACAACTGAAGGAAGACGAGTTCACTAACTTGAAGCAGGGAAACATGACTGTTTCAGACTATGCTCTACAACACTCATCACTCGTGAGGTATGTCCCTGCTACCAATGGACATGCCAAGATGAGGCACTTCTTAAAGGGTTTGAGACCGGAGCTGTTTGACCGGGTTCTTTCTAATAACCCCAGCTCCTTTGATGATGCTCTGACTAGAGCGGAACTAGCAGAAGTTGGGGTTAGTGCTCACAAGGATATTGTACCCCCATATGTGCCATCACATAGGCCATCATCTGACAGTTTGAGACCACGAGGGGAATAGTTTAAGCCTCGTGGGGCTTCTTCATCTTCCCGATTTAGTGGAAAGCGAATAACCGAAGGACGGGAGATCGAAGGGGTAATGCACCCACTAACCGGGGACCAACACAGGCGAGTAGGACAGGGGAACAAGATGAGATTATTGTGGAGGACCACACTTGGCTCGTGACTGCTCGGCTTGTTATAGTTGTGGCAAGGTGGGCCACATTGCTCGATATTGTCCTACCCGTGGAGGACAATCAGATCTTAGAGAGAACACAACTAGATTTGATGGCAAGACAGTGCAACAGAGGCAACCGTTTGTGCCTCGACCATTGGGAGGTCAGACAGTGGGACCACCTCAGGGCAAGTCTATGCATTGACGATGGAGCAGGCCGAGGCAGCCCCAGAGGAGGTGATTGCGGGTAAGTGTTATTTATTTACCTATCCCACTTTTATTTTGATAGATACAGGTGCGTCCCATTCTTTTGTATCTGTTGATTTTGTGGAGAGCATTATATGTGCCCGTCTCCGTTGCCCATGCCTCTTCTGGTCTCGACACCCACTGGGAAGAATGTAATTGCTGATCGGGTATTATCTGACTGCCTCATTTATTTTGAGGGCAATGATCTGAAGGCCGACTTGATTGTTTTGGGTATGACGGATTTCGATTGTATTGTGGGCATCGATGTACTGAACATATATCAGGCAGTGGTTGATTGTCGGTAGAGAACAGTCCGCTTCCGATCTGATCAGGGAATTCAGTGGATATTTTATGAAAGTGGTTATCGTCCGAAGATTCCGTTGGTATCGGCTATCAAGATGTCACGGTTATTGGAACGTGGACATGTGGGTTATCTCATCTATGATGTTGCAAAAAGGGGAAAGAGGTAAAGATTGAGAAAATACTCGTGGTTGCGGAATTCGACGATGTGTTTCCGGAAGAAATTCCTGGTTTTCCGTCGAGTAGAGAAGTCGAGTTTGAAATTGATCTATTGCCAGGCACGTCCGCTATTTCTCGTTCCCCCTATAGAATGGCACCAACGGAGTTGCGAGAGATGAAGATTCAATTGCAGGAACTTCTTGACAAGGGGTACATACGCCCCAGTGTGTCACCTTGGGGTGCAGCAGTCTTGTTTGTGAAGAAGAAGGATGGTTCGATGCGCTTGTGCATCGATTACTGGCAGTTGAACAAAGTGACGGTAAAGAACAAGTGCCATCTTCCGCGGATTGATGATATATTTGATCAGTTGTAGGGTACAACGATTTACTCCATGATTGACTTGAGATCTGGGTACCATCAGATACGGGTTAGATATGAGGATGTTCAGACGACATCATTTCAGACTCGGTATGGGCACTATGAGTTCTTGGTTATGCCGTTCGGAGTGACTAATGCCGCAGCTGTCTTTATGAGTCTGATGAATCGGGTGTTCCAGCCGTATATTGATCAGTTTGTCATAGTCTTTATTGATGATATCCTTATCTATTCTGGAGTGAAGAGGAACAAGTGAGACATCTGCGTACAGTGCTTCAGATTCTCCGAGATAATCAGCTGTTTGCCAAGCTCAGTAAGTGCGAGTTCTGGTTGAACAGTGTGGTATTTCTGGGTCATGTCATATCTAGAGATGGGATAGCGGTGGATCCCAGGAAGGTAGAAGCAGTAATGAGTGGTATGGGCCTACCTCTGTACCCGAGATTCGGAGTTTTCTTTGTTTGGCTGGGTACTATCGACGCTCGTCGAGGGATTTTCTAAAATTGCCAAGCCATTGACGCAATTGAATCAGAAGGGAATACCATTTTATTGGTCTGAGGCTTGTGAGCAAAGTTTCCAAGAGTTGAAGCATCGATTGACATCTGCACCCGTGTTGGTGATTCTCATGGAGAACAAGATGTTCGTCCTTTATGATGCGTCGCTACAGGGTTTGGGATGTGTGCTGATGCAAGATAAGCATGCAGTGGCTTATGCATCGAGACAACAGAAGCCGCATGAGACTAGATATCCAGTTCATGACTTGGATTTGGCGGCTATAGTGTTTGCCTTGAAGATTTGGCAGCACTACTTGTATGGTACTTCATTTACCAAATACACGGACCACAAAAGCCTGAAGGTTTTATTTACTCAGGCGGAACTGAATATGAGACATAGGAGATGGATGGACTTGCTAAAAGACTATGATTGCGAGATAGAATACCATCCCGGGAAGGCTAACTTGACGGCAAACGCTTTGAGTTGGAAAGTAAAGAACATTGCAGCGGACGTCATGCATTTGTCAGCTCTGTTGACTTCCTACTGTCAGTTGGGATATGATTTTGATATGTCTGTTTCACCGGTACGTGTGGCAACATTATTAGCTGAGCCGGATATTTTTGAGAGTATCAGAAGAGCTCAGAAGACAGACGATGAGATACAGAGATGGTTAGCATTGGTCCTTCAAGGACAACCATCGAGATTCAGGATAGCAGGGGATGATTCATTGAGGCTTGGTGACCATTGGGTGGTTCCGAGTGCGCTGGAGTTGCGCCAAAGGATCTTGCAACGGGCTCACAGTAGCAGGTTTAGCATCCACCTAGGCGGAAGGAAAATGTATAAGGACCTCTGTGACCTGTTCTGGTGGAAACGAATGGAACGAGATGTTATCGCATTCGTTAAGAGGTGTTTGATATGTCAACAGGTGAAGGCCGAGAGGCAGAGGCCCGGCGGTGAATTGAGAAGTTTGGAAGTACCTAAATGGAAGCGGGAACACATATCCATGGACTTCGTGACCCACTTGCCGAGGACTGCTTCGGATTTGATGCCATTTGGGTAATTGTGGATAGACTGACCAAAGTGGCTCACTTTATTCCATACAGCACGACCTTCACGTATTTGAGGATGACTCAGTTATACGTTCGAGATGTGAGATTGCACGGGATCCCAGTTTCTATTGTGTCTGATCGAGATCCACGTTTTACATCTTATTTTTGGGAAGGTCTTCAGTCAGCATTGGGAACTGAGGTGAGGTTGAGCACGTCATATCATCCCCAAACCGATGGCCAGACCGAGCGTACCATACAAAGGCTCGAAGATATGTTACGGGCTTGTGTGTTGGAGTTTGATACTCCGTGGCAGGATTCAGTGGCTTTGGTAGAATTCTCGTACAACAACAGCTACTAGGCAAGCATTCAGATGGCTCCTTTTGAGGCCCTTTATGGTAGATGTTGTAGGCCATCTTTGTACTGGGATGATTTGGACTGTAAGTCGGTCGGAGGACCGGACCTGACCTGGGAGATGGAAGAAAAGGTGAAAGTGATCAGACAGGAAATGAAAGCAGCCCAGGATAGGCAGACAACCTATGCTAATAAATGGCAACGACCGTTGGAATTTCAATTGGGAGATAAGGTCTTTTTGAAGATCTCAGCTTTCAGAGGTGTTGTACGGTTTGGAATGCGCGGGAAACTATCTCCGAGGTATGTTGGACCGTATGAGATCTTGCAGCGCATTGGTATCTTGGCTTACAGATTGGCTTTGCCACCATCATTGTCTGGGATTCATGACATATTTCATGTGTCTATGTTGAGGAAGTATGAGCTGGATCCGTCTCATGTGTTGCAACCTTCAAAAGTTCAGTTGGATTCTGATGTGTCCTATGTTGAACGGCCAATTAGAATTCTGGATCAAGCGGATCGCAGACTTCGGAGCAAGGTAATAACGATGGTCAAAGTTCAATGGGATCGCAGGGGTGTCAAGGAGGCCACGTGGGAGACGGAGCAACATATGGTGCAGCACTACCCAAAACTATTATCTGGTATGCGAATTTATGTTTTGATTTGGATTGGTAAGTGGATGCAATTTCTAAGATGAAATTTTCTAAGTAGGGGAGTATTGTGATATCCCTAAAATTAATCATTTTCTTTATGGCTTCTAATAATAATTATGGTGTTATAATTATTATTATGGTTGGGAGATGTATAGTTATGCGATGGGCATGAACCGGTAATACATTTTAGGCTGCATGTTATGCATAGTGGGGGAAATGGTGATTTGGCATGATTTATTGGGCTTTATTCTAGTGGTTTTTTAGAAAAAGCATGTTAATATTTGTTGTGGTACATTTTATTGAGTAAATGCTTAAAATATCATATTGAGATATTTTACTACATCATGCTAATTATTTGGGTACCATTTTTAAAGTAAACCCCCACACCTTTTATACCCCACCCCACCTTTTCACTCTCATTCCCCACCACTCATTTACTTAACACATCAAAATAACCCCCCCCAAACCCCATTTCATCGATCAAAATAGAGATAGAGGAGAAGAGACTTGGAAGCTTGTAGTGCTTGATTTCTTGCTAGGATTTTAAGTGGTAAGAAATCGTCTTGCTTAATGTTTGAGCATGTATTGATGAAAGTTGGGTTTGTATTTTGATAGGGTTTAATATTACATGTATTTTTGCTTTGAGATGTATATATTTTCGTGTAGATTCCGGGATGATGTTACGCTTTTTGGTATTTATTTGGTTGTTTCAGGAATTTAGGTGGAAAGTGGAAGAATTGAGCTAGAAGGAAGAAAAAGGATCAAACCGAGGCAAGAATTGAAGAATTTGGATTCTGGTATGACCGATCGATCGGAAGTGGAGCGCGATCGATCGAAGGAGACAGAGTTTTGGCCAACAAGAAAAAGCAGAGCTCGATCGATCGGAAACTTAAGCTCGATCGATTGAGCGTGGCAGAGAAATTACAAGCGAGATTGAAGGAAGCTCAATCGATCGGCAGTTCATGCTCAATCGATCGAGAGAGGCAGAATAACTCAAGGCCGAGGGTTTAAAGTGCTCGATCGATCGAGACATTTGCACCGATCGATCGAGCCGCAGAATTTTCAGAAAAAAAAAAAGACTTGATTGAGTTTGATCTATATGGAAACACTTCCATCCACCTCCTCTTCTATAAATAAGGGACCTAGGGCACAAATTTGAGAAGAATATCAGACCCCATATCATATCACACACCAATTTTCAGCCTCCTTTCATCCTCCAACAAGAATACAAGTTTAAGAGAAAAATCCTTTGAAGTGCAAGGAAGGAAGCAAGAGAAGAAGTATCGTTCAACGCACGGATTCGACTCCTACGTTATCGTACTTCTAAACTTTAGTTGTTTTGATTTTCAAATTTATTGATGTTTATGAGGTTGAGAGACGATTATACATCTTTTTAGTTTGATTTGAATATAATTAAGTTTATTTTATCAAGGTTAGGGAAGTTTGTGATTGAGTCATTGATTTGAATGTGCTTGAGTGGATTAATTATTTTGTGCATGAACTATAATCTTAATGCTATCAAAGCCTTGCTAACTTTGATTGAATTGGTGAATTATAATTGAGATCGAGAGATAAAGTTATAATATGCTATAATAATTCGTGTTGTACGTTAAAGATTTAGATCGAGAGATTAAATCACATACGTGATCACTTTGAATTGAGAGATTTAAAGTTAACGGTTTTTATCGAGATTTATTCAATATTAAATTGGTTTAAGTGAACGAGAGTTACTTGTGTCAATTTAATATTAGTTTCAATATAGCTTGAGAAAGTGTATTGATTATATTACGGAATCCATCACCTTAAGAATTAATTGGCTAGTAATTATTCTTACAAACAAATCATTGCCGATAACACAACTGAACCAACATCTTGATAAATTTCTTGAATGGAATTCCTTCGCATCTTCAAAGGAGTTGATTTAGTTTTGAGTTTTTTTTAAGTTTTCTAGTTTAAATTAGATAATTAATCTTTTATTTCGTAGGCTAAATAGAATTTTGCTAATTTTATTTGGTACTTATACGTTAGTCCCTGTGGGTACTACATCCTTTCTTTTTAATCACTATACTAAAACTTGACACCGTGCACTTGCGGTCTAAAATCGCTACACTGGAATTAATTGTTTAAAATAAAAGCGATCAAGTTTTTGGTGTCGCTGCCGGGGACTAATTTGTATAATATCATACGAGATTAGTTAATTGTAATTTAGCCCTTTATTTTCATGTTGTTTGTCACTTTTGACCGTTGGGTTTACTACATTCGTATTTCTCCTTTTGGGTTGATTTTTTACAGGTAGTCATCTTCTTGGTACATGCTAAGGAGTAGCAACCCCACATTCGAGTCATTTGACCCAGAAATCGAGCGAACATGTCTAAGAAAAAAAAGGGAAGCTCGATCAATGGCGGATAACAATCAAGAAGGATGCGCGAATAATGAAGCACCGAATCCAAGATCTATGATGGATTTGCTCAACCACTTTCCATAGATCACTGTCAAGCATTACAAGGACAAGTATTCAAGCCAACAATTTTGAGATAATGCCGGCAATAATTCAGATGATCCAACATTCAGTGATGTTTGGGGGAGTAGCCACTGATGACCCAAACGCTCACATCTCCAACTTCTTGGAGATTTGTGACACTTTCAAACACAATGGCGTTTCTGACGACGCCATCAGGTTATGGTTATTTCCCTTTTCATTAAAAGATAAAGCTAAAGCTTGGTTAAATTCTTTACCTGCAGGATCTATTACCACTTGGGAGGGGATGACACAAGCGTTCTTGTCTAAATATTTCCCCCTTCCAAAACTGCGAAGATGAGAAACGATATCACCACGTTTGGGCAATATGATCCTGAAACTTTATATGAGGCGTGTGATGGTTTCAAGGACTTGCTTAGGAGATGCCCACATCATGGTCTTCCTATTTGGCTCCAGGTACAAACCTTTTATAACGCTTTATTTTCATCTAACCATTCTATGATTGATGCAGCCTCAGGAGGATCCATTATGCGAAAAATACCGAAAGCAGCTTATGAACTCTTGGAAGAGATGGTTTCTAATAGCTATCAATGGCAATCGAAGAGGAATGTGCCAAAGAAAAAGAGTGGAGTTCATCAAATTGACGACATCACTGCTCTTTCGGCACAGTTGGAAGCATTGAACAAAAAGATAGATAGCATGAGCATGACAGCGATGCAAGATCAAGTTATCACTTGTGACTTATGTGGAAGCAATCATCCAAGCATCGAGTGCCAGGCAGGTAATCCATTAACTCAGTCTAATGAATCTGCTAACTATGTAGGAAACAGACAGCCCAATAACCCATACTCCAATACTTACAACCCGGGATGGAGGAATTATCCAAATTTGCAATGGTCCAACCAAAACAACTTGTTGAACCCACAACAACAACCGGGAATGCACCTAAGCCGAGTATGGAGGAGCTCTTGACCAAGTTAATATCATCGACAGAAATTAGGATGCAAAATCAGGATCCATCTATAAAAAACTTGGAGGTTCAAGTGGGGCAACTTGCATCTATAATTCATGGACGAGCTCAAGGGACACTACCTACTGATACAGTGAAAAACCCGAAGGAGCAAGTAAAATTGGACCACTGAGAAGGAGGTGGCAGTTCAGCTTGGGACTATAAATTAAGAACTTTCTATCTCCTATCTCTTTTTCGTCTTTCATTTTTAGTCTAATTTTTTTTTATTTTCTTTCTTGTTATTTTAATTTTTCGAGCCTAACTCCGTGCGTTAATTTTCAATGCAGAAAAATGGAATGAATCCAATTGGTGGGGCGGATCGAGCATTGAAATTTTTTTTTGTAAAAAAGGGTCTGGAACGATCGATCGATCGTTCTTAAAGCTCGATCGATCGACCATGGGTTACAAAAATAAAAAAAAATTCTGGAGTCGCCGATCGATCGAGTGATCACCCTCGATCAATCGAGTGATCACCCTCGATCAATCGAGGAAGGTTATCAAAAGAAAAAATTTCTCTGTCTCGCTCGATCGATCGAGCAGAGACTCTCGATCGACCTAGAAACAGATAAATTTGTTTTTAAGATCGATTACAACAGATTTCCTGAATAAAATTCTCAAAATTTTCAAAGAAAAAAATCGTCTTCTTTGCCCTAAACCCTAAATTCCTTCTATAATCTTTCCCACAAACTCAAAAATCTTGCAATTTTTGCTTCAAAGCTTCATCTAATCACACTTTTTGCAACAGATTTGAAGATTCAAAGCTGAAATTGGGAGACTTATCAAAAAGGAGGAACTCAAGCAAATTCTACAAAATCACCTAGATTTCCATGGTATTCGGTTTCAACCCTTCTATATATTCATGAATTAGTGAATATTTCTGTTTGGGTATACAAAGATTGGAATTTTTGGTGAATTTGGGAGTTGAGTAGTTAATTTTTGGGGAATTAAGGTGTTGGGTGGTAATATTGGTGAGTTCTTGTTGTGGTTGGGATTGAAGAAGTGGAAATTGTGATCTGATAAATGGCTCCAAAGAAAAAACAAAAGCAAGTCGAAGCCACCACTTCGTCTTCAGATTATGATAAGCGTAGATTTTTGAATTCCGTAGCGACGGAATTATACCCCAGTTATCACCGCAAACCCCTCAGTCGCGAAAGGGGAGTGAGTTTAGAACGACTTGAATGCCCTGTCATTCAAGAAGCAAGGCGACGAGGTTGGTTTGAGTTTATTCAACAACCTATTGATGCGGTGGTCCCTGTTGTGAGGGAATTCTATGCTAATCTAATGACAGTCCACCAAAATTCAAGGGAGGTTGTATTTGTAAGGGGTAAGGATGTTGAATTTGATCAATTCAAAATAAATGCAATTTTTCGGATGCCATCAATAAAGAATAGTGATTACAAAGCTTTCAAGACGAGCCAGATCAACTATGAAGAGGTACTATCTGTAATCAGTATTGAGGGGACTGATTGGCAAATGAACAGCAATGGAGAGCCCCAATTGGTCCTAAAGAAACGTCTGAAACCAGAGGCACAAGCATGGTTCTCCTTCATAGCCTCCCGGATCATGCCATAGACCCACACTTCTGAGGTTACCAAGGAGAGAGCTGCCGTGGTATTTGCCATACTCAGTGGGCAAACAGTGGATTTGGGGTACATTATAAATGACCACATATGTGACATCGGCAGTAGTCCGCCCACCTCCGCATTATCTTTTCCATCTACTATCACAGCTCTTTGCAAGAGATGCGGAGTGAAGTGGGATGCCGATGAAGAACTCCTACCACCAAAAGGACCAATAGTGGTTGATGGACACAGATAAGTCAGCACCAAATGGAGTTCCTGCAGTATCAATGTGCATGGAACAATGCCTTGGCCCAAGGTTTCCTAGCTATTCAGTTTCCACCCGATCCACAATTTCAGCCATACCCGCCATACCAACCACCACCACCTGAGTACCAACCATACCAACCACCACCACCTGATTATCCGCCATATCCACCGTACCAGCCAGAGGAGCCTTACTATCCAGTACCCCCACCGGAGCATGATGAGGACGACGATCACTGACGATCGTCGTCGAGGTATGTGTTTTGCTTTTGCGCTTATTGTTTACTATACATTGAGGGCAATGCATGTACTAAGTTGGGGGGGGGGGGGTGTTTACTGGTATCTGCTGTTTTTCTTTTGTTACTTACCTTGCATGACTAGGCTATCATAAGATTATAGAGTTTTTGGGCACATAAATTTTTTTTTGTTGAAAATGAGTTTCATCATTAAGAAATAATGAAGTAGACTTGCAATGGTATTACATGATGATATTAATCCCATCTCAACTAAAGTCTTGAAGATTTTTGATTTGTTTGTGAATATCTGTGGTTGAGTTAATATTTCAAAATTGAGGAACATTTTGAGCACTTTTGAGTCATGATTGATGGAAATATATATTGGAAAAATTGTGTTAACTATGATTTGTCTTGAGGATCTTAAAACACTCTAGAACCTATTTGAGGGCACTTTGAGGCGAAATTTTATAATTATGAACTTGACTTGGACATGATGTAGGCGATCTTTGAAACATTAAGCTTACCATGCATATATCAATCTATAGTTTCCTAATTTGAGCCTAATTGCGAAAGAATGGAGTATGTTTAACATACTATTAGCCCCCATTCAACAAATTTCTTTGGCAACTCATTATACCCACCTACTTGAGCCTAAATTGAATATTTTCATCTTTACCCTAAGGGAGTATAATGATTCTCATTAGATGCACATGAATTGATATACTTTGATGAGCTTATTATTAAAAAAGTTGATGAATGAGAAAAGAAAAAGATAGACAAAAAGCCTTGAAAAAAAAAAGACTAAATAAGACCCAAAGTGGCCAAGACTATAAAAGAAAAAGAAGAGAAGCTCAACTTGTGCTAAAAATTTGAATTTTCTATGATTATACTCTCTTCTTTGTGTTACCCTATCTTTTCTTTGAAGTCAAACACCTAGGCCTAACATTACAAGCTTTAAAAGACCTATTAATCCAAGTCTAGGAAATAATTACATTAGTGGAGAAGTGCTTGAAAAGTAGGCTTATGGAGTGTTTAATGGTAATATTGACTTTGAGTTTAATAGCATTATTTGATCCTAAAAGTATATATGAAACTCAAGTTTAACATTAACACACACGCACGTTCCAATTTTGTAATATATTGCTTGGCTTATGAGAAAACACTTCTTGTTAATTTTTGGATTGACTTATGATTGAAGTGTTAGTGGGCTTTCTGAGCTTTTACATTTGAGTTGCTAAGTTAATTCATTTAAAGTATTGATGATGAACTTTGCATTTTGATCTTAATGCTTGCTCGAGGACGATCAAGTCTAAGTTTGGGGGAGTTGATAGGGTTGAATATTACGTGTATTTTTGCTTTGAGATGTATATATTTTCGTGCAGATTCTGGGATGATGTTACGCTTTTTGGTATTTATTTGGTTGTTTCAGGAATCTAGGTGGAAATTGGAAAAATTGAGCTAGAAGGAAGAAAAGGGATCAAACCGAGGCAAGAGTTGACGAATTTGGATTCTGGTATGACCGATCAATCGGAAGTGGAGTGCGATCGATCGAAGGAGACAGAGTTTTGGCCAACAAGAAAAAGCAGAGCTCGATCGATCGGAAACTTAAGCTCGATCGATCGAGCATGGCAGGGAAATTACAAGCGAGATTGAAGGAAGCTCGATCGATCGGCAGTTCATGCTCGATCGATCGAGAGAGGCAGAATAACTCAGGGCTGAGGGTTTAAAGTGCTCGATCGATCGAGACATTTGCACAGATCGATCGAGCCGCAGAATTTTCAGAAAAAAAAAAAAGACTTGATTGAGTTTAATCTATATGGAAACACTTCCATCCACCTCCTCTTCTATAAATAAGGGACCCAGGGCACGAATTTGAGAAGAATATCAGACCCATATCATATCACACACCAATTTTCAGCCTCCTTTCATCCTCCAACAAGAATACAAGTTTAAGAGAAAAATCCTTTGAAGTGCAAGGTAGGAAGCAAGAGAAGAAGTATCGTTCAACGCACGGATTCGACTCCTACGTTATCGTACTTCTAAACTTTCGTTGTTTTGATTTTCAAATTTATTGATGTTTATGAGGTTGAACGATTATACATCTTTTTAGTTTGATTTGAATATAATTAAGTTTATTTTATCAAGGTTAGGGAAGTTTGTGATTGAGTCATTGATTTGAATGTGCTTGACTGGATTAATTCTTTTGTGCATGAATTATAATCTTAATGCTATCAAAGCCTTGCTATCTTTGATTGAATTGCTGAATTATAATTGAGATCGAGAGATAAAGTTATAATACGCTATAATAATTTGTGTTGTATGTTAAAGATTTAGATCGAGAGATTAAATCACATACGTGATTACTTTGAATTGAGAGATTTAAAGTTAACGGTTTTCATTGAGATTTATTCAATATTAAATTGGTTTAAGTGAACGAGAGTTACTTGTGTCAATTTAATATTAGTTTCAATATAGCTTGAGAAAGTGTATTGATTATATTAGGGAATCCGTCACCTTAAGAATTATTTGGTTAGTAATTATTCTTACAAACAAATCATTGACGATAACACAATTGAACCAACATCTTGATAAATTTCTTGAGTGGAATTCCTTCGCATCTTCAAAGGAGTTGATTTAGTTTTGAGTTTTTTTAAGTTTTTTAGTTTAAATTAGATAATTATTCTTTTATTTCGTAGGCTAAATATAATTTTGCTAATTTTATTTGGTACTTATACGTTAGTCCCTGTGGGTACGGCATCCTTTCTTTTTAATCACTATACTAAAATTTGACACCGTGCACTTGCGGTCTAAAATCGCTACACTGGAATTAATTGTTTAAAATAAAAGCGATCATATTTTGGGGAAGAAAATGGGTTTGATATGAAATGTGATGCTTATTTGTTGGGTTGTGGTTATCGATTTGTTTTATGTTGGTTATTGTTGTATTGGGTTGAGAGGAGTTGGAGTTGGATGGGTTATACGAGTTGAAGTAGGTGTTGTGTGTGAAAATGACGATTTTTCGCATACTCAGACCTTGGCGATCGATCGGTGGATTTTACCGATCGATCACGAGCTTCATTGCATGCGGCAGAAGGTTTCAGCGATTGATCGCGAGTTGGCGCAATCGATCGGCAAAGCCACGATCGATCGGCACAAGCTCAGCGATCGATCGCGGAATGGCACTTTTTGGGCAGTAAGGCAGTAGCAACTCGCGATCGATCGGCACGTTTGGGCGATCGATCGCGAGACACGAAATGTTGGCAAATTGGTTATTTTTATGGGATTTTGGTATCGGATTATGTTTTGGCTTCTAATTTTGAGTTGTGTAATTGTGTAGAACCTTCCCAGGTGGCAACACAGCACAGGGGATAAAGTCCTGCAACATTCCATATTTTGGAAAGGTACGTAGAGAGACGTACAGGCACCAAAAAGTAACATGTATTTTATATACATATTGGATTATGCGTTGTGGTTGCATATACATATTGGATTATGCATTATGGATGCATATATAGATACCCATGAGTCGTTGTTATATTCGAGTGATGATTTTAAATGCTTTGCCGCTGTCATTTGAAGCGATGATAGAATACTTGCCAATGTCATATCGTAACGAGGAAAGAATATTTGCCGCTAATATGTTGAAGCGGTAAATGCCGCTATCACATTAAAGAGAGGTTATTAGATGTCGCTGATATGTCGAAGCGATGGGTATTAGTGCCGCGGTCATGACAAGCGAGGTACATTAAAATACACTGTTGTAACAAGACTAGGGATTTTTTATTGGTATTGATGGAAACCAGTTATATGTCATGACATTTTTGGAACCATATTATAATCCATTGATTATGATTATGAGTTATGGTACATGGACAACCAAATGGAGCGTTTTAAATGCATTGGAATACAGGAAGTGCTTTGTATTTACGGTTTAGGCATTTACACACTATAATCATATTGTTGTGAATATGGATTATTATATGCTCATAGTTTGGGGTTGTTTCTGTAGGTACTTTTGGCATGGAGTGCTAAGGCCATGGTTGTTGCAGTGAGCAATGTGAGGAGTGCTATTGGTATAGATGGACATGAATTCTTTTGTATAGTTTCTACACAGAGTAGAGTAAATCTATAGCTTTTACATTCATTTGTGGGAATGTAACTAATTCCTTTTTGGGAAGTTTTATTTTGGCACTGTAATCCTTAAGCTCAAAGCATCAACATGAACCCTTTATACTCTGATGAATGCATGTTTAGCTCTCTTAATGCATTGATCCACATTTCAGGTAGCGAGACCTTACAAACTATGGTCATATGACAGCCCATTATTTTTTTATGATATTGTTGAAATGCACCGTCCTAATAGGGTTTTTCGTCAATTTGGAATGTTACAAGACACCCACGGGATCCACGATTACGGGATGATAAATTACATTCAGTTGCCGACGGGGTAGTATCAATAAGGATTTGAGTGCACATCATGTTGCGTATATACATAAATGGGAGATGACACGTGATATATGTGTCGACATACCACAATATTGTGCTGTAGTGGTTGGCTATAGTGAGTGGTATGAACGAGTCACCCGTAGATATATTGGTCAACAAAGACAACTTGTAGAGACTGGTTACCAACATGGTGACGGCACATCGTGACATCACGTGTTAAGTTAATAGATTTAAACATTGCTCTTAGAATATGTAATATATAATTTTAAATTAAATATATAATTAGTATTATTTACTTTTCAGATTGATCAGATGGAACAGTTGAGTGTTAGTTGGGATAGCTATCTTACTGATGAAGAACCTGGTTGAGTGTTAGTTGCGATAGCTATCCTACTGATGAAGAATCTGGTATAATCTGGTCATTCTTGATTATTTTGAATCATTCGCTCCGTCTTCTTAAGCCGTTCGAAAAATATAGCACACAACGATCAAAAGTTAATTGCACAATGGCGGTGATTGGAAGTCGAGGGGAACCTTTCATAACTCCATTTATGCATTCTGACATATGTGTGGTCATGATACCACAACGCCAGCCTCCGTCATGAGCAAGAGACAATTGACACTTATCAATACGACTCAAGTAATCAAAAGCCCTTGGTTCTATAAGTTTTATCTCTTCCATTTTGCAATCAATTTTTCTCAGCTGATTTTCTGATCCCGCTCTCCAACATATGTCTTTCAGATGTATGAATTTGAAGCGACTATTAAAGTTTGAACAAACATGTCTCAAACAAAACCGATGTACTCCAGGGGTGATTTGAAGTCAGCAATACAACCGGCTGCTGCAATGAGGCGGATGATGGTCAGAAATCAAACTATCATCTCACAATATGCTTGCTAATCATATCCAAAAATCATCTCCATGACACAAAGTTTTCTTCGTCAACAAATGCCAAAGGTAAGACTTGATTATTAGCATCTCATTGCCACGAGAATCAACATCTTATGTTGATATTTTGTATACTGATGTTTTTCATCCACACATTACCTGACAGCAATGTTGAAATCCTTCTACACATAGATTGGATGCCAAGAACACGTAATTTAAAGTCTTCTCTCTTGGTATGGCATTGTCAAGGTGAACCCACTCAGCGACTGTACCAGGATTCCATTTTTGTAAATCTCCCATACAGTAAGGCAACTTCTTCACTCCCATGTTCCATACACATTCTCAACAGCACGCAACTAAACCATCATTTTGCATAAGATGTCACAAATCCATATTATCTTTAACTGTTTGAAATACATAGTTTATTACGTAAGCTGGATCACGCCGAACAATTCCCACTAACAAACTAGCAATCATGTTTTTGTCCAAATTTGTATGATCGATCGATAGTTCACTCAAAAGGTAAGTGTGAGAACCTCCATACTTGTTTGTTTTGAATAATCAAAATTTCTTATTCAACGAAGCGCGCAGGTACCATCTACAAGGTATATCTTATGTACTGTGTTTGCACACCGCTTTCCACAATATTTTTGTACTCTTGGCAACGCGGTACTCCCGTTTTTCAACATGTATAGAGTAATTCTTTTACAGCTGCCTGCAGATGAGCTTTATTTTTTAAGACCATATCTAGATGGATATCATCTTTGGAGTAGTCGTAATAACTCCCACATCTACCTGTTAGAATATCTACCGAGACTCCAAATACTTCGGGATGTGTCATTGAGAAGAATGGAATTGTTGGATAAAGGACAAGAGTATTTGTCGTGGTTATTTTCGGTACAGTAAATGGCGCTTCTTGTGTGATTGGTATCTCATCATCTTGATCTGCAATTGTTTCAGACATGACACAAATGTCAACCTCGTCGTCATCAGACTTATCCTCAGATGGAATCTCCTATGGTTCAGAATGAATATCATTTTCCAATTCAGCATAAATGTCTGCTAGTGGCTCAGGAGCAATAACATCAGCAGCTATGAGATCGTCATTTGGATCTCTACCAGAGATACTCAGTCCTTCTGCAACTACAGGCAAACAATCTACATTTTTCGGAATATAATCATAGTTTCGTGGTTCTGTTTCTATGTAAATTTCCAAGCAACTATTACCCTGTTCTGAATCCAATAGACATGCTAAATTATAATCATTATCTATTGGTAAAATTGTCTGTCGTATCCCGAAAAAATCTCTGAACATATGTCTTGCATATATTTTCTGAAGGAACTGTCTGCGATCGATGCCAGTGATATTATATATTTCATCCAACAACTGCATAAAATTAATTGTGCGAGATATTGTTGTACCTCTTAATGGACCACAATCATATCTAATGGTATCTGACACAATCATATCTAATGGTATCTGAGTCTTGTAATATATTACCTCCCCAATACAATAAATTTGAATCTACATCTCTAAAAAAATTTAAAATATTTACAAGTAATTAATAAATTCAGTTTAACAAATTTATATAATCTAAATAGGAAGATGATAAAATCAATAATATAACAAGATGTTTACCTGAAAAATACTTGAAGGGCGGCAACAATTTCAACGATAAAACCAGAGGAAAAAACTATAAATGTTATGTGATTTCGTTTCGGTGTAGAAAATGGAGGGCTTCGGGTGGGGTTTTATACTTAAGAAGACGTCATTTGTAATTACGTCTTATTATTAAAATAATAATAATTTTCTTGAAGGCACCACATCAGATGGCGCTTTCATCAAAAAAAAATTATTTTTTTATTGAAGGTGTCATCTTAGATGGCGCCTTCAATAATTTTTTTTTTTCAAGACATGAAAAACGACATCTGAAGCGGCGACTTCAAATGAAGTCGTCACCCTAGATGACGTTTTAGGTTAGTTTAAAAACATTTTAACAGATCAGTTAATTTGTTAAATTAATTTTTTTTCGATTAATTAATTAAAAACCTCATCAAATGTCTCCTTCATATTTCAAGAAAGTAATTTGTAAACTATGAATTGCCAAATAAAATATTCAAGAAAAAATGAAACATTAACATAAAATGATGACTTCGTAGACGTTATATCTCAATTATGCTACATAAAAACATATTAAAAATGTCATATTGTTATTATTTTCTATCTATTTACTTGTACTGTTATGTACACGTTTCAAGAAAATATGGTGTTAGATATATATAGTTATATCTAATATCATATCCAAAATAATATAAAGATGCGTTGGCTAGCTCGTCTGCCACCGATCTCAATTACAATCAAAGTCTCTTGTTTGTCCTTACACCTCAATAATTATAGGTTAATTACATGATAATATCAATTGCAAAACTACAATTTATTTAGATCCAGCTAAAAACAACAGTACACAAATAACCAAAATAGGAAAACATTTAATTAAGGTGGTCCCAAATTTAAAATTAATATAAAAATAGGACTTTTGTTGGGCCATAATACCCCTGATGAATTATTTTCTTTACAATTTAGCCATTTTCCATGCTTTGTTATGCCATTTCCCCTTAATACACGATCCTCTTGAAAATTGGTATTAAAGCCTATGTTTATACTAGAAATATTATAATAATATTTATGAATATTAGTATTCTCCTAACAGAGAAGACTACCTCAAGAAATATGGATCCGAACTAATGTTCGAGATGTCACTCTCACAGGTGATACTTCCAAAAATTGAAAGAACTAGAACAGGAACATCTGGAAGAAGCTCAACGCTTCAACCAGAAATGAAAAATTCAACGAGGAGCCAATGATAGCAAAGCTAGCATAAACCTCTATAAAAAACTGGAGGGGATGGCTAGGAGGCTTTACAGGGTAAACCTCAAACTACAGTTCGAGTTAGCCGAAGCTCAGGAGGAAGACCATCCTAAACACGACTACAAGATTCCGGATCGTAATGATCCAACAAGATCCGGACCAGACGAATAGGATGGGAGAACAAACCTGTAGGGTCTTCCTACCTTAACATCATATTAATAATGTATTATGAATAGAACATGCATTAATGATATTCTAAGGGTTCCGGTTGTAGCTTTGAGCTAGTAAGATTACAGGTCAAAAATAAAATTTCAAATTACATTCTCCAAAAAGAATATAGTAGCGATAGAATTATACTACTCCTAGAGTAGAGACTATCCAAAATCCTGTATCCTATCCTCTTTCATGCTCCTTTAGCTCACCGTCTCAACCCGACCCTTAGCCCTGGTTCAAAAGTGTACCTACAGGGACAACACATCGTGAGCACATACATATTTACTTAACATCATAAAAGAGATAGAACAGTAAATGTATGAAATCTTGGTTAAGTAAACTTGTTGGTTATTCGTTAACTTCTTTTTGTTGACCCTGATTCTCATTCATGCATATGGGCATCTTACCCTATAATATGGCATATTACCATATTATAAATATCTCGTGGCATCTTACCACGTGGGCATCTTACCCCCTTCTTAACACCGTATGGCATCTTACCACATGGGCATCTTACCCCTTTCGTAAATATCGTATGTCATCTTACCATATGGGCATCTTACCCCTCTTAAATATCGTATGACCATCATCATGATCGTACTTATCATAATCATCATCATAACATCATTATCATAAACATCGTCATAAACATCATCATAATCATCGTCATAAACATCATCGTCATAAACATCATCATAAACATCGTCATCGTAAACATCATCATAATCATCATCATAAACATCATCGTCATAAACATCATCATAAAATCATCATCGTAAACATCATCATAATCATCATCATAAACATCATCATAATCATCATCATCATAAACATCATCATTAAATGTAGGAGTATGGTTTACCGTCCGATGCTCGTACGTTTCTTACGTACCTTAATTCCCAAAAGTGTAGAAATTGGAGAGCTTTATCTCCTTGAGGTTGTGGGTACCTGGGATGGTTCTACATAACCATACAAATCGATATTAGAATCTAAATATAGTCCAATATCCAAAAATCCCACAAAAACATCAAAAATACACATTTTTATACCTCGCGATCGATCTCTGCCCAGGCCCGATCGATCGCGAGATCACACTGGACGGGGCTCAAAATTTCACATCTTGGCGATCGATCGCCACTTTTGGCGCGATCGATCGCCAGCCTCGCCGATCGATCGCCCGAAGGTGGCGATCGATCGCCAAATGTTACTGGCGCCTACTGTTGTCTCGCGATCGATCGCCAAAAACGGGCGATCGATCGCCAGTCCCTGTGCATCGAAAAATCGCCATTAATGAGCATTTTTCAAGTCCCACTCCATTCCTTACAAACCCAAACTTTCCTACAACTTCAATAACATCATAACCCACCAAAATCCACATAAAACACTTCAAAAATCATACCCCAAACATATATAACACATACCCAAAACAACCCACATAAATCATCAAAAACTAACCCATTTCAACACCAAACATCTTGAAAACTTAAGGAAGGGTCCCATACCTCTTGTAGGCTCCAAATCTTAACAAAGATCACACAAACAAGGATTTTGTGAAGCTTTCTTCTTCCTTCCTTGGTGTATTTCGAAAATGGTGTGGGGTTAGGGTTGAGGGATGAAATTTGGGGGTTAAAAGAGTGATTGGTAAAGTGAGGTAAAGTGTAGGAAAAGGTGGGTAGTGGGGGTTAAAAAGGGGTTGTGCAATGTTAATTTAAAATTTGTACCCCAAACTTAACATGATGTATAAAACACCCCAACATGGTATTTTAAAAGCATTTTGACAAAATGCACTAAACTTCATCTAAAATCACATCTTCCTCATATTTAATAATCAACACAATTAAATCATGTTAACATCTTATTACCCAACACATAAATCAATTACCACATGATTCATCATATAAACATAATTAATGTCTTAATTGCAATTAATTAATTTCGAGGCATCACAAAACCTTTCATGAAATTGAGCCGGATAGCTCAAAGATCTCCAAAGATCTTAGAGAAATCCATAAGACGCTGCACCGATATAGATATTTCCAACACCATGTCCATGTAAACCTTCATCATATCCAAATCAGATGGAGTTAATGATTAAACACCAGGATGAAATACTTGAGAACCTTAGAGATGTTCAAAGCAGAGTCAAGAATTTGGAGTCACAACCAAGTGTTTCAGGAAGAAGAAAATGAGGGTGGTTACCACCATCCTATGGAACATAACCCCTTTTACATCAAAAAAGGAAAGCCGAGGAGGTTCAAAGATCAATGACCGACATTGAAAAGATGATCGTGGTCATACAAGGAGATCATATACTTCCCAAGAAGTAATAGAAAAGAATGAACTCAGAAGATCTACACGGTCTTGCGGAGTCTTTTGCGGGGGTAAAACTCGTAAACTTAAAAATGAATGAAACCGAGAGTCTCGGATCACATGAGCCACCACCAGGAGATCAAAACATGCAACACAGTGGAGACTTTACCACCGGAGCAGTTTTAGATCCCCCAATTGGAACAAGGAGTCGTTCCCGAAGGCCAGAGATACCTCAAACGTCGTACGGGAAATCTCAGCCAGATACAATACATCCATATGGACTCATGCTTAATATGGATATCTTGGAAAAATATAGAGGTACTGATCAATGAATGGGCGTCTGTCATGAGAATTGCAGCAGTAACGCTTGATCTCAACAAATAAGGGTTCATATTACTTCTTAATATGAGCTTGGAAGGGTCATCCAAAATTGCTTGAGAACTCACTCCTCAAGGCATCAAAGATGAAGTTTTAGTCGGGGAGTCAATAAAAACAATTGTTGACAACATGGCAAAACTTTTCAAAATCCATTTAATAGGAATATGATACTTCGAAGGAATCGAACAAGAGAAGGTTAAGAAGTACATACAAGCTCTTTACAGCCTTGAAATACATGACATATACCATGTAGATGAGTACATCAAACTCTTCATAGAGTATAGATGGAAGGTGAAGATTGATGAGTTATTCTTTGCCAAAATTCTGAGCCCATGGAGAGAAATGCTTATCCAAGAGTATATACCGCAAGAAACAGAGACAACAGCCAGGACAATGTCATTTCTCAAAGTTAAACTTGCATAAGGTGCCATCAAGCAGCACTTCAAAAAAACCATAAGAGATTAAGAGAAATAACAAAACAGTTCTTATTTGTTGTGTCGAGAACGACATCCCTACTATCATTGGAAGCTAACCCCAAATGCGGAATCTGAAGAAACACAGAAATCATCCATATGCCCAAGGAAGTAGTTCGAGAAGAGTTATAGGTCATCATGGAGACCTAGAAAGTTCTGATCAAAGCAGAAAGCCCAAAGTTACAGATCAGGACCAACCAGGAGTAGAACCTCGTCAATAGGTTCTAATCAAGCAAGTACTAGCAGAGTACAAACAAAAAAGAACTTTCAGACGAACTCATAATAGAGCGAATGAAAGGTTTAAAGATTGTAAGTGCTGGACGTGCGGAGCAATTGGACATATCTCGACAGATTGTCCAGATAATCAAGAACGAGGAATGAGACAGTTCGAGCATACCAAGGAGTTCGAAGATGCTACTTATTTCCAATATTTGGTACAGGTGTATCAATTTGAGTACATCCTCTCATATGAGAGCATCTATGAAGAGGAGATCTATTCTGATGTTGGAAGTGAATCCAGTTCAGAATCAGACTGAAGGAGAGCTCCTTCAAAACATGTTCAGAGAGGATGCATCCGGTCTTCTCTCTCACACAACCGTTTCTCATAAAACTCTTATGATGATCATGAAAGAAGAGCCAAAGCTTCAAAGCTATGAAGGATTTACAATTGGAGCAATGGAAAAAGCCTTGTATATGATCGGTCTGAAAAGCATAAAGCATCACATCAACCACAAGGTTACAATAGGAGAATTTGCAATCCCGATGGAATTCACGGGACATCATATGAATTGCAGTTAATCCCCTACAAAAAAATCCAGGAGATTAAAAATAAGGTGAAAAGAGAAGTTGTTAATACGCTCTCATGGATTCATATCTGAGCCATTAGAGTTATCATCAAGGCAACTTTTAAGACATGAATTGATTCGCCACTCAACTTGACGATCTTTGACAAGAGAATCCCTAGCCTCAAAGATTCTTGTAGGGAGTTGTTGCAAGAAATTGGTATGTAGGAAAGATGTCCTTTAACATCTATCCTAGAATTGCATACAATTTAGGATCTCGAGATTTTAACAAGGTCCTTACTATTCATCAAGATTTTAGAAGAAGCGATTTGATGAAATATGGGAATAGATCTTGCTCGATCACCTACAATGTGCATACCAACTCTTGAATACTCATCATTCAGAAGTATTCTTGAAAAAGGAATTCATCGAAGTCCCTAGAATCTTCGAAGATTTTGCAAAAGCAGTGTTGCCGGATATTATCAATACTCCGACAATATGAGATATCGACATGAGGGTACATGACCAGCCTATTTTGAACAGAAGAAGGAGCCTTATGATCGAGCCCAGAAGGATGTCTTTCCAACAGGATAGGTTAATCAGCAACTATCCCGGGAAAAAAACAGAAAGTCATCTCGAGCAGGATACAGCAAATCCCGGATGTATTCAAAACAACAGGAGTGCTGAAGTGCCCAGAAGGGTGGCAAGAAATTGAGATAATCTTCGAATTACTGAGAAGGATAATATCTTTCCTTGTGATGTCTTATATTATTTGTAACAACCTACAGTTGGCAGGTATCAAGGAAACCTTAAAATTTGTGAAATTGATCTAACAATTGCAGGAACTATAGGGAGAATCCCATAACAACTTATTCTTGGGATTGAATTTCTCGAAGAACACAAACCTTGGGAAAGATTGCAGGACGGAATTGAATTCATGGTGGAAGAAAAAAGATACATAATCTGATGACTACCTGTCCATTATCAATATATATCTCAGTTGGGATGTTATACGAGAAATATCATGCAGAATATTTTGCAGCTTATATTGATTCAGGAGCTGAAATATGTACTGCCAGATGAGACATATTCCCCAAAGAAGTTGGTGAGAAAACCAGTCATTACAGGAAGAGACTTCTCCAAACGGATTCTTATCCTATATGAAGTTGTCAAGCAAGCGGAAATAATAGTCGGCGGCGCTTGAGGTACCCTTTGGTACAAAAGGAATATTTGGAGGAACTACAATGAGGGTCATCTAGCTTGGTGGGACAGGAGCTCAAACTATCTTTAAAGTGAAAGCTGGAAAAGAATATGAGTTCATAAGGAACATATTTACCTTAATTTAATCCCAGCATGTGTTTCTCCATATAGCAGTCCTTTCTTGTTCAGAATCATGGAGAAATAAAGAGAGAAAAACAAAGATTGGTGATCAATTACAAATGGATCAACGAAATCTTTGAATTCGAAGGATACTATATCCCTAGTATAGAACATTTGGTGAATTGTATCAATAATGCCAAAGTATTTTCCAAGTTCGATTGTAAATTTGGATTCTACCAGATTAAGATAGAGAAAGCTAGCAATAAGTTCACAACATTCTCCACACCACAAGGACATTATGATCGCTATTATTTTAAATAGTATTTTCCAGTGTAGTGATTGTGTACCGCAAGTGCACGGTGTCAAGTTTTAGTATAATGATATGAAAAGTACGGATTGTCGATCCCATGAGGACTATGAAATAATTACCAAACTCCACTAGTTTAACTATATTTAGACTACGATAACTGGTTGTGATTAATTAACTAAATTGACTAATTAATCGATAATCAACCCAACAAGCAAGAACGAATAAGATTAGAATCAATAGAGACAATTGTTGGGATCAATTTCGGGGGTGGGTTGACATTCCACACCCATGTTCAACCAACTTGAGCTTCAATAACTCGTGTTCTTGAAATAATTGCACCGAGAGATTATATCGAGTTCGGTTACAAAACCGAGCGGAAGACACTCGACATAACCCGCTCTAAAACTGATTACTCATTTGAAAGGCATTTTAAAGATATGCAAGAAAGTATGTAAAAACAGTAAGGTAAATAAATGCAGTAAAGTAAATAACACAAGCATTTGTTTCTGAAAGTTCGAAGCACAACACTTCTACATCTCCCCTTCTTCCATCTCATGGAAGGATACACTAGAAGATTTGGTTTACACTTTACAGCATACAACCTACTTAGGCACTCACACAGCTTGGCCTAAACTCCTAGCAATCACAAGTTCATGTTCTTTAACGTCTCACATGTAAAGACCTCACCCAGTTGTGATGAATCATCAACTGTTACAATGGTATTCACTCTTCTATTTTAGCTCACAAATACAATGAATAGAGTGAATACAAAGGCACAAATGATCTCCTAACATATCTGATACAGCAAGGTAAGAGGTGCCAAAGGTTTGATGAGTGCTCTTCATTTAGCAGCTTTTGTCTTTGAAGTTCCTCAATTGAATCCCAAGTGGGTTTGCTTTGGAAGGCTTGGATTGATCTTCAATTAGCTGTTATTGAGCTTCCAAATCATGTATATATAGCACCAAGTAATGATATATACGTTAGATACAAGAATATAACCGTTGGGATAATTTTGGTAAGCTTTCAAACATTGCAACGATCATATTCTGCTTCTGGGCTATTTTTGGAATTTTGCTGGTCTGGTCAGCTGGTCTGCTCAGCTGGTGGACAGATCAGTCTTGGCATTTCCAGTCTTGGTCCAGCTTGATATATTCAAGCCCTTTCTTTGCAATTCATCAAGCTTCTAATCATGATCTATGAAGTGCACACTTGATGAAATATGTTAGCAACACAATAACAAGTTTTGTTAACATCAAAATCAAGATTATTCGGGTTTCCAAAACCTAACAATCTCCCCCTTTTTTATGATCACAAAACTTGAATAAAAATATGAACATTAAAGCACAATGTTGCATAACAAGAAAAAATCATATTTTCTAAACAACATATTTCTCCCCCTTTTTGTGTGAATCAAAAAGGAAGACAAATAAAATTACTCCCCCTCAAGGATTGAGATTAAACCCCCCCTTAATTTTAAAATGTTTGAAAATTTGAGCAAGTGATGGCAAATGGGGTAGGCTAAAACAAATTAAAAAAAATGCAATGCACATTAATTTTTGAACAAAATTAACCTCTTTTGATGATGGATGAAGCATACTTGACAACAAGTTTGAATTTCTTGACAAAACAAACAATGTCCATTTCATCTTTCTGCGGTGGCAGCACATGAGTCAACTTTGCAGAATAAACTGCTTTTCCTCGTGACGAATTAGGATGTAAGACCTATACCGTTGCGATCCTCTATAAGTCTAGTTTGCAACGCAAAAAAATGGTTCGTCATTTGCACATCCGATTCAAGAAGTTATGCCAATTTTTCCAAAGTCGCTGCAAGCTGCCAGAAAAACTAAAATGCTTCGAAAATTGTTAGATAAAATCTCAAAATAAAAATTTTAAACCTAAAATGAGTTTAGAACATATTGAACGAGGATTTGATCAATTAAATAGATTTTAAAATTATTTTCGTGCAAAATGAATGCAATGAAATTGATTTGTATGCTAAAAATTTTCATACACCAAGTTTTAGAAAATTATGTTATGAAAACATTTCATGCTCATGAGAAAATCTTGAAATTGATTTTAAATGATATCCGCAAAAAAAATCGGTTAAAATGCTTTCCAAGAACAACCTGGCTCTGATGCCACTTGTTAGGATCGATGCCGATGGTGGGTTGCCATTCCACACCCGAGTTCAACCAACTTGAGCTTCAATAGCTCGTGTTCTTGAGATAATTGCAACGAGAGATTATATCGAGTTCGGTTACAAAACCGAGCGGAAGACACTCTACATAACCCGCTCTAAAACTGATTACTCGTTTGAAAGGCATTTTAAATATATGCAAGAAAGTATGTAAAAACAGTAAGGTAAATAAATGCAGTAAAGTAAATAACACAAGCATTTGTTTCTGGAAGTTCGAAGCACAACGCTTCTACATCTCGCCTTCTTCCATCTCATGGAAGGATACACTAGAAGATTTGGTTTACACTTTACAGCATACAACCTACTTAGGCACTCACACAGCTTGGCCTAAACTCCTAGCAATCACAAGTTCATGTTCTTTAACGTCTCACATGTAAAGACCTCACCCAGTTGTGATGAATCACCAACTATTACAATGGTATTCACTCTTCTATTTTAGCTCACAAATACAATGAATAGATTGAATACAAAGGCACAAATGATCTCCTAACTGATCTGATACATCAAGGTAAGAGGTGCCAAAGGTTTGAGGAGTGCTCTTCATTTAACAGCTTTTGTCTTTGAAGTTCCTCAATTGAATCCCAAGTGGGTTTGCTTTGGAAGGCTTGGATTGATCTTCAATCAGCTGTTATTGAGATTCCAAATCATGTATATATAGCCCCAAGTAATGATATATACGTTAGATACAAGAATATAACCGTTGGGACAATTTTGGTAAGCTTTCAAACATTGCAACAGTCATATTCTGCTTCTGGGCTATTTTTGGAAGTCTGCTGGTCTGGTCAGCTGGTCTGCTCAGCTGGTGGACAGATCATTCTTGGCATTTCCAGTCTTGGTCCAGCTTGATATATTCAAGCCCTTTCTTTGCAATTCATCAAGCTTCTAATCATGATTTATGAATTGCACACTTGATGAAATATGATAGCAATACAATAACAATTTTTGTTAACATCAAAACCAAGATTATTCGTGTTTCCAAAACCCAACAACAATTATTAATACTTTCGGTTCACCCATGCAATCCCCCACAAGTCGCCTATACTTAAGAATTAAATTCAAACGTTCTAAGGTGACGAGTTTCCCTAATGCACTTGTTATACCTTGGTTCTGTTATAACAAGTCTAATACTACGATGCAACAAGGCAATGATCATGCACTTATTTAACACTCAGTATTGTAAATTGATTTATGAAAAATTCAAGCCTTCGATTTTGGTAAATCTATTGCTATCACACATGTACTTCACTTTATCTTTCGATCTTAGTCTGAAATCCACTGTTTAATTTACTATATCGTATTGCAATCTCCTATGGTCAGTTCAATCGCAATAAATAATCTCAATGATATTAATCCATTGAAAGCATGATCACAATTAATTAAACTCAAAGAATTTGTAAGAATCAATCAAAACTTAATTAAATTGTGGGTTCAAAACATGGGATCCCCTAAGTCTTGACAACAAACTTAGCCAACAATCTCCATCAAATAACAATGCATAAACTTGTTTTGCAACAATCTAAACATTAAAATCAAATGAAAATATAGAACTACAGTTAGAAATACGAAAATAACAAGAGGCGTTGACTCCTTGCGTTGCTCTGTCGTCCCGTCTCTTCCGATGTGTTTCTCTTCAACGGAATTATGGTGTATGGATGGTTGGTTGAGGATGAAGGTGATGGTGGCTGAGTGTTGTAGGTTTTTTTATGAGCCAAGAGTCCCCAAAAACGTCCAAGGCAATACATATTTATAGTAGGAGGAGTTTGGACACAAGATAACCAAGGAGGAAACAAAATCTCGAATTTTTCGGGTTCGGCGATCGATGGGCAATAAGTGGCGATCGACCGCCATAACATTCTGCCTCTCATTTTTCAACATCTGAACATCCGTGATCGATCGGTAAGATATGGCGAACGATCGTCAAAAGTTTCTGGACGGGCCGTGATCGATCGACGAGATATGGCAATCGATCGCCGATACTGGAATTTTGTTGCTTATTTTCTCAGCCGCGATCGATCGGCGTGAACTCCAAGATCGATCGCCAATACTGAATTTTCTTCACATATGGGATTTGGTCCTATATTCCACGTGTTAGCTCGGTTTGGTCATTTTTCATCAATTATAGCTTATTTCCTCCACTTTTATGCATTTGGACCTAGATTCCTGAAATATACAAATATGTACCAAAACGCGTAATATTTTCCAGAAATCACTACAAAACAATCCTAATCATATATCAAATTAAGTTTAAAAATCACACTTATCACATTATATCTGGAATGTTATGCCTATGGGTCTAGCAAATGCGCACCAAATATATCAAATAAAGATGGATGATCTCTTAAAAGATTATTTTAGTTTCATGTTTGTATACATCGATGACATCCTCATCGCATCAAAGAACATGAAGGAACATAACATTTGGAAGTCTTTTTGGATGTTTGATACAAAGAAGGATTAGTGCTCTCCGAAAGAAAGACAGTAATTGCTACGAGACAAATCGAGTTTCTTGTGATTGAACTCGACGAAGCTGAAATTATCTTGCAGAATCATAGCGCTGAGAGTGCAAGGATATCCAGATGATCTCAAGGATTTAAAGCAACTTCAAAGTTTTCTTGAAGTTGTTGATTTTGCTGGGATGTTTATCAATACTCTGGCAATGCACAGAAAGGTGTTCAGTCCACTGCTCAAAAAGGAAGTTTAATTTGAGTGGAATGAAGATCACATATAAGCTATCAAACAACTTAAGGAGGGTTGTAGGCAAATACCAAAACTTATAATTCCAAATGAGGAGGATGAACTGGTATTATACACAGATGCCAGTGATCATTGGTGGGCAGCAGTTCTCATGAAGGCCACACAAAATGGAGAAGTGTCATGCAGATATTACAGCGGTCTATTTAAATACAGTGAAGCTATCCGATGACATATCAACGAGAATGGGTTCTTTGCAGTCAGAAAGGCTTTAAAGAAATGGCCACCATTTTTACTCGCAAAGAAATTTATCCACTGATAATACAAGTGTCAAGTCTTTTCTGAAAAATAAAATTGAATCTAAACCATAAAATGCTAGAATTTTGAGATGGCAAGCTGAATGTCAATATTATGATTATGATATTGTCATTGTGAAATCTGATAAAAAATGTTCTTGCAGATTTCTTCACACGAGATGGAGGGACACATTGCTGACGATACCCTCAAGAGGTTGAGGCATCTCTGGGAGAACTTGGAGATTCTTGATCGGGATTTTGGGACTCTTTGTCTTAATGGAGAAGTCGTCGGACGACTTCAATGATCAGGAATCTGTTACTGGTCATATACGAACATGCTTTCAGGCCCAAAAATGTTTGTTCAAAGTCTTGAAGGGCCTATCCTCCAGGCCGCATCTTCAACGGTGCAAAAATGAGTGTCTAGAGAATGGGGCTCATCTAACCCGGAGGAAAGGGATTCACATATCCCTGTCATGAGTGCTGCAGATGATGCATTCCTTGAGGATGTACACGTTGTAGTGAATGTTGAAGGTCAGGTGAACCGCTTGAACCTTCTAGTCAACCCAGCACCTCTGGGGTAAAATAGGGAGAGTTGAACCTTAGGCCAATGACCGAAAATTCTAGGCTTTAAAGTAACGACGATTTAGTTCTTCTCCTATGCAAGAATATCATCACACTTGGGAGAAACTAATAACCAGACGATGTATCAACCCAGAAAAAATAATTGTTGATATCTCTGAAAAGTATCCAAGGGTTGGATGAAACCAGAAAACCATCGAAACGATATACAAGAATGGTATATTTCGGAGGTCATGCTTCGGTTTATACTATTGCACCAGCTTTCTCTGAAATTTCAAAACTATCCAAGTGGATCGGAGGAGCGGTTCACGACACTTGGAAGAATAATCAACATTTGTCCAGAGGCGATATTTTGGAGTTGTATTTCATCAGTGCAGCTTCTGAACAAGAAAAGAAAGGCTTCATGGAAGCTTTTAGTTTCATCAAGCTTAGATGGACAGACGGAAACGCTTTGAAAAATATCAAAACAACTTTACCAGATGATGCACCAGTATTAGTTGGTGCAATCACGGAAGATGGAGCTTCAAGCAGACGAGCATGAGGACTTTGGGTTTGTCTAACTGAAATGGACAAAGTCAAATACTTATTCAACTTATTTCAGAATTCAGTCATTGAGACATTCTTGCTGAATTCCATGATACGAACAACCACAGGCTTTGCTGAAGAACTCTTCGACACAAAAAGGAGAATTCTTGAGGAAAACAAGATTCCGGCAAGTAAACAAACTTATCAGAAATTTTGCAACATGACGCATATTGCCGATAGAAAGATCGGATCTGTCAGGCGTGCCCAGAACAAAAAGAACTAGAATTCGGAAAAGGATTCCGATCCAAACCCGACATAACACATACTGGAAAGGAGAAATGATCTGCTGACAAGAAATTATGTTTCCTAGAGCTAGGGGACCACACAAAAAAATAATGTAAAGATTCCCCGACAAAAGAAGACATGTGTACCATTAAAGTTAGTGTGGTTACTATTCAACGCACCCAGACACAATAATTCCGCACTCAGGAGAAAAGGTTAGGTACAAAAGGACAAAAGGTACCAGCACTCACGAGAAAACTATGGCGCACTCAGACAAATGTGCCAGACCACGTGAAAGTTAAGGCGCACTCACGGGCGCACTCAATATGATACAAGATTTGGAATCCGCGTTTGAAGTCCAGATTCATGTCTATAAAAGGCCAGTCATTCAGGAAGCTAAGGACATCGATCATTCTTTTTAGTTTTCTGATAAATAAAATTCTAAGCATTGTAATAATTTCTTCTGTAACAGTTTCGAGTTTATGTATTTTTGTTTCAAGCCTTATCATATGATAGGCTAAACAAGTTGGTCTCCTCCCTAAAGAAGATTGCACTAATATAATAAATGTTATAAATATTTCCAGAATAAAAATAAGGCTTTTGCCCATCTATATTGTGGATTTCTTTAAACACTCAATATATCTGGTTATATTCTATGCCTTAAGGTAGTAAACGAATTAAGGCTGTGATGTGTGGTTTCTGAAGGAGTTGGATAACTTGTAGACTAACTTCGCCCGAGGGGTTGGAAGATGGGTGGTGAATAGTCATTCATAAAACAGTCTAGGGGCAGTTATTTACCGACTGGTGGATTTGCAACACATCTCACTCGGTGTCGTTACGGTAAAAAAGGTATGGATCTGGTTATCAAGAATTTATTGTAATACGAAAGCATGACGAACCTGCAATAATTCTAATTATGAAGGTTATTAAGCCGAAAATGGGGTTTTTGGAATTGTTTGCAAATTTCATAAAGCATGAAAGTTATTATTGTCATTTTACCTCTATTGGGACCTATATGAACTCATGTTTTAATAGTGGGCTATGATGAATTATTGTTTATCAATTGGAACAGACCCGTAATTACCCTATAATTATAATAGTTGGTCAAAAAAATTAACATAAAAGGTAAATTTGACTTCCTCAACTTCTTCCATTTCAAATATCATTTTGGATATTTCAAAAATTCATATAGTTAATTTTTATCAATCTTAACTCAGCTTATGCCATTTTGAATACATCAAAATCATATGAAATATTTTTTCTAAAAATAAATATTAGTTCGTCTAAACATATAAAGATTACTTCAAAGAGAGCATTTGTATCCATTTCGAGTGTATAAATTAATTCGAAGGGCAACCACCATTTAATAATGTTTCCCCAAAATACCCATGGTAATTGGCAACGGGTTTGAAAATGTAATATGAGTTATGACTTGTATAATGATGATAAAATTACGAAAAATGTCAGCAATAACCAAAATACAAGTAAGCACACTGCATAATGATGGTAAATATTTTTTTTTTTTATGGGAGATTCGGATTTTGCGCCATAAGGTCAGTGGCTAATTTATCCCAAGTATCCAGGAGTGTAAAATTGTAAGTTTTTTTTATTGGGGAATACAATTTTTAAAAATTTTGGGATAAAATATATAATATTTATATATATATTTTTAAATTTTTTTATAAAAAAAGAAAAAAAATTAGGTTGCCCCCCTCACTCCAACTTCATTTGCCTCTGCATAAGACCAGATCCGATGGTGATAGTTTTCCTAAAGTCAGCATATTATCCCGACTCTACGATTGAAGTTCCCATTTTTTATTCTTGATGTCATGATTATAGAAGATGCATATATGGTAATCTTGAAGTGTATTTCTAGAGTAAAATATATAATGTTAAAAAGAACATAATTATAGTAATTTTTTTTTATGACTCGGTATCCGGCCCGAAGAACCGACTAATCCGGGGGACCAATCCCACCGTCCACTAGCGGGGGGCCCAATTGAAACCGGGGCTTTACGCCACCGTATGGACTGGCCCCACAGGAATTGATAGCACCATGGGGTTTCGAACCTGAGACCTAGAGAGGAGCATGACTCCTAAGTCTCAGGCCTCCACCACCAGGCCAACCCCTGGGGGTTACATAATTATAGTAATAATTATTTTAATCAGTTTGGTTCGCTTTAATTTAAATTTGTTTCATCTAAAACTTGAATCGAACCGATTTTTTAGGTTCTTTTAATTTTAAAAACTGATTCAAACCAGGATAGATTAAAAACCAAAAAAATATGATATGGTTCGATTTTTAGATTCAAGTCAGCCTGATCGTGATATCAAACACCCCCTAACAAAAATACGGTGGGAATTGGAATACAACACATAACAGCTGAGAATTAGGTCCCTTTGGTTTGGTGTTGACGTTTGAACAAATTAATACAAACCAAGCCATTAATCAGTTCATAAAACTTTGGAAGTTACAAAATTTTGTAAACCTAATTTTTTGTTTTTGCCAATTTGGAAAATCCTTTTCGATTTGGCGTTCGCTAGAAGCAATGAGCGATCAATCCAACAGATCTAGACCGTCCGATTTTGCATCAACGATCTCTCCTCCAAGAAGAACACGTGCAGCCCCTAGTTTAATTTCAATCTATTTTTGTCACACACATTTTTCCTCCATGCATGGAATTCTCCTCCTACTGTGACACCCACAAACAAGAAATACATATACATATGTATAGAGAGAGTGTTTGTATGTATATGCGGGAGAGAAAAATAGGGAAGAAAGAGTCCTTGTTTTCTGTTTTAGTTCTTTTATCTTGGTAGGTTGTGGCTGGTTCAAGGCCATCATTAGCGACCCATCTGTTCAAAAGTTTGATTTTTTCCACATTAAAATCTTGGAAATCTTGGAACATTAATACGCATGACTTTCTTTATTTTTTTATTATCGTTATTGTGTGGGAAATTACGCAGATGTGGTATTCAAGATTGTTATCTTTGCGTGTTGGGTCTTGATTTTACTTACTTAAAAACTGTCACATCTGAAAAGTTGGATGATTCTTCAGTGTACTCGTGATATGTTCCCCACTTCGTAGTTCAGATTTGAGCCTCTCCGACTTCGTTTTTGTGCTTTTTTCGGATCTGGGACTGGGGTGTGTTCTTTTTTGGTTTACTCTGTTTGTTGAAGTGTTAGGGCTGTGGTAGATCAAGAAATGCAGGTTCGTTACTTGGTTTAGTATTTTAGTTCAGTATCTTTTTTCCGATTTGATTTTGGTGTTGGGTTTTTTCTTGGTTTTGTGTGTGAATCAAGTTATATGATGGAGGAGGATCAGGATTTGAGGTTTGTTTGTAAGTCGTGCAACAAGAAGTACCCCTGTGGGAAGTCACTAGGGGGTCATATGAGGTCTCATGTAATGGCAAATTCATCTCATTTTGATGAAAAAATTGAGGCCAACATTGGGGGTCAGCAGAATATCATGTCAGAACCAAAGGTTGCTGAATTTGGAAATGGGCAGTCTAGTTACGGGTTAAGAGAAAATCCTAGGAAAACTTGGAGAGCTGTGGACTCAACTTTTCCTTTGGCACAAGAGAGAGTTTGCAAGCAATGTGGTAAAGGGTTTCAATCAATGAAAGCATTGTGTGGTCACATGGCCTGTCACTCTGAGAAGGATAGAGGTTTGAAGGATGATCATTCTTGGGCTAGTGAGAATCAGAAGATGTTGTTGGATAGTTATTCGGATACTGAAGAAGGCGATGATTTTAGGTTAAGAACCAGGTCATCAAAGAGTAAGAAGTGCAAGAAGATTGATGTTAAGTCTCCTTCATTTTCATTAGCTAATAATGGTTCTTCATCTGTTTCGGAGATTGATGGAAAAGATCAAGAAGAAGTAGCTATGTGTTTGATGTTGTTGTCAAAGGATTCTGGAAATAAGGGTGGTGTCAATTCGGTTGTCGAATCTTCTGATAACAATTCTGTTGTTCTTGAAACTAAGTCTTCTTCAATTGACATGAGATTCAGTAAAACGGAAGGCGTAAATGACATCTGCATTGGTGAGGAGACTCCCCAATTCAAGGGCATTGCGGATAGGAAGTTGAAGGAAACTTCTTGCAACGTTGAAATTGCTAAAACAGAGAATTCTGATTCTGGGTATTTCTTGGATGAATGTGCTAAGGCTGAGTCCGATGCATCAGTTGGAAGAGAGGTTGAGGAGTATGGTGCTGAGTTTGGGAGGAGCTTGAATAGAACCAAGAATTGTAGAACAGAGCTAAGAAATGAATTGAGCAAGGAAAATGACTGTGACAATTCCGGTATTGCGTCAAAATTTGCTAGTATTGAATCAAGAAAGAGGAAGTATAGTTATGAAGATCCAGAATCATGGAATAAAACGATTAGGTCGGTGAAAAATGGTCCCATAGATGGTGAAGCGTGCAGTAATTCTCAGAAGAGAAGTAAATATGAATGTTTCAACTGCAAAAAGACCTTCAAGTCATATCAGGCTCTTGGAGGGCACAGACCATGCCACAAGAGGAGCAACGCCTACTACGAATCAAGATATGAAAGTGGTGAAAATGTTCTTGATGATTTTACAGATTTCCAAACAACTGGTAACAAAAAACCAAGTGGTCGGTGTTCATCTCAGCAAAAGATTAAGCCTAAGAAGTACAAAGGGCATGTTTGCCCTTTCTGTGACAGAGTTTTTAAGAATGGTCAGGCCTTAGGCGGCCACAAGAGGTCCCATTTTATCGTTTCCAACTATGAAACTCAGAATCAGAGTCGTAGAAAGAAGACGGAACTTCATAGTTTGCTCGATCTTAATCTTCCTGCTCCTGAGGAAGATGAGGATGATGGACGAGGCCAGTTCTTTTAGGTGGTAGTTGAAGATAAACCAGGGAACCAGTCGAAATTCAGTTGATTTTAGTGTATAAAGACGCTCTTGCTAAGATCAACAATGGTATTCGGAAGGCACTCGATTTGCATCACTTCATGTTTAATCATTTCACGCCATTTTTGCATGCTTCAAGCACATATACCAGTGGTTTAGACTCTTAAGTTTATTTTCTTTCATTTTAAGCATTACCTGAAAATATTATTTGTTGGTTAGCCAGTTCTTAGGTTTAAGATTTGCAGGTCATATTACCTTATATTAAGATATTTCATGTTATTTCGAAATTTATTTTCTCGCCTTTGTTCTATTTGAAGATGCTGGACAAGTCTCCATCTTTATTATAATTCAAATTCTTGAGCTTAATCACACCTTCTTTGTTTCCCTCCGCCACATTTTGTTTGTCATTTTGGCTTGTAGTATTTAGCTTCGGGACTATTATAGTTGTCTTTCTATCATTAATTACATTGTTCTTCACTATAGTATAGGGAAACCTCAGGTAACCATTCAATTGGGGGAGACAACAAAAAGTTGAACCTCAAAATGTTTGGTAAGGAAATTGAGTTTTGTCTTTGATTTGCTTGCTTGCATTGGAATAGAAGTTACTAACATGGGAAAAAGTTGTTCTTTTGTACACTATACATTGGAGGGTAATGATGAAATTTCAAGAATTTATTTATTGGAAATGATCCACAACATCAGCTAAATCCCAAGTAAAATTTTTAATTGTAGAAATCTTCAGGCATAATCTCTGTGGGTCGAAAGAAGTGATCGTGGCTATTCACTCCCCGTTGATTCGCACATTTGATCATCATCGGAAGGATGATTGTTGCCATGTTCGGTTGTTCAACCTACCTATACAAAATCCCAATTTGAATATTTGAAGTACATATAAAGATACCTCACTAATTTTTTTTCTTTTTTCACAAAAACATATTTATTTGTCACTCTCCATACAATTCTTGCATCATAACCTGTCCTCTTGCATTTAAATTCACTGGCGTCAGGTCAGCAAGCACCTCTCTATATGCACAAGAAGACAATGTCTTGTGGGAGAAAGATGGTGATAATAACCAACTTGTTATGCATTATAGAAAATAATTTAATCCAAATGTGATTTAGCTCATTGTTTTTTTGTTTTTGTTTTTTATAAAACGAGTGGAACCAAAGAATCACTTACTCATTGGTTCAAAAAATAGAATTTTACTCATATTATTTCAACGAGCAAGTATGAATGACTAATTGTTTACATCAACTAAATTTTTAATCCCGATGAATTGTTGTAGACTATAGAATTTACACAACAAACTAAAATGTTTATCCTGGTCAAAGTTGTATGATGGTGAGTAGAAAAGGCAAACCCCACTCGTAGTTTGGTAATTTTAATTGTTTGTTAAAGCTATATGGCTCTAGGAATTATTGTGGTTGGTAAATAGCACTAAGTTTTGACATCTCTTTCATTAAAATCTTTTAAGACCGGCATCACTATAGTTTGACTTCTGGACATTTTCAATTGATACTTTTAAATAACTATTATTTTTATTTATCTTCATAGAATATAATATTTTGTGATCAAATTTAATAGCAAGTCAAGTCATATGGGATTGAGTCAAAAAAAAATGACATTTTAAACTCTATAATTGAATCATTAAAAAAATCAATATAAAAACCCCTCGATAGACATCCAAATTAATAACCGATTTGGAACAACAACAATCAAGAGAACATCAAGAAGAGGAGAACATCAAGAAGATGTTACAGTAGATAATCAAATTCGCAACTCTAAAAGCTTTAACTAAGAACGAGTCAGTATGTATTAAATGAAAATATTATCTCTAAAAATTGTAGTTCAAAATTTTCCGGGTGTGTATTTTGGGAAGTAGTAAGCAAAACAACAATGACTTCTTAAACAGAATGTCGATACGAGATTTGGAATCTATATCCTTAAGACAATATTGTCACTCTACGGTGTTAACGGTTCAATTGACAATTTGTCTCCCAAGATATAACGACTGTGATTTGTGATAGGAGCACTCCAAATCACAAATCCTTTAAACCACAAAGGTTTAAAAGTTCTCAACAAGAACAAAGATGAAGATGCTCAAAATGCTCAGATTTTGACCTTCAAATTTGATGATAATTTCAAAAATCTGATTTTTAATTTAACCAAGGGAAGTCTGTTATATATTAGACCAAGTAATGCCACACAGGGACACCAATTGGAGGCATCAATTCATAAAAAATGCATCAAATATGAAGGGATACACCCATACAGAAAATATGTTCATGACGCGATAGATCGCCCCCTTTTATTGTCGCACACTGCCAGGCGCGATCGACCACGGCTGGAGCCACGATCGCCCGCGCCTGACAAAATTTCGGTGCTTCGTTTTTCCATATTTGTGATCGATTAGGCAAACATATGGCGATCAATCGTGGACGATCAACCATGGCCTCCAATACAATTTTTTTTGGTCATCGATGCTTAATTTCTAATTTATTAATCATTTTTTTCAACAAAAATATATTATTTATTGTTTATTATTAAATAAATGCCTCATGTACTTGCCTAATTTTGTCCATCTCCACTTTTATCGAGTAGGTGAATTTGACCACAATAGGGAACCTATACAAAGACCTATTTCTGTCCTTTCGTCTATATTCTCCTGGGAAATTAGTTGGGCCGTTGATGGACCCAGTATTACCTGCTGGTCTGTTGGATCAGTTAAGGGCCCACCCAACGACTGGTCCAATTAATTTTTCTACGATTTGATAATAGACAACTGGACCGATGTCAAATATATATATATATATATATATATATATATTTATATATATATATAATAGATTATAGATTTAATTAGGATAATTACATATACATTCCTTCATAGAATAGATATTTTACAAATTTCCTCTTTAAGAACAATTACATTTGACTCCCTTATAGAATAACTGTATTACAATAATACCTCATCTAGTTTGTAAATATATAAGAATAATTACAACTATCGCCCTTGTAATTTGACATAAATGTACACTATAAGGGAAGTGGATGTTATTGTTCAAATCAGAAGTGCTAAAACGATAATTATGAAAACTAGAGGGGGGTCTATATGAAATTCATCCAATTAAATTAATATTTTTTTTAAAACTAATAAAAGTAATTTGATAAATAAAAGATATACCACTCTTGTGTGATATGTACAAAGAGAAAATACGGGATGTATATCTTGTAACAATTTACAGTCAGAAATTCTTTTATTGGTAGCACTTACCAGATTCAATCTAATTTATATACTCTTATCCCTTTTTAATAGCACGTCTATTAAAATAAACGATCAAAATATTTATTTATGTTATTAGCTTAATCTATTGATTGTTATACTTCTTTACAAAATTGAAATTTTTAATATTATTATTGAAATTATGTTATAAAACATGTAGATTAAATTAAATAATTAAAATTTGTACTGAAACACAAATGATAGTCATGAATGTCAGTTAGAAAGTTGAGCCTATGAGCTAGGGTTGGTTGGTGGAGGGAGAACTCTTTATAGAAAAGGGGAGGATGGATTATCGTTGAGATGCATTGGATTTTCGGAAGCAATGAAAGTTGTACAAAGGTGCACGAAGGGTTTTGCGGACCCCATCACTTCGGAGTAAAAATAAGGTTGTTGATACGAGAGCATAGCTAATATTAGCCATCCATTAGATTGGATTGGATATTTAAGAAGATGCAAGAGATGCCAAATCCATGGCAATATTCAAAAGATTCCGGCGAATAATATACATGCTATAGTGAAACCATGGTCATTCCGAGGGTAGGCCATGGATTTGAAAAAAATGGGTAAAAACTCCTTCATTAGATATCCTTCTTCTTTCAATCTCCTTCATCATAGTAGCCATTGGTTTCTTTACCAAATGGGTAGAAACTCTCCCTATGAAAAAAGTGGAGCAAAAGGATGTTGTCAAATTCATCAAGGAACACATTATCCATAGATTGAGGTCCAAATCTATAACCTCGGATCAAGGGACTATGTTCACTGGATTAGATACATTATTATCACTATGAGAATTGCTTATGACACTCAACTATCCATGTAGCATTCTCATGGTGGGTCTGTCTAGTACATCGTTCTCTAACATGTACCCATGTGTTGATTTGATATCTCATATCAATGAACAGTTCATCAATCAACACATACTAGTCTATACGTATTATCATTATCCATATTCATGATAATACTTGACTAGGGACATCTTTAGGAATAATACAATATTATTCTAAGGACATTAACATATATATTTATTCATATTGCACAGTTAATCGAATAATATATAATAATGAATTGTCATTTCATAAAATCATAAACATTGTATGTCCAAACAATCATTCAATGATTTGTCTTATGGCATATCCCAACAAATCTCACACTTGTACTAAGACCACTCAGACATAAACCTAATGCCTAGAGATCTAGTATGACGATCATGCTTCTGCTGTGACAGTGGCTTCGTCAATGGGTCAGATACGTTATCATCTGTTGGTACTTTGCATATTTTAACATCTCCCCTTTCAACGATTTCTCGAATGAAATGAAAGCGCCGAAGTATGTGCTTGGATCTTTGGTGAGATCTAGGTTCCTTAGCCAATGCGATCGCTCCATTGTTGTCACAATAGAGTTCTATCGGATCTTTAATGCTAGGCACCACTCCAAGTTCAGAAATGAACTTCCTAATCCAAACAGCTTCCTTTGCTGCATCCGAGGCAGCAATATACTCAGCTTCCGTTGTAGAATCGACTACTGTTTCTTGCTTTGAACTCTTCCAGCTCACAGCACCTCCATTTAAGCAATACACATATCCAGATTGCGATCGATAATCATCTTTGTCGGTTTGGAAGCTTGCATCAGTGTAACCTATTACATTGAGCTCTTCCTCACCTCCATAAATCAAGAATGTATCCTTAGTTCTTCTCAAGTACTTCAGGATATTCTTGACAGCAATCCAGTGACCTTCACCTGGATCAACTTGATATCTGCTCGTCATGCTCAAAGCATACGATACATCGGGACGAGTACATATCATGGCATACATGATGGATCCAATAGCTGACGCATATGGAATCTTACTCATGCGTTGTCTCTCATCTGGTGTTGAAGGACATTGTTCCTTCGAGAGATATATGCCATGTGTCATAGGCACGAATCCTTTCTTTGATTCTTGCATGCTAAACCTTTTAAGCACTTTATCTATGTATGTACTTTGACTTAGGCCGAGAAGCCTTCTTGATCTATCTCTATAGATCTTGATTCCTAATACATAGGTGGCTTCTCCCAAGTCTTTCATCGAAAAGCAATTCCCTAGCCAAATCTTTACAGATTGTAAGGCATGGATATCATTCACAATGAGAAGTATGTCATCTACATACAACACTAGGAAAATGATTATGCTCCCACTGACCTTCTTGTAGACACAAGGTTCATCTACGTTTTTGATAAAACCAAACTCTTTGATTGCATCATCAAAACGAAACTCTTTGATTGCATCATCAAAACGAAGATTCCAACTCCGAGATGCTTGCTTCAATCCATAAATGGATCGTTGTAGCTTGCATATCTTTCCAGCATCCTTTGGATCGACAAAACCCTCGGGCTGTGTCATGTACACATCCTCGAGCAGATTTCCATTAAGGAAAGCTGTTTTGACATCCATCTGCCAGATTTCATAATCATGAAATGCAGCTATTGCAAGTAAGATCCTTATGGATTTAACCATGGCCACTGGTGAAAAGGTTTCATCATAGTCAATACCATGAATTTGTTTGAATCCTTTTGCAACCAGCCGACCTTTATAGGTTTGTACATTACCATCCGTATCGGTCTTTTTCTTGGAAATCCATTTGCACCCTATGGGTCGTACCCCTTCAGGTGGATCAACCAAAGTCCATACTTGGTTTGCATACATGGATTCCATCTCAGATTCCACGGCCTCTTGCCATTTCTCAGAATCAGTACCCATTATAGCTTGTTGATAAGATGACGGCTCATCCTCATCAACAAGTAGTAAGTCACCTTGTTGAGTCACAAGAAATCCATATCTCTGTGGCTCCCGGTGTTCTCTTACAGACCTACGCTGGGCTTGTGTCTCTTGAGCAGGTACTTCTTCCACAACAGTTTGCGGTGCCTGCTCTGTTTCCATCTCAATCTCAGGTTCAATGTTTTCTTGTGGTTGAACTTCACTAAGTTCTATTTTTCTCCCACTGGTTTTTCTAGAAATAAATTCTCTTTCAAGAAATACACCAGTCCGAGCAACAACTACTTTGTTCTCGGTGGGATAATAGAAATAATATCCTTTTGTTTTCTTAGGATACCCCACAAATAAACATTTATCAGATTTGGGTCCAAGTTTGTTAGTGGCATGACGTCTAACGTAAGCCTCACAACCCCAAATCTTCATAAAAGACATACTAGGACGCTTCCCAGTCCATATCTCATATGGTGTCTTTTCCACTGATTTAGATGGAACACGGTTCAGTAAGAAAATCGCTGTTTCTAGAGCATGTCCCCAAAATATATCGGAAGATCTGCATGACTCATCATTGATCTAACCATGTCTAACAAGGTTCGATTTTTCCTCTCGGATACACCATTCCATTGTGGAGTATACGAGGAGTGAGTTGTGGGACTATCCCACACTCCTTTAGATAGTCATGAAATTCTTGGCTTAAGTATTCACCTCCTCGATCTGATCGAAGGATTTTGATACTTTTGCCAAGTTGGTTTTGTACTTCATTCTTGAAATCTTTGAACTTTTCAAAGGTTTCATGCTTATGCTTCATTAGGTACACATACCCATATCTACTGAGGTCATCAGTAAATGTAACGAAGTATTGAAAACCACCTCTAGCTTGTGTACTTATTGGTCCACATACATCACTATGTATTAGTTCCAATAAAACATTTGCCCTTTCAACATGTCCCTTGAAAGGGGCTTTAGTCATCTTGCCCATTAAACAAGATTCGCATGTTTCATATGATTCAAAATCAAATGAATCCAATACTCCATCTTTATGAAGTTTAGATATGCGGTTCTCGTTTATATGGCCCAAGCGACAATGCCAGAGATAAGTCGGATTACAATCATTATTTTTAATCCTTTTAGTATTTATGTTATAGATAGGCATATCAAAATTTAATAAATAAAGACCATTCACCATTTGTGCACTAGCATAAAACATATCATTTAAATAAATAGAACAACAGTTGTCCTTTATCATAAATGAAAATCCACACTTGTCTAAACAAGAAATAGAAATAATGTTTTTGGTAATAGATGGCACAAAATAACAGTCTTTTAAATCAACGATAAACCAGAAGGCAAAGATAAATAATAATATCCTATAGCTATGCAGCAACTCTTGCTCCATTTCCAACTCGGAGATCAACTTCGCCTTTTGCCAACAATCTACTCTTTTTGAGGTCCTGCACATTTACACAAATGTGAGATCCACATCCAGTATCTAATACCCATGATGAAGAAGTAGATAAATTGACTTCTATAACAAAAATACCAGAAGTGGAAGTCACACTTCCTTTCTTTAGATCCTCCAGATATACTTTGCAGTTTCTTTTCCAATGGCCGGTCTCACCGCAATGGAAACAGTTCCCTTCCTTTGCTATCCCTCCCTTTGGCTTCAGTGCATAAGACTTTGGCTTAGATTTAACAAAGACCTTCTTTGCTTTCTTATTGCCTTTAGCTTTGGCCTTTCCTTTGCCCTTATTCACAATAAGAACATTTGTGGCCTTAGTCTTCTTTGTATTTGCTTCATATGTTCTCAACATGCCAAGCAATTGTGGTAGAGTCTTTTCCATGTCAGTCATATTGTAATTTACTACAAATTGACTGAAGCTCTCAGGTAACGATTGCAAGATCACATCGGTGGCCAACTCTTGGTCCAATGGAAAACCGTGCTTTTCCAGATTCTCAATGTACCCAATCATCTTGAGCACATGAGTTCCAACTAGGCTTCCCTCTACCATCCTGCACTGGAACAACGCTTTAGAGACGTCATACCTCTCTTGTCTAGCTTGCTGTTGGTACAATTGCTTTAAGTGGTCGATCATATCGAACGCCTCCATTTCCTCATGTTGCTTCTGAAGCTCAGAGTTCATGGTGGCAAGCATAAGGCAGCCAACATCAAGTGCGTCATTCTGATGCTTCTTGTAAGCATCCTTATCGGCTCTCGTAGCCGTCAGGGGAGGTTCCTCAACAGGTAAGGGTTCCTCTAGGACATATTGTTTCTTTTCTTGCTTGAGGACTATCCTCAGATTCCTATACCAGTCTAGGAAGTTTGTCCCATTTAATTTGTCCTTCTCAAGGACCGATCGCAGTGATAATGTGCTTGTTGTATTGTTAGTTGCCATGGATATCTACAATATTAATATGCAAAATAAGTTTATGATTTAATCATTTAACATGGTCTTATATTAAATGATACTCCCACTATTTTGTTTAAAATTATCAACCCTCGAAACCTTTAGTGGGCCAAGATCCATATTTCGCCTAATCTTGAGTTAGCTTTGGCTAATCACCCAAGACTCGGTTATTTAGGTAGACAACACTTTGTCAATTACATCACATGTAATTCTTGGATAGTTGGACGAACAACGCTTTGTTCAATTCATCAAATGAATTGTTATCCAACCCATGCCTCTAGGTTCCCAATCCTATTGAGATAACCTAGTTAAGTCCTACCCAATTTAAAGTATAACGGATATCACTTTTATCCTTTCGCGCCTTACTAAGATTGCCACGGTGCTTTGCTTTGGCAAACCCACACATGTACAATCGAAGTTTTTTACGAGTACTTTTAATTTTGGAAGACATCTAAAACTTAATATTTTAGAGGGATTTATTGATCTTATGATTAGTTTGATAATTTAAAATATGTCCACTACATATAGGTGTATACATATCTACATATATGTGTAATACAATTATCAATCTAAAACATAAGATAAATCATGCATCAGACATACATAATTAAACGTGACATGGTTATAGCCCCTACTAGCGATTTTCTCAAGCCAATGAGAAAATCCTAAGAGTCAACCTAAGGTAATTTCACAAGCACCTTCCTTTGGCTCCAATTTGTGAATGGCCTCCTCATCCCGGCACGATGCTCCATCTTCATTGATCACCATCAATAAATAAACTATACTATTTACAAGATATAGAATTCCTCGATTCACATTCGAGGGGAACATATGGGAGGGATAACATTTAGAATAAAATAGAGAAGGCACGACTCGCAGGTCGTATTATAAATTACAAACATTCACAAATCCTATCTAATAGGTCAAAAGGGCTATAACCATGCACCATGCTCAAACAACACATAAAACATGCTTTAACATTTAATTAATTAAATTCTAAACAATTTAAAATTTAATTCTAATTAAAACTGTAAAATAGAATTTTGAAAAATTATCGTACGCTCGGGACATCACATGCCACGAACTAAAATGATTAAACCAAGAATCATCATGGTTCGAACCATCATGGACCACGGCTGGACCAATCATGGGCCTAGGGTTCGAAACCCTAGCCCACGACTTGGTCCGAGCCATTGGCTTGGGTGCGGCGCCGCTAGGGTTCCAAACCCTAGCCGCCTTGCACCATCTTGGTTTCTATCGAGCCAACTTGTTCGAAGCTACGGAATTCATGAGCCACGAGCCACGGTCCAACCATGCACGGTTCATGGCGGTGGCGGCTCAACCATCTCGAGCCAAGGGTTCGAAAAAACCCTAGCCCTCATGTGGTGTAGCCGCCAAACCGTATGATTCCGAGAACCATGGTCCGAACCATCGACTTTATCGAGCCAAAAGAGTTCAAAACTCTAACATTGTCTCGATACCTCCATGCACGAACATGAGCCACAACGACTAGGCCATCTCGAGCCAAGGGTTCGAAAAACCCTAGCCCTCACGTGGCTAAGCCATGGGTCATGTATACAAGGTGGTGGCCGAAACATCATGTAGTTCATTCGATTTTGCGCATTCGTGTATCGTATACAATTATTCGCCAATTATATCAAATACAATTTTACGATGATTTTCACAAACTCTTAATCATATCATATATGATTTTATACAGTTTTTATAGCATGCAATATTATCCTAATATGATTAAAACAATTTAACCACATAAATCCGATATGAGCCTTGAACCTGGCTCTGATACCACTGTAAGTAATCCAACATGCATAGCAACGCAGCGGAATAAAAATTATATGGATTACTAAACACCGGATCTATACATAGGGGTTCATATCGGATAAAGGATTTACAAAAGTCTCACCCTTGTAGCGTGTTTGATGCAGAATCCTCGATGTAGCACCACGAGTCACAAACAAAAGTTTGCACCTTTGTCTCTAAGGTATCCACACGATCAAATCCAAAGGGATGTTCAAGAACAAGTTGCTAGACTTATTCTTGAACCAAAACTCAACTCTCGGTTCAAAACCGATCAACGACTACCAACAATTCCAACAAGCAAGTGGCGGCGGCCGTGGCTCTTGAAGGAGAATGAGGCGGCCGAGAGAGTGAGGAGAGTGGAGGCTAGGTTATTGATGTCTTGGATTAATTAAACTTAATCACATTGTTAACCAATTATATATGATTTAATTAAAGGCTTTCTTAAAGCCTCATGGGCCCAAACCCATGATTTAATTAAATCCTTATAATCATTTAATTAATACTCTTCTTAATTAATTAATTCATCCAATGAATTTAATTCCATTTATCGATTTAATCTTTTGTGCGACCCGATAGGATCTTGTAATGTTGGCAGTGACATAAAATCTCATTTTACGTTACAAGCAAAGAGCGGTGTCTAGCAACACATCAAGGCTACCCAAATTACAAGAATGTCAATGACTCGACATAACCTTCAGAACTTGTGATAATATTAATCATGTAACTTAATCCCTTTGTCCTTTGTGTTTAGATTGAACACGAGTCATGGAATAGTCATACTCGTATATTCAATCTTTATTTCTTGATCCCCAAGTAGAACTAGAATAAACGAATAAGCTCAATATCTCATATCGACTCATTCGAGCATGGCCATGCATTTTAGTTCTCACTTGATCAAGGGCCAAACACTTCTCCTGTTATATAGGAGGGACAAATCCTATCTCGATCAGTCAACATCCCTCTACATAATTCGTAGTGTATCCAATAGTCGCCTTTATAGTTTACCCTGTTACGGGTAACGTTTGACAATATCAAGATACATAACTCCTTATGTTGGGATCTCTGATGATCACAAGTTGTAAGGATTACATACGTTATTATCACTATGAGAATTGCTTATGACACTCATATAACTATCAATGTAGCATTCTCATGGTGGGTCTGTCCAGTACATCGTTCTCTAACATGTACCCATGTGTTAATTTGATATCTCATATCAATGAACAGTTCATCAATCAACACATACTAGTCTCTACGTATTATCATTATCCCTATTCATGATAATACTTGACTAGGGACATCTTTAAGAATAATACAATATTATTCTAAGGACATTAACATATATATTTATTCATATTGCACAGTTAATCGAATAATATATAATAATGAATTGCCATTTCATAAAATCATAAACATTGTATGTCCAAACAATCATTCAATGATTTGTCTTAGGGCATATCCCAACATTTCATTAGGGCAGTTATCTTCGGTTTATCATATTGTCGGCCAACAATCTGCATGTGTAAAATTCATTCTGGCTAGACGGACAATGGGAAGCTAATAAATTGACCTCAGTGGTTCCTAGTGAAATGGTTACAAGCATTCTGTAGATTCCTATTAAAGCCAACTCTCATTGAATGTTATGATATGAAAGCTAAGTTCTAATGGGGGTTTCAGTTCTAAATCACCGTGGAATCTAGTACTTTCAAGCAGGGATGCAAACTCCATTTTTGGCCCGATATGGGGAAAACACTTACTACTTCAATGTCAATCTTTTGATGGAGATTTTTGAGTTGCAAAATCTCGGTGGATGAAGTTTTAAAGGATCGTGGAATTCTCTTAGCAGCTAAATGTTGGTGCTGCCACCAACAATGAAGAAACTTTTGATCATGTATTCTTTTCTGGACCAATGGCAAATGTAGTCTGGCTACACTTTTTTAGTATCTTTAAGCTGCAAAATCCTCAATTAATTCAATCATGGCGGATGGGAAACTCTTGGTGCCTTAAAGGTCATATTCATGAAATGCTTCCTTTTGTAATTTTATGGTTTCTATGGTTGGAAGAAACAATGTGACACCACTCAATCAAATATTCCACCCATCGGGTAATCTTGGCTCTCAGGATGCATTTAAAACATATCACCCCTTTGTTTAAGAGGGAACATTGGTTGGGGAAGATATCAATAGGCAAACATTTGAATATTTCACAGCCTGCACCTTAACCTGTCGGATTTTACGCAGTATGATAAATGAAACCATCAATGGTACTTCAAGCTAAATGTAGATGGATGCTCTAGAGGTAACCTAGACGAATATTCAATTGGAGGTATCATTCGTAATTATTCTGGAGAGGTCATTTTATGTTTCTTTGAACACATTGACATGGGTACAAATATTAGAGCATAAACGAGGTATTGAAATCTGTCTGTATTATGATTGTCTTCCTTTGTGGGTGGAATCTGATTCAAAGTTATCTCGTTCTATTATTCGGGCTACACGCTCTGCCTCGGATCTTTGTCACACAATGTCAAAAAATTCATTAGCTCATGCAAGATAATTCAATTAATTTCTCGCACATCATTCGTGAGGGAGATTCAACTGCTGATGCAATGGCTAAGATGGGACTTGAGCATAATTCTTTTAATGTGATCTTGAAGGATGATTTGGAAATCAAAATAAAACGTATTTTCAACATGGATAGATTGTGATTTCTCTATCTTAGGATAACTAAATAAGATGTCTAATAGATTCGATGAGAGATTTTTTTATGGTAAATAAAATAGGTAGGGGTCTATCTAAACATCGTCATAAAAAAAATTTATCAACACATTAGTTTTTTTTTTCATTTTTGATGCTAGTGCTCTTAATCTTGGTACATGAAAGGTGACATTATTGCAACTTCAGACCGTCTAATGACATCACAATTTGGAGCGAAGCCACCCGTACAAAAATAAAATAAAATTTATTACTTAAAAAAATTACATTTTATCCTAAAACATTATAATTTATTATTCAAAAATTATATTTTATGCTCATAAAATTATATTTAACCCCTAAATTTTTTTTGTCCTTTATCACTTTTTATGCAAAAATTTTTTACCCCTTAAGCAAAAATTCGATGTACGCCACTTACCACGATATGGATAAAGATGCGAACGTAGGCTTGTATTTAGCGGGTGTAGTCCACGCGTATTTCTTTTAATATATTTTCCCATCTTAAAGTACGCGAAACCTTATCCAAATTTTTTGGCCCAACCCGCCGTCATGTCACCACTTTCCATATAAAGAAAGTCCTCCGTTACCATAACCACAACAGCAACTCAGACCCATGATCCCTCAAACTCCCTCTCTCTTTTTATATTTTCTCTGCCTTTTCCTTTATGCGTGCCACGGTTTGGTTTCAATTTCAGTCACTCCTAAAATCTTGTCCAAATCGGGTGACCCGATAACGATCCATTGGTCCGGTATTGACCCTCCGTCGGAGATTGATTGGCTCGGGATCTACTCCCCTTCCAATTCCTCCCATGAACTTTTCATTGGTTACATTTTTCTATCAACCTCCAAGGGATGGGAATCCGGTTCGGGTTCACTTACCTTCCCCGTTGTCAACCTTCGATCCAAGTACCAATTCCGGATCTTCCAATGGACCAAGTCGGAAATCGACCCGACCCGATTGGACAAAGATCACAACCCGTTGCCGGGGACAAAGAATCTGCGAGCGGAGTCCGAGGAAATCGGGTTCGAACCAGGTCGGGGCCCGGAGCAGGTGCATCTGGCGTTGACGGGTAAGGATGGGGAAATGCGGGTGATGTTCGTGACCCATGATGGGGAAGATAGTTTTGTGAGATATGGGTTGACGCGGAGGGAAGTGGTTCGGGTGGTGGGTACCCGGGTTTCGAGGTATGAGAGGGAAGATATGTGCGATTCTCCAGCAAATGAGAGTGTTGGATGGAGGGATCCTGGATTTATTCACGATGGTTTGATGATCAATTTGGGGATTGGAAAAAGATACTATTATCAGGTTAATTATTTTGTTATAATGTTTGCTACGTTTCTTTGCTGCCCGAAGACTAGTGCGTAGCTTGCTAAACAACTGCTGATTCATCTTGTCGTGTATCTTTTATTTTACCATGATGGATGGTATTATTTAATAACCAAATGGAAAAATTATCAAAAAAATCTTATAGCTTGGTCAAAATTTCTTTTGCAACATTATTTCAACAATTACAGTGTACATCATCAACATTCATGAATTGTAACACTTTGCATCATCTTGACTCGATTTGTGTTTTTATAGAAAATTTATCGCTGCATTTCATCATTGCCTTACATATTCAAACTTAGAACCACTTAAACTAGCAAACGCAAATTTTTAAAGAATCAAAATAAATATTTGGGGTGTCAAAATTTCATTTTTCGTAATCGTTAACTAGAGAATTTCGATACTAAAAATTATTTTTGTTTTTTTTAAATTAGGTTAAATAGTTATAAGTTTGAGTATATAAGGCGATGATCGAAGCGAAGATAAAACTTCGAATGTTGTTGAGGATGTAAAGTGTAATTTTTCAAACAACGATTGCAAAGTGAAATTTGGACCAAACTATAGGATGTTATATGTAATTTTCCCTAAATAAATTACCAGATGAACTTCTAAGATTTGTATACTTGCAGGTTGTAGCCTAATGAGTACATTCTTGGGGATTTTCTTTAAACAAAAACATGGAATTGAATATAATGGGGCATGTTCGTTGTGTTCTAATATACAGGTTGGAAGTGATCGCCGCGGATGGAGCAACATTTTCAGCTTCATTTCCCCAAATCTTGATTCGGATGAAACAGTAGCCTTCATGTTAGGCGATATGGGAACAGCGGCACCATACAAAACCTTTGATCGAACACAAGAAGAGAGCTTGTCCACGATCAAATGGATAAAACGTGACATCGAATACATTGGTAATAAGCCCATGATGATTTCACACATTGGAGATATCAGCTATGCCAGAGGCTATGCCTGGTTATGGGACACTTTCTTCACTCAGATCGAGCCTATCGCATCTAGAGTCCCGTACCACGTTTGCATTGGAAATCACGAATACAACTGGCCTTTGCAGCCATGGAAACCAGAATGGGCTAGTCTGGTTTACAAGACAGACAGTGGTGGTGAATGTGGAGTGCCTTATAGTCTTCGGTTTAACATGCCTGGAAATGGTTCAGAAATAACCGGAACGAGGTCCCCTTCTACCCGAAATCTGTATTATTCCTTCGACATGGGAGTGGTTCATTTCGTGTATCTATCTACTGAGACAATTTTTTTACCAGGGAGTAAGCAATATGAGTTCTTGAAGCATGATTTGGAGACGACGGATAGGAGAAAGAGTCCTTTTGTGGTGGTACAAGGGCACAGGCCAATGTACACAACAGCTAATAAGAACGCTGAAGTGGGTTTGAGGGAGAGGATGATCGAGCATTTGGAGCCACTTTTGGTGAAGAATAAAGTGAGCCTAGTGTTATGGGGTCATGTTCATAGATATGAGAGGTTTTGTCCACTTAAAAATTTTTCTTGTGGGGACTTGGACAAGAATGGGGACGATGATTGGGGAGCGTTTCCGGTGCATGTTGTGATTGGGATGGCGGGGCAGGATTCACAGCCATTGTGGGAAACAAGGGCGGATCATCCTAATGACCCGATTTTCCCACAACCGGCACGATCTTTATATCGAAGTGGTGAGTATGGATACACTAGGCTCGTGGCAACGAAGGAGAAACTCAGGCTTTATTATGTGGGGAATCACGACGGAGAGGTGCACGACATGGTGGAGATTGCTGCACCACCGGGTGAAGTTGATAAGAATGATGGTGGTGGTGGTGGAGGAGAGGCGGTGGTGGGAGGGTGGTCAGAATTCATTACATTCTCATGTCATGCTGTTTTAAGTTCAAGAATTCTGTTTTTGGTGCTAATTGGTTTAACTGGTTATGTGATTGGGACAGTGTCATATGGTGGAAGACATAGTTATGTGGACAAAAATTGGAGTCTGTTGAAGGAAGAGGAAGTATGAAACAAAAATGTTCTTTTATCAATAATTTTGTTACAGCTTGAAATTCTGTTATAGCTCAAGTTTTCCACTGAAATAGAGCTGTTTCTGAACCAAAAATAAAACAAATTTAAAATCTATATAACTCAAACTTTACTTACAAGGAAACGTTATTGAAGTGCCCCTTACATTTTGTTTATAATAAATCTTTTAATTCTACCAAATATCTATTATAAATTTGTTAATATCTATCAGGATCGATCGGGTGGGTTGTCGATCCACATTCGAGTCAACCAACTTGAGCGTCAATAGCTCGTGTTCTTGAAATAATTGCACTGAGAGATTATAACGAGTTCGATTTCAAAATCGGGCGGAAAACACTCGACATAACCCGCTCTATAGCCGGTTACAATTTGAAACCATTTTAAAGGTATGTGAGTAAATATGTAAAAACAGTTTGGTTGAAGTATTTTATCAAACACTTAGTGAGCTACACTTTGGTATTTTATCAAGCACATAAAATGCTAAACAATAAGATAAATAAATGCAATAATGTAAATACACAAGAATTTGTGTATGGAAGTTCAAAGGTGATATAATCCTTCTACGTCTCCCATTCTTCCATCGAATGAAATGATACACTAAAAGATTTGGTTTACAATCAAACATGTACATCACACTTAGGCTAATACCACACAGATATCATAAATTCATAGTCCACACAGTCCACAAAGAGCATGTTCTTTAACATCTCACATGTAAAGACATTTTTTCACAGAGTTGTGACAAATCACCAACTGTTACAATAGCATTCACTCTTCTATTTTAACTCACTAGTACAATGAATACAGAGTAAATACGAAGGCACAAATGATCCCATAACAGATCTTATATAAGCTTGAAAGACATGTCAATAGGTTGGGGAGTACTCTTTATAGATTTTGTCTTTGAAGTTCCCCACTGGAATCCCAAGTGGGTCTGCTTTTGAATGCTTGGATATGATATCCAATCACTTGTTTTTGAGCTTCCAAGTCTAGTATATATAGCCATAAATAATGATATATACATTAGATACCAGAATATAGTCGTTGGGAGAGTTTTGATAGGTTTCAAATACTGCAACGGTCATATTCTGCTTCTTGGCAATTTTTGAAAGTCTGCTGATTTTGCTCCGATAGGGTAGGTCTACTTGCTAAAACTCCGGTAGGGTAGGTATATTTGTCAAAAGTTTCAGCATGGTAGTCTACTTGCCAAGGTTTCGGTAGGCTCTAGTAGGGGTTCTCTAATGATTCGAAGTCTTTGGTCGACGTCTACTGGTTGTGTTTACTGGTCGAATGGTTTGAGGTCTGCTGGTCGAACTCTACTGCTCGAAGTTCGCCGCTCAAGGTTTGCTGCTCAAAGTTAAGAGGTTTGCTGCTCTGTTCTCTTGGTTATGACTCTTGATTCGTTGATTTCTGGGCAAAGTAATCTCCATTAAAGTTGTAGCCATTTCTCTTAGCTTTTCATGGAATAAAAAATCACTCGATTTCGAGTTCTATGAGAGAGATATGCTCGAAATACGAAGCCGTACTCCTGCTGTAAGTTTGCTGATTTCGTCTACACAATACGAAACTTGCAAAAGCTTTTTGACCATCTTAACATCATATTCATTCTTTGAATTTTGAAGATGATTTTTAGATCTTCGTCTTATGTGTCCAATCCATACTGAATCGTTCCGTTTCGATAAGCGAGCTGAGAGTTATGACCAGTATGCCACAATTGCTCTACTGTAGCAGCTTGCTGTTAGGCTTTGCACCAGCAGACATTTGCAGACATGTTTTCGTCATGTAAACCTTCAAATGACGTCTGTTGGTCATAAATATGACTTTTAGAGAATGAGTTGGCTATCCAAACCCTTTAGAATTAGGTCGTTTCGATATTTGAACTATGAGATATGATCGATTTAATCAACAACGCTCAGGGTCCAGCGGAGGTTGAATTCTCATTTCAGTAAAATAAGTTTCTTCATAATTCATTAAGCTATAAAATATCATCTATTTTGATGAAATATATTAGCAACACAATAACAAGTTTTGTTAACTTCAAAATCAATATTATTCAGGTTTCTAAACCCAACATATTCAATTTATTCAAATAGTTGGTTAAATAATTAAACTAATTATTAATTTGTTTAGTTTATATTGTTTAAAATTATAAGAAAATAAATATTGTATAAATAAATTACATAAATTAATCTAGTAAAAATAGTTACTATTTAATTATTTATAAAATATACAATGATATAAATACTATATATATATATATATATATATATATATATATATATATATATAGTGTGTTTGCATTGCTACGACTGCCGCACTGCGCCGAAAATGGCGTAATATTACGAAACTTTGTTGTTGTCCTTAAAGGCGCTGCCCTCAGGAGCAATATCCACCATCCAAATGAAATCTTTTTTTTCCTTTAAAAAAAAGATTCCAAATGAATGATGATGATGCCCCTAAGAGCACTACCCTTAAGAGCATCATCAAACAAACCTAATATTACATCAAGTGTGTTGTCAGAGTTCCATTTAGGAAGATACACCCCATTTCTTTATTTGATAGCCACCATATATGATAACCACAATAAAAAAAGAAAACGATATAGAAATTTTAAATTATTATGTTAAAATTAAATATTTTAAACTTAATATTTTATATTTAAAAATAATATAAAATTATTGGGGTTCAACAATTATCTCTGCTTTATGATCGGCCAAACACGTGACGCTTGTGTCAATGTATTGTTAAAAAGATTGATGTTGCTCCATTACCATTAACTATAGTTATTGGTAAAACGGTAAACGTTCGACCATACAATTGGTATCAAAGCCCATTTGACATCACTAATCACGTCTAGATGTCACATATAACCAAGGTTAATCAAATCATGATAAAATCATTTTCTTTATATTGGTCTATATATGACACCTAAATGTGATCCATACAAGAATTTTTCAATTGTCTCAAATCTCTCCCCAACGAGGAGGTTTACGACACTTCATCCCAAGGATGGTGGCACAACTGAAGTAATCTTTAGCTTAAATAATTGCCTCTCAATCTTAATTACAGTCAATCCTAATCATAATAATTAGCCACCACTACCCAACCACCCCTCCCTCACCCACTTTCCGAACAAATTTGAAATTTGATTCTATGATTCAATAAAAACAAACGACTTGGACCAAAATAATCGCTCTTTTAAGTAATTTCTTTTATATTTTTCTTTTGTTTTTTAATCTACCGTATTGAAACACGTTTACTAATTCAATGTAGTGATTAGGGGTGTAAACGAATCGAATTGAGCCAAATATGTAGAAAAGTTTAAGGTTTGAATTCGACTCGAAATAGTTATATTCGAGTTCGAGTTCGATTCGAAATTCGAATACTTTCAAAAATTCGGCTTGAATTTGGCTCGAATCAAAGTTCAAGTTCGAGTTCGGCTCGAAAATATTCGAACATGTTCCGAGCTATTCGAATTATTGCTCGAAAATAAATACCCGAAAGGTTCGAAATATATTTATTTGATATATAATTATATTATAATAATAAAATATTAAGGTTCGCGAGCGGCTCGTGAACTATAGAACAAAGTAATTTGGGCTAGAGTTCGGCTCGAAAAAAGTTCGAACATGTTCGAGTTCGGCTCGAATTCGAGAATTTCGAATTCGAATCAAATATTTATGAAGCCGGCTCGAAAAGTTCGTGAACAGTTCGATTCGTTTATACCCCTACTATTGATAACAATTTTTTAATAAATCTTATTCAACAGCTCCACACACACACATATATATATATATATATCCTCCTCTCTCTCTCACCAACTTCACAACAATGAAGAGCGCTCTCGCTTGTAATTTCTTCCCACGCGACAGCAGAATTCTTGTATTATTCTTCACACTTTTTTCCCTCTTTCTAATCATCACATCAGCCACTCAATCCTCAAATTCTGAAGCCCATTATCACAAAACACAGCTGCGACCACGGCGGCCCCGCCATTCTTGCCATCCTATTGCCACCGGCCAACAGATTCCTACAGCCTGTTTTCAACTTCAAAAACTATTAATCTGCCATTGTCCACCATTCCCACGGCCGCCTTTGCTGCCCGATAATGGCCATGAGATTGATCCAAGATACGGTGTGGAGAAAAGATTAGTCCCTACCGGACCAAACCCTCTTCATAACTAAATCACAATTCACAAACCTTTGATGATCATAACTTCATTGGTTCTTTTTTTTTCTTTTTTCATAAATCCTTCTCATGAATTTCGATCGTTTCTTCCATTTTTTGCTCTAATTACTTCTTCAACTTTTATATGAAAAACATTTTTTGCGACCGCGAGGTGAGTCTTCCTCGGCATGCACTAGCCGTATAATTTCATAACTTGAAGAAACATAAGAAATGGCTCTTTCCAAGCTTGTATTTAGGTTTGCGTACGTGAAGAAGTTGGAAAAAAACTCTCATTACTGTGGGGAATTGAAGGGGATTGACAGTGTGGAAGCAGCGACAGTGCAAAACCAACCATGGAAATTGTCAAACTTACGGGGTAAAGCTTTTCTCTGTGTACTTAATTTTTTTGAGAAAATGTATAGTTCGAAAGGGTTCAAATATAGTAAGGAAGAGGACACATTCAAGAAAATCCCATGAATCTCTTGACTTTTGGGACGCCAAATTTAATGAGATAGATGTATAAAGGGGCATAAATGTCTTTTCATCTACCGTTTCGAGGTGTCAATTAATGTGACGACACCCTCTTCAAATTATATACTTAAAATAATTATTGTCTTAAGCATCGACATTTATGTTCACAAAATTTTCTAAACCTAAATTTAGATTTATACTGTATATCAAATGAGTATAATTTTTTATACCACCCAGGCGAATTTAGAAATATTATTTAGGGGAACAAAAATTAATAACTTAAAAATTGGGGTCAAAATTTTTTTTAAATGGCAAAAAAAAACAATTTTAGGGGATAATTGTAATTTTTAGGAGGCAACTTACAATTTTTTGGGACAAAATATTATAATTTTTTTTTTTGACGATAATTTTTTTTATTTGTTTCAGGGGCAGCTGCCCCTATCGTGGGTGTAAATTCAAACCCATAAGGCATTCTAATAATATTTGAATTAGAAATATGAAATTAATAAAAGTATTAATTTTATTTCTTAGAATTAGAAATTTCTGTATAATATTTGTTGTACTTCAAGTAACACAACTTGAATTAAAATTATGATACAAGTATGTGACCATAATGCTAGTGAGACCAGTGGTTAATGGTAGAGTTGTTGCTGTCTTTTATGAGTGTTGTCCTTAATAGTATCAACTCAACCGGGATTAAGCGCAATAAAGTCAATACCTCATTTATTATATATTCATCCAGATACTCGATTTGTTTTTTGCTATTCTATGGGGTAGATTCAATCATATATGTGATATATTTACATCCAACATTAAAAATATACTCCGTGTTGGATGATTTGATATACCCCATGAGACACTATCTCACGGGATAGGCAAGAACATTTCCCAGATACTCTTACGTTTTATATGTGTTGTTGTATACAAAATACAGAAAACAATCACAAAATGAATTGAGGAGATTCTATATCTTTTGAACCGGTTTTTGGTAACACACAGTCATATGGTCAATATCAATTTACCTCAATGTAATATCGCTATAAGCATTTTACCCTTATGTGGTTTGTAAATAATCAGTTTACACCCATGCTTTTGAAAATAGACATTTTGACCCTCAGTGTTTTCAAAATATGCATTTTATCATTTATGGTTTACAAAATATAACATATTATCCATTTAAATTGAGGGAGTGTTTTGCACCTATTCACAAAACACATGAGAGTAAACTGTCTATTCTAAAAATCATTGGGGTAAACTGTCTATCTTCAAATCACATGGGTACAAACTGTCTATTTGGAAAACCAGATTCGTTGCCAAAAAATCACCCACAATCATATTTGATTTTGCTGAACAGAGTTGAGGTCTCTACCACACGGGACATACTTCTCTCGTCTCTATCATTTTGAGTCAGAGCTCTGCATCATCCATTTGAGCTGGCCTTGAGATTCTGATATAATTTGCGTTATTGAGAATCATTAACCATACTTTCTCATAGTCATGCTAAAAAGATCAAATCATGCAAGTGGTGATTAGGGATGAGAATGTGGCACGTTTGAGATGGGTTTTGGCCAATCCCAGACCAGACCCGCCCCGCCTAAACCCGCGAACCCGGTGGGTTTATAGCCCCGCCCTGGGTCCATTTATTTATTTATTTTTTTAAAAAAAAATTAGCTTGAAATCAAATTTGAAACACAAAAATTGAGTTTTGTGATTGAATTTCATGTTTTTCTCTAGTAAATATTTATAAGAAACATTGAAAACTATCTTTAAGCTACTAAATATTTATTAATTTGCTCACATTCCCTTCAAATGTCAATCTTCCTTAACATGAACACATGATTTTTGTTATAAAATTAAATAATGACATTTTATTGCTCAATCAAAAAATTGAAATGTATATTCAATATTAAATTTTATTTTAAAAACTAAAAATGTATAGCGAGGTGGGTTCGGCCAATCACAGGACCCGCCTCACCCGCTTCCAAACCCGGTTGAAGCGTGTCCAAACCCGCCCCGACGGTGCAGATTCAATGCGGGTCCGAGTGGATCAGTCCTATTGCCATCTCTAGTGGTGACAGTATGAAAACATATAAAGCCCATTACAAATTGGGCACAATTCCAGCAATGGATGTAACACTACTTTTCTTAAGATCTCCATGAAGGTTGAAGAAAAGTGTTGTCCACATCAAATTGTTGTATTAGCCAAGTTGTGTGGTGGTATAAAACTCTTCGATACATCTTTGACCAAAATAATAAGACACTACTATAGGATAATATATATTTTTTGTATTATTTTGTATTAATCAAAGGAAGATAATATAACTCATAAAAAATACCAAGATATATATATATATATACTAGTTAATTTGACACCGCGCAAGACGCGGTGCCAGTGAGCTTATAACCTGGTATATATATCCAATAAAGCGTCCGACACAAGTTCAACAGACAGTTCCAGAGAATAAAAAGATGGTTCATACGCATTGAACATACATAATCGTATGTATATAAAATCAAATAGGTTGGAGTGAACATAAGTCTACCCCAACAGTACACCATGGCAATAGTTGGCATATGATATCCTTGTAGAGCCCAATAGACTATCTAAACAAAAGTCATCTACGAAAGTGCAGTAGCAGATTACATCAATCATAATAAAAGTAATCTCAACGAGCTCAAAAAAACCAATCAAAAGTTGTTCGCAAGAGTTTTCAAAATGACGATGGCTAGAATTATAGTTTATATTTATTGTTGTAGTTGCATTGTTATTTTAGGATATTGCTCTTATTACTTGCTATGGCCTCAAGATTAATGAATCATCTTACTTTTATAATAATTTATATACTTTCTGACAAATAATGAATGTAAATGTGACGTCCCAAATTATTATCAAACAAGTAATATATAATTATCATAATTTAATTTTTCTAATTTTTTTGATATAATCTCCTTATACATGAAGGGAAAATTTGATGTCAAACACCATAACAAAGGTAATCGAGAACAATCACATATTAACAACGGGTCGTAGGTAAGCCAAAACTCAAAATGTATACAAACAAGCAAAACTGACAACCTATAATCTACCAAAAATTCATCATGCCGAATATTTTATAAAAAAATATTATTAAAGTTTGCCATAACGAAAACTTATTTTTAACTCTTTTTTTTAAAAATAAGTTCATATAAAAATTTATTATTAAAGTTTGTCACGAGAAAAATCTATTTTGAACTATCTGTTTTTTTTAATTCATACTTGACAAAATCAACAAGTTTTTTTCTAAAAAAAAAAGATAACATTTTAAATTTTAAAAATTGAGATAAGATGGATGTACTGTTGGGTCAAGGGTTTTGATATAATCTCCTTATATATTAAGGGAATATTTGATGCCAAACATCAGAACAAAGGTAAATAGGTAATACCACATATTAGCAATGTGTCGTAGGTAAGAAAAAAATCAAAATGTACATAAACAAGCATAATCGACGATATGTGATCTACCAGAAATTCATCATACCGAATATTTTATAAAAAATATAAAATAAAATAAAAAATAAAATAAAAAAAATAAAAAAATTTTAAAATAAAAAAATAAAAAAAGTGACGTAATTGTTACTGTTCATGGGAACAGTAACCATTACGCCACATATATAATATGGGTAATATAATATAAACGATTTTTTTTAAAAGGGATTTGTTTTTTTTAATATATAAAACAAATTGTTTTTAAAACAAAAAAACAAAAAAACCCAACTCGTCTTCACACCCGAATCTGGCATCCCACGACTCATTCTGATCGTCTCTCTATCTCAAACACCAGTGTTGCGTATCGTTCGTGACTTTGATCGCTGCAGGAAAAGCTTGCCAAAAATGGCGATTCATTTCCGTTTGATTTGTACAGCATGGCATCTAGTTATCGTAATACCTTTGTTCCTAAACGGTGTCGTTCACTGCAAAACCCTCAAGCGAGATGGTAATGCTCCAGATCCGGCGTTTTCTCACTTTCCGTACAACATTTTTACTGTTGAATAATGTTTAACTTATTGCAAGAAATGGAGCTGATCTGTGATTTGATGAATGTTGATTGTGATTGGGTTTTTAGTTATTTTGCTGGGCTGGTCAGTTTGAAGTAATTTTTAGTCTGAGGAGAACAAGATTTCATGTCGGTTATTTTTTTATTCTCATCCTCTTCAAGATTTATATTATCTACATCATGGGTTCTGTGTTCTTCTCAATGAAACTGAAGAAGAATGTGTGGTTGAGAGATGATGTTGAATATGTATGCTGATCAATGTATGTTTACGTTTCCCGATCTATTGTTTATCGATTTGCAGTGAAGGCATTGAATGAAATTAAAGCATCACTGGGATGGAGGGTGGTATACGCTTGGGTTGGTGATGACCCTTGTGGAGATGGCGATTTACCTCCATGGTCTGGTGTCACATGTTCCATTGTTGGTGGTAGTGACTATAGAGTTGTTACTGAATTGTTAGTTTCTCGTCCCTGCACTGTTTGCTCAAGAAATTCTCCTAAAATTTACTTCACATCATTTCACAATAGCTTAAAAACAGTAAAGTTACTTGGCTTGTTGTTTTATTTTACTATCTCATGTGGCATTCTTTCAATTTTCCACTTACTGGCAGGGAAGTTTATGCTGTTTCCCTGGTTGGTCCATTCCCTATTGCAGTTACCAATCTGGTGGATCTCACTAGGCTGTACGATACTCCATTCTCATTCAGTGAAACTGAGAGTTTGAGTTTACTTCTTCTTGGCTTTGAAAGAAGTAATGTATTTGAGAAAGGAAAACCATTTTGAATTACCTCATGGAAATCGAATTAAACTACAATGCACCTCTATTGACGAATTAAGAGTTGCATTTACTGTGGATTTTCTATTTTTCACCCCTTTGCATTCTGAATCTCCAATTGTTGTGGCAGGGATCTACATAATAACAAACTGACTGGGCCAATTCCATCACAAATTGGGCGGTTGAAGCATCTCAAGCTTCTGTAAAGTCTTTTACTTTCTGATTCAATTAGCTCTATATTTTTAGTTCTTGGTCCATATTGGCATACAAATAACACATTTTATCTGGTGGATAGATTTAAAATATGCGAATCTTTAGGAGTGTAAAATTTTAAGATACGTGCAAGAATATCTGGCTGAGATGTACAATCAAATATTATGGCAAGGTGGCAACTGTTTTTTAAGTGATATAAGTCATGCTTGATTTACTTGAGTAATGATATGGATCTTGGCTTTGTTCAGTTGTCTTTGCTACCATTGCCTCTTTCTTTTTGTAAAGTGTTCAAAAAAATGCCCAGCTAAATTAGTTCTATCAAAGATGACCCAGTTAAGAAACATTGAGATTGCATTTGGATTGAGGTAACATGATTTCAAATTCATTTGATTGTTTGGATGAATTTCAAATTGACGTTTTATTAATATAGCTAAATGTAATGGTAATTTAGATGATTTGAAATACACTAAGATGAGTATCATTTCAAATCAATTCTTCAAATCATTCCCCAAATCAAATTTCGTCCAAATCAAATCCTTCCATTCAAATGTAACCTAAGAGATTCCTACTCGGTTTCTTCTCTTCTTTTTCTTCTCTTTTCAAGTAAAATGAAATCTCTTTCCTGATAGTTTTTTTTCTTTCTTTCGTGGTTCATCTCTTTTTCATTAGTAATTTGAGGTGGAATAAATTTCAAGATGCCATTCCTCCTGAAATTGGTGAACTACAGCAGCTTACACATCTGTGAGTGATGTTATATTTTAGACTATTCAAGTACGTGGGAACTACTTTTGCATAAACCTTTCTTTTGCACACTTAAAAGATTACTGTATAATTGTTTGCAGCTATTTAAGTTTTAATAATTTCAAAGGTGAAATACCGAAGGAGCTTGCAAATCTTCCTGAACTCCGTTATCTTCAACTACATGAGAATCGTTTGATTGGGAGAATTCCACCTGAATTGGGAACTTTGCCGAAACTACGCCACCTGTAATATTCCCTACTGACAACTTAGAGTGTGCCATCTGTATCTCTTTTTCTCTGATTACTTAATATCTTTATGATCTATTTCTAGGGATGTTGGTAACAACCATTTGATTGGGACTATAAGAGAACTTATTCGCATAGAAGGATGCTTTCCAGCACTTCGTAATCTGTATGCTTTGCTAATTCACCACTATTTTGATTGACTATTGCATTGTTTTTACTGATCAATAATCAAAGCTGTCTTTAGTGAGACCAGTATGCTTTGATGTTATAGTTATCTTAATAACAATCACCTTACCGGGGGTATTCCATCCCAGCTTGCAAATTTGACGAACTTGGAGATTCTGTAAGTTAGTCCATCTGTCAATGAATTTTCTTGAGCATTATAAATGTTTTTTCAGTTTTCCTGTCTTAGTTTGCGAAGTTAACTCTCTTGTCACCACAGTTATCTATCCCACAACAAAATGTCCGGTGTTATACCATTTGGGCCAGCTCATATTCCTCTTTTGACTTACTTGTAAGTGTTCTTTATCATCTATGCATTTTTTGACCTCTAGATACTATAGGCTCATCTCTTGTTTGCTTTTGTGGTTGTATTTTGCTCTTAGTCACCTTATATCTGTTGAGTCACCTTGTCTCTAATGTGTATCCTCGTGTTCGCCTGCATTTTAACCAAGACGAACTTGAAACTTATCATGACTAGCCAAAAACTTATGACCTTTTCCCTACCTGAAGCTGTTTCTTGAATTCAGGTACTTGGATCACAACCAATTTTCTGGGAGGATTCCTGATGCCTTCTACAAGCACCCATTTTTAAAGGAGATGTGAGTTCTGCACGTCTAAATATGATATATGGTGCAGCTTTATTTTCAGAGTTATATGTCAATTATATTACTTGATTTATGTTGCAGGTACATTGAAGGAAATTCATTCCGACCTGGAGTGAAACCTATCGGCGACCACAAAGTCCTGGAACTTTCCGATTCAGAGTTCCTATTCTAGGCAAACGAATCAACTATTGCTGACTTTTAATTTTTTTCATGATTATTAATTTTGTTTTATACAAGTTACAAGTCCAAATACTTGGTGATGGTGGATTTATGTAAAATGTAGCTTAGTAAAAACAAAGATTGAAGTTTGGGCTCTTCTATGTTGCTTGAAGTGTACATAGAACACTTTATTCAGTTGGTCTGAATTTGTTTCCTGGACGTCGAAGTTTTCTTTCCTCCTATGTCCTATTTGAAATTTAAACCTCTTGGTCCCGAAATCGTTCATCTCATGTGTAAGGCCTCGCTACCTTAAATGTGTATTACGTGCATTTAGAGAGCTAAACATGCATTCATCAGAGTATAAGGGTTCATGTTGATGCCTTGAGCTTAACGATTACGGTGCCAAAATAAAATTTCAAAAAGGAATTAATGACATTCCCACAAATGAATGTAAAGCTATAGATTTACTCTACTATGCGTAGAAACTATACAAAAGAATTCCTGTTCATCTATACCGATAGCACTGCTCACTGCATCAACCTTGGCTTTAGCCCTCCATGCCAAAATGCACCTACAGGAATAACCCCAAATCATGAGCATATAATAATCCATGTTCACCATAATATGATTATAATGAGTAAATGCATAAATCGTAAATACAAAGCACTTCCTGTATTCCAATGCATTTCAAACGCTCTCTTTGGTTGTCAATGTACCACAACTCATAATCATAATCAATGGATTATATTACGGTTCCACAAATGTCATGATATAACCATTCCATCAATAACAATAACCAATCATAGTCTTGTTATAACAGTGTATGTTAATGCACATCGCTTGTCATGACCGCGACACTAATACCCATCGCTTCGACATATCAGCGACATCGAATAACCTTGCTTTAATGTGACAGCGGCATTTACATCGCTTCAACATATTAGCGGCAAATATTCTTTCCTCGCTATGATATGACAGCGGCAAGTATTCTCTCATCGCTTCAAATGACGGCGGCAAAGCATTAAAATCATCACTCGAGTATAACGACTATACGTGCTATGCACAAGCATCCAATACATATATACGACCAAAATGCATAATCCAATATGTATACAAAATAAATGTTAATCACCAATCATAGTCTTGTTATAACAATGTATTTTAATGCACATCGATAGTCATGACCGCAGCACTAATACCACTCGCTTCGACATATCAGCCGTAAGTATTCTCTCACCGCTTCAAATGACGGCGGCATAACAACTACTATACATGCTATGCACCAAGCATCCAATACATATATGCAACCACAATGCATAATCCAATATGTATATAAAATACATGCTATCGTATGGTGCCCGTACGTCTCTCTACGTACCTATCCAAAATATGGGACATAATCCAATATGGCAAGTATTCTCTCATCACTTCAATATTAGAAGCCATATAATAGGTTATCACCAAAATCTCAACCAAATACCAAAAAATCCAACATTAACCCCATTCACGCCCTCGCGATCGATCGGCCATTTCTCTCGATCGATCGCCGATCGATCGCGAGGCAACAAAAATCATGCACAAAAGTTCTGCCCTTCTCGATCGATCGAGAGGGCTCTACCGATCGATCGAGAAGTCAGCTCGATCGATCGGGAGTTCAGCTCGATCGATCAAGGAGACGTCTAGTTTTCAAATTTGTTCCCTGCAACGCGCGATCGATCGAGAATTTGTTTCGATCGATCACCGAGCCCTACATTTCCAAAAATCCACCATTTTTGTGCATAATATCATGCTAATACCACAAACACCACATCTTTACAACCCAACATCATAACCACAACATAAATCAACCAATAACACCCTCATAAAAACCATATCCCACCAACAAATAACATATTTCAAAACAAAACCCATTTCTCCCAAAATCAACAACTCAAACACAACAAATACATGCTTAAAGCTTTACAAGGAAGGTTCCTTACCCCTTGAACCTCAAATCCTTAGTTTGCTCCAAAGATTGAAAGCTTCCAAGTTTCCTCTCATCTTCCTCTTGTTGATCGATGAAATGGGGAAATGGGGGAGGAATTTGAGTGATAAAAATGAGTGGTGGGGAGTGAGGTGTGAGGGTGGTGGGTATACGAAGTGTAGGTGTTAAATTATGCCAAAACACCATTTCCCCCACTATGCATCTCATGTACCCTGAAATGTAATACCAGTTCATGCCCACCGCATAACTATACATTTATCAACCATAATAATAATCATAACACCATAATTATTATTAGAAACCATAAAACACATGATTAATTTCAGGGGTATCTAAGTTAATAACTTTAAATTAGTTAATCCGGGCTTCACGCTACAACGGAGAGCTAATTAGCCATGGGATCAGTTTCATATTTGAAAGAAACACCCTTCAAATTTGGCTTCATTTCAAGAATGGAACAGAAATTTGTCCAAATCATGTGAAGCTAGACTGTACATGTATTGAACTTGAATTGCATTGCAAAATCAAATTCCCTTTTAATAATCTCTAGAATATTATGTACTTCATCCATTTTGGAATGTGTCCACTCTCCCGCGACAAATTCATGAACAATTCCGTTAGTCTCCACTGAGCTGCAACCTGGTGTCTTCTCCACCCCTTGCCTTTTCATAATTGTCCTAATCCTCCGTGCTTCAATGTGTCTTCCTGCAGCTGAGTACACATTTGACAGTAATACATAGGCTCCACTATGACGCTCTAATTTAACGAGTCTCTCAGCAGCAGCCTTCGCCAATTCGACATGTCTATGACTACAGCAGGCACTGAGTAATGCTCTCCAAGCTATAGCTTCTTCAGTTGCAGAACCTGAAATAGGCGCCCTTTGAACTATTTTATAAGCTTCTTCAATATGCCCAGCACGACTTAGAAAATTGACTATACATCCGTAGTGCTCACTCTTGGGCTCAATATTATACACATTACACATGATGTTCAACAAATTTAGACCTTCTTCTGCCATGTCTGAGTAGCTACATGCAGTGAACAAAGAAATGAATGTGACTTCATCTGGCCTAACACCTGATTTCTGCATTTCATCAAACAACTTAAGTGCACTTTCTCCATCACCATTCATTGCATACCCTGAAATTACAGTATTCCAGCAAATAAGATCTCTTTCTTGCATTTTATCGAACACATTCCCAGCCAATAATAAATTCCCGCATCTTGCATACATATCAATAAGTGCAGTGCCTAATTTAACATTAATTGACAAATTTTTGTGTTCTACATATCTATGGATCCACAATCCAATTTCTAGACAGCCCAAATGAGCACAAGCACAAAGAATGCTAACAAAAACTGCCTCATCTGGATCAATGCCATGACTCTGCATCAACCTGAACAATTTCAAACCTTCTTTAAAACAATTGTTTTGTACATACCCTGATATCATAGCACCCCAAAGTCCAATATCCTTCACTTGGGCTTCATCAAAAAACAATCTTGCTGAATAAACATCCCCTTTTTTACAATAACCAGAAATTAAAACAGTCCAAGACACAACACAATGGCGAGAAATCTCATCAAACACACATTTTGCAGCCTCCATATCATCGAAAGCAGAATACATAACAATCAAAGTGTTGCCCACAAAATTATTGAACAAAAGACCCAGCTTTATAACATACCCATGCATCAACCCTCCAAGATTCAAAATTTTCATATTTGCACAAGCTTTCAACAAATAAGGAAGGGTGTAACTATCAGGACGCATCCCATATCTCAAGAGAACTCTGCAAACCTCCAAGGCCTCAAAATTTTGATCTTTGAGCAAAAAAGCTTTAATCATTGTGTTACAAATGCAAATTGTGGGGTTTTCAATTCGCTCAAAGATTTTGCGGCCATAAAATAAGCTGCCATGAAAAGGGTCCGCGCAAAATGCCAAGATTCTGCTCAGAGCAAAGGTATTGTTCCCAAGTCCGCATGTGATCACCAGTGCGTATGCTTGCGTTAATTGTTTTATGCTCTTACATTTTTCGAGTAGATGAAGACATCTGCTTGTCATTTGCTTTTACTATCAAGTTTCCCCACATTTGTACATTCGAAGCAGCAAAATCAAATCGGCCGAAAAAATCGTAAAAAAACAATAAATATGCCGTAGGCCGTAGGACAGAAGCGTATGTATTGAGATGATGGCGTTACAGCTTTCGTATAAACTGTGCGAAAAGAATTTAAATTGTATTTAGCTTCTATGCACCCGATACATGATAGGATGAAAACATTGTTGCCTCCGATTTTCTGGTATATGTATGAAAGGTACGTGAGAAATGAAATGGTTAGCACAAAGAACGTTGATGCGAGATTTAGAATCCCTGTTTTTAAGACAATATTGCCTTGCTACGGTGCTAATGATTTAATTTGTAATTTGTCTTCCAAGATACAACGACTATGATTTGTGATAGGAACACTCCAAATCACAAATTCTCAAACCACAAAGGTTTGACAACACTCCATATTGAACAAGAAGATTTATTATCAAGATGAACAAAATTTGCTCTTGAATTGGTGTGATTTTCGAAAATCTTATATCAAAATGTCTATGAGTTGTTTTTTATATATTAGATCAAGTAAGGTCATCTAGGGACACCAATTGGAGGCAACAATTCGGAAAAAATGCACAAATACGTGAAGAGACACACCCAACCCGCACATCTGAACAGGGCGCGATCGCGCCTGGCAGGTTTTTGGCAAATCGTTTTTCCACATGCGCGATCGATCGGGCCAACATATGACGATCGATCGCTGTCTCCAGAACACTTCGTTTGGTCCTCGATGCTTAATTGTTAATTCATTAAGCATTTTTCCAAACAATCCCCCACATGAATTAAATTAATGCATGATGCAATTGAGTGCCTTCAACGAATGACTATGACATCTGGAGAGATAGCTTGAGGCTTTGAAGCTTCCGTAGTAGTATTTCAATCGGATTTACTCGACTTAATAGTGAACTTATAGTCTTGAACTATTTAGTCGTTGGTGTAAACCAAGACAATTGAACCCACACCATACCAACTCTAACATTCGTATTAGTTTTTTACGGTTGTGTCCGTTTCGGCCATGGAGCACGCTTGGTTTCATAAGTGCTTTTCATCTTTGAAGCAGCCACACTTCGCACTCACGCATGTGATCTCTTATAAGAGTATCCATCCTGCTATACTCCAATATATTTTATATGTCTTATGATCATTAAAAGCCCTTTTGACTATCAATGTACCCTTTTGCAGGATACATCCATTATTCTAGGAATGGGTTGGAGATATGACCTCCAAGTGTTTATGCAATCTCATAATTTAGTTATCCCTTTTGAACCTAGATCTTGGGATCTCCAGTAAACAAGGTTGGATATCCACTATGAGATTTTGATTGTAGGGTTTTAACCCCATTCCCCTCGATAAACTATATACTTGATATCTAGGCAAACCTTTCATGAACGGATCCTCAATATTTTTTTCTTTGACTTCACGTAGTCAATGGATATAATGTCATTTGAGATCAACTGTTTAATGGTATTGTGTCTTCGACGTATATGTCTAAACTTACCATTATACATGCTACTATGTGCCATTCCTATAGCAGATTGGCTATCACAATATATTTTAATTGCAGGCACATGTTTTTCCCAACAAGGAATCTTGTTGGAATCGAAGAGGGGGGGGGGGGGGGGGGGTGAATGAGATTCCTTGGCTACTTTAGCTTTTTAAAATGAGTTTCCAAAACTAAAAGAGTTTGAGCTTGCGGAAGGCTTAAGTCAATCGATAAATAAAATAAAATAAGAAGTAAACAAAGAAATAAATGCGTAAAGAAATAAAGCGGTAAATGGCAAGGATATTTGTTATAGAAGTTCGGCGATGAATCACCTACGTCTCCTCTTCCCGGCTAGATAACCTCCAACCGAGGTTCCACTAGAACAAAAGATCTTGGCCTTGAGGGCTCCAAGTTAGCCACTACACAATACTCTTCCCGAGTACACAAAACTCTTCCCGAGCACAATACTCTTCACGAGTACACAAAGCTCTTCCCGAGCACAATACTCTTCCCGAGTACACAAAGCTCTTTACGAGCTACCAACACTCTTCACGAGTCTTCTTGGCCTTAAGGGCTCCAAGGATAGCCACAACACATGCACCAACTAGACTTGTTGATGACTTTACAATTTCCAACTTGCTTTGATGTTGGAGGACCTTTATAATAAACTCAACAAAACACCTTCACGGTGTACTCACACGAAGACAACAAGACTCTATCAAAAGAATGAATTACAAACTCCAATACAACAACAATGTATGTAGATTGCGAAGCTATTTAAGAATTGATTGATCAAAGCTTTGTAGAAGTTTGTAGGCTTGTTTCTTATCTTCATAATGCCCAAAGCATCCATATTTATAGTGTAAGAGGCCCCCTAGGCTCCTACTAGCCGTTGCTACACAAAAGGCTGAAATCATTCGTCGATCGCCTCAGCCATCGCCTCAAACGATCACCATCGCCGTGCCCCAATGGTCAGCAAATTACACGCATCGCCTCAGGCGATCGGTCGATCGCCTCAGGCGATCAATTGCTTAAATCAAGGTCGTAGCCTCAGCAGCTCAAAATCTTCCATCGCCTCAAACGAACCAGCCATCGCCTCAGGCGGTCAGTCCATCGCTTCAGGCGATCATCGCCTCGTGGTAGTGTTTATCGCGTACGCCCAAATTAACCCTCTCAAGTTAATAACAGTAATGAATGTAGTAGCGTGAGTAGGGATCGATCCCACGAGGAAGGTTATATCTTTGTGTTAACTTATGCAAACTAAAATAAAAAGGGGTTTTTGAAATCAATTGAATAATACTACTACTATGATGCAAAATTAAACTAGATGAATTAACTTATGAGAAAAGAGCGATTCTCGGTTTTCGGTTAACTTTACAATTGGCGTTTACTATCTTGATCATCGATCTTCACATACGATTCAATTCTCATATGAATATTCATCGTGGACGTTTAATCCAATAATCAAAGTCCTATCTCACCTTAAGTTTAGTTAAGTAGCCCAAGCGTTCTAGTTTAACCCTTATCAAACAATCAATCAAAATACAAGCGATTAAGATTTAAATCGATGATAGCATATGAACTAGTGAGATCGATGAAGCTAAACAACATAATCCAAGCGTCTATGTTTAATCTAGTCAATTGTTTTTCCTAAGAATTAACAAACTCACAAGCGGAATTTAATTAATCTTAGTTGCTTCGTAAATTAGAGGGATCAAACGATTCCGTATTTGATATCTAATTTAGCGTTAAATTGTATGAACGATAGCTAGGTGATCAATCCAACAATCATGCATAACAATTATGAAAAATCAAATCAGAAAAACAATTGATACTCAAAGAAAATCAACAATCAAAACTTATCTCACAAGAATCGTAAACATCCAATGTATCGTTTTCCTAAACCGAGAATCACAAAAGTATTTAGCTACTCATAACTAGATTAAAAACAATCAAAATTAATCTAGAAAGCATTAAACTAATAGGAAAAGAAAAAGTTACTAAAAGGAAGCACGATTCCGGCTTGTCGATTCCGTCCTCGTTCTTCAAGCGTTCTTCACAAAAGTTGAAAGGAAAAAATCTCTAAAATCTAAAAATTATTCTAAGATATGAAATTTTTCTTAATATGAGGTAAAAATCGTATATATGAGGTATGGAGGCTGATGGAGTAGGGTAAAATCCATGTGAGAAGGAAAGAAATCAAGTTTTTACACTTTCCACAACTCTGCTGGCGTAGCTACGCCTGAAAGTGGCGTAAAGACGCCTGGTGACGTGTCACAAAAATGGCTTTCTGCGTTTCTGGCGTAATTACACCTCATAATGGCGTAGCTACGCCTGTCCATGCCGTAGCGTTGGCGTAATTACGCCTGTGAATGGCGTAATTACGCCTGTCCTCCATTTTTCTGGCGAGTTTTGTATTTTGGCCGTAACTTTCTCGTCCGAACTCCGAATTTGATGAATCAGCTGTCCACGCGAAGCTAACTCAAAGTTCTACAACTTTTCTATGGACCACATTTCTAAAATATGGCTGGAACATATAGAAAGTTGAGGAGAAAGGAGCAACATGTGTCTTGGATTCCGGTTTTTTCCTCTTTTCTTCAACTTTATTGCTTCTTTCATCATTTTAGCTTGATTTCTTCACATTTCCCTACATTTACACAAATATACGATTAGGTAGCATATGTATCAATTTATCAATCAAAATATACCAAATCGTAGATAATTAAGCGCAATAGATGTGTCTATTTCTAGTCACATCAAACACCCCCATACTTACTCTTTACTCGACCTCGAGTAAATCAGATAAAACTACAATATTTTTTCTTGGCTCATAGGTTCATAACAAAGCAACTTGTCCTCACTTTAATGCCTCAACAATTTTAACATGCACAGTAATGAAAGGCGGTGAAAAGTTAACAGTGGAACAAGTTCAATCCCTATACATTTCATACTCAACAAAATAGTGAACGTGTGTGTGTGGTCATAAACAAGTGTTGTGTACAAATTATAGTTCCAAAATATGTAAATCCACAATAGTTCAAGTCATACACTAACACAAGTATAAGCTCACTTGCACACTCTTCTCCACTATCTTAGCTACTTTGCAAACATAAATCAAGTAGGTCTTTATTAGCTTGTAGCTTGGCCTAGGTATTGGCTTATGAAAGAAATGATAAAGATATATCAAGTAAGAGAGTATGATGATATGCACACTAAAACTTCTCTTCTTGCATGATTTTTTCAAACCTTGTTCATTTTTTCACAAGGTTTATTTCAACACTTTTCTTCTTTTGTGCCTTGGCTCCCCTTGGAGTCATATTTTTATCAAATTTCTCAAGGCATCCCTTTTCTTTCATGCATTCCATTCTTTTGGCAATAAAGCTCACAAAACATTTGAATCATTGATAACATAAGTGCATGTGAATGAAACACATCATACTCCCTTCAAAGGTATGGTTAGAATTCATATTTAGGCTTATTAGGGAAGGATGATAAGTTAATCAAAGAATGTCGAATGGGGGTTGTTTAGTATGCTTAGCATACTACCATTCTTTTACATTAAAGCTCAAAAAGGGTACTAGTGATTGATTTTCTTTACATGGTAGGCTTGAAAGGCTCAAACGCATCAAAAGATTGCCTATATCACTTTCATGTTCGCAAGTAGTCTAGACATACGCCTCAAAGAGCATGTAGTTAAGTTCTAGCATGTATTAGAGACTTCTTAAGACTATCACAAAGTTCACACAATCTTCACTAAGCTATGCACACTTCACAAGCCATGACAATAATGTGCTCAAAATATTCAACTACTAAGTTAAAGTAAACTTTGCATTAGAGTTCAAAGTGTTCCAAGGTTAACAATTCACCTATGTTCAAAAGCATGCATGATATCAATTAGGTTTCATCATGGGCTAGTGAATCTAAGCATGTGTTCATTACTAACTATGAGCTCAAAATTTTCAAAATTTTGATTTTTTTGTATTTTTGTAATAGAAAAACAATAACACACTACTAATCTCTCCCCCATACTTAAATCGTACATTGTCCCCAATGTAAGACAAAAATACAAGAAAAGAGAATCTAACTACTAAAGCAAAAATAAATAAATAAAAGGGAGAAAGGAAACTAACTCCCCTTGGGTTGCCTCCCAAGCAGCGCCTCTGTTTAACGTCGGTGGCCCGACGCCAGTCCTCTATCAAGGTGGGTGATGCAGGTGTCGTTCTGTCCTTCCTTAACCACCTCAATATCTTCTTCACTCCTCTGTATTTCGGCTTGTTGCTCTTTGAGTGGTCGTCCCCAGTCTTTGTTACTCATCCAGCATTTGTTGCTTGCTTTGGTCGATCCGGAGGGTGCTTCTTTTCAATGGTATGATCTTGCAAGTTAGAAAAGAGAGGGTCAGCAGTATCATGAGTAGATAAAGCGGCAACATTATGAACATTATGCACAAAATGAGAATCCATACCTCCGTTGTCATCAAGGCCATCAGTAGCCTTTCCCATCTCCCACAATTCATCATTATCAAAATCAGAATCATATGCATCATTTATATCAATAGCGTAACTAGAATGCTTGTGAGTTTTAATGGGTTCATAGATATTAAATTTTGCAATTTCACCATTAGACTCTATTGTAAACAGGCCGCTATTCACGTCGATCACAGATTTTGATGTTTTCAAGAATGGTCTCCCTAAAAGGATGGGGCTGGATGGATCACCATTTTCCATGTCTAAGACATAGAAATCGGCGGGGAAGACCAAGTTCTCTACATGCATAAGTACATCTTCTACTACCCCCCTAGGAATAACCGTGGACCTATCAGCTAATTGAATCACAGTATGGTCTTGTTTCAAAGGGCCGGGTTTCAGTTGAGTGTAGATTGAGTAAGGCATGACATTAATGGACGATCCTAAATCTAGCATTGCCTTATCAATTCTAGTGGTTCCAATCACACAAGGGATATAAAACATACCAGGGTCCTTACACTTTGTGCGAATACTTCTTTGGATGTCCGCGGAAACATTCTCACCTAACTCAATCTTGGGGTACCCTTTGCCTTCCTTGTTCTTACCCACTTTCCATACCTCCTTCAAAAATCTCGCACATCGAGGTATCTTCATCATGGCTTCATGTAGTGGAGCGTTTGCATCACATAGTCGGAAAGTCTCGTAGAGTTCCTTGATATCCTCATCTTTCCTATTTTCCTTAAAAGCAAGGGGGAATGGGGGTTCAATTTTATATTCAGAAATACCCCGTGGTTCCTCCTCTTGTATGGGCTCTTCAACGTCCTTCTCCATCTCCTTCATCTCTTTCGCATCTTCTCTTCCGGGTGGTGTCAGTACCACTTTCTCATCATCTTCATCTTCGCTCATCTTCAAAGTGATGGCACTCACATTCTCCCTTGGGTTCACTACTGGTTGTGATGGGAGAGTGTTTGATCTTTGAGAATCGATGCGATTTATTGCTGTTGCCATCTGACCCATTTGAGTAGTCAAGCTTTGGATGCTTGCTCTTGTCTCCTGTTGAAATTTTAGAGATTCAGTAGCAAGTTCCTTAACAATATTTTCTAAATACTCACCAGGTGTTGGGTTTGGAATGGCTTGTTGTGGCCTTTGGAGTGGTGGCCTATATGGTGGTGGATGTTGTTGCATCTGTGGCTCATTTTGATTCCCATATCTCAAATTTGGATGATCTCGCCACCCCGGGTTGTAAGTGTTAGAATAGGGATCATACTTCCGTTGTGGTTGTCCTGGAAATCCGCCTGCCGCATTTGCTTCCTCAATTGAAGGTTCTTGAAGTGTGGGGCAAGCGTTAGTTGGATGACTCGGTAGTGCACAAATTCCACATACCTTAGCACTTTGTCCCATTCCGATCGCAAGTTGTTTCACAATACCTGTTAAATCAATCAATTGTTGTTCGAGGCTAGAAACATATACCTCGCCTTGCTTCCTAAGTTTATGGTCCGATCGAGCAGTTCCAAACTATTGAGAGTTGGCTGCCATGTTCGCAATCAAGTGTCTTGCTTCCGTTGGCGTCTTATCTACAAATGCTCCTCCACTAGCAGCATCCACCAAATTCCTGTCATTTGGCAAAAGACCCTCATAAAAATATTGAATCAGTAAATGTTCACTTATCTGATGTTGAGGGCAGCTTGCACAAAGCTTCTTGAAGCGCTCCCAATATTCATGCAGTGATTCCTCTTGGAGTTGTCGAATGCCATATATATCTTTGCGGATATTCGTCGCTCTTGATGCAGGAAAGTATTTCTCCAAGAAGGTTCTTTTCAGCTCGTTCCATGTAGTGATGGATCCAGAAGGTAAATAGAAGAGCCAATCTTTAGCCGCGTCCTTCAAAGAGAACGGAAAAGTTCGTAATTTGATTTGTTCCTCGGTTATTCCAGTCGGCTTCATTGTAGTGCACACTACATGGAATTCCATCAAATGCTTATGCGGATCCTCACCTGCAAGGCCATGAAAAGAAGGTAAAAGATGTATTAGGCCAGATTTTAATTCAAAATTTATATTAGTAGCAAGTGTAGGAAAGGTTATGCAGAGAGGCTGCTGATCCAAAGTAGGATTCGCTAGCTGTCGTAGGCTTTGATTCTCTGCCATGATGGTTCTTTCCTCTTCTTCTTTCACTTGTCTTCGATTTTCTCTTCTTAGGTGGTATAAAGTCCTTTCTATCTCGGGATCGTATTGATATTCGTCCTCCTCAAATGAAAATTGCCTGCGTGCATGAACAAACATCTAAAAAGCACGGGAAGAAGAATATCAATAAAAATTAACACAAATTAATAAAATTGCCTTCCCCGGCAACGGCGCCAAAATTTGGTAGCGTTTATCGCGTACGCCCAAATTAACCCTCTCAAGTTAATAACAGTAATGAATGTAGTAGCGTGAGTAGGGATCGATCCCACGAGGAAGGTTATATCTTTGTGTTAACTTATGCAAACTAAAATAAAAAGGGGTTTTTGAAATCAATTGAATAATACTACTACTATGATGCAAAATTAAACTAGATGAATTAACTTATGAGAAAAGAGCGATTCTCGGTTTTCGGTTAACTTTACAATTGGCGTTTACTATCTTGATCATCGATCTTCACATACGATTCAATTCTCATATGAATATTCATCGTGGACGTTTAATCCAATAATCAAAGTCCTATCTCACCTTAAGTTTAGTTAAGTAGCCCAAGCGTTCTAGTTTAACCCTTATCAAACAATCAATCAAAATACAAGCGATTAAGATTTAAATCGATGATAGCATATGAACTAGTGAGATCGATGAAGCTAAACAACATAATCCAAGCGTCTATGTTTAATCTAGTCAATTGTTTTTCCTAAGAATTAACAAACTCACAAGCGGAATTTAATTAATCTTAGTTGCTTCGTAAATTAGAGGGATCAAACGATTCCGTATTTGATATCTAATTTAGCGTTAAATTGTATGAACGATATCTAGGTGATCAATCCAACAATCATGCATAACAATTATGAAAAATCAAATCAGAAAAACAATTGATACTCAAAGAAAATCAACAATCAAAACTTATCTCACAAGAATCGTAAACATCCAATGTATCGTTTTCCTAAACCGAGAATCACAAAAGTATTTAGCTACTCATAACTAGATTAAAAACAATCAAAATTAATCTAGAAAGCATTAAACTAATAGGAAAAGAAAAAGTTACTAAAAGGAAGCACGATTCCGGCTTGTCGATTCCGTCCTCGTTCTTCAAGCGTTCTTCACAAAAGTTGAAAGGAAAAAATCTCTAAAATCTAAAAATTATTCTAAGATATGAAATTTTTCTTAATATGAGGTAAAAATCGTGTATATGAGGTATGGAGGCTGATGGAGTAGGGTAAAATCCATGTGAGAAGGAAAGAAATCAAGTTTTTACACTTTCCAAAACTCTACTGGCGTAGCTACGCCTGAAAGTGGCGTAAAGACGCCTGGTGACGTGTCACAAAAATGGCTTTCTGCGTTTCTGGCGTAATTACGCCTCATAATGGCGTAGCTACGCTTGTCCATGCCGTAGCGTTGGCGTAATTACGCCTGTGAATGGCGTAATTACTCCTGTCCTCTATTTTTCTGGCGAGTTTCGTATTTTGGCCGTAACATTCTCGTCCGAACTCCGAATTTGATGAATCAGCTGTCCACGCGAAGATAACTCAAAGTTCTACAACTTTGCTATGGACCACATTTCTAAAAGATGGCTGGAACATATAGAAAGTTGAGGAGAAAGGAGCAACATGTGTCTTAGGATTCCGGTTTTTTCCTCTTTTCTTCAACTTTATTGCTTCTTTCATCATTTTAGCTTGATTTCTTCACATTTCCCTACATTTACACAAATATACGATTAGGTAGCATATGTATCAATTTATCAATCAAAATATACCAAATCGTAGATAATTAAGCGCAATAGATGTGTCTATTTCTAGTCACATCACCTCGCCTCGGGCGAACTCCCCCAGCGCGCATGGCTCGGCGTCACCTCTGTTGATGGCCGTGGTGAAGTCTCCCTGGCTGCCGATGGTCACCATCGCATGGGGCGATGGTCACCATCGTATGGGGCGATCCAGCCCAGAACATGCACAATCAATTTTCTTCATTTCAATCCACTTTTAATCACTTAATATGCACACTAAGTACACACATCAGTATAACAAACACAAGTTTTGTTGATCATCAAAACTCAAAAATAAACCGGAGATAAATTAAAGCATTAAACACAACCATGCGTTTAAGGCTCAACAAATCTCTTCCAAAAAACTTCTAGGCCATTCGGCTTCTTCACCAGCTTTATCCAAGGCTATGAATTCTGATTCCATAGTGGATCTAGCAATACAAGTTTGTTTCGAAGATTTCCATGACACACATCCTCCAATGGTGAACACGTAACCACCCGTGCACTTAGAATCTTTTGTATCTGATATCCAATTAGCATCGATGTATCCTTCTAACACAATAGGATATCTTATGTAATGCAATCCATAACTTAAGGTGTGCCTTAGATATTTAAGTAACCTTATTAATGTCTTCCAATGGTCATTACTTGGATTGCTATTGAACCTACTTAGTTTACCAACCGCATATGCAATGTCAGGACGTGTGCAGTTTATGAGATGCATTAGACTTCCAATTATCCTTGCGTATTCCAAATGCATGATAGGGTCACCATTATTTTTAACTAGGTGTATGTTCGGATCAAGGGTGTTTTTACCGATGATGTGTCATCAGTGAGAAATTTCTCTAGCATTTTCTCAACATAATGAGATTGTGTCAACAATCGTCCTTCAGATGTCTTGGAAATTTTAATTCCCAGTATTACACTTAATTCACCTATGTCCTTCATTTCAAAATGTTTTGTCAACATTTTCTTTGTTGTATTGATGATTTCTAAATTGCTTCCAACTATGAACATATCTCAACATACAAGCATACAATAACATATGCTTTATGTGTGTTTATATATACACATTTTTCACACGCATTAATTTTGAAACCATTTGACAACATAGTTTTGTCAAATTTTTCATGCCATTGTTTCGGTGCTTGCTTAAGCCCATACAACGACTTAACGAGTCTACACACCTTCTTCTCTTGTCCGGGAACCCCAAACCCTTCAGGTTGTTTCATATATATTTCTTCATCAAGTTCCCCATTGAAGAATGCCATCTTAACATCCATTTGATGTATCTCTAAATTGTTTAGAGCAGCAATTGTTATTATCACTCTTTATGGATGTTATTCTTATGACATGCGCATATGTGTCAAAGTAATCAAGGCATTCTTTTTGTCTAAATCCTTTTGTCATAGGTCTTTTGATCCATCGGTTTTATATTTCTTTTTCAGAATACATTTGCATTCTAATGTGTTGAGCCTTAAACGCATGGTTGTGTTTAATGCTTTAATTCATCTCCGGATTATTTTTGAGTTTTGATGATCAACAAAACTTGTGTTTGTTACACTAATGTGTCTACTTAGTGTGCACATTTATTGATTGGAAAGTGGATTATTGAAGAAAATCAAGTGTGCAAAACCTGGTGTAGATCGCCCCAGGCGATGGTGACCATCTCCCCAGGCGATGGCAGCCAGGAGCAACATCGCCACGCACATCGACAGAGGCGACACTGAGGCTCGCGTGCAGGGGTAGTTCGCCCGAGGCGATAGGCTGATCGCCTGAGGCGATGCTTTGAACGCCTGAGGCGATGTGTGCATCGTTTGAGGCGATGAAGTTTTTGGACCAGCTGAGGCTACAACATTTATTTTCTGTAGTGATCGCCTGAGGCGATCGGGACATCGCCTTAGGCGATGCGTGATTTATGCTGACCGTTGGGGCGCGGCGATGGTGATCGCCCGAGGCGATGTCTGAGGCGATCGAGGAGTGATTTCAGCCTTTTGTGTAGCAACGGCTAGTAGGAGCCTTGGGGGCCTCCTACACTATAAATATGGATGCTTTGGAGCATTTTGAAGACTAGAAACAAGCCTACAAACTTCATCAAAGCTTTGCTAATTTAAATTTGAAATTAGCATTGCAATCTCCATACATTTGTGTTGTATTGGAGTTTGTGATTCATTCTTTTTGTTAGAGTCTTGTGTTCTTCGTGTTGGTACACCGTGAAGGTGTTTGTTGAGTTATTGTAAGGTCCTCTAACACCAAAGCAAGTTGGAAATTATAAAGTCATCAACAAGTAAAGTTGGTGCATGTGTTGTGGCTATCCTTTGAGCACTTAAGGTCAAGAAGACTCGTGAAAAGTGTTGGTAACCCAGGAAGAGTTGTGTGTGGCTATCCTTGGAGCCCTTAAGGACAAGAAGACTCGTGAAGAGTGTGGTGCTCGTGAAGAGCTTTGTGTACTCGGGAAGAGTTGTATTGTGGCTAACTTGAAGCCCTCAAGGCCAAGATCATTTAATCTAGTGGAACCTCGGTTGGAAGTTATCTAGCCGGGAAGAGGAGACGTAAGGGATTCATCGCCGAACTTCTATAACAAATATTTGTGTCATTTATCGCTTTATTTCATTACGCATTTATTTACTTCTTTATTTTATTTATTTATCGATTGACTTAAGCCTTCCGCAAGCGCAAACTCTTTTATTTTGCAAACTCATTTTAAAAAGCTAAAGTAGCCAAGGAATCTCATTCACCTCCCCCCCCCCCCCCCCCACCCTTCGATTCCAATAAGTGGTATCAGAGCCATTTGATTTTTGTTTTAAAATCAAATTTTTATGGCTAATCTAGCAAATGAGTTTGCTAAAGGTCAATCGACCAATCGCCCTCCGCTCTTCACGGGTGATAACTATGGGTATTGGAAAAATAGAATTTCTCTATACATCCAATCCGTAGATTATGACATTTGGAAGATCATTGTGAAAGGTCCACATATTCCGTTAAAAGAAGTTGGGGGAATAAGTGTTCCCAAAGAAAGGGACGATTTCACAAGAGCGGACATGATTTTAATATCTCAAAATGCTAAAGCTATTAATATTTTACATTGTGCTTTAGATATGAAGGAGTACAACCAGATCTTGATGTGCTCAACCACAAAGGAGATATGAGACAAATTACAAATTTGTCATGAGGGCACAAATCAAGTAAAGGAGACAAAGATAGACCTACTACAACTCAAATATGAGACATTTGAGATGGAGTCCGGAGAAGAGGTTGATTCAATGTTTAGAAGGCTTACCCAAATAATAAACGAGTTTGCCCAACTTGGAGAGAAGTATCCTCCAAAGAAAATATGGAGAAGAGCTCTAAGCGCCTTGCCAAAGGAATGGGATGCAAAGAGAACCGCCATCATCGAATCAAACAAAGGAGAACGTGCTTCTTATGATCTTGATGAACTTCATGGCACATTGGTAACCCATGAGCTTGAATTGTCAACAAGGAAAGAAATAAAGGAGGAAGATAGATCCAAAAGAAATGGGATTGCCTTGGTTGGGAGGAAAGATCAATCCGATAATGAAGAAGATGATGATGATGAAGAGATGATCTTGTTCACTAGGAAGTTCAAGAAGTTCTTCAACAAACACAACAAGCCAAAGACCTCAAGTGCTAACAAACATGATTCCAAACATGAGGTAACTTGTTATAATTGTCAAGATAAAGGTCATTATGCTAACAAATGTCCTAGGAAGAAGAATGAAGACAAAGGCAAGAAGAAGGCCCTTATAGCCACATGGAGTGATAGTGACTCCGATGATGAAGGAACAAACCTTTGATGAAGAATATGAAAGCGACGATGAGGTACCATCTTTTGATGAATTACTAGATTCTTATCATGAGCTTATAGATGTTCTTGGAAAAACCAAGATGAGTAACAAATTACTCAAACTTGAGGTAGCCAAGAAAGATGAAGAATATAATTTATTGAAAAATGAGTTAAATTCTTTGAAGAAATCTTTTTTGCAAATTTAGTGAAAGTAGTTTAAAGATGAATGAATTGCTTGGCTTGCAACGTTGTAGCTTTTATAAAGTCGGATTAGGCTTCTCAAGCAAAACTAAAACTTTTTCAAGCTTGTTGGCTAAAGCAAAGCATAATTCTCATACTTGCACTTATTGTTGCAAAGATAGTCATTCTAAGAATATGTGTAGGTTTGCCAAAATCCAATACCAACCTAACAAAAGGTGGAAATGGATTCCAAAGGTGTCAATGAAAGCTAACCCTCAAGGACCCAAAAATCAAATGGGTACCAAATATCCCCATATTGTTAATTTGTTTTGTAGGGACAACAATGGAATGGAGGATGAAGGCACAAACAACTCAAAGGAGGAGATTATCTCATTCACCTCAACAGAAGAGGCGCGAGGCATAGGACCAATGACAAGAACGAACTCTTGTCATCAAAGGTAAATTTATTTTGTGCATTTTAAAAGAGCAATTCAAAATTCATTGGCACAAATTAATTGTGACCAATAAATATGAAGCTCAATATTCATTGGTAGTAAAATGCATAACCCCTTAGCATGTGCACATATAAATTGTTTTAATGCATGATGTATGCTTATCCTTTTATAGTAAGTATCTTGATATGCCTTGAATTCAAATTTGAATATGCAATGTGGAAATGTGCAATTATGTGATTAATAATTTTATCAAATGATGATTTGAGAACCTTAATGTTTATTGGGCATAAGTGCATGAACTCATGGTAGAACATATGCACACTTTACAATGTTTAGAATTCATTGTTGATTGCATTAAACGCATGTTTGTATTCCTCAAAATGATTTAATCTTATGCTTGTTTTGGCCATTACATGCTTGATAAGGAACATGTGTAAATTGTTGCTTTGTGTCAACATATAATTATGCTAATGTTTATTTGAATTTTATGCTTTTTGATTATCACAAAAAGGGGGAGAATTTTGTGATAAACTCGAAGGTTAATTCATGCATAGTTTAAGAGGGAGAGCTTTTGTATGCATGGTTTGAGGGGGAGAGTTGTTTGCTTTATGCTTTAATTGGTAATCTTGTATGTGCTATGCAATTGTGACGGGGGGGTCTTGTTTACTCACATTTCATGCATATTACATATTCAAGTTTATCAAGTTTTGTGATCATCAAAAAGGGGGAGATTGTTGATTCTTAAACGCATGGTTGTGTTTAATGCTTTAATTTATCTCCGGATTATTTCTGAGTTTTGATGATCAACAAAACTTGTGTTTGTTACACTAATGTGTCTACTTAGTGTGCGGATTTATTGATTGGAAAGTGGATTGATTGAAGAAAATCAAGTGTGCAAAACCTGGTGTAGATCGCCCCAGGCGATGGTGATTATCGCCCCAGGCGATGGCAGCCAGGAGCAACATCGCCAGGCACATTGACAGAGGCGACACCGAGGCTCGCGTGCAGGGGGAGTTCACCCGAGGCGATGCTTTGAACGCCTGAGGCGATGTGTGCATCGTTTGACCAGATTAAATTTTTGGACCAGCTGAGGCTACGTCATTTATTTTCTGTAGTGATCGCCTGAGGCGATGCGTGATTTATACTGACCGTTGGGGCGCGACGATGGTGATCGCCCGAGGCGATGTCTGAGGCGATCGAGGAGTGATTTCAGCATTTTGTGTAGCAACGGCTAGTAGGAGCCTTGGGTGCCTCCTACACTATAAATATGGATGCTTTGAAGCATTTTGAAGACTAAAACAAGCCTACAAACTTCATCAAAGCTTTGTTAATTCAAATTTCAAATAGCATTGCAATCTCCATACATTTTTGTTGTATTGGAGTTTGTGATTCATTCTTTTTGTTAGAGTCTTGTGTTCTTCGTGCTGGTACACCGTGAAGGTGTTTGTTGAGTTATTGTAACAAGTTGGAAATTGTAAAGTCATCAACAAGTAAAGTTGGTGCATGTGTTGTGGCTATCCTTGGAGCCCTTAAGGCCAAGAAAACTCGTGAAGAGTGTTGGTAACCCGGGAAGAGTTGTGTGTGGCTATCCTTGGAGCCCTTAAGGCCAAGAAGACTCGTGAAGAGTGTGGTGCTCGTGAAGAGCTTTGTATACTCGGGAAGAGTTGTGTTGTGGCTAACTTGGAGCCCTCAAGGCCAAGATCATTTGTTCTAGTGGAACCTCGGTTGGAAGTTATCTAGCCGAGAAGAGGAGACGTAGGCGATTCATCGCCGAACTTCTATAACAAATATTTGTGTCATTTATCGCTTTATTTCATTACGCATTTATTTACTTATTTATTTTATTTATTTATCGATTGACTTAAGCCTTCCGCAAGCGCAAACTCTTTTATTTTGCAAACTCATTTTAAAAAGCTAAAATAGCCAAGGAATCTCATTCACCCCCACCTCTTCGATTCCAACATAATGGTTTACTTCCAACTCACATGTATGGTTTTGCATTATGGATTCAATCTCGCCATTAATAGCCTCTTTCCACATAAGATCATCAGAGATAGATATCGTCACTAACCGATCTTGGTTTATTTTCTGACACATATATCATGAAGTCGGGACCATAAGTCTTTACCACTTTGGTCCTCTTGCTACATCGTGGCTCTTCAATTTCTTTTGGGTCATCATTAGCTACTTCAAACGTCCTTTTCTTAGGACATATTTCCTTGTTTGTTTTGTAAGGGAATATTTCTTTAAAAAAATACCACATTTCTTGATTCCATGATTGTACCTTCATGCACATCACCTATTTCAGACTTATGTACTAAAAACCAATATGTACTACTGTTGTTAGCATAACCAATAAATACACAATTTATTGTTTTAGGCCCAATTTTTACTTAATTTGGTTTGGTACTACTACCTTAGCCAGGCACCCCCACACTTTCAAGGCCTGTGACCTTTCCATAACTCATAAGGAGTTTTATCCTTACTTTTGTGTGGAATTTTGTTTATAATGTAGTTGGCCGACATGATTGCTTCCCCCCAACAAGTTTTGTGGTAATCCAGAATTTATCAACATAGCATTCATCATCTCTTTTAGAGTACGATTCTTACGTTCGGCAATACCATTTGATTGTGGTGAATAAGTGGTAGTGGTTTGGTGAATAATGCCATACTCAGTGCAAAATTCTTCAAACGGTGCCCTATATTCTCCACCTCTATCGCTTCGAACATTCTTTGTCTTTTTGCTAAGTTGATTTTCAACTTCATTCTTGTAGTGTTTAAACACTATCAAGGCCTCATCTTTGCATCTTAGCAAATAGATGTAACAATGTCTCGTACAATCATCAATGAAGGTAATGAAGTACTTTTTCCCACCTCTAGTTTCCACAAACTTTAGATCACATAGATCTGTTTGAATTAATTCAAGAGTTGTCGTAGTTCTTTCAATTGAATGGAATGGCGGCTTCGTTAACTTGGCCTCAACACAAGTCTCACATTTATGTTTCAAGTTAACATTCATGTGAGGCAATAAGTTTAACTTCACTAATTTGTTAAATGAACCATAATTTACATGACCCAAACGATCATGTCATAAATTACAAGACTCAATCAAATAAGTAGAATCATTCACTTTATTGCTTTCAAATTGACGTATAACCGTCATTACATTCATTTTGAAAAAGGCTTTTCTCCATATAACATTTTCCTACAAAAACTCCTTTTTTGGAGAGTAGAATTTTACCAGATTCTAAAACTAGTCAAAAGCCCGCATTGACATGTGGACATCGATCAGAGTCAGCTCCTTTCCCGAAGTCATCTTTAGAACCACCTTCCCCAATCCAAGCTATCGGAGACTTAGTCACTTCACCAGAATCTACGAACCATTCCATAGGACTGTCAACCAAATTTGCTTCAAAGATTACCGCGGTTAGCATTAGATCATTCAAGTCGTGATATCTGATCATCTTCGGTTACATTGACTTGATCTCTTGCTTTCCCACGATTGTCCTTCTTACGACAATCCTTTGCCATGTGATTGGGCTTTCCACACTTATAGCATTTCCCTTTGAATTTCTTCACCTTGCCATTGTTGGAGGCTGTACCGTCAAACTTACGCTCTTGGTTCAACAAGGTTAGCCCTTGGTTCCATTTGAAACCTACTTGCCTTCCTCTCAGAATTTTTATTGTCCTCCTCGATTCTTAAACAAACCACAAGGTATTCAAGAGTCATTTCTTTTCGCTTATGCTTTAAATAATTCTTGAAGTCTTTCCAGTAGGAGGCAATTTTTGAATCATTACGCCAACTTGAAATGAACCACTTAAACTCATTACTTCAGCATGGATGTCGTTCATAATTACTTTCAGTTCTTGTACTTGCATTGTCACGAGCATAGCATCGACCATCTTGAAGTCTAGGAATCGTCCGACGATGAATTTCTTTATGCCGGCATCATCAGATCGATACTTCTTCTCCAAAGAATTCCACAGTTCTTTGGACGTCTTTACTAGACAATACACATTGTATAATGTGTTGTCCTATCCATTGAGTATGTAGTTCTTACACAAGAAATCACTTTGATTCCATGCGCCAACCGCAACCCTCTTTTGGTTGTTGGTTTCCTATTTCGCAATTTTAGGAACATCCTCATTGAGGAACCTTGCCAACCCAAGAGTTGTCAAGTGAAACAACATTGTTGTTGCCACCGCTTGAAGTCGTTGCCATTGAATTTCTCCGACCTTTCACCATGATGAATTAGAGTCATTGTTGTACTCGAAGAAGCCATTTGATGCTGTTATTATCTTAAGATTGTTGCCTCCAGTTTTCTGGTATGTGTATGAAAGGCAAGCGAGAAATGAATGGATTAACACAAAGAACGTCGGGGCGAGATTTAGAATATCCATCCTTAAGAGAATATTGCATTGTTGCGGTGCTAACGGTTCAATTGGAAATTTGTCTCTCAAGATACAATGACTATGACTTTTGATAGGAGCACTCCAAATCACAAGTCCTCAAATCACAAAGGTTTGAAAGCACTCAAGTTTGAACAAGAAGAATGATGATCAAGATGCACAAAATTTGCTCTTGGAATTGGTGTGATTTTCGAAAATATTAAATTAAAATGTCTAGGAGTTCTTCATTCTATATTAGACCAAGTAATGCCACCTAGGTACACCAATTAGAGACACCAATTCAAGAAAAAAATGCACCAATACATGAAGGGACGCGCCCAACTCGCACATCTGAACAGAGCGCGATCAATCGCTGCCTCCAGAACACTTCATTTGGTCCTCGATGCTTAATTCTTAATTAATTAATCATTTTTTCCAACAATCACATCACAACAGCTAACAATATATGAGAAGAATAAATATATGCAAATTTATATGTGATTTTCCAATATGTTGCTTTATCTCTACCCTTAAGAAATTGTTTACTAGCTTTGGTTATTTTGATGCTCTTCGGGGCATCTTGACCACATCCGGAACATAAGAAAATATGTCACGCCTCGGGCCCAGGTCCGCGCAAGCGCGACTGCACAATGGGCTCATATAGCAACTATTTCGTATCCGTCATCAGTTTACGAAAATGGTTAACCCAAGTTGCTATAATAGTCCATTGTAAGCCTTTATAAACCATTTTAAATTTTCATCCACGACCAATGTGGGACAAGGGTATTACAAAACATGCAACGTATATTTCTGGAAAAAGGATTCTCATTTCATCATCAATTTGATACAATGTCCTCATGTATATATACAAAGAATACAATTAAGGGTAGTTTTGGCTAGAGAGAGAAATGCTCTCCCTTCTCTCTAGAGTTGGTGTCGGCAATCAATTGCAAAACATCATCATTGCACGCATTATCATTTCAAGTCGGGTGAAACATTAAATGAGGGCAGTGGACATCAATTTGTTGAGCAGCAGGAGAAATGAATTAATGAAAATGCGTACACTTATCTTTTTCAACCCTATAAATAGAGTTCCTATGGTTTCATTTCTAGTATCCCATTCCAGAGTGTTATCTCATATATATACATTTGAGAGTGTATTTCTATAATATTTGTGATGTAGTTTTCTTCTATATTGAGAGTGGTTTTCTCTTTGAAAGATAACGAGAGTTTTTAACCCACAAAATATTGTATTGGAATCTTTTCATCTTGCCTGTGGTTTTTATCCTAATAATTTTTAGGGGTTTTCCACGTAAATTATGATGTCCATTTTATTCTTCATTATCAGTATTTTCTATCTCATGATAGCGTACCTCGGGCCATGTTGATGAAAATCCTTTACCGCAAGCGCACGGTGGTCAAGTTTTAGTATAAAAGATGTCGAACCTACAGAGATTGAATATAAAGTTAAATCTGAGTACTGAATTAAAGTAATCCTTGCGTTATCTAGAGAATCAAATGGTTGAGTGTTTTATGCAAATAATAAAAATCAATTAACTAACAATGATCAAATCTTGAGTTGGGAAGAAATCAATTAGAGACGAATCTAGGAGTTCGACTTCACTTGTTCATCCACTACACTTATCATTCATTGATTTCAATATTATGGATTTTCCTAGTTTATTAGCCGAGAATTCTTATTTATTTTCTACTCCCTCTCTCGAGTGTTAAGTAGAAGTAATCATCTAATATTAATCTTGATATCTCTATCTAAGATCAAATATCAAACAATTGTAATTGCACAACAATTCCTTTAACGACTTCTATGGAGTTATAGGCCTCTCGAACAATATAACTTTCACGATATGAATCCCTTCTTTCCTATTCACAACCCCCTCTCTCGAGTGATAGATCATAAATATAACATCATTAAATCCATGGCCAGTAGATCAAAAGCATTAAAAATAGGGAAACACAAATAAACCATATGGAAATCCAAATACTTCAATCAATTCATAATAATCGTAGTTTCAAAACAAGCTACATTGTTCTTCTAGAAAATAGAATTAGCTCATGCTAGAATGAATTAAACACATAGACATGTTTAAATAATCCATAAAAACTAATTAAAAGTTTAGAAATACAAAACGATTTAGAAGCTATTCTTCGTTCTCGGACGAACGCCTCCGTCTCGTCATGGAATCTCTCCTTTTTGCTCCGAGCTGTCGTCGTCTCTTTTCTCATTATCCAACCCTAGCCTCCTTTCCCTAAGTCTGAATGTGTATATCTCTTAATGTTCTCTTCGTTCCTCATTTTTTCCTTTTAATTCCCGTGCATCAGATAAGGAAAGTGGCAGAAATTTCCAAAACTCTGTTGGCGTATCTACGCCACTAAACTGGCGTAGCTACGCCTGGTGATGTGTTAAAAACTTGGCTTCCCGCGTGACTGGCGTAATTACGCCACGGTATTGGCGTAACTACGCCTAACTAAAATCTCAAATGCCGTAGCCTCGGCGTAGCTACGCCTAAAACTGGCGTAGTTACGCCTAATGTAACTTTTCAAAATGGATTTGTCGTTGCCTCGGCGTCTTTACGCCTTATAATGGCATAGCTACGCCGACCTCTTTGATGGAAACCTTGGAATCTTGACTTCAATTCATCATTTCAATCCGCTCTTTGCACCCTTTTAGTCCACAATCACATAGTTACCTGGATTCCTGCAAGACAAGACAGAACAATACCAAAACGTAATTCTGGTCGACAACTAGCACTAAACCATGTAAAATAAGAAGAAATATAAGTGTATAAAATACACTTATCAAAACTCATAAACTTAAACTTTTGCTAGTCCCGAGCAAAACAAACAAAAAACAAAAACAAATCTGAAACGAAAAGACACACAAAACAAAGTTGTGAAACAATCCAATTGTGTAGGCCTCAGAAATACATGGTTTTATCAATTCAAACATGCATATCACTTACTCAAGAGTTCTCAAGTGTGTGTGTGCTACCATTTCCATTTAATCATTAACTCAAAGCAATATTTACTCACACATATCAATAGGACTTTGCAAGGTATATGTTCAATTTGCATTGTTAAAAAACAGAGTATAGCTTTGATAAATGCTAACAATGCATCAAGACTAGGTAATGAGATGCTCATATATGAATGTCAAAACCATGTTTATTACAAGTGTTTCTCGAGTGTCCATAGGTTTACTATTCATAACCTTCTTCACTAGTATAGTAGACAAATGTGGCTTGGTCAATAGGTCTTAATAGGCTTGTAACGTTAGGCTTCGGCTCATGGCTTCAATAAAAGGAGAGGATATTCAAAACAAGAGAGTAAGTTAAGTATAACCAAATTGCGCACTCTCATCCCAATTTTGATTCCTTCTATTGATGATTCATCATTTTTCTTTTCTTTTCAATTCACCCCCCTTTCTCATCCGCCTCATCATTCACCTCATTATTTTTCTCATTCATTCAAATTTTTTTCTCATTGTTACTCCACTTCTAATTTTCAATTATGAACATATGAGATATTTGAACTTTTAAAGCGCAATATAAGCTTACTCACTTGAGGGTGGGAAATAGTGTATAAGCTCTCAACAAGGTGGTTGATGTGGTATCTTGAAACGATGCCGAATGGGGTTATTCATGTGCCTAAGCACATGCCATTCGATTTGTATTAAGCTCAAAAGGATAACTAGGGATAAATGATGTCATTTGGTGGCTTCAAAGGCTCAAACGATCAAAAATTGCCTAAATCATTCCTAAGCCACATATGTCTGTATTTCGCCTCAAAGGTTACTATAGTAAGTTCTATACTACTCTCAATTCACAAATAACTTATATGATTTGACCAATGTGCTCAAATTGTATCTCAAAACCATGGTAATATCAGAAACAAATTTGAATGAGATTCTAAAAGATATTGCAAACAATTCAATCCTCATTCTTTTACATTTAAGCTCAAAGGGGCTACTATGGCAAATTTCTATCAATGAATAAATGCCCAAATATTATCAAGAATCGCCTATATCACATTTGTGTTCGTTCAAATCAACATTGATTAATCAAATGGTCATGGTCTCTAGTGCATGAATATGTGAGCAACTCAAGAGCAAAGTGAAAACACGAAAATTTTAAAATTTTCGCAAGTCAACTCAATTTTGCATCATTGGCCTCAACTGACTCGTAATACAACTTATGACACTCAAGACTCAACAAACTCTAAACAAAGACAAACCAACAAAAAAAACTAAAACAAAGCAAGCAAGACACAACTGACAAAAAAAAAAAACAGGAATCCAAGTAATTTGAGACAGTTCAAAGTACCCCCCCCTAAACTTAGAAATGTGCATTGTCCTCAATGCATACAACATGAAGAAAGATATAGAACGATGCACATACCTAAGCGACGACCGTCATTGATCATCGTCATCCATATCATCTGAGGGCGGTTGTGGAAATGGTGGTGGCTGAAAAGTAGGCGGCTGTGGAAACTCTCTCTGAGGGAACTCCTGGGCGAGGGCTGAGGTAAAATCCACCACAAAGTTCATATATGTATCTTGACGCTGCTGGAACGCCTCTTGGCGCTGCAGGTATGCTTCGTGACTTTGGTGGAACTCTTCCCATTGATGAGCTTGAGCCGCTACACAATGTTCCAAATCGGTGAGTCGGGTAACAATAGTTTGAAGGTCCGGGATCGGATCAGATTCAATCGGTGGTGGCTCACTGGAGGTGCCTGCCTGGCTAGATGATTGGGTGCGTCACCCTCGAATAGCATGTCTCGCTAACAAGACAGGCTTCTGAATTTTTAACCGCTCTTCATCAGGGCCCCATCGCACCCCCGCATAGTAGCATAAATCAGTGATCATCATGGGGTGTGGGAATCCCAAAGTCGTTGCCCCCTGCAGGCAAACTCAATGGAGTACTGGATAATAAGCCTCAAGTCGATAGACAGGCCAGTCATAATAGCAAAGAGCAAGGAAGCTCTGTCCTTGGTCACATCAGTGGCATGAAGAGCTGGCGTAAGCCATGCCTTGATAAAGGAGAACCATAACTTCTCAGTTTCTTTTAGTGCCGAGGCTGGAAAATTGACAAACCGATCTTGATTCATTTTTCCAATGCGCATTAGGGCCACACAACCTCAGAATGACTTCACTGTAGTCGACGTGTCCATTGATAAAGGTAGTGTATTCGTCGTCTTCCACATCATGCATCTCAAAGAGTGTATTGATTGTGTGGCGGTCAAAAGCTACCATGTGTCCTCGAACCAAGACCTTGTAATACGCGTGTCGCACAGAGTGGTTGGCATAAAATTCCCGTACTACAGGCTGCACCGCATCATTCGGCTCCTTAAAAAATTCCCCCCCACAACGAGCTATAGCACTTTGAATGATGGGGTGTCGGGGCTCAGTTAAGTCAAACCCGTGCTCACTGATCCAGGGCCTATCTAATTCTGACTTATAATTATTCTCAGCATCAACATTCCAAAATTTGTGGGCGTCAAACGATCCCGATGAATAAGCGGGTTCCTTTTGTTTGGAAGTGCTCCCCTTTTGTTTCTTTTTGGGTGCCATATGTGTAAGGACCCCCGTGCCCTTAATCCCTTAGTAGTGTATTAACCCAAGCATTTAGTGCATGTGATTATATATGTAGGGGAAATCCCACTTGACATCATAGTAAACCATGCCAATAATAAAATTTCTTTACATTATTTCATATAATGTCTAGTTTCCCCCCCAACCAAGTCCACGTACGTATCATGCACCATTATAATATACTAACACGTTCTCAGCTCATTTAGCAATTCAATAAATAATTGCATGCATCACATAAATGAAAAGAGAAAGGCCATTGCCTTCTTTATACAACCCATATACACATCATAGTGCTCACATGCGAGCATCGAATAAGTATGTGTGTACCTAATGTATAAAGTATCATGCTCAATACCGTCGCTGGTACCTCGATCCTTGAAGCACCTCAAATCCACAGCTCGAGCTCAACTCCAAGCCATCGATGTACCTAATAACCTGCCCCAACAGATAAAGGCATTAAATTAATACTTGCACCTAAATCACATAATGTCTTATTAAATATAGAACTACCAATAATACAAGGAATAGTAAAACTCCCTGGATCTTTTATTTTTTGTGGTAGCTTCTTCTGGAGAATAGCACTACATTCTTATGTGAGATTCACGGTCTCAAATTCCTCGAGCTTTCTCTTCCGTGCCATTATGTCCTTCATGAACTTTGCATAATTAGGCATTTGTTGCAACGCATCAGCAAATGGAATTTTAATGTGGATTTTCTTGAAAAGCTCAAAACTTTTGTAAAATGGTCATCTATGCCCTTTTTCCGGAAGCGTTGATGATATGGAAGAGTAGGCTTCAACATAGGAATCTTTTCAGGCAGCGTGGCTTGCTTCTCCTTTTCAACTTCCTTAGGGATTTCAACCTGAATTTGAGTCTCCTCAACTGATGGCTCATCAACCCGTGCTGGTTCTACATCCCCAAGTTCCTTGCCATTTCTCAATGTCACGGCCTTACACTGCTCTTTTGGGTTCATTTCAGTGTTGCTAGGAAATGTTCCTCTTTGTTGGTTGTTCATGGCATTAGCAAGCTGCCCAATTTGAATCTCAGGAGACTTTATCGTAGCACCCATGTTATTCATGTGACCCTCAATCATATCAAGCCTTGACTCATTCTTCTCAAGCCTCAGTGCTGAGCTTTGAACAAAATTACCCACCAAATCTTCAAATGATGGTTTACCTTCATTCTTTTGTGGAGCATATCCAGGTGGTGGAGTCAGGGCATTTTTGTGGTTGGCATATGAGAGTTTATTATTATTGCTGAACCCTTGTTGGTACTGATTGCCTCGGTAGTTGTTATTGTTGTTGGGATACTGATTATGTATGAACTGAGCTTGTTCTTGGTCTGCTTTCCTTGACAACTCAATTCCAGCTGCAGTTGCAGCTGATTCAATAGTGGGTTGTGCTCCTTGCTTGGTCAGAGCTGCTACCTGCGTGGTTAGTGCAGATAATTGTGCAGAAAGTGTACTAAAGTGATCAACCTCATACATACCTATGGGTTTCCTTACCATTGCTCGCTCACTAGGCCACTGGAAACTGTTGGCTGACATCTCCTGAAGTAATTCAAAAGCAGCATCTACAGTCTTTGAAAATAGTGTTCGTCCTGCTGCAGCATCCATAATGATCCTTGTTGGCCCATTCAACGCAAAATAACTGGATTTGCACCCAGTTCTCATAGTTGTGTTGTGGGCACCTCCTCAATAAATCCTTAAATCACTCCCATGACTCATATAGTTGTTCAGAATCAATTTGTCTGAACGTACTGATTTCAGTTCTCAGTTGAGCTGACTTAGCTGGTGGAAAGAACCTTGAGAGAAATTTTGATGCCATGTCCGTCCATGTGCATATACCACCATCTGGAAGAGATTGTAACCAACTGCTTGCATGGTCCCTAAGAGAGAAAGGGAACAAGCGCAGTCTCACAGTGTCTTCTGGAACACTATTTATTTTTACAGTATCAACTATCTCCAAAAATATCATCAGATGTAAGTTGGGGTCTTCAACAGCGGAACCACCAAACTGATTCTGCTGCACCATAATTATCAATGCAGACTTAAGTTCAAAGTTGTTGGCATTGATAGTCTGGCGAGCGATCCCAGCGTTGTTGTTGACTGATGGTTTGAAATAGTCTCTGATAGCAATTTGAGGTTCAACATTTCTTTGTGGGGGGTGGTTCGTTGTTGTCTCTATTTGCAGCCAATTCTATTAATTCTTCCCTTCTCGTTTTTCTTAGTCTTCTTGCAGTTCTCTCGATCTCAGGATCAAACAACAACAATTCAGAAGTTGTATACTTTCGCATGCACATTTTAAAATCTCAGAAAAGACAACAATCAATTCAAAGTAAAAGAAATAAAAGCTCTAAATTAAAACCAAGATTAATTGGTACAATATCAGATTGTACTAAATAAATCAATCCCCGGCAACGGAGCCAAAAACTTGTTGATGAAAATCCTTTACCGCAAGCGCACGGTGGTCAAGTTTTAGTATCAAAGATGTCGAACCCAAAGAGATTGAATATAAAGTTAAATCTGAGTACTGAATTAAAATAATCCTTGCGTTATCTAGAGAATCAAATGGTTGAGTGTTTTATGCAAATAATAAAATCAATTGACTAACAATGATCAAATCTGGGGTTGGGAAGTAATCAATTAAAGACGAATCTAGGAGTTCGATTTCACTTGTTCATCCACTACACTTATCATTCCTTGATTTCAATATTATGGATTTCCTAGTTTATTAGCCGAGAATTCTTATTTATTTTCTACTCCCTTTCTCGAGTGTTAAGCAGAAGTAATCATCTAACATTAATCTTGATATCTCTATCTAAGATCAAATATCAAACAATTGTAATTGCACAGTAATTCCTTTAACGACTTCTATGGAGTTATAGGCCTCTCGAACAATATAACTTCCAAGATATGAATCCCTTCTTTCCTATTCACAACCCCCTCTCTCGAGTGATAGATCACAAATATAACATCATTCAATCCATGCCCTGTAGATCAAAAGCATTAAGAATATGGAAACACAAATAAACCATATGGAAATCCAAATACTTCAATCAATTCATAATAAGCGTAGTTTCAAAACAAACTATATCGTTCTCCTAGAAAAATAGAATTAGCTCATGCTAGAATGAATTAAACACATAGACATGTTTAAATAATCCATAAAAACTAATTAGAAGTTTAGAAATACAAAACGATTTAGAAGCTATTCTTCGTTCTCCGACGAACGCCTCCGTCTCGTGATGGAATCTTTCCTTTTGCTCCGAGCCGTCGTCGTCTCTTTTCTCCTTCTCCAACCCTAGCCTCATTTCCCTAAGTCTGAATATGTATATCTCTTAATGTTCTCTTTGTTCCTCGTTTTTTCCTTCTAATTCCCGTGCATCAGATAAGGAAAGTGGCAGAAATTTCCAAAACGCTGTTGGCGTAGCTACGCCTGGTGATGTGTTAAAAACTTGGCTTCCTGCGTGACTGGCGTAATTACGCCACGGTATTGGCGTAACTATGCCTCAAAGTGACGTAACCACGCCTAACTAAAATCTCAAATGCCGTAGCCTCAGCGTAGCTATGCCTAAAACTGGCATAGTTAAGCCTAATGTAACTTTTCAAAATGGAATTGCCGTAGCCTCCACGTCTTTACGCCTGATAATGGCGTAGCTACGCCAACCTCTTTGATGGAAACCTTGGAATCTTGACTTCAATTCATCATTTCCTGCAAGACAAGTCATAACAATGCCAAAAACGTAATTCTAATCGAAAACTAGCACTAAACCATGTAAAATAAGAAGAACTATAAGTGTATAAAATACACTTATCAGCCAACAAGTGGTATTAGAGCCTTGTTGTAAAAATCCTAAAACTTCTAATTATGCTCGATGGTTGCAGCCTTGACTGATCTTCCACATCAGAAAAGGTTTTTTGAGATATTTTTTATTTGATGCAATTTTATTGTTGTCAGAATGGCGGCACGGTTCAAGATTGAAAAAATCAACTGAAGAAATTTCATGTTGTGGAAAATGAAGATGCAAGCAGTTATACGAAAAGATTGTTGCTTGGCAGCTATTGGAGATAGGCCGACAGAGGGCATAGGCGATGAAAAGTTGAATGAGATGTACGGTAAAGCTATTGCCAAACTGCTCTAGCAGATGTGGTATTGTCAAATATCGTTGAACTAACAAAATGATCGCTATTATTTTAAACAGTGTTTTTCAGTGTAGCGATTTATGTACCGCAAGTGCACGGTGTCAAGTTTTAGTATAATGATATTAGAAGTACGAGTGTCGTACCCACGAGGACTAGGAAATAATTATCAAACTCGATTAATTTAACTATATTTAGTCTGCGATAATTGATTGTGATTACTTAACTAAATTGACTGATTAGCTCGATAATCAACCCAAACAAACAGTAATGAATAAGATTAAGAAACAATTATCAAGACTTTCGGTTCACCTATATAATCCCCCTAATTCGCCTATTAGTTAAGAATTGAATTCAAACGTTTTAAGGTGACAAGTTTTCCTAATGCACTTGTTATACCTTGGTCCAGCTATAACAAATCTAATATTAACGTTACAATAAGCTACTCTCGTATCCTTATTGATCAATTAATATTGTATGTCTATCTATAAAACTTCTAGCCTTCGATTACTAGATATCTATAGCTAGCACACATGTATTTGACTTTATCTCTCGATTTCAGTCTGAAATCCACGACATAAATCACTATATCTTATTACAATTTTATCTCTCGATCTCAATTATAATTAATTATCATTCAAGGATGGCCATACCCTCAAAAGCATGAAGAACAATAATCTGTGCACTTAGAAATATAAGAATCAATCAAAAACATTAAAATTGAATTATGGGTGCATACGGCTATGTGGATTCAAATTATGCAGGTGATCCAGATAAAATAAAATCTACTACTGGTTATGTGTTTACACTTGCAGGATGAGCAGTAAGCTGAGTTCCCGTTACCAACTCACACTCGATTCGATGTCTCCTTGATGAGTCTGTTGAATCAATTTTTGGCTCTGCTAATGATGATGCTTCAGTAACCTTGGGTGAGAATGACTCATTCTTCTCTGCTTCGCTACTACAGTCTTCGGAAAAGGTCCCATGTCGAATGAGCAACTTAATCATGCCAAGTCTGGTCCCAAGGTTCCGAGCAATAATCCTTGGAATGGTCGCTTAGCATTCAGAAATAATAGGAGTGGGTCTAACAAAACTACTCTTAGCAAACTTGAGGATTTGGGTGCTAATTGTAGTATCCCCTTATCCGACATTGATGATATTTATGTAGTTGGACACTGCCTTGTGGGATATTTCACGGGTAGGTTCCCCGGAATGGTGGCATTGAAGAATATGTGTTCGGTTGGGGGTAAAACACACGTTTCAAACCCACCCTAGCAAATGGCTCATGTTTGGTTTACTACTGCTGATGATTTGGATAAAGTCCTCAATGGAGGCCCTTATGCATCTTATGGCCGAGCATTAATCTTGAAAAAGATGCCAGCTTTAATTTCAGTGACAAGAAGATGTTTAAAGTCTCACTTTGGGTGACTATCCCGGGCCTTCTGATGCGTGTACAACGTACAGCAAGTGTATGGTGTCAAATTTTGCAATAAAGTGTATGTTAAGTATGAATGTCAAATCCATGGGGATTGATTATGAAAATTAGAATGATCTTAGCTTTATTTAGAAAATCGAATAAGAGAGTGATATTATTATTATTAATTAAACTAATGACTTTTAACTACGATTAATAGATAAATTCAATGAGAGATAGATCTAGGAGTTCAATTTCACTTGCTCATCCACTACGTTAATCATTCATCAATCTCAATATTATGGAATTTACTAGTTTATTAGCCACAAATCCGATAGTATTCTATTACATCTCCTGAGTGTCATATAGAATTCATCATCTTGATGTGCCCACATAAGATAAATCATCAAACAATTTCAATAGTGCTAGATTCGTTCTAAGGCTTCGATGTAGTTATACGTCTGTCGACTATATAAATATCCAACTATGTGAATTGCTATTGTCCTATTCAAAACCCACTCTCCCGAGTTATAAATTCTAAATAAATATGATGATTCAAATAGTGATCACTTAATTGAAACACATTCAAATCAGGAATCATAAATAAACCATATGAAAAATCCAAATAAATTGATCAAATCATTCAAAGCGTAGTTTCAAAAGTAAGCTACATCTTTCTCCTTGAAAATAGAATTAGTTCATGATTGAAAGATGAAAATAACAAAGCATGTTCTTAATCATCATGAAATATAGAAAGGGAGATAAAAAGCTATTTCGGAAGCAATTCTCCTTCCCCGGATGAAAACTCCTTCGTCTTGTGCTCGATCTCTCGCTCTCCAAAGGTACCAGCCGTCTCTCTATGACGTGCTCTCCAAAATCAGGTCAAAAGTCTGGTTAAAGTGGTCCTTGTTGCCTTTTATAGTCTGGAATTCATAAAAATTTTGTGGGTCTGAAACACACACGCGCCTATGGCGCATAAAATCATGCGCCTATGGAACCAACCTAAAATTTCGGAAGTCAACTTTTCTCTTCATTCAGGCGCCTATGGCACGCATATGCCCCCCTGTTACTGTCCAGAACATAATTTCTCCACATCAGGCGGCTACGGCACATAAAATCATGCGCCTAGGGTGCCTGTGCATTTTCTCCAAATTCTCGATTCTTAATTTGCCTTCATCCCTTTACTCCATTAAAGCCCATTCATAATTTTTTTATGTTCTTTCTTGCATCAAAAACTCGTTGCTTACTGAATTCCTGCATGCCACAAAAAACAACAAAACACGTGCTTCTGAACGATAACATGCAAAAATCGTCATACAAATTGTAGACAATCTAAGTGCAAAATTCCACCTATCACCTTCCACCTACTTGTTGGAATCAAAAAGTCCTTAGTCACATTCTTTCCTATATGGGCACTCCGTTATAAACTTACGAGCTCAATACAACGAAAGACCGGCTGTCCTATGCCAGAGCTTTAGCGGAAGTGGATGTCTCGGTACCACTTGTTCGTCATGTTCCTACTTCCTTCTCGGATGGCAGTATTTTGGATTTGGAGATTTTCTTTGAACAAGAACCAAAATATTGTACTAACTGTAGAATCCTGGGCCATGATAGCTCGAACTGTAGGATGGCTTCTAGTAGTTACAAGCCTATTACTACTGAGAAAAATCAACATGATCCAGCCCCTCAACCATCGGTAGATGCAAGTGCCGAGGAGGAGCATATTGTTGATAGAATTGTTACTCAACCATTCTTAGCTAAGGGTCATTACACTAAAGCTACAGCATGTGCTACGAGTACAATTCCAGAACAGGTGCAACGTACAATTCTTTGGCAGCACATTGTTTTGTTCCTTGTTACGTCGATCAAAAATGGATGTTGTATATGCAAGAATATGTGCATTTAAATGTGTATAAATGTTATATATGCAAGTGTAGATACATTTAAGTGAGTATATGTGCTGAATACGTAAGTGTAGGTGCATTTAAGCATATTACATTATATATGTGGAGCGTATTCGCTTTGAAAGTAAGGTGGGTTCGATTATCATGTGCTAAATATACACTAATACTTCGAATTGTATGAGTTTTTCTTATGTGGGTGAGTAAAGGATTACAAGTAGAGTGCAATATTATAATAAATGTTGAGATTGTTGAGTAAATCGTAAGGAAGAGGTGTATGGTGACTTGAGACAGTAGCATATATTTTATTGATTTAAAGTTATGGATCCCCTCATTGAAAGATTGAGTATGTAAATGACAATGGTATGAATTAAATGTATAAATGCTCAGAGTATCATCTTGAAAAAAGTAAATGAATTAAAAATGAAAAATGAGCTCGATCGATCAAGCATAGTGCTCGATCGATCGAGCTCATCAGAAAAAAAAGTTTTTTATTTGATACAGGAGCTCGATCGATCGAGCACTATATATATAACATATCCCTCAAGGGAAGTTAAAGTTAATGGTTGATGTTTTTTTAAATCGACGATTATGAGCTGTGGTTAGATCTACTTTTATTTAAATGGAAACCCATCTCTGCTAAGAAAAAAAGGAGTGGTAAAGGGGAAGAAAAGTATGTCTTTTCATCGAGTGTTTTAAGATACGAAACCATTCCTTCCATGCAAAGCATATCCTAAGGTTTCTTACCCTTTCTTCTTGTATTGATTCTCCTTTATAATAGGAACCAAATTATGGGAACTAGGAACGTTAGTTTCTTTACAAAGAATAATCTAAAATAACATTCTTCCTTTTCAAATAATGGATAGTTTGATCAAGCAAACGAGGTATATAACCTGCTGAATTATTTTAAAGATAATAATATATGTCTTCATTTCTTGAATTTGCATCATTGCATACCATTTTCCCAGGGCAAGATTTAGTAGCTCAAGGCAAGATAAACAGGAGGGTAGCAGCATGGGAGACAAAACTATCCCTCCTCAAAAAACACAATCTTTTACAGGTACATGATTCGCGTCGCAAACGAGTTTAGCTCATAAATGTTTGGTGTCCAATAAGTTTTTCGAGATTGGGTTCGTATTAAATCATTTGTTGCTAATTTATTGTTCATACGATTCAAATTGATGCAGAGAAGAAAAGAAGCCAAGGCTGGATAAGAAGACAATTGTCCAGACAAATGAATTGGGATTATGATTACAGTGGCGCTGATTATCCCGCAGCAGTTGCAGCAGCTGCATACGCCGTAAAATCACTTGAAGAATCGAGGGCGAAAGATCAAAAAGTGGAAAGCAAAGTACAAGATCCTGGAAGGCAACCTGAAACACGTAAAAGTTCAGCCAAGATTGCAGGTAAGAGCCAAGTCATGTCTAAAAATTAATAACATGGTACCTTAAGTAATGTTCATGTGTTGCATCAAGATCAAGATGTCAAGGTGCCAATAAGCACTTCAACAGGTAAAACAAAGCCCGAATCTGGATTTGGCATCACTCCATCTATGAAGAAAAAGGAAAGTTTTGCTGATATAGACCAGAAAGATGAAAGAACTAGTAGTGGATCCAAAAATCCAGCAGTTGAAAAGGTACCTGGAAGCGCCCCGTCCTTGAAAAGGCCTCCAACTTTTGCAGATAAGAACTTGAATATCACCACTGACAGCCAAAAAACTGAGATTCGAGTATCAAGGCCTGTATCAAAACCTGGACCTGCAGATTCCATGGCAGATGCTTGGGAGAAAGAAGAGATGGCGAGCGTTAGAGAGCGGTAACTAGTTGTTTCTAGAGAGAGCTTCAAAACTAACTAACAGCATCTTCTTTTAGAAACTTTAATTATTCTAAAAGATCCATTCTTGCATTTAATGAAAGAAGTTTCAGGTATGAAAAGATGATTGGCACAATAGAAAAGTGGGAGAACAAGAAGGCGACAAATGCAAAACGCAAAGTCGAAAGAAGAGAGGTACTCGTTCTCATTACCAACCCTTAGACATCAACGTTAAGGTTATTGAGATTAAACAATCAAGATAACACGATTTTCAGGCTGAAACGGATACAAGACGAATGAAAACTGTGCAGAGCTACCGTAACGACATCTCAAGAATCCAAAAAGTTGCAGAAGCAGCCAGGGCACAGGCAGAAAAGAACCGTAGAAATGAGGAGACCAAAGTGAAAGAGAAAGCGAATAAAATCAGATTAACTGGAAAAATTCCAGCAACATGTATGTGCTTTTGAATACCATCAATGAAAAGACAGAAAATTGTAAATTATGTGTAGTTTTCAAGTGAAACTGTATAAAAGTCATGCTATGAAAATTCGTGAAGTATGTATGAAAGAGAATATCTCAAGCAGATAATCAGTAAATGAGTGCAAGACAATCTTTAATATGCATAATAACAAAAGCTTCTCATTAGAGTAAACAACAAAAGTTCAAAATTTTGAGATTAATAATGAATTTTATAGATTAATAAATCAATTCGACAGATGGATTGGTGTTCTTTACATACATCTCATCGTAGATTACATAATCATTTATTACAACTTCAAAAAACAAAGCCAAAAGCAATCGGGAAAGATAAAAGAACATCATTTTCAGAACAATCTAAGGTAAGGTGAGTTCCACCAGTACTAGAAGATGGAAACACAAAAGATACAAAAGTAGCCTACTTCTTCAAGAAATCCCCAGCCATTTCCATGAAATCCCCAGCGCCGGCTCCTCCACCGCTGCCAGACGGCTTGTGCAAGAAACCCTCCGCCATCTTGACATAGTTCCCAACGCCGCCCGCGGCATGATCTTTTCCCGGGTCGGTGGTGACGGTGGTGGCGGTGGCAGTGGTGGTGGTTTTGTTACCGTGGGAATCAACAACGGTGGTGGTTGTGGAGTGAGTCGTATGGTACTGACGGAGATAATCCTCGGCCTTGTCAACGTACTTTCCGATTCCTTTATTATCATCTAGCTTCCCGTATTCCGAAGCGCAGTTAAGCACAATCAGCAGCAGCGTTGGCGATCTGGCCTTTATCGTGCTTCTGTGGTTCATGGCGGAGATGGGATTGCGCCGCCTCTGCTACCACCTTGGCGCTGTTGAGAAGGTCGGAGTTTGATGGTTTCTTGTGGTGATCGGAAGTATGTTTCGGATCGGTTTCGTGATCATTTTTGGTGATATTGGATAAGAAATCCATTGGAAGGAAAAAGTAGGGAGAAAATGAGAGAGGGAATAGAGGGAAGATGGAAGGAAAATGGAGAGTTGGTGGAGGAGATGGTTTAGTAAGGAGAAGTTTAAGAATACGAGTGGATAAAGGTCCTCGATGCTACACCACATATCAGATATGTGGTGTGTGTGGAATATGTGTGGGATACAAGTCCTTTGACTTTTGCCAGTGTTGTAATAATGGCTTGACAAGCAATATAGGCTGCTTAATTGGGCTAACTGATTTCGAACCGCTATTAATATCGAAGTAACTCTGGAATGATAATAACCAATCCAGAGTGGTTCTAAGATCGGGACTAGTAGAGCCGATGCATTTCGTGCTACAGGTCTGATTTCAATAACGAACCGAAACTGGTAATTTTTAAAGATAAATAATTAACAAATAATAAAAGAAAGCAAATTACCGGATGACCCGAATCGGTTGAGGATCGAAATCGATCCGATCATGTTCCCTATCGGATCTGACGATTCCCGGCATACCGGATCCAGGAATCGATCGGTTTCTGGATCGGATCGAATCGGTCGGTTCTTGGATCGGATCAATCGGGTCGAGAGCAACATTGTTGAGGCCAAAATATATATTTAATTTTTTTAAAAATTTCAATTTTACCACTACGTAGTCAACGTCTCTTAAAAATTCGTAGTGGTACCTTTATTTCTTGATTAATTAATCACTATCTTTAAATACAATAATTAATATCTAATCACAGATTTTAAAATATTGACGATATTATTACTCCCATAGCAATTTTTGAATTTCTAATTAAACCCTCAAAAGGCAACAAACAGTATATATATACACATATACACACGCAAACACACATACACACACATACCAGAATTGAAAAAAAATCTGGAAAAAAGTGATGGAACGGAAAATCGAAGGGATGAAGAGAAAAATCAACTGTAAGAAATCGTAACTGGCAAGAGAGATTTACGAGGCGATTTGAATCGCAGAGGTGAAGGGAAGAGCTGGAACGTAGTGCTGAAAGGAAGAGATTGACATTTTCTGAAATTGCCGCCTTTTCTTATTAAGGACACTTTTGTCATTTTAACCTAAGGTGTACTTAAATGGTTGCACGTTTTTTTCCTGGGCTAAGATGAATAAAGATTCAGTAAAAGGTACCAGCCTGAACTTTGCCCAAAAATTAAACAAATAAATAAAATATTTTTTAGGTTTTAAAAAACTAAAGTTATTAAATAAATGTTTAATCAACCATATTTTAATAAATTAATAAACATGTTATTATAAAATAATTAATTTATTAATGGCCGACCAACCCGTTTGAGTCGTGTTGATATAGTTTTGACAGTTTTATTAGTTTCAACAAAAGCTCAGCATATTATTTGTATTTTTTATGGTTTAACTAACAACCGATTTATTAAAAGTTTTGGACCAGTTTTTCATTCGGTTCATGGGGTTTTTCGGTTCAACAGTTGGTGATCCGTTTTTAAAATTAGGATTAGAATATTGATTTGTTATATTTAAAGATGGTGGTTAATTGATCAAGAAAATAAGAGTATTGTAAGAAATTTAAAAGTTAATTTTTAAAGGCCTTTGGGGTAAAATTAAAAATTCAAAAAAATTGCTCTGATCCTTTTTTTGTATTAAAAGCTCCATGAGGTCGGCCTTGAAGTTTTTAAGCTTGACTCTTATTTTATTTAAACTCATACTTAATGTATATTTAGTTTTATTTTTGATATTTTTGTAAACAATATTTATAGAAGATGTTTTATGAGAGTTGTCTTTGAACTTTGAACATGAGATATATATTTGGTTATATTTTTAGAGAAGCAAATAATTATTGTCGAGTAAAATAACAAATTTTAAGCTGAAGTGATGTTAATTTAAATTTAAGCAAGTATTTATTGAAATTGGTTTTATATAAATTGGGTTATATATTTGGTATTATCGTATGATTTTTTATTATAATATTTAAATTAAATTGGTGAAATTTTACTACTTACTTAAAAATGTAAGTACTATTTTATTTTTATTTAACTTGAAATTGAGTAAATTTTTTTTTTTTTGAAGAAATGAAATCAAGTAATTTTAATTTGAGTTGATATAATAAAACTCGAGTATACGGTGTGCCACACAAGACTGAATTGTTGGAACATTTTTAAGTTTTGGTGATTTCAAAGGAAACCATCACTGTGCATTCTTCGGAAGAAATCGAACTTCAGTAGACTTATTCAAAGAGCCTATCGATTGACCAGTAGAATATACCGCTCATTGTGAAGAGTTTTGGTCAACAGACTCTACCGAATGAAGTTGTGTCCGGTAGATTTGACTAGCAAATTTTACCTCAGCAGATTATCGCTTTAAGAAGATCAGTAGACATTAGTCCAACAGATTGTGTCACTTGAGAAGATCTACAAGCCAGCATGCGTAAATCAACTAATGTAAGTCAGCATACGTTATTCAACATACGCTAGTCCATGGACCTTAGTCCGAAAGACCAAGATTATTTGAAATCCAGCATAGTTGGCAAACTGATCTGACACATAGTACACTATAATTTGTACTACTCTATCAGTGCCACTAAACGCATCAGAATACTAGCCGTTGTTAACGGATTTGGAAAAAAAAAGACAAAAAGGAAGTTTGGATGCTTATTGAATGTTGATTCAGCGTATTTGGTCCTTATTTAGAAAAGTTGACGTTGAACTTTCCAAGCAATAAATACGTTAGAGACAGATTGAAGAAAGAATTCTTTTAACTCTTGAACATCGACATTTCCGAAAAGCTTTCTGCAATCATTATCAAACACTTTATTGCAAGATCCAGAATCATTAAAGAGCAGCAGTCACGCCCCGAGTCCGGAGCGAGTGACACCGGCGTTGAATCCAAATATGAAATTCGAATACAACAAGCCTCGTGTACAGATCTATGATAAAACCAGTCTATTTATTCCATTGAAAATAATAACCGTCTTTACGACTGTAAATCAACTTGAATAAGTTGTTCAAAAAGCACATTGGATCTAAACAGAGTAGCGGAAGCTAACTTAATAAAATCTTGAATCTCTTCGGTAGATCACCAGTCCAAAATTGGTCTTATTCTTTGTCTTCAACCTATTCTTCGTCCTTAACTAGGGAGTATTTGGGAAAATACTCCGCAAGCAGGGGCCAGTTGAACATGATAAAACATACATAAACAGCTTTTCAAATAACTATTTATCAAACACAGAGTAGATCGATTCACATACTCATAATTGCTCACACTAGAGCTTCATCGCATAAACACATAATCACATAATCTCCTTCTTGGGATTAAGAGGTGGCTCTCGTGGCATAGCACCTTGCTCTTAAGGATCAAGAGGTGACTCACATGCATGTGGCACGCCCACATCATGTAGCACTTTGCCCCGTCGAATCAAGTGGTGACTCCTACACACGTAGCACTTTCCCCCGCAGAGCCTTCGACTTTCGATGCGCATTTCTCATAAACTTTCATAATATCATCTTTAAAATACATTTTCGTGTTCAACTGAAATTTTAACACATATATAGAGTTTAAAAAACGAGATGATATTCATAGCAAAAACCCACTTACTGTCGGATATACAATGCGTGGTAGAATGGATCCCGGAGTACCAAGGTGGTGCGAATCATCTCCTCTCTAACCTTGAAGCTTTCGAATTCTTGTGTATGTGAGAAGGTGAATTTTCGAAACATTGCTAAGTGTAGAATAAGATTTTCTTGGCATGGTGTGTTGTGGATTTCAAAGGTGTTGATTCTTGGAAGAATAGCCCTTTCTTTGGTGGGATTTGAGGTGATTTAAAGGTAGGAAAATTAATTAAATTCCTTAACTTTGGTCATTTAGTGTCATGATTTGGCAAGGCAATGAATGCAAATATGCATCTTGGTAGGATAAGGTTTTCTTTGGTATGATATAATATATTATAATGTAGGAGACTTAATTGCATTTCCATAATTTTGGTCTCCTAATGACAAAATTTGAGCCAAGTAATGAATGGGTCAACAATTGGTTATTAATGTGAATTAATTTACCAATTCCATAACTTTGGCCTTTTAAGGACATAGTTTGAGCAATGTATTGATTGAGTCATCAATGGGCAAAATGAATTATAAAAGAATGGGGTCATCACATGTTGGCCATCCAGTGGCATGATTTGAGAAAGACATTAAATGTCACTAACTTGGATTGAGTGGAATTGAATGGTGGCAAGAATTTGGGTCATACAGTTGAATGGTCAATGACAATGTTTGGGCAATTGAATGTGTTAGTGGGGGAATTGCATGGTATGCCATGATTTGAGTTAGACACTTAAATATAATTGAATGGCTAACATGGTTTGGGGCAAGGTAAATTTTTGGGTCTTCACATCCCTCCATTCTTATTGGAAGTTTTGTCCTCGAAACTTAAGTCATCTCGATCTTCAAAGAGATATAGATATTTCACTCGAATATTTTCTTCAGTTCCCAAGTGTCCTCTTTCTTCATATGGTTTGACCTTTGGACATTGACGTAAAGAATTGTACTTCGTCTCAGCACTTTTGAATCCGCGCTCCAAATCGATATTTCTTCACACTTCTTCAACTACTAGAAGTTCTGTTTCGAGCATATGGTTCAAGTCCGCAATGTATCTCCTAAGTTGTGATATGTGGAAAATATTATGATTTTGGGATAGGCTTGGAGCCAGCGCTATTTTGATTATGTTGGAACCGTCGGTGTTGAAAGTAACTCGTTTAGGGCAAAAGTTTGCTCTAAATTTCGTATTGAAGTCTGAGGCTCAAACAAGTAGCATATCCTCGAAGGTTTGAGTTGCCCTTACATACGATACTAAGAGTCACATGAGTACTTGTCGGTTATCGAAAGCTCTAACAAGGTTGTGACACAATTCGTGGGCCTCTTGGAGTTGTCGAGACTGGCTTCCTACGTTCACTGGTTTATAGTTTCGACCGAGCTCTTACCTAATCGATCTGACATTCATATTTACAAATATTGCTTCTATTGTGCCTCGTCACAGACTCTTATGAAGTTATCTTAACTTTAAGAAAATGAACGAATAGAGTTTCTAGTTGAATGGGTTTTCTTTGTCAAACTGATCAATGATAGGAGAAAAGTCTCTTGTAAAGGTTGCTCAATACAATTCAAAAATTTCTTAAGGGGATGCAAAGTGAATGATCAACTTTTTGTGAGTTGAAACGATCAAAACAAATGTTGAATACTACAAGAATTTGCAAGGATGACATACATTATTCTAGGATATAATCTCATGAAAGAGATGAAATGAAAATTCCAAGAAGGTGGAAAGAAAGAAAATGTATGTACTTTTGTGCATCAACTCAAAATAAGTTTTGCAAGATGATAGTCGAAAAATATTTTTTGATATGAAGAAGATCAAGGCCATGTCAAACTCAAGCAATCATGGGGTCTCAAAAATGAATTAATAAACAATTGATGTATCGAACTTTAATGAAGAACGATAACCACATTAATCAAAGAAAAAATTGGGTAATTATGAAACAACAATTTACTATGAAGGTCAGAAGTACTAAAAATCATTGAATGATTGTTTCACAAGTAATGTATGACGAATCCCGACTATTTAAAGTAGATGTGATGTAAGAATAATTCCAAGATGGATCAATAGTTGGATAAGTATTTGTACAAATGAGGCTATCAACGAAAGAAATTTGAAGGTACAATGAATAGATTGAAAAATTCTTCTAATTAAATAGTATGGTCTTATATATGTTTGCCAAATGAAATATGAGTTCAAGGGGATATCATTAGCAAATTTGAAGGAAGACAAATGATTTCATTGATCGAAACGAATTTTATCGAATTTCAAAATGTAGAAAATAGATTTCTAATATCCTAAGAGTTTGAGGGACTAATCTATTATATCTTATTTCAACCAAATGATTATAACAACTTGAACCCAAAGTATCACAACTTATACTCAAATTATGGAGATGCATCTATCTAAAATTATGTGTCCCAATAATATAACATGATTTACTTAGGCTCTAAGAATCTCAATAAGAATAAGGATGACATGTCGTCGACAATTCGAGTTAGCCCGAGTTTTCACTTGAAATGAAGTTTCTTGGAATTGGGTGAAAAATTTCAAAACAATTTCCATCAAAGAATCTAATATGAACTCAAATTTATTGAGTGATTTAAGAATTAAAATTCTCGAAGTTAGCCCAAGAATAAAAATTTAAGGATTTGGGCGTAATATATTGAAAACAATTGGATTGAGTTCATAATGACTTACAAATAGGGATATAGCTTTTCAAAAATAATAGTAGCAAGGGTTTAAGGTTGTTGCATATGAGCGTAACCGATGAAAAACACAATTCGAGATACACTCGGAGAATAAATTAAAATTTATTAATTAAACTGAGATATTCACAACGAAATCCTAAAAAAAAAAATTCATCACTAAAATACCCAAGATATAATCCTTATTGTTCTTATCACATCGCATACTACTAGTCTATTGTTTCCCCGTCTCCTAAATCCCTTAACGTTTTCCATTACTATTGGATTTTCCTCGGGATCATCCTCTTCCAAAAGGAGATTGATGACAGATTGCTTGTAGTCGACTTCCTGTGCCAATTCGTTCTTCTCATTCGTGAGAGCTTGGATATGGGTCCACATGTTTTCACGATATTCATTGAACTCCTGCTCGAAGCGTTCCAACTGTTGGCACTTGTTATTGTGGACTCTCACAAGTGTTTTGTTGTCTTCGATTGCTTTTGTAAGTCGCTCTTCGGCACGATGATGGTGGTAGGTCATTTGGGTCTTGTAACGACAGTGATTGATTATATCCAACAACTCGGTCTTGTCTCGCATCTCCTTGTCTTGGAATATTTTAACTTCGGTTATATCATGTTCCGTCATTTGGATCGAACTGGATGGAGCGTGAGTCATTGTAGCCTATGTCGTATTGAAGAGTAAGCTACGGTGGATGTGAAATCGAAGGATAAGATTTCGTGGGTTAGAGTTCTTTGAGGAAAAAAAAATAAATCCTCAATTGGTTACTTTTCGGTTCTTGAATTTCAAAATTGACAAATGATTTTTCTTAGAAATGATGTGAGGATATATAACACAAAAATTCGGATTGGAATAATCTGCTTCGGTGGTTCAAAAATCAAGGGCAAGTATTTGAGATATTAGGGTTTAATAGGCGCAGATTGGGGCTTGAAGAATTCGATCACTCGAGATTTGGAATTTTAAAATTGATTGAGGGCTATTAATATACATGTTATGAGGATTCATAACCCAAATTTAATTTTAAAATGGCTTTCGGAATTGGGAAAATCAAAGTCCAAAATTTTCCAATTTTAGGGTTCTTGGGCGAGAATCTCGATCCGAAATTGAGCATCGTCCTTGTTTGTGATTTCGATTGGATAGAGAGTTTTTGTTCGACGTGATACAAGGATCATAAACCCAGAATTAATTTGAAATTAGTGTTCGGATAGATTTAGAAAATCGAATCCCAATTTCCGTGAACTAGGGTTCTAAGGGGCGTGGCTTTCTCTTGTTTGTGAGAAACGTCTAATAGAGGCATTTATTAACTATACAATGTAGAATAAAATCCAAACTTAATTTGATTTTGGTGTTGAAATGATAGGGAATATCGGAGCTTAAGTTTCGGCTAAAATAGGGTTCTTGGGGAGCAATTTCGATTTGAAATTATTCGATGTTCAATTATTGGAATTCAAAATTTTTAGAGGGCTTTGGATTGAAATGCTATAGGAATTAATAACCCGGAAGTAATTTGGAAATGGTGTTCGGATGATTGAGAAATCAAATATGAAAATGTTGAAAATTCTAGGTTTCTTACCAAAGGATATTCGATCTACAATTGGCAACAATTCTGCGGCTGGAGTTTGAATTTAGTTGAGGGCTTTTGTCAATGATGATAATTCGATTATTACTCCATAAATAATTTGGAAATTTCGTTGCAATGGGTGGGAAAATCGATGGCTAAATTTTCGGGCAGTTAGGGTTCTTAGGGTGAAAAGCGTGATCCGCAATTGACGTCTTTCCTTCGTTTGGGAGTCGTTAAGAACATAGGGCTTTTATTACTAGGGTTACGAGTCACATACCGAAGTTAATTGGAATTTCGTGTTCGAATGGTCTGACAAATCGGATGCTGAAGTTTCGCAAAATTAAGGTTCTTTGAGCATGATTTTAGGCTCCAAATTGGAAACCTTCCTTCGTTTGTGACTCGATAACGTCATAGGTTTTTATTAGGGGTGAGAATTGGATCATTAAACTGAAATTAATTTGAATTCTATGTTCTGATTTGAATAAAATCGAAGATGGTAGTTAGCGCGACCTAGTGTTCATATGCGAGATTCCAGATCCAAATTCGCTGAATCTTCGGTGATAAAATCTGCAATTGACGGATGTGTGGTGGTCGTCACGTTGTATGATTACGACGGTATCTCTTAATCGTCAAGAGAGAGTCGGATAGGTGCGATCCGCAACAACGTCGAGTTTCTGCTCGCGAAATTTGTCGGCCTGTTGATGTCCGATTGGGCTGCAACTTGGTTAGACTGCTCGTCGTGAAGGGGCGGTCCCGGTGGTGGGCCGGTCGTCGCTTTTCCGGCAGTAGCGAGGTGGCGGCGGTGGAGGCAGCCCTAGATCTAGGGTTTTGAATTTTTTTTTTTACTAAATATTTCTATTTTCAGATTTTGGATTCCAACTGATTTTCGATTTTAATCAGTTGTCTATTGATCCAGGATTCATAATTCGGTTGATTTATATCAACCAAAAATATTTTCCCAACGGGATCATGGAACCTAGTTTTGCTCTGATACCACTAAAATGTCACGCCCCGAGTCCGGAGCGCGTGACACCGACGTTGAATCCAATATGAAATTCGAATACAACAAGCCTCGTATACAGATCTATGATAAAATCAGTCTATTTATTCCATTGAAAATAATAATCGTCTTTACACTGTAAATCAACTTGAATAAGTTGTTCAAAAAACACCTTAGATCTAAACAGAGTTGCGGAAGTGTAACGTAATAAAATCTTGAATCTCCTCGGTAGATCACCAGTCCAAAATTTGTCTTGTTTCTTTGTCTTCAACCTATTCTTCGTCCTTAACTGGGGAGGGGTGGTAAGGGGTGAATATTTGGGACAATACTCAGCAAACAGGGGCCAGTTGAACATGATAAAACATATATATATAAAGCTTTTCAAATAACTCTATCGATTCACATACTCATAATTGATCACACTAGAGCCTCATCACATAAACACAATAATCACATAATCTCCTTCTTGGGATTAAGAGGTGGCTCCCGTGGCATAGCACTTTGATCTTAAGGATCAAGAGGTGACTCCCATGCATGTGGCATGCCCACATCATGTAGCACTTTGCCCTGCCGAATCAAGTGGTGACTCATACATACGTAACACTTTCCCCTGCAGAGCCTTCGACTTTCGATGCGCATTTCTCATAAACTTTCATAATATCATCTTTAAAATACATTTTCATGTTCAACTGAAATTTTAGCACATATGTAGAGTTTAAAAAAGAGATGATATTCATAGCAAAAACCCACTTACTGTCGGATATACAATGCGTGGTAGAATGAATCCCGGATTACCAAGGTGGTGCGAATCATTTCCTTTCTAACCTTGAAGCTTTCGAATTCTTGTGTATGTGAGAAGGTGAATTTTCGAAACATTGCTAAGTGTAGAATAAGATTTTCTTGGCATGGTGTGTTGTGGATTTCAAAGGTGTTGATTCTTGGAAGAATTGCCCTTTCTTTGGTGGGATTTGAGGTGATTTAAAGGTAGGGAAATTAATTAAATTCCTTAACTTTGGTAATTTAGTGTCATGATTTGGCAAGACAATGAATACAAATATGCATCTTGGAAGGATAAGCTTTTCTTTGGTATCATATAATATGTTATAATGTAGGAGACTCAGTTGCATTTCCATAATTTTGGTCTCCTAAGGACAAGATTTGAGCCAAGTAATGAATGGATCAACAATTGGTTATTATGGGAATTAATTTATCAATTTCATAACTTTGGCCTTTTAATGACATAGTTTGAGCAATGTATTGATTGAGTCATCAATGGGCAAAATGAATTGTAAAAGAATGGGGTCATCACATGTTGGCAATCTAGTGTCATGATTTGAGCAAGACTTTAAATGTCAATAACTTGGATTGAGTGGAATTGAATGGTGGCAAGAATTTGGGTCATACAATTGAATGGTCAATGACAATGTTTGGGCAATTGAATGTGTTAGTGAGGGAATTGAATAGTATGCCATGATTTGAGTTAGACACTTAAATATCATTGAATGACTAACATGGTTTGGGGCAAGATAAATTTTCGGGTCTTCACAGCAGCCCAAAGCTTTCCACGTGATCTTAAATATCTAAGTCAAAGTCTACTGTGCTCAAAGAAAAACACTCAACACTTCATTGTTATATCTATCTTTTGTGATACAGAGTGTTTCGAAATCACTGTAATATTCGGACTTAGTTCTGAATCTTTGTGAAGCTTTGTGAATCTGTATGAACCTGGAGTTTAGGCTATGTGTGATATTAGTCTAAGTGAGTTGTATATTTTCTAGTGTAAACCAACTTTTTATAGTGAATCATTCCTACAAAGGAAAAATGAGAGAAGTATAAACGTTGTGCTATGAACTTCCAGAAACAAGCCTTGTGTCATTTACTTTCTGCACCTTTTACTTGTTGCTTATACTTTGATATTATTTTTCGTTTCTCAAGATCGGTAGACTCCTTTCGCACTAATTATTTTAGTAGTCTACTTTCTTGTATTTGATTGAGACTCTACTATAGTACTTAGCAAGTCTGTTGTTCGCTGATAAATTCGATTTGAGCTCGTGTTTATTCAACTCCCATTCTAAACACAACTTCGATCCTAACATGAATAATTAAGAAGGTTTTAAAATAAATTAATAAATAGCAAACAGAGCAGAATGACATGAGATGCAGGCGTCGACTACCACAATATTATACTCACAATAGTTTTTCAAAATTTAAATATAATTTTTTTTTGGAGTAACAATTGGCTGGACTATGCTTAAATAGATTTTCATATTGGTATCATAAGGTGAAATACTTTTCAAATCAGTCCACTAAAAAAAACAGATGATATAAAATCCATTTTCTGGTAAAATGACAAATATAGCCCTACGTGCACCAACTTATATTCGTCGTTCAACAACATTGGTGTAAGTTACAGAAATGAAATCACGATGAGAAATAAACAGCAAAGAAATGAAACCATAAATGAAATCTGCCATATTCATCGTTCATCATCAAAGAGGAAGGAAAAATATCGATCGGAAATGAAATCGCGATCACTAATAAATTGATTCGAAGAAGAATAAGGAATCTCAATCGGATATGAAATCTCGATTAGAAATAAACTGATTCAATTGTGTAGAATGTTGCCCAGGTGCGGAAACATGAGATAGAAATAACGAAAATGAAGAATATAATGGACACCACAATTTACGTGAAAAACCTCTAAAAGTTATTAGGGTAAAAACTATGGGCAAGATGAAAAGATTCCACTATAATATTTGTAGGTTACAACCTCTCGCTATCTTTCAAAGAGACTTAACACTCTCAATATAGGAGAAAATACCTAACCAACTGTTATAGAACAAAGCACTCAATGCTATTACATGAGATGAGAGAAAAGACTAGATCTTTGGAGATTTCGGGATGGATTGGAATGGCAAGAAATGCATCTATTTATAGGTGCATTTCTTGGTATGAACACATCCATGATAACACAAATATTCAACCATCTTAGGTTGCCAGACTCCATTGATTTTGGGTCAATTTTGCAACATGTTCCAAAATAGTGAGATGAAATTGAATCGAAAAAAAATGATGACATAAAGAACGACTCATTAGAACCATAAATCATATATATATAAATTATTAACAGAATGTGACAAACATGAAGGAAGAAAGAAAAACATAAAAATAGGCTTTCACATAATGTCATCAGACAACTGTGAGGATGCAAGAGAGGCACCGCTGATCAGAGCTATTTACATTGAAATTAGAAATTTTGGAAGAAATAACATTTTTGGAATCTGAAAGTATACGAGGTGACATGAAGCAGAAGATAAAAGTAGCACCTCGAAAATTCATGTTTCAAAATTTTTATTCTTCCCAATTGGTACACGAGAAATTTGATGTGGTTCATTGAACAGTATTCTGCATCTTTTCTAAGGGCATTGGTGCACGTAAAACTGAAGACGGTACACGTAATTTCTTCCCGCCTCGAGCGTGCACCGGTCACCCACATGCACTAGGTATAGATGCATGTAAAACCCTAACACACAGTGCCATACATGCACCATTAGCCAAAACACTGCAGAAAGAATTCCAAGACAACAAGCAAGTCAACAAACAAATTCAAAATCTGTACCGATGAACATAGCTGGAAATTTAATGAGATTGGCGATTACAAGAGGGGAAACAAATCCCTACAGGTGAGCATAGCTAAACATCTACTAGTGGTCAATTCAAAGACCTGCATTTGCCGGAACTCTCTTCGACAGCTCATCTCTCAATGGCTTCAGCCTTCTTCTTGGCATCCTTAGATGCTTTTCTCTCCTCATTGGATCCTCGAGGCCTCCTTTTGAGCCTCGTCCTTGCGCAATTTTTCAACTCTCTTCAACTCAATTTCCTCAATGTAGAGCTTCCTCATTTGCTTCACTTACGAGCGTAATCGTGGCGGAAGAATGCCAGTTGGGAGGCCGCCTCCTTAGAGGTTTCGAGGGGTTTCCAAGAGTTTATGTAGGTGGAGGGAGGATGGAACGCGTGGTTGCTGGTGTGTGGTTATCATGTACGCCCAAATTGTATCCCACTCAATCTATGGATTGATAACAAGAAAATAAAATATAGGGTTGTGAAGATTGAATTATACTAGCGAAATTCAATTTATACCCATCTTATTCCTAGTCAATCAGAAACCAGTGCTCAAAAAACTCTTATCAAATTATTAACCAAAACAACAGCAGTTAAGATTAATTCAATGATATCTTTCAAAACTACTGAGAATGATGACTCGAACCAATAAAAAAACACCAGCGGTTTAAATTAATTTAGCAAGCGTTTTCCCTAAGAATTTAATAACACAAAACAGCATGAAATAATCAATATTAGTTGCTTCTTTAATTAGCTTTAGATTGCATATAAGATTACTAGGTGGTCAATCCAACAATCATATCAAATAAAATTAGGAAAACTGATATATATTGAACAAAATTGATAAAAAAACCATGAATCTCACAAGTATTTAAAATCCAAAGGTATTGTATCCTTCACCTAAGAATTAAAAATGTTTAGCCACTCATTGCTTATCAAAAACAACCAAATCTATCCTAAAAAGCATAAACAAAAGTACAATAAAAAGTTATTAGAGAATTGCACGATTTTGGAGCGTCAATTCTGTCTTCGTGCCTTGGGATCTTCGAGTCTTCTTCAATAATTGAAAGAAAAATATAAAACTATGTCTAAGATATGATATCAACTCAGTTATGAGGTCCAAGCCTCAAATATATGGTAGGGGGGCTGAAAGGGTAGGTTAAAATCTTACAAAGATGGCAAAACATTGAGTTTCCTAATTTTCTCCGAGTGTTTGGCGCCCTAGGCGCTTGTATATCGGCGCCTTTGTGCCTATGTTTCTATCCCAAGGCTGAAATTTTGCCTGATAGGCACCTAAGGAGTGGCGCCTAGGGTGTCTGTCTATTGCCTGCTGCACCACAATTAAGTATATTGGCCATAACTTTCTCATACGATCTTTGTATACAACGAATTAGTTGTCCACACGAAGATAATAGAAAGTTCTTCAACTTTTCTATCTACTACGTTTCCAAAATATGGCTCGAACATAAGAAATTTGAGGAGAAACAAGTGACATGTGTCTTGGATTCCGATTTTCTTCTCTTCTCTTCAACTTTCTTCATTCTTCCATCGTTTTAGCTCGATTTCTTCACATGTTCCTACATATGACCAAATGTATGATTAGGAACCATAAACATCAAGTTAACCATATCATTGACAGTTAAGCGCATAAAACATTTCTATTTCTAGACACATCAAATTCCTTTATACCTGAACTTTACTCATCATCGAGTAAATCAGAATAAAACTATTTAATCTTTTTGTGGTTCATAGTTTCAAAATGAACAAACCGTCTCTTCACATTGGTGCCTCCACAATTGTAAACATGCATAGTTAAGAAAGGCATTGAAAAGCTAACAATGGAACACGTTCAATGCCTAGACATTTCATACTCAACAAAACAGCGAACGTGCGTGTGTGGTCATAATCAAGTATCAAGTACACATTATAGATCCAATCAATGCAAAACCCACAATAGCTCAAGTTGTACATTAACATAAGTATAAGCTCATTTCCATACACTTCTCCACTATCTTAGCCATTTGCAAATATAAATCAAGTAGGTCTTTATTAGCTTATAGTTTGGCCTATGTGTTGACTTATGAAAGAAATAGTAAGGTGTATCAAACAATAGAGTATAATGATATGCACAATAACAATATTAGCTTATCGTGTACTCTCAAATTAACCATTCTCAGTTAATAACAATATTAGCTTATAGTTTGGCCTAGGTGTTGACTATTACTATGAATTTAAAATCAAAAAGCTATGAATTAACTAATATGCGAGATTGAAAATAAGATGACTTAAATTATGAAAGAAAATCAATTATTGGCTTTCAATCAACTCTATTGAGGTTTATTATCTTAGTCGTCAATTCTCACAAAGAATTCAATTTGCATATGAATATCTGCCTTGGAAACCTAATTCATATCTCACGTTAATCGTAATTAGGTAGCCCACACGTTCTAGTCTAACCATTATCAATCAATCAAACAAATACACACGATTAGGATTAAAAGATAATAGCTTTTCGAACTAGTGAGAAAGACGAAGCTAGACAATATAATCCACGCATCAGTATTTAATCTAATTAAATGTTTTCCTTAAGAGTTTAACATCTCACACGTGCAAAATTATTAATCTTAGTTGCTTTATAGACCAAGCATTAGATTGCATACAAAATTAATAGGCGGTCAATCAAATAATTAACACACAACAATCTTACTAAAAAAGTATAGAAAAATAATAAGCAATCAAAATTGATAATTAAAAATATGAATTACATAAGAATAATAAATCACATTTGTATTGTTTCCTAAACCAAGAATCAAAAAGAAGTTTAGCTACTCATAATAAAAGCAAAACACCCAAAATTTAATCCTAGAAAGCATAAAAACAAACAAAAAAAAACTATGTAGATCGTCATTTGTCGAGGTTGTCACTGCCCGCATTCGCTTCGATCTTCTTAGCCGCCTTCAAAATCGTGATGGAATATCAAATCTAGGTCTAAAATCTGATATTTGGGGTATGAAAAGGTGTATGGAAGGTCTGGATTTCGTGGGGGTATAAATAGGATGAGAATGAATGAGTTAGAATCCTAATAGGAATGAAAGAAATCAAGTCTTTTATTTTTTTTCCGTAATTGCCTGACGATCAATCGGTCCGTGGCTACCAATCGATCGATAGCTCTTAATTTTTTGTCTTCAACGTTCACACTTCACCGATCGATCGGGAGCTAGGACCGATCGATCGATCAGACTCTTTCAAATTTTCTTCAAATTTTCGCCTCCGTCTTCGATTCCTGTTGATTTGTAGTCCATTCATTGATCTTAATTTATCGTTGTTAGCTCTTTTTCTTCGCTTCCATTTAAATTCAAGCAAATATACGATTATGTTGCATATGTATCAATTTATCTATCAAAACATACCAAATTGTAGGTAATTAAACGCACCAAATGTATCTATTTCAATGCACATCCTTTACTTCTTGCATGATTTTTTCAAACCTTGTATCTTTTTGAAAGGCATATTTCAATCAATTTTCTCTTTTGGGCAATGGCTCCCTTTGGAGACATTTTTTTTTTCTATTTTTCTCGAGACATCTCCTTTCCTTTCATGTATCTCATTCTTTTGACAATAAATCTCAGAATATATAATACAAGTACATGTGAACGAAACACATCATACTCCCTTCAAAGATATGATAAAATTATATTTATGACCATTAGAGAAGATGATAAGCTAGTTAAAGAATGTCGAATGATGGTCTTTTGTATGCTTAATATACAACCATTCTTTTGCACTAAATCTCAAAAGGATATTATGGTTGATTTTGTTTACATGATAGGCTTGAAATGCTCAAACACATAAAAATCGCATATATCATTTTCATGTTTGCAAGTAGTCTAGATATACGCCTCAAAGAATATGAAGCTAAGTTGTAGAATCGAGCGCTTACCGCTTTACCAATAACTATAGTTAAGGGTAATGGCACAACATCAAACTTTTCAACCATACACTGGCACAAGCTCCACGTGTTCGACCGATCACAAAACAGAGGTAATTGTTGAACCCCAACAGTCCACCCCCCAATAATTGCACTCTCTGCAACTCATGAGAATAGAACACGCGACCTTGGTTCTGATACCAATTGTATGATCGAGCGGTTACCGCTTTACCAATAACTATAGTTAATGGTAATGGCTCAACATCAATCTTTTCAACCATACACTGACATAAGCGCCACGTGTTCGACCGATCACAAAGCAGAGGCAATTGTTGAACCCCAACATAAGTTCTAGCATATATCGGAGATTTCCTAATATTACAACAAAATTCACATAACTTTTACTACGTTATGTACACTTCACAAAATCGTGACAATTTCATGCTCAAATATTCAACCACTATGTCAAAGTACAATTTGCATTTAGAGTTCGAAGTGTTCCAAGGTTAATAATTCACCTATTTTCTAGACATGCATGATATTGGTTAGGTATCATCATGGAATAATGATTCAAAAGTCCATGTCATAATTAAATATGAGCTCAAAATCTTTCACATTTTTCGATTTTTGTGGTTTTTTGTAATAAGAAAGCTATAAACTAATTAATTCCCTCCCACATACCTAAATCTTACATTCAACGTAAGACAAAAATATAAGAAAAGAGAAAAATTAAACTAAGAAAGTAATAAAAATATACGGAAAACTAACTTCCATTGGATTGCCTCCCAAGCAGCACATCTGTTTATCATCGGTGGCCCGATGCCAATCCATTGATCATGGTGGTTAATGCAGGGTCGCCCTCTTTCCCCATCCACCTAAGTATTTCCTTGACTGGTCGAAACTTTGGCCTATTCGCCTTGTTCTTCTTTGAGATGTCAATCTTGTGACTTGCTCCTCCTCATCCAATTGGTGATTGGTTTGGTTGATCTGGAGGGAGTCTCAATGAAACTGTTGAATCCTGCAAATGGGGAAGGAGGGGGAGACAATATCAGGAATAGATAAAGCAACATGTGTGTGTAAAGTATCACTAAAATTCAAACTTGTACCTCCTTTGTCAACAATACTTTCATTAGCCTTCTCCAAGTCACACAAATCATTGATTTCAAAATCATCTTGTGGCAAGTGCTCATTATGTCAATAGTGCAACTAGTGTGTGTAGCACAAGGCAATTTCATGATATCATAAATATGAAACTTAGCAACTTCACCATCAAAATTCCATAGTTAAAGTACCATTTTTGACATCTATGATAGATTTAAAAGTTTTTTTAAGAATGGTCCCCCTAGTAAAATGGGACTATTTAGATCATAATTTTCCATGTCTAGGATATAGAAATCAGCAGGGAAGACTGGACTCTCTGCAAGCACAAGGATAACTTTTATCACTCCCCTAGGACGAACAATTTGACCTATCAGCTAATTGCATCATAACTCTAGTTAGGTTCAAAGCACAAGTTTCAAAGATGCATAAATTGAAATAAGGCATTACATTTATGGATGCTACTAGGTCTAGCATGATCTTTTCGATTTTGATTTTGCCTGTCATGTAAGTAGACCCGACCAAGGGTCATCATCGACCCTGAATCGGCCCGTGGTCAACGGTTCGAAGGGTCAGACCCGTAATCGGCCCGTCTATAGAATGGCCGGTTAAGGGTCATAATTTTGCTAACCTGTGAACCGTCGGTTAACCGGCGGTTCAAGGGTTATCTTAAATTATTGTATTTTTTATTTTAAAATATATGATATGGTGTAGATTTGAACTCATGACCTCAAAGTTGAATAATTAGCTTCAACCAGTAAACTAAAAAGAGCATTGCTGATCTAAATATAATGTTATAATTTATATATATTAGCCAACAAATATATCTTACCTATTTTAATTATCCGAGCTTTAATTTATTTCACGTTATTTTATATTAATTCATGGATGAAAACACATTCAAACACATTTTTACACTTTATTTCAAATTTTAATAATTTTGTAAAAAAATAAGTGTCAAACCGTAACCGTAACCGTTGGTTAACCGTAAGCGGAACCGGAACCATAACCGGCAGTAACCGTAACCGAATCGTCAATGAAGGTTAAGGTTAATGGTCGATTTTTTTGAACCGTCGAACCAACAGTGTTGAACTGTGGTCGGTTATACATGCAAGGGATGAAAAACATACCTGGGTCCTTGCATTTTGTGGGAATGTTTCTTTGGATGACTGTAGAAACATTCTCACATGATTCGTTCTTATGGCATACCTTCCGTTTTCGACTCCTCTTTGCATTACACAGTTCCTTTAAAAATATAGCATATCGAGGTACTTGCTTAATAGTATCAAGTAATGGAATGTTTACATCGCATCGTAAAAAAATGTCGTAGAGTTTCTTGATGCCCACGTCCTTATATTCCCCTTCAAAGTCACGGGAATGGGGATATATGTTTATATTCAGATAAACTAGGGAACTCACGCTTTGGTACCTCATCTTCCATGGGTTTTTTGCTACCCCTCTCTTCATCTTGTTTTGTGGCGTCAGTACCACATTCTCCGTGTCTCCATTTCCTTACTACTCCTCAATGTGATTGCACTCACATTCTCTCTTGGATTCACTATTGTTTGGGAGGGTAGGTTGTTTGACCTTTATGTTTCCAGTCTACTGATTGTTGTACTTGATTATTCAAGTTTTGAATGATCATCCTCGTTTCCTGTTGAAATTGTAAATTGTTCTTAGCAAGATCTTTAAAAAGATTCTAAAACTCACCCGGGGTAGAGACTTGAGGGGCTTGTTTTCTCTCTTGAAATGTCGGTTGATATGGTTTGGAGGATTTTGTTGCATCTGAGGTGGAACATGATTCATAAATTGACTTCCATAACTTATGTTTGGGTGATCTCTCCAGCCGGGTATGTGCTTGAACATGGGTTCATAAATTGCAGTATTGACTTTTTGTTTTTTTATATCTCAAATACAAATTCACTTTAAATGAAAAGTATTTATTTTATCATACAGCCCTTTTCCAATAAGAAGCTATCCAGAATATATCGAAATTTTTTTTACTATGCTTCTTGAATTGTAGATTTTTTATATGTTTTCTCGTTCATTCTAATCTGAGGAATTTATAAAGAGTTTATATATATATATATATTATTGTTCCTAAATTAAGTTAAACTCTCAGTTGATTTAAAATAATCATGTGGCCACCAAGAAGCGCCAACTCAAGGCTAACGAAATGGTCAAGTCAATAAATGAAAGTTGAAAATAAAATAAATAATTAAATTAAAAGATATTTTATTAAGCAAGAAAATGTCCAAACAAAAGATATGACTTTAACATTCGGACATAATAATAAAAAAATATTTTTATTTTTCAAATAAAATCCTTCTACTTGGTTTAGTTTTTTTAAGATCTAATCAAGCCTCACTCATTTTCAAAGAAAAACTTTTTTTAAAAGTGTTTTTAAAAACTATTTCTCCTTCCAATACACCTAAAATAATAAAAGTATGTGCATCAATAATAATAATAATAATGCTAATAATAATAATAATAATAAAAGTATGACACCCTAGCTCATAGCCCGGTTGATAAAAGCTCACTCACTTTTTGAGGAATACTCGTTTTCGAATCCTGTGTTGTCTAAAAAAAATCTTTAGCTCCCCTATAAAAAATAAAAATAAAAAAGTATGACACAATAATTAAAAATATTGACACTGATATGTCCAACATATGAATTGCAGCTCATGAGAATACTGTCGATAGAATGAGCACATTGTGTCTCCACTCCAACTCTTATAAATAAAGAAAATAGGAACTAATTGTATATTCCAAGGCAAGGCCATCCTGGAGGGTTCACCTAAGAACACAAGTGAATTCTGGAGTTCAAGCATCTTCAATTCCCCTGTGTTCTCAGGTCACCCGTCCGGGCCAACCTATGTCGTTTGCTCCGGTAATATGCATTTTGTCATTCCTTGAAATATATAATTGGTAAAAAAACTCATGAGAAAAAGAAAAACTTAATTCTTGTGATTTTAAAATATCGCTAAAAAAACTCTTGTTCCCGCAGATAATGCGTTTTATACGAGTTTTTTTGTTGTGTATCTGTATGATTTTCCGATCAGTTTACTCGCCCAATGACTCGAACACCTTCTTGGATCTTGGTAAGTTAAATTTGAAGGTCGACTTTGTTTTAGATGTTTTAAGAGAATTATATATTAATAAAGAGCTATCTGCCAAATTTATATTTCTCACATATACCAAATAATCAAGAGGAAGTTTTGAATTTATTATGTTAAAAAGACATGTTTGTTTGAGTCATTAAGGGTGACAAGGCATAGGGCTGGGATCGGGTGTCGGATATTTCGGGGGTCGGGTGCCTAAAATTTCGGGTACCTCTAAGAATTACCCGATTCCCGAAATTCGGGTATCGGGTACTTGAATTTATAGTTTTCCTATTTTTCCTATTTTCATTTCTTTTAAAAATAAAAAAATAAAATAAAATAAAAAAAGAAAACCCAATCGGGTACCTAATTCCCAATCGGGGTCTAATACAATACCCGATTCCCGATCGGAATACTCGGGTCGGGAATCGGGTATTAACCCGATACCTGATTTTTTCAGAATTGCCATTCCGATCGTTTCAGATCAGGTATTAGGATACCTGACCTGAGCGTCCACCCTTATAAAAGGTATACAAAAAAGAGCGCACTATGTGTTTAGTAATACTCTTAAGACATCGTTTGATACAATGAATGAAATGCGATAAAAGATGGATGAATGATTAAAAATTATGACATATCTCAGCCACCTATGTATTTAACAAGGGTCAAATGCATTTTACCATCTGTGGCTCTGGCACAAATCACGTTTCAAATTCTTCTGACATTCATTACTTGAAGCTAGAATTGCTTAATATTTGTCATCAAATCAAAAATAAACTTGTAACAGTGAATATGTGTATATCAAGATCGAATCAGGTAATATTATTTGTAAACAAAATGTAAATAGGTAAACCAAAGTCATGAATCAAGAAAGATTTGCTAAAACCACATTTACAAAGACAATCAACTACTTCAATCCCGAAATCTTTCAAGCATGCGCCTCAGTTATGTCTTACGTTCGATCCCTCTATAAACTCAGAATTCAAGAAAGTCGTCTTATTTCAATTACTTTCATGTTAATGTAATTGTAGGAGGATTACCTGCAGGGCATCGTTGTCGACGGGGGCGTCTAGTTGTCTTTCCCCAACCCGTTACGCTTCTGTCCTCCAAACTAGAATCAATGTTGTTTAGTTGCTGCACCAGTGAAGTGCAAACTGTGCTTGGAATGATATTAGGGACTATTTCAATGACTGCTCGTCTCCTACCCCTAGCACTTCGGTTTCTGCTGCCGTTTCTTCTTGTCAATCCCGAATTCCAGTGATGGCCAGTAGCTCTCATCAGCCCTCCAAATGTATGAAGATCCTCAGTAACTTCATGCCTTGACAATGATGTTAGACCGGGAAGTATGTCCCTTTGAAAGTCCCTTCGTTGTCTTCCTCTCCTCGACTGACCCCTACGAGTTCTGGTGGCTAACGACGTATTGACTCCCATGTCCTCTATCTGGCCTTCGGGAACAAAGGGTCTAGGCATGTAGTCATCTTCTTTAGTTTCTACGAGTTGCAATGTCATGGCCTCAAATTTGTCAATCTCCTCGGACAAACCTTGCAGTGGGGAACCATCTATGGTTCTTGATTCTTTCCTGGATTTACACTCAAACTCAATAGCACACAAGGACATGGTATCGACAAACCAGAGGAGCGAATCTGCCAAGGAAGCTTCAGACGTACAGCGATTGTTGTTCTCTGTCTCGATATTTGGACAAAATGACGAGATGGAAATTAATGTATCTGCTGCATTTCGAAGAACCTCAGCCTGAGTTTGTTCCACTTTCATTTCTAACGAGTGTAATGATGAGATGTCGGGAAGATTTTCTTTGGATGGCATGTCGTCATCGTCGCTCTCCAGGAACACGGGAGCTTCCAAATCTATCTCCTCTGTTACCTTAACACTGTTGCTCTGGATTTCGTTCGAAGGGACCGGAGGATCTTCACAATCACTAATACAAGAGTTCAAATCAATGTAGCAAGTACCTAGTATACTCTTTTCCACCTGTAGTTCTTCATTAGCTATCAGCTCCTCCGGCTCATAAGCTAGATTTATGTCAATTATTCTGCCCTTCCTTTTGTTATTTTTGTAGGAAGGGAAATCAATAATGGTCGAGGAGGAAACAAGAGACGATGGCCCATGTTTTGGAGCAACAGTGTCAACAACTGGAAACCCAAGAATTTTCTGAACACTTTGAGTCTCAACAATATCCTTTTTCCCTACAATCCCACAATTATTTGAAGCCAAGATAACTGATGGGTTGTATGGTTGATTAAGATCTCTAACTGCTTCCTGGTTACAACACAAAGAAGGGAAGCTTGAGCCTCCTTCATTGCTATTAGTTGGCTTAGGTCTAAGCCAAGGCAGCGCCGACAAATGATCTTCATGCTTACTTTTTCCATCTTTTGTACTGAAATCTTGCCGGCCCAATGGCTCATTCGATGAACTCGATACTACCTCATTCAAGTTAATATCAAGTACAGGCTTTGAGTCAATATGACAGGATCCCTTTGCAAAAATCCCGAACCTATGATTAATCGAATGGTCAGATACTACTTTATCACCCTGACTGCAGTTAAGATAACCAAAGCCAGCTGATGACAAGTGAGACTGTAGTTCTTTGGATCCTGAGGCAGACCCATGAGAAAACCCATTTCTCATTTTTTGTTCGTTTCTCAAACCTGCATTGGATCTACAACTATCATTTGCTTTCCACTTTCCACCAAAGGGTTCCTGGATTAAAGGCGATCCGTATGTGTTTAGCTGTTGAAAGCTACTTTTTGGCTTCGCCAAAGATGAGATGGAATGAGCCAGTGAGCCGGTAAAACGAGGGGAACTAAAGAATGGGTGTGAATTCTGAGAAGCAACAAGTGGTTCCAAGTGGCTATTAAACTCACCACAGTGGGATCCATCTCTCCACAGATTTTCCTTACTACTATAGACATTGGAATATGTTCCAGAAGCATGATGAAGCTGGTTCAGCGTAGCTTGAACCGGATGGCAATGCATAGGCAACTTATCTCGTGCAAGACAATGACTCTTGAAGCCAAGGTTATTACTAGATCCTGAGAGCAGAAACATAACAACTAGAAGCTAATTACTTTACTGAATAAAAAGAAGGACTTTTGATTATATACGCCGACTTCAAGCAAGCATGGATTTGAATGAAATAAACACGAGGAAAGTGATTAATAGAACAAAAAATAACAAGAAAATCTATCAAACCTTTACCCGCTTCGTACACGTGGGATAACCATTCCCTCTTGTTAGTTTCACTTTCAACAGCCGAATTCATCAAAAAACCATTGGAGGAAGTATTACCATGGAAATCAACCGGTAATGGAGTCATTGATTCTTCAATCTTAACGGGTTCGTTTAAATCGGCCAACCCAACTGAGCTCCTCAAACAAGAATCAGAGGCAGAAGAATCTATTGGACAATTAGCCTTCACTCCAGCATGACTTCTGAGGAAACTATTTTCAGGTTCAGTTCTTCCATTTCTCGATATGCCAGCTACTTTGTACTCCCGTAAGTTTTCCCCTTCTTCAGAATCGACATACTCTTCAGCCGGAAGTTGAAGATCAAACAACTTCCTCCTTACCTTCAAAGGCCTTGTACCCAATGTTTCACGGTCCTTTGAAGTTGATCTGTTTGGGACCAGAAAATGGCTCGTCTGATTTTCTTTTGCTGTGGTGCAACTCATGGGAGAAGTAACAATCTCAACTCCCGAAATTGAAGTTCTACCATGACCAGAATTTGACAAAGGAAATCCAGCCATATGGGATTTACGAGCATCAACAGATGGCATTTGAAATCCATGAAGACTTGATGATGATGATGGTTCTATTGATGCTCGTTGTCTATGTAATTCTTTCCTTTGGCCTTCTTCCATCATATCTCTTTGAATTCTGTAAATACGGTGGAGTTCGTATACCTAGATGCCAAAGAACATCAAGAAATTAGTTTTGCATGTATTTGTTAGAAGCCACTTTTCCCAAAACTTCGAGCTCAAGTACTTTTACTTTAATATGCCCCACGTGTGTACGTGGAAGCCCGCTTAGACCCGAGAATATTAGCCCGACACGTGCACGCTTGTCAGGAATTCGGTGATAAAGGTCATCCAAAACCAGATTAATAAAAATATCTTCATTTTTTAGCCACCAGCTTATTGAATATGTGATCTCTAGCTCTGATACTGTATTAGAAACCAAATGGGAGGTGGTCCAACAATAGTAGTCATATGTTAAATGTATCCGCAAAACTAGAGGAATGATAGATTTACTCAATTTTGAATTTGGAATTTTCTATGAAAAGAAATGTTGAATAAATGACACTGATCACCTGATTTCTAAAAACAGTCTCATGTTCGATCATTTGCTGCTTTAATGCATCCTTGTCATTCTCCGGATAACCATTTATTGCAGTTTTTCCATTTATTGCAGTTTTTGGCATGAACCCGTGGCAATACTGCCCATTTGCTACAGTCTTGTCTCCGTTAAATAGGGGCCAGTCACTACTGATTAGATCCTCGTTAAGATCTCTCATGGAATAATATCCTGGAAAGTAGCTTTTGCAATGTACTTGTGTTCCCATTCCTGTGAGCAATATATTCAGAATTCCACAAAGCCGCGTGACATTATACGTTCAATTTAGTAACTTGTCATCAACTTCATGTTCGGAATTGTTGAACATAAAAAAGAAATATAGACACACAAGTAGTCTATCATGTTCTTGACTCCTGAAATGACAAAGCAATGGAATGAAACGAGTTGGACAACAGAGATGGGATTGAATAGCAATGAGAAAAATATCACATTTCGAAAGATTCGAGATAGGATAAACAAGTAAGACAATACAAATATCATCTTTTGTCCCCGGAATTAAAAGAAAGGAGCTTTGGCATTATTAATTAGGAAATAATCAATGCATAGGAAACTAGTAAAACAGCACGCACAGAATCACACACTGTACTTCACAATTCAAGTTCTTCAGTAAGAAACTAAGAATTCCAAATCTATTCATTACAGATTTTCAAGGAAAAAGTAGTAGAGACAAACGAATGTAAATTAACTTCAAGTGCTCCTACGAACTATTGAATGTGGACCAAGCACCAATTTATCCATGAAAGAGGACACTTTTTATCTCCTCAAGAAAGGCGAAGGTTATTGGAAACTTATTTTCTTATCACCGCTGGCAAATTCTTGAAACAATACATGCGAGAGAACCTTTTTTTCGTTTAAATCAATACAGCACGAGTAAATTATAGGTAAGTAAATGCCAAAAAGTTAGTTATACACCAATGCATCCAAGACGCATATACTAACTTCTCAGTCTCTGAGGATTGAATGACAGTTTTCATCATATTCTCCGTGTAAACAACATTAGAGAAAACTTCTACTGTGTAGTTAAGATTTAAGAAAGCATCAAAATAGCATCTCATAAAGCGCGGTTGGACATTGGATTGAGTAATCTAAAAACCATGGCTATAAAATGTCATGGACAGTCACATGTGTCTAGAGGATGCATGGGGTAAAGACATCCTTTTCCAGAGAATTTCAAAGAAACTTCCATGTTGTTTTATCAAAAAAAATTAACACTCGCATGCTCAACATGGCCTGAACTCTAGACTTGTGCAATGAAATCCCAACAGCTCCACAATCGGAATATTTGATTGGCCACCAAAGCACTTTTAAATCACATCAAAGCTCCAAATCCATAAGTATATCGGGTGCGGGATATTACATATTAGTGATTTTCCTCTAGTTTAATAACAAATAAAGTCACTGGCATTGATAAGAAAAATAGATTTTTGCGACTAGCGATGCGCCAAAAGAACAGCGTAACAAACCTTAGAAAACTATCTGGTACAAGGTTGTTCTGTCACCTAGAAAAAAGCCATGTGCCTCGCACATAAATTCGAGCAATAGCAAGTTGAACGGGGTTGTATGCTTTTTATGAACGAAAATGATCATGTACTTCAGGAAACCAGAGCAATTCAAACAAATAATCAAAGCACACATCCTTCAACTAATACAATTACAATCACAACATATTATCCGGAATGCACAATCAGAAGATCAAATATAACCAACAAAGATAAATAAAGGAAAAGTTTTTTAGTAGCCAACACCAAACAAAATTGCCTATATTTTCCATGATAATATGAATAAACAGAAGAATAACCTAAATGAATGATCAGACATCAAAACCAAAAGATATAATCAAAATAATTTAAATGAACTGCAATGAGCAAGTAATTTCAGTGAAACAAATTATACATAAAACTCAAGACCTACATTTACAAAACAATTGTAACTCAATTAATCAGATTATTAATCAAAATCTCAAATTAAAAGGGAATTTTCTTCTTCCCAAGTCAAAAACTAAGTAAATTTAAAAAAAAAAAAAAAACATAAAACAAAAGTAAAAAAGAATATAATTACCTCAAACCCACATTCTGGAAGCACCTCGGTCAAGAAACCCTCATGAATTGAATCATCCAAAAGTATTTCCAAGCAAATAAGACCTCAAAATCATTCGAAATTCAGATTCTTTTTTATGCTGTAACTTTAAAGAAAGGTAACAAAAGTAGTAAAAAATATATAGAAGCAGAAGGAACAAAAAAAAGATGCTAATAATTGTCAAATGAAACAAATAAACAATAAAGCGAGTGGTTTGGGAACTCCATTGAAGAAGCTCAGATCCTCATCAAATCAAACTTAGCTAAACATTGAAGAGTTCGATCTGCTGTGATAGAAAAAAAACTACACACACACATATATTTATAAAGAAAGAATTTTTGCAACTGTCTATATTTATTAGCAGCATTAATAATTATTATTTAATATTATAGATAGAGATCCCAGATAAGAAATCTTCACACAAACAAACGACCTTCCAAGAACATTGACATGATATTTGTCAACATCCGGTTTCTTTTTATTCTCTGCTATTTTCACGCACAGACACACACGGTGAAGGTTTTTGTATTTGTTTTAGCCATGGATGCACTGAAATAATTTCTGGGTTTTGGAGGATAAAACGAAAAATAAAAAAATGGAGCATTTGTATATTCTCCGATTTCTCTCTACCTTTCTTTCCAGCTTTTGGTACTGCATATATAAATGAAAAAATTAATTTCACAATATAAAACTGTCCACCTATATATCCATGTATGTATTTAAACGTAAACAGTACTATTTTCTCATCTTCCATTCCTTTTGTTTTCCCAAAAAAAAAAAAAAAAAAAAAAACTTCATACTATGAATTTGAATAAAAAATTTATTTATTTATATTTTTTATTATGGGGAGGGGAGTTTCTATTTTAAAATATATTTACAGATTCGAAGGTTAGCAATTTTGATACCAATGCGGGATGGATATCACTTGGTCATACTAAATTTGTTTTTTGCTCGAATAATTAATTAAAGATTTTTAAAGTTGACAGATTTTCCTTTTACTATATGTTTCATTGTTTAAGCTTTTATTCATTTAAAGCTAGTCTATGCACAATAAGAGATTATATTGATGGAAATATAAATATGGGAAAAGAGATGCTATCATATGCAATGTTTTCAATACCGGATCAAACATGAAATTGGTGTTTTTACTGGTTACAAATTATATCAGTTCGACCAGTTGAACTGGTTACAAATTATATCAGTTCGACCAGTTGAACCACTGGTTCAACCGGTGATGACGTCAGCATATATAATATCTATTTTATTTTTTGTAAAATACATATATCATATATTTGTTATAGTTCCAAGTTCTTCACAATACAAAAAAAATCATTACACCAACATTACATGTCAAACTTGAAAAATCAAATCAAACCAAATTTTCAACATAAAAGATAAACAATAAACATCTAAAAAAACAACAAGCAATACCCAAAAAGAACAATATCTCAAAATCATAAGAAAAAAATTAAAAAAATTATGAAATAATTCACCTATTTTATAATTTACGAGAAACTAAACATATTTATATATAATATATAAGAAATATTTATGAAATTATATGGATTTTTTTATATATACATAAATAATATTTTTTATTTATTTCAATAACAATAAATTATATATAACATATATTTGTTCTAAAAATTAGAGTTATAATTTTAACAAAAATAAAAAAAATTAAAATTTTTTAAAAGAAAGAAACATGAAGAACCAGCTGGTTCAACCTGTCTTGATCAGTTGAACTGATTTTTTGACCGGTTCAATCCGGTTCCACTGATTTTTTAGCAATGTGGTTTTATCTGGTCAACCGGACCGGATCAGACATATGTTACCAGTTAACCCGATTGAACCGGTAAGTTCGATCCGATTTTCAAAACACAGATCATATGAGCATTGCCCCAATAATATATCCAGTTGTCAAGAAATAATTTGGGGTATGTGGAAACTAATATCCAAATTAATTATTGGTCATCGAATCTAATATTTGAGTACTGCATATATGCTAATCGAGAGGGTGAGACGATCCAATAAAATTTGAGGAGTTAAACTTGAGTTTTTTCAAGAATCAAATAAAAAAATTAATTTGAAAATCTATTTTCTTACTACCTATTGTATAATTCAATGTGAGAGTGGAAAATTGGAATAAATACGAAAATATTCTTTTGAGAAGAAAATGGCATTTTCTAAAATCAATTATGGAATCCCAAAGGGAGCAATAATTGATTCAACAAAAGAAAGAGAGAGAACATATGCATTTATATAGAATAGACCAAGTAAATACATCTAATTTGTTTAAAATAAAAAACACTATTCTGTATTTAATTTTTAAAACATAATTATCTTTATTTTTAAAATTTAACCACTACATCTGTATTTTTTGTACTTTATAATAAGTTAGTTATTGTATTTTGAAGATCTTGTATATTTACTTTTAATTAATTAACTAATAATAAGGAATAAATTGCTTTTTTTTTTTAGTTGGGCGAAGGGGCTAATCAATTTTTATGTATTAAGCGTGCTCGAATTTGAGTCTGTTCAAAGTGACTCTGAGCTATTATCCATCCCGAACAGTTTTTTTAAAAATAGGACCGGACATGAAACTTGTGCTCTTACTAGTTACAGCTTCGATCGGTTAAATCTGCTGAATCACTGGTTCAACCGGTGATGATGTCGGCATTATGTAATGTCCAGCTTAAGTTCTGTAAAATATATATGTCATGTATTTGCTATAGTTTCAAATTGTTCACAATAAAACAAATATCATTACATCAACATAACATGTTAAACTTAAAAAAATCAAATAAAATCAAATGTCCAACATAAACGAAAACAAGCAATGCCAAAAAATAATGCCCCAAAATCATAAGAAATAATTTAAACAAATTATGAAATAATTCACATATTTTATAATTTTCGATAAACTAAGCATATTTATGTATAATATACAAGGCACCTTTATGAAATTTAATAGATTTTTTGATACATATATAAATATTACTTTATAATTATTTAAATAACAATAAATTACATATTATATATTTTTGTTCTAAAAAATTTGATTTATAATTCTAAAAAAATAAAAAAATTAAAATTTAAAAAAAAAAAAAAGAAAAATGAAGAAACAGCTGGTTCAACGATTGATCGGTTCACCGATTGGATCTATTTTTGACAGGTTTATTCAGGTTCTTACCGATTTTTTAGCATGATAGTTTTAGAGGGTCAATTAGATAGGATCAAATATCAATTATCGGTTGAATCGGTTGGTTCGATTTTTAAAACACTGATCCCGAGATGGTAGATGCTCAATTTGCCATTTTGAAATTCTATAAATGTGACACATAAGACATTTTTGTGGGTACCACATTGGATTCTGATAAGGTTTTACTTTTGAGTGTTATAGGGTTTGATTATATTTCTTAACTGACCACTGACTTTTAGTAAATTACAGGAAAGGGACTGATGCTTGATTGGGCCATCAGCTAAACCTCTATGCTCTCTAAATCAGTTGGCGATTTCTTATTGGCTGATCATAAAGATCTAAAATACTAATTATTATTTTTTTGATTTTTTTTCTACTGACGAAGGATTATGTGTCAAATGTGATCTAAACTCAAGTTTATCAAAAGTGAATATAACCTCTTATCCACACCGGAAGAGCTCGTCTCAAATACTTGTTACAGTCATTATCATTTGAAACTATATATACACAAAAGTATTCTCATTAAATTTATCAATATTATTTATCTATTCCTTTGTCCAAATTGAACCCAAAAAACATATCATCCAATAGCTAAAGATTATTATTTCATCTATCATTAATTATTCAATGTGTTGTGTTGCTTTCTTTTTGAATATCAAATTTGTGACTTAGATTCGATTAATACAAATATGAGGGAAAACAAAAGAGTTGGGGTCTTTGTTGAGTAAAGTGATTCTTTAATATTCATATTATTTTTATGTCAATGCAAGGTTATGATCCTTGCAAATTTATCCATTATTAGCATTTTATTTTTTAGTTTTAAATAAGCTTTGGATATCATTGACATCTCTGATAAAGATTGTTTTGAATGTAATTACTACCATGTTTAGTTTCTACTTACCATAACATCATGAGGTTTTGAGTGGACTAATTGCTCATTCCATTTGGAGTATCCGAATCCCGACTTGTCTAAACTAGTGAAACATTTCAGGTTAATAACGACTTTCCAAGTTGATGTCTCAAGAACATTTTATATTTTCCCAACTAAAACTGAACTAACTGAATAACATGATAGCGAGTTATTATTAATGAGCTCTCCGGAGTGACTGATGCCCTAGTCGAGCAGCAAACAACTCAATGAGTGAGAATTCAATTATTAAGATTAGTATCCTGACATCCCAAATCATACAATTGTATATAAGAGGAAGAGGAAACATTCACAAAGATCTTGGAATGTCTAGTTATGTTTTTTTGAAAGAAAAAAACAAGAAGAGGAAGAAGCAAATATCTAGGAAGAGTGTATTGTATCCTTAGAAACATGGTAATTCTTTTTACTTCTACCATAAAACAAAATCTCCAACCTATATTTACAAATACACCATTTATGTTTATATAAAATACCACATATATTGTTTTACCATTTACTTATGTTTTTGGAATTTTTGTCAAACATCTCCGGAGGGTTTAACCAGAAGAAATTTGGTGTCCTTCCAACGTATTTATTCATCTTTTAAAGTCATTTTTATCGGTCAACCATTTTTGTGAATTATCATGGATGGAAATATGTACGTGTTGTTTACACATGGTGGTGGCAAGTCTTATATCATAATATACTACCATATAGTATCAATAATCATTACTTATATTTCATAATATGTTGTTATAATTAAGGTTTGATTCTCATGAAATACAATAAGTATAATTATTGAAGGGATTGTAGAGAATCAATAATTGTCAGAGAGCGATTGGAACGTGACGATTACGCTGTTGTACGATTTAAAGTATTAGATTTGTATCTATATATATTTTAGTAAAAAGGGCAAACGTTTTTTATTCTATAATTTGTTTTAATTTTTTTTTTAAGTTGCTTATTAGAGTTGTACCATTATTAAGGAAAGACTTAAAAATAAATTAGATAAAACTTTGCTTGGATGTCACAAATATCTCATAATTTTAACTATTTATGACAAAGCTTGCTTATTTAATAATTTAAATGGATAATGCACTTGCATGTCATTATCAGCTAATTAATCACAAATCTTAGACCTTGGCAGATGATAAGGGTTTGCTAGTCAATTAAGTACTATTATTTCTAGATTTTTTTATTCTTATTTGTTTTTTTTATTTAGTCCCCACAATCTCTAGTCATTTTCATGGAAAATGTAAAATATGTGAAGCTTTCTTCTGAGTATTATATACGTAAAATTATTTTTTATGTGTTTATAATTATTTTTTGTGCACAATATTTAGGTATTAAGTATTATTTTATAAAATTTCAGGGATTAAACTAAAACTAAGAATTTAGAGATGATTTTTATAATATTTTTATAATTACTTGAAATAATTATTTTTTTGTTATTTTAGAACTTATAGTGTTTTATATTTTTTATTTTTAAAATTAAAGGTAATATTCTCATTTTGTGATTACACCGTTACACCATGATAATTAGTCCACACAATTTAGTGTGTTCTTCTCAAATGATGAGGGTGGTTTAACTAATTAATCCTGCTTCATCCTTTGTTCGCCTCGCGTTTTTAAACAGCCCCAAAAAAGTGCAGGGCCCGTGATTAATTCAAAATGGGAAGATGAAGTATCCTGAGCATTTAGGTGTGATATGTACTGGAATATGTACAGTAATCTTGGTTGGAAATTTTGTTTGACACAATTACCCTTATGATGTTTGAAACCCTACCATTAATTCCACAATTTTGAGCCGACACTCTCATTTTGTTTATCAGAGAAAGCTTCGAAAATGAATTTCCTGGAAGTTGAAGTCCAGTGGACTGATGAAATCAGTGTCGGTGAAGGTATTATTTATCTTCCTAATAATTTTCCAGCTCCCAATTTGTATGTTTTCTAATCTATTGTTTCAACCCACATTTGTATGAGTTTCTCGATTTTTTGTGTTTGCTTCGGAAATAACAATTATCTTTCTGTAATATGTATTACACAGTGACGAAAATTACATTATTCTTGTAGAAGATTCACAGTAGCAACAAAAAACGATTGAAGGCACTTGGATTTTGCTCCTCAACAGTTAATACAGCTGGTAAGAAAACTTACATCTCCTTTTTTATTACAGATCAATGAGTTTTTTTGTGAAATATTACTCTACTATTAATTAGGAAGAAATCTGTTTACATCACTTTTTTTATTCTTTTTGGTTGTCTAGTTGAACACTACATAGATAGTTTCACATATATATGAATTATGTTTGCCTTGAATGTATTCAGCAGGTAATATTCAAATTTGTGGCTCTTATTGGTTATAATTTTTTATCGAAATGAAGTAATGTGGTTAATCATATATGCTGATGAGTATGTTCATGCAGTTTTTTAATACTACAATTGTACCTAAGTTCCGTTAAATTTTTCTTTGTCCTTTAATAATGTGGCAAAAAAAGTTCTGTCACTTATGCAATGGTCAACGGCGATGAGTATATCGAAGATGTTTTAGTTGTATATCAAACGATCATCTGTTCATTTGTCTTCTTAACTCTTGTAACCCGGTACTACCAAAAGTTCATAGCATGTCGTAAGAGACGGCGCAATCACATAGATGATCCCTACAGCGCGGCAGCAAGATTATGCGCTCAATTAAACCACTTGCACAGAATAATCGAAGTTAGTGACATGCAGTGTGTTGTGAATTTGAGGATGTGTCGAAATGCATTTGGAAGACTATGTTATTTGGTAAGGCATATGGGTGGGGTTTTATATTCTAGATATATCAGAGTTGAGGAGAAGGTTGCGATGTTCTTGTCCATATTAGCGCATCATAAGAAGAATAGGATAATTGGTCATGACCATAAACGAAGTGTTCACATGTAAGTACTCACTTCGATGAAGTTCTTAGAGCCATTCTGATGCTACACCCAATATTTATTGTCAAGCCAATTCCCGTTGAAGAAAATTCCTCTCATGATACCTGGAAATGGTTCAAGGTATGTACGCTATTAGTACATCAAAATAATATGGGATTCATATACATATTTTTAATGAAAATTGATATATATCTACCATGTAAACAGGGTTGTCTTGGCGCATTGGATGGCACATATACACGTACCATTAACGGATAAGGCTAAGTATAGAACAAGGAAAGGGTCACTAGCGGTTAATGTATTGGGTGTTTGTGACCGTGATATGAAATTCGTTTATGCATTAGCAGGATGGGAAGGTTCGGCGGCAGATGCAAGGGTTCTTCGAGATGCTATAAATCGAGAAGATGGCTTGAAGATTCCGAGAGGTAATATAAATAAATCAGATTTAAACTTTACCACTTAGATATCGATAATAAGTTAATTTCTTGAACGCAATAATCTATTTTCCATTTGATTGCAAGAATTACTTACGGTTGATAATGATGACAGGGTGTTACTACCTATGCGACAACGGTTATGGAAATGTTGAAGGATTCTTAACCCCGTACAGGAGAACACGTTATCATATTAACGATTGGGTAAATTCTAGCAATGGACCACAGAATTATAAGGAAAATTTCAACTTCAAGCATTGTCATACACGCAATGTTATTGAAAAGGGCATTGGTTTACTAAAGAAACGATGGGCTGTATTGTGGAGTCCCACATTTTACCATATCAAAGTCCAAAACGTATGATCCTTGCATGCATTCTACTGCACAACTTTATCTGATCAGAAATGCCGGACGATCCACTTGAAGAAATTGAAGATGTAACCAATAGTTGTTTTGAAAATGCTGAAAATGATTACATTGAGACTATGGAGTCTTCTGTTGATTGGGATGTGTGGAGAGATAATTTAGCACTGTCGATTTATCATGCTTAGTTGGTTTATATTTGATACACTTGTATTTTTATTTTATTTGACATGACTCAAGCATGTGTTGTGAGATACTGATTTTTTATTTGTTGTTGATTACATGAATTTATTTCAGTGAATTATTTAATGTACATGTATATTTACATTTGTTATTGTGATTGTGTCATGCAATAGACTAAAGGCATATTTGTTTACTATCTTGTCAAACATTTATTTGTGACTTTCAGGAAATCGGATTACAGTAAAGTAAAGTCATGGATTTCGGAGCATCTAACAACATAGTTACTGGTAAAACCAAGAAATCTGACAAGAGTAAACGTGTTTGGAGTACACACGAAGAAGTCCTTATTCAAGCATTAAAAGTAGCAATAAAGGCGGGCTTCAAAAGTGATAATGGTTTTCGAGCTGGTTATTTGGGTTATCTGGAAGAAGCCATGAAGAAAACTTTCCCTAACACAGATCTGCGAGGTAACCCTCATATTAATTCAAAAATCCATGTGTGGAAGAAAACTCACGGAACACTAGTCACTTTACTTAGCCGAAGTGGTGTTGGCTGGAACGACACAGATAAAACTATTGATGCATCCAATAAAGCATCAGACTCTTTTATCAAGGTTGTTATCCTTAGCTTTATGTCATGTCGTGTGGTTAACTATTATTTCAGCATTATAATATTCGGAAATGTACATAACCACCATATTAATTAATTAATTACTATGTTAATTTGCTAATGCAGAGTGATAGTAACTCTCGTACGATGCGTTACAAGTCATGGCCATATTTCAGTGACTGGTGTGAAATATTCGAGAATGATCGTGCCACTGGAGAGTAAGCCGAGAGCTTTACAGCTGCTGTGCAAGCAGTTTTGAAGCTGAATAATGAGCCACCACCTGAAGAGAACGCTTTTAATTTTGATATGTTCCACGGGATCGAAGAAGCTGATGAATCACTATATATATCCAACCAACCATCGGTAAATGCTTCACGTAGCACAAAGGTAAGTGGAAAGAAACGCAAGCATAAGGAACTAAGTGAAGATATGTTCGTACAAGCCATTAATAATTTCACTGATAAATTGGTTGACAAACTTTCTGAGATCATAAGCAACCGTCATGGCCGCGATGATGACAAGTCAAATGGGAGTAAGGAAGTTTTTGATGCATTGGGTAGGATTCCAGAACTAACTATGAATGAGAGAGTTGTAGCTGCATCAATGTTAATGGATAAACCAAGTAGCTTACAATTATTCTTCAAGTCTTCCTGATATTGCTAGACTTTCCTTGGTTCGCTGGCTTCTGAATGCGGTTTGATTCGTTAGTCGTGATGTGGTAATTATGCAGCTGCTGAAGTCTTCCTCAAAACATTTACCAAGCTAATGATTATTTTGCACACTATGAAGTTATGCCGTGTATTTTGTTTGACGAAAATTATTAACATGTATTACAGTAGGTGCCGCTACATTTTGTGGACATGATGTATGGTTATTTTGGTGCACATCGTACAATACATTCATAATTATATAAATACAACATAGTCACAAACTCCCAACATCACAAAAGTTTCCATATCAAAATAAAACTCAGGAGTATATCAAAGAGTGTTCATGTCCTTAGTACTAGTATCAAGAGTAAACCCTAACATGGGTACTCCTCGGATAACGTCTCTGAAGTAGGCTCAATCTCTTGAAGAGGCTTAAGTTCCCTCAACTCTTCATCATTAGTATGATCAATCCCGTACTGAATCGTTCTGTTTCGATAAGCCAGCTGATAGTTATGACCAATATACCACAGCTGCTACAATCTGTCCGCAGTTGTTTCAGCTTTGCACCAGCAGACTCTTGTAGACATGTTTTCGTCATGTAAACCTCCGAATCAGGTATGCTAGCCTGAAATTCGACTCTTAGTAATTGAGTTGTCTATTCAACCATTTTCAAATCAGGTCGTTTTGATATATGAGCTATGAGATATGATTGATTTAGTTAGCAGCGCTCGGGGTCTACTGGTTCTGTCTGTTGGTCAAGTAGACATTTGCTTGTGTCTACTGGTCCAGTTTACTTCAACTCATTTCTTTGCTAATAATCAAGCTTCTAGTCATTATCAATTCACTGTCCACTTGATGAAATATGTTAACAACAATCCATATTCAATTGTTATTTCAAAGATATCGATAAAAAATAAGAAATAATTACAACTTAGAAAATCCATAGAATTTTATGAAAAAAGTTACAAATGTCTATAAATTTTTTTACAAAATTATTAACTCCACAAAAATGTATCACTTAAAAAAATCATTAAATTTCTACAATGAATACACCCCTTAGATTTATTAATTAAAATTTATCATATGCCATAATAGCTTTTCTTAAAAGTAATGATCGTGTTAATTAACCTCAAAATATAATATATTCATCCCCGTTTTGTTATTAAAATTAATGAAGGGTTATAATTTAATTTTTAATGTGATACACAATTTCTCAAATCAATGCTTGGTTCATGGATATGATAAGAGAATGATGAATAATAAGTGTGATAAATAGTTGATAAATAATATAGTGTGATAATGTATATAATGTTTGTAATGCATGATTACACAATGTATTATGATATATATTTTGTTTGGTATAGGTGATTGATTGATGATTAAATTTTAAAGTTAGATGAAATTCCTAAAATAACCCTCAAAACCCATACATATTATTATGATTTCTTCGAATACCTATCAAATGTTACTCTGAAATTCCCCTAAATTTCTCCCAACAACCCTAAATCGCAACCCACCTCTGTAATATTTTTTTGGGATAGAGCCACTCTTGAAGCCGTGAAGCCCAAAGCTCTGCGTGCTTTCCTCTGTTCTAGGTGAGAATCAATTCTTTATGGTGTAAATTTTGGATTTTGCCACCGAAAGTGTGAGCTGATATATCATGCAGCACTATGTATCCATTACTGAAATTTCTCAATATTCCGTTATTTTTGTTGCTTATCGATGGCCATTAAGCATTTTTTTAAAATTTATTATGAGATATATGCTGAAATGTGGTTCTTGTATATATATGTTTACTCTCAAATCTCAAATTTTGAAGATGCACAGTACATATGTTATGTATGCGTGTGTGTGTGTAATTATATACTAATTTCATTATTTTTTGAAAAAGATTTGTTATTTCATATTGCAAATGGAGAAAGTTAAATGGAGACTACACCACAGTGTTCATGTGGTCGTGGCTTATGATTTTACGCAAGGCAGGTGAGTTCTCAAGTCGTCCAGGAAGTTATTATTACACATGCCCAGCGCCATTGAATCATCCGAACAAATTTTATTGGTACGATGAGTACAACAAAACCAAGCCCCCTACTACAAAGGTTCCTTTTGTAGCAACAAATGTAGATCATGGTAACATAAGTGACGCTTATGTTCGTAGCAAAACTCCCTTGACCGAAACATCATCCATGCATCCTAGTTCTGCGTCCAACCATGATATTATGTCTAATGTTGATGAAATGGAAGCTACCAACTCTGTTGTGTAGCTTAACACTCAAATCGACCGTACTAAAAAATTGAAACGAAAGACAATTTCCACAGAAGAAATATGTTGTTGTTTTGGTTGCACTTGCTTATTGTTATGTCTTTTCCTCATGTTGGTTATACTAATAATCATTTCTAGTAATATTAAATAGGATGTAGATTTGTATGCATATTTTGTGGCTCATTGCGTACAGATGTAATGAGGTTTTAAATTTGCCAAGCATTTTGGATGTACAAGAAACTTATTAATTTTCGTGTAGCTGATATTTCGCTGAGACAACAATGTTTTGTAAAATGTCAATTTGACATTGGTATTAGCTATATTGGTATTAGTTGTTATGTTGTTTATTGGCAATACTTTATTAGCTCCCCACTTTTAGATTTTTCCTACATTTTTGAAATTTATATGTTGCTTTATTCAACTAGATTTATTTCTGGCTTCATTATTAATATATTTGACTGATTTTACAAATTGTTGTAACTGTCCATGTAACTAAATACATGCCTCAGTATATTAAATTTGTTGCCAGATTTGGGTCCAGTTGGTAGATAGATGCCACTGTGGAAACTGTAAATGCTTCGACTTAAATGTATACCAAATGCATATGACATGATTGAAATAGACCTACTCTTCAGTCCATGCAAATAAGCTGTAATGGCATTAAATTATCATATACACATGCAGTTGTGTAAAATAGTGCTCAATTTTCTCTTATTTAATGTTGCTTTAACCACTACAATGAGCACCACACAAATATTCCTGGTATTCCATGTTTTATGGTAGTCGGTCCAAACTTCTTCATTCAACATAATGAACAACGATAAAATGTCAGAAAGCAAGGAGACATCCTCACTACCTTCCATTAGCAGTAAGTATACTGAACTGTTTCCCTTATCTAACGGTATGAAAACATCTGGAAACGATGACAAAATCGATATCATATACATATCTTCTGATGATGAGGTTGAGCCACCTGACGAACCAACTCCTCTGAAGAATGCATCTTGTAACACACGTTGCTAAAACTAGTCCAAAGGATACACCACTTCAGTGTAAGACGGAGTCAAAGACGAACGTTATCGACTTCACCATAAACGAAGGTTTGTTGAATATTGGTCAGGTATTGGAGAATGGAACAAGCAATATTCCACAGCCACATGACATACCAAGTCCAGACACAACTTTGGTGGTTATTGATGACACTACAAGTGAGTCGAGCTACTGTCAAAGCTCACAATCTTCTAACTCACTCTCTAACTTGTAGAAGAACCAACTCATCTGAAGGATATGGTATTTGTTGAAGTTTTTGGAAGGTAGAATGGTGTTTTGTTGTTTTTGCATATGATATGTTGTATGAACTTCAGTGATTTGATCACACTACAAATGTGGAAGTATCAAAAAACTATATTGTCTTTATATTATTTTGGGTTACAGACGTAATATAATTTTAAATGTAAATTTCCATGTCATTACTGAGTAAGTATTTGTGTTATGATTTTTGGGGTCTTACAAGTATTGTGAAGTATTTTATGTGATTGTTAAAACACCACAGTGTAGTTCACTAAGTGTTTGATAAAATGCTTCAATCAAACTGTTTTTACATATTTTACTTGCAAATATTTAAAATGATACTCAAGTGGTTAATCGGTTATAGAGCTGGTTATGTTGAGTGTCTTCCACTTGGTTTTGAAACCGAACTCGATATAATCTCTCGTTGCATATTATTTCAAGAACACGAGCTATTGAAGCTCAAGTTGGTGGAACTCGGATGCAGATTGTCCACCCACCCCTGAATCGATCCTAACAAGTGGTATCAAGAGAGGGTTGTTCTTGGAAATCATTTTAATCGATTTTAGACGAAAATCTTTTAAAGAAAAATTTCTCATGAACACGGAATTATTTTCATAGTATAATTTTCAAAAAACTTGGTGTATCAAAATTTTTAGCATAAAATTCAATTTCATTCATTCATTTTGCACGAAATAATTTTAAAATCTAGTTTAAACATTCAAAATTTTCGTTCATATTGTCCAGATTTTATTTCTAAGTTTAAAAATGCATTTTTGAAAATTTCTAACAATTTTCGAAGTGTTGAGTTTTTTTGGTAGCTTGCACCGACTTTGGGAAAATTGACATAACTACTTGCTCTGATATCCAAATGACAAATCGTTTTTTGCATTGCAAACTAGACTTGTATATGATCGCAGCGGTATAGGTCTTGTACCTAATTCTTCATGAGGAAAAACAATTTGTTAGTTCAATTCGGACCAAGTGTGTTGCCGCAGAAAAGATGAAATTGACATTGTTGAGTTTTGTCAAGAAATTCAAGTATATTGTTAAGTATGTTGCACCCATCATCAAAAGAGATTATTTTTGTTCAAAATTATTGCATTGCATTTTTTTTATTTGTTGTAGCCTACACCATTTGATTCTCACTTGCTCAAATTTTCAAACCTTTTAAAATTAAGGGGGAGATTTAATTCAATCCTTTGGGGGAGAACATTTTATTTGTCTTTCTTTTTTATTCACACAAAAAGGGGGATAAATATGTTAAAATAAAAATATGGTTTCTTGTTACGCAATATTGTGCTTTAATGTTCATATGTTTATTCAAGTTTTGCGATCATAAAAAATGGGGAGATTGTTGATTTTGGAAACCCGAATAATCTTGGTTTTAATATTAACAAAACTGGTTATTATGTTGCTAACATATTTCATCAAGTGTGCAGAATAGATCATGATTAGGAGTTTGATGATTAGCAAAGAAATGAGTTGAAGTAAACTGGACCGGTAAACACAAGCAAAGGTTTACAGGACCAGTAGACACAACAAGTAGACCCTGAGCACCGTTGACTAAATCAATAATATCTCATAGCTCGAAAATCAAAACGACATGATTCAAAAGGGTTGGATAGACAACTCAATTTACTACAAGTCGTATTCCAGGCCAGCAGACCTGATTTCGAAGGTTTACAAGAAAAAAACATGTCTGCAAGAGTCTGTTGGTGCAAAGCTGAAACATCAGTTGACATATTGTAGCAGCTGTGGTATATTTCCCATAACTCTCAACTTGCTTATCAAAACGGAACGATTCTGTATGGGTTGAAAAGATAAGACAAAGTTCTACAAATCATCTTTAGAAGTCAAAGACTGAATCAGACTTTAAGATTACCTTATGCAATCCTCGTATTATGCAGATGAAATCAGTAGACTTACAACATGAGTATCACCTCGTATTTTGTAGGGTCTTCCTACCTTAACATCATTATAATCGCATATCATGGACTAATCATGCATTCATATCATCTTAGGGTTCCGGTTGTAGCTTTGAGCTAATAGAATTACAGGCCAAAAATAAAATTTCGAACTTAATAATTACATTCCCAAAAATGAATGCTAACATTATAGGTTTACACTACTCCTAGAGTAGAGACTATCAAAATCTTGTATCCTATATTCTTTCATGCTCCTTTTAGCTCACTGCCTCAACCCGACCGTTAGCCCTTCAGTCCAAAAGTGTACCTACAGGAACAACCCATCATGATCATATACATCATTACTTAACATCATAAGGTAATGTCATATAAATAAATGCATGAAAATAATCGTAACATATACTTCCTGGTTAATCGTATTAACCCACTTTGGTTGTCCCTGTTTCATAGTCATGCATACAATCATTAGTTCTTGACATAAATAATTAAAATCATACTTCACATATATGCTCATAATCCACAATGTTATTGAGAAATGGGGATGTTTCTGGTCTTGTTATGTCCGCGGAACAATTGGCCCCCTCGCTTCGACATATAGCGGTACTGTGATTACCCCTCGCTACACCTTGATAGCGGATGTAATCTCCTCGCTAGCTATGTCAGCGGTAAGTACCTTCCTCGCTTTCCCATAACAACTACCAGTACACTCAATCATTCTCAATAACATAGTTAAACACATACATCATCATCATATCATAAACATCATCATCTTATACTTACTCATCATGATCATCATCATGAACATCATATCATCTTCATTCATCATAACCATCATCATCATAAACTTACTTATCATAATCATCATCATACACATCATATCATCTTTACTTATCATAATCATCATCATAAACATCGTAAATACTTATGCAATCATTGCGTAGTCATAGTATAGAAATGTGTTACCGTTCGATGCCCGTACGTTTCTTACGTACCTTAATTCCAAAAGTGGAGAAGTTAGAGAACTTTATCTCCTTCATATTGTGGGTACCTGGGATGGTTCTACATAACCATACAAATCAATATTAGAAGCTAATTATAGTCCAATATCCAAAAATCCCACAAAAAAAATCAAAAACACATATTTTTACATCTCGCGATCGATCGCCGCCCAGGCTCGAAAGATCGCGAGATCGTACTGGACGTTGCTGAAAAATTCACATCTTGGCGATCGATCGCCATTTTTGGCGCGATCGATCGCCAGCCTTGCCGATCGATCGCCCAAAAGTGGCGATCGATCGCCAAATGGTTCTGGAGCCTACTGCTGGCTCGCGATCGATCGCCTGAAACGGGCGATCGATCGCCGATCCCTGTACATCGAAAAATCACCATTTTTACACTACATTTCTTCCCCATCTTCACCAACACTTTCACCAACAACCCAATAACATAAAAACACTTCAAACATTCACTTTACATCATTAAACAACAAAAAATCTTACACCCATCCAAAAATCACACCAACCCAAAATAAACACATTTCAAACAATCAAAACCCACTTCAAAATCAAACCAAACATTATTAAAACTTTAGGAAGGGTTCCATACCTCTTAAGGACTCTGTTAGGATCAGTCCGGAGTGTTTAGAGGAGGGGGTGAATGAACACTCCTTCTAAAATTTAATCCCTTGTGATTTCTTTCGGATTAGTGAAAGAAATCTGTTTCTTAATCAACTCCTTTATAGAACAGACCACTGAATGTATAAGTGCGGAACGGTCTGTTTATATTTGTAAGAGCGGCTCGATGGCTTTAATGAAAGAACAAGTGCAGAAAGATAAGAACACAGAATATGTTTCTGGAAGTTCGAAGGTGGTGTAATCCTTCTACGTCTCCCCTTCTTCCAATTAAGGAAGGTTTATACTAGAAGACTTTGATTTATACAATCCTGTTGTACAAACCTGATTCAGGCTGGATTTACCTCACTACCAGTCTGAAACTCCTAGTCACTCAATCTGTTCAGACACTCTCTGTCTGACAGTTACAATTTGTTTCTCACTTTTGTTTTTCAGTACAGAATACACAAGATGCGCACAGTGATCCGTAATGATCAAATATTACAAAGTAATCGTGCTTAAGAATAATTTCAGCTCGAGAGCTTCTGAGCTTGTAAGCTCGTGCTGTTTTTCTTTCTTGTGCGTTTTTCAATTTTTCAGACTCTATCTTGAGCTCTTATGTTGCATCCTTTTATAGTTGCATGTACCAACGACATTATTTCCCTTAATGTGCAACTCTTGACTCTGCTTAATCTCTGAGTAAGCTACAGTCTTCTTCTTCATGATACTTGCCGTTCTGGTTCATGCTTTCTGCGACTGTCAGGTAAGCTCTTCTTTGTCTTCTTACCTTTTATGGCAATTTTCAGTCTTTGGTCCTTTGTAGCATTAATTACGACATTAAATGCTACAATAAATAGCCGTTAATGATTCGGACTGAAGAGCCATTCTTTATGCATCCTTGACTGCTCTGATCTGATAAAGATTGGGATCGATCTGAAGCTTCGATCTAGTCAGTCTGATATCCATCGATCCGGTCTGATATGCTTTGTCATCATATCAGCTTGATCTGTTTTGGGCGATCAATCAGTCTGATTTCTCTCGATCCGGTCTGATATGTTTTGTCATTTTTAAAATCTCATCGATAAGGTTCGGAACTAACAAATTCCCCCTTTTTGATGATGACAAAACCTAGCTTCCAAGTCTTTTAACCAGTCTGATTAGAACTCTGAAGCGTATACTTTTGGATCGATTACTTCTTCTTGTTCAAAATAAATAACATTATTAAGTTGGATCGATTTCCTTTTATTATTAAGCCTTTTAGTTTAGTTCAAAATAAATGAACAAGGACTTAACAAAGAAAGATTTTCTTTATTGATCAACAGTCTTGCATACATACAGTCTGAATATATAAACAATCTATTTTCTTGAAGACTGAGACTGATGCGGCTTGAAGTCTTTTTTCTTTCCCCCTTTTTGTCAGCAGCAATCTCCTGGAGAAAATCTACAACTTGTGCTAGCTGAGCGCTGATAGCGTCAAGACAAGTATCTTGAGCGCGAAGGGAGTTGGCGATGGATGCTCTGACTTCAGTGGCCATCTCGATCTGCTCTTTTCTCAGGCTATTCTTATAAGTGGCTTGATGAGAGAACAAATCGTTCAGTCCTCGCTGAAGGCTGCCAATACTGGCTGTCATCTTCTCTTTGAATGAATCAAAGTCCAAAGCTGTAAGCCTCTGACCTTGATGAACTTCTAGAACACGTTGAGAGAGTGACATGCAGTTGTCAGATAAGTGCTGAAGGGTCCTTGCCAGAAATGGAGGTGCATCAGATTGTCGGCTTGGAGAGTGATCTGATGATGACAATGCATGATCATCTTCTTCAACAATCGGTACAAGTGAAGATACAACAGCTTGGTGACTTTCAGACCGGATCAAGGTGACCAGATCCGAAGAGAATGCTTGTATGAAAGCCATATCTTCATCTGATTGGACTGGAGGAGTGCTGGGTCTGGAGGGCTCCTCAATTTGTAGAGCTGCAACAACTGTGGATACCACCAGATCCGGATCAACGAACTCTGGTGCGCCAACTGTTGCAAGTTCTGCGGTTGGACTGATTTGAACGTGGGAGTCTGATGATCCCAAAGGAATAGATGTTGTTGGAGAGTCCAACAAGACATTCAATGGTTCATCTTCTGTAGCAGACGGAGCATTAGGCAATGGTTGCTCCGCTGTCTGATCTGCTACTAGGTCGGCAGTCTGATCTGCTGCGCGATCTGCTGTCTGATCTGCTGCTCCAGAGGTAATAACCTCAATGAAAGGTTCCGCCAGAGTTTTGCTTGCAGAGGGATGACCCGGGCTGGTTACTGGAGTGGATATGCTGATTTTCTATCGTTGAAAGCGGACAGCTAAATGTAGAGCATGAATATCCATTTCTAATTGAGCAATAACAGCCCCATCATCTCTGGCAGTTGGAACATTCGGATCGAAGTTCGCTTTCTTAGCAGTTAAGAGCAGAGACGCCAGTTTGAATCTTTGATTGGCCTTAAAGAGCTCTTTGCGCTGCACATCAATCCGAACATCATCGATCTCTGTCCCCTTCAGAACTTCTTCTTCCATTTTCTGAAGGCGTCTGAGTTTGCTGAAGAACTACTCAATGTGGTTGATCGTTCTGTATTCGACGTACTCATCAAAAACCACAATGAGCTCCTTCACTTTTTCTTCAACGTCCTCCATAGCAATGTCAATTGCTGTCTGTGCTGCAGATTTGGGCTTAGAGGAGAGTGGTTCGGAGAGAATGGTTTTGCCCTTGCCGGTGGAGGGAGGGGACTTGATCCCTGATTGGGTATAGTCGCCCAACTCAGTGATAACAATCCCTTTGACCACGGGAATGGTAGAGGGGACTCGGATGGTTACATTGGGTGAAGTGGTTGAAGTGGTTGAAATTTGGGTTGTGGGTTGGGGTGCAGGGGTGGCTTTTGTTGGAGGCAATATGGGTAAGGCTTTGAGAGGTAAGGTTTTGCTGGGCTTGGTAATCTGGGTTCTTGGCTTCTTGGGAAGAGGCTTGGCTGGTGGCGAGGGAGCAGACTGAGTTTCTTCAGAGTCAGTCTGGATGGTTATCTTTCGCTTGACTCGTGGTTTGCGAGCAGCAGCCTATTCTTCTCCCTTCTCAATCTTGACTGCCACCAGATCTGTAGGGGTAGGTGGAGCACTCTTGGATTTCAGCAGTGCTAGCCCTTTGGAGTTGAGAATCTTGAAGGGACTCAGAGCAGACTGCTTCCCCAGCTCAATGTCCAAAGTTTCCAGTAGCTTGCTGAGAGGAACAGCGAAGCAGACTGCCTGTTTGGAGGCGATCACTGTTTCCATCAGAACTCCAAAAAGAATCACGGACCAGTTCATCTTCTGTCCGGAAATAATAGCAGCCATGGCCCTGAACTTCTCGGCAGTGACGGTGTCAAAACTTCCAGCTTTGCCCAATAATGGCTTGCCCACAATTTCGCACAGTACCTGGAAATGAAAGAGCATTTCCTTCTTTTTTAATGAGGGCTGCAGGCGATGGCCAAAAATAGAAATCTTCCCCTGAAGAGCTGCGAGAGAGGCTTGAGGAATCTGTCCAAACTCAGTCAGTCCGGAGTTGAGTAGACCAAAGGTCTTGGCCAGCGTCATCGGCGAGATTTCAACTGTTTTGCCCTTGACAGATGTGGAGATGAATGACTTCTGGGATACAGCATTGGCAAACAGTTCACGAATCTCCGACTCGTAAACCACTGTGCCACACTCCAAAAAGTTTCTCAATTCAGACGATTCCAAAGCTCGGAAAATGGAGACCATCTCTGCATCTTCAGCCCTGTAAATATCATTGAACTCAACGGAGAGAGAGTTGTGAGTTATGGTAGCCATTGGAGTAAAATGAAAAACAATATACGAAGAGTTTTGAGAGAGTTAGAACGCAGACAGGCGGTAAATGGTAAAAAGTGAATGAAAATGAAATGTTCAGCCCGCTAAATAACAAAAAGAGAAGACACGTGTCTTTATCTCGAAGACTGATGAATAAATAATTCAAAATAAACGGTCAGGGTAAAAGAAAGATAAGGCGGTTAAAATGCAATCAGTCCCGGCTATTTTTGTTTTAAATAAATACAAAATAAAAGATTTATTGTCCAGACAGATCATAGGATAACATCAGATTGACATAGATCGGTCTGAAAGTTCGGACCGGTCTGTGTCTTTCTGAATATTGTTTTATCGATCTGTGCCAACAAAAATCTTTAAACGCGAAAAGACAAAAACATCTAAACTATCAAGATAAGTCAATTAAACCAAGAATTTGACGGAAATAATTAAACTTAGCCTCAGGGAGCGGTTTGGTGAAGATGTCTGCTGCTTGCTGCTCTGTTGAGATGTGCTCGATCCGAATCTCCGTTTTGCCAACATGATCTCGAATAAAATGATGTCTTATATCAATATGCTTTGTTCGAGAGTGCAGAACTGGATTATATGTTATAGCGATTGCACTTGTGTTGTCGCAAAATATCGGAGAGTCAACAGCTTGGATGCCATAGTCTTTGAGCTGGTGTTGAATCCAGAGCATTTGAGCGCAACAGCTTCCAGCGGCAAGATATTCTGCTTCAGCTGTAGATGTGGCAATTGATGTTTGCTTCTTACTGAACCAAGAGATCAATATTTCACCTGGAAATTGACACGTTCCACTGGTGCTTTTACGATCAATCTTACAGCCAGCGTAGTCTGCGTCTGAATATCCGATCAAGCTGAAGTTAGAATCTTTGGAGTACCAAAGACCAACGTTCTGAGATCCTTTCAAGTATTTCAGAATACGCTTAGCAGCAATAAAATGTGATTGCTTTGGTTCTGACTGAAATATGGCGCACATACAGACTGAGAACATAAATCAGGCCGGCTCGCTGTAAGATATAAGAGCGATCCGATTAGTCCTCTATACATAGTCACTTCGACTGCCGTTCCCCCTTCGGCTTTGTCTAACTTGATTGTAGGACTCATTGGAGTGGATGCAGTTGAGCATGTTTCCATTCCGAATCTCTTAAGCATCTCTTTGGTATACTTGGTTTGGTTGATAAAAATTCCATTGTTGAGCTGTTTGACTTGGAGACCCAAAAAGAATGAGAGTTCTCCCATCATGCTCATCTCAAACTGTCCCTGCATCAACTTGAAAAATTTCTCGCATAATTTGGGGTTAGTTGACCCAAAGATTATATCATCAACATAAATCTGAACTAACAGGGTATGTTCCCCCTTAATAAATTTAAAGAGAGTTTTATCTACTGAGCCGATCTGAAAATTGTGGTTCAGCAGAAATTGAGATAGAGTGTCATACCAGGCCCTTGGTGCTTGTTTCAGACCATATACTGCTTTATTCAGTAGGTATACATGATTAGGGAATGACTGGTTCTGAAATCCAGGAGGTTGCTCGATGTAAACTTCATTCTGAAGCTTACCATTAAGAAAGGCGCTTTTGACGTCCATCTGATATACCTTGAAGTCTTTAAAGGCAGCATATGCAAGAAAGATTCTGATTGCTTCAAGTCTGGCGACTGGTGCAAAAGATTCATCGAAGTCAATTCCTTCTTCTTGTCGGAATCCTTGTGCCACCAGTCTGACCTTGTTTCTAACCACAATTCCATCTGCGTCCAGCTTGTTTCTGAAAACCCATCTGGTTCCAATAACAAGCAGATAGCTTGGTCTGGGGGTTAGATTCCAAACTTGATTTTGTTCGAATTGATTAAGTTCTTCTTGCATGGCCTTAATCCAGTTGAAATCAGTCAGAGCTTCATCGATCTTTTTAGGTTCCAGAGTTGAGATGAAGGCAGCATGAGTGAACTCATCCATCATCTGTCCTCTGGTTCTAATCGGTGCAGAGGGACTTCCAATCACTAGATTAGGTAGATGCCTCTTAGTCCATCGATAGCTTGACTCTGGATTGTCTGGTCCAGCCGGATGAGTAGTAGTAGTAGAGGTATGATCAGCATCTGCTTTGATATGAGAGTTTGGATCATCCGGATCGGCTCGATCTGGAGAAGCTTCATTGCCTTGATCCGATCTGGCTGGTACTTCAGGTTCTGGTGGATTGTCTCTTGACCTGTTAGCTACAATCTCATCATCACTGTTAGCTTCGAGATTGATGTTTTCCATCTGATTTTGAATTGATTCTTTGTTACCCTCAACACACAAAGATTCATCAAAAACTACATGAACTGATTCTTCTACAGTTAAGGTTCAATTATTAAAAACTCGATAAGTTTTGCTAGTTGATGAATATCCTAAGAATATTCCATTATCTGACTTAGCTTCAAATGCTGTAAGATGATTCTTACCATTGTTGTGAACGAAGCATTTACAGCCAAATACATGAAGGTGAGAAATAGACGGTCTGTTACCAGTCCATATTTCATATGGAGTGAGATTCAGCTTCTTGTTAATCATAGACCGATTTTGAGTGTAGCATGCAGTATTCACAGCTTCTGCCCAGAACTTTTGTGAAATTCCAGAATCAGCAAGCATTGTTCTTGCTGCTTCTTTGAGCGTTCTGTTTCTTCGTTCTGCAACTCCATTCTGTTGAGGAGTTCGAGCGGCTGAAAACTCATGCTTGATTCCATTATCTTCTAGAAAGGATTTAAGATTCTGATTTGAAAACTCAGTGCCTTTGTCACTTCGAATCCTGTCTATGCTGGATGATTTCTCGTTCTGAGTGCGTTTCAGCAGCTTGATCAACTTCGGACCGGTCTGATCTTTACTGCTCAAAAATATAGTCCATGTAAAGCGTGAGTAATCATCAATAACAACAAGAGTATACCGCATTCCCCCTAAACTTGTTATTGGTATAGGACCAAACAAGTCCATATGCAATAGTTCTAAACAACGAGATGAGGATTTGGCATTCTTGTTTTTGAAGGATGATCTGATCTGTTTGCCCATTTGGCAAGCTTCGCGGATCTTATCCTTAGCAAAATCAATCTTGGGCAGACCGATAACTAAATCATGTTTACACAGGCTAGAAATAGTCTTAAAATTGATATGATTCAAGCGTTTATGCCATAGGCAGTGTTTATTATCATTGTTAGCGATGAAGCAAGTAGGATTATCAGGTTGAGCATGATTCCAGTTAATCTTATATGTATTTCCATTCCTGATTCCTACAAGCATGGTTATACCGTCTGATGATTTAACAGTGCAAGTGTGTTTGTGAAATTCTACAGCATAACCATTATCACAAAGTTTACTTATACTAATCAGATTATAGCACAGATTTTCAACTAACAGCACAACATTGATAATAATGTTACCATGGACAATCTTACCCTTGCCCACGGTCTTACCCTTTGAGTTATCCCCGAAAATGATCTTGGGTCCAGTACATTCTGTAACTTCAGATAGCAGCTCGATGTTTCCAGTCATGTGACGAGAACACCCGCTGTCCAAGTACCAGTCTGATGCAAGTGTCTTCGGTACCTGTCATCAAACATATTTATTGTTGGTACCCAATCCTATTTGGGTCCAGAACGGATTAGCCCTTTGGGAACCCACACCTGTATCAACTTTAATGGCTTGTGTGTGTGTGTGGTGTGCTGTGAGCTGGTCTGTTTCGATGTTGTGTGTGATAATGTGTGCGATATGGAACCCTTTGATTCTCATCGGGTAGTCTATATCTTCGTTGAACTGGTTTTGAATTATAGTAATTGTATTGTCTTCATTGCCTTCGATCTTGCACCCTTAGATTTGGTCTGAAAGACGCAAAGCTTGCTGGTGCCTTTTCTTTGGCTTGGTTGACATATCCAATTCCTTTTCTCAAACCTTGATTTACGAAAGAGACTCCCGTTTGAATCGTAGGTGCTTCAGTCTCATATACTGTGCTGGATTTAACAAATGTCATTTGTTTGATTTTGTTCTTTACCAGCAACAGTTCAGATTCATCTTTGGTGGATTCTTTGGTGTCAAAGCCTATGCCGGTGAAATCACCAACGTTTCTTTGTACCTCTTGTAATTCTTCCAAAGATGTTCTGGACTTTGTCCATGTTTTGAATATATGTGAAAGCTTAGCATTTTGTGTGCTAATTCTCTTATTTTCTTCATGGAGCTGATCATAGGAGATTTTCAGCTTATTCAGCTCGATCTGGAGATTGTTGCACTCACCCTGCTCAGAGCAGCTTGGTTTGTTGTGCTCATCCATTTGATCATTGAATTTAGCTTTATTTTTCTCAAATGATTCAGCTAAGATCCTATAATCATTAGCCATGTCTTGCAGTGCGGACATGAGCTCTTCACGTGTAAATTCATTTGAGTCAAAATCAAATACCTCGTCTGTCTGACTCATCTCTTCGTCAGCCATTAGACATTGAATATCTTCTTCGCTTTCGCTGGAAGAATATTCGGAGCTGTCTGAATCGGAGTCAGTCTGAGCCCACTTGTTGTTTCCTTCTTCAGCTACTAGTACCTTTTGGGACTTTCCATGATTTTTGCGGTCTTTGTAGTGCTTCTTTTTCCTGTCATCGCGATGCTTCTCCTTCCGTTCTTCTTTCTTTGGTCTGGTGCAATATGCAATGAAATGTCCGGTCTTACCACAATTGTAGCAAGCCTGATCGTTAACAGCATCGTCCTTTCTTGGCTTATAATGATGGGAGGGTTTAAAGTTCCTCTTGTTTTTAGACATGAATTTACCAAATTTCTTGATAAATAATGACATAGCATCATTACTTATCTGTTCGATAGATCGATCTGATGTGGAGGCGATCTGGTCTGGAATAGCTGCCAGTGCTTTGTTTGGTTGAGAGATGAATGGCTCTGCTTCACCTCTGCTTATCAGTTCGAACGCATATGCTTTAAGATCTGCGAACAGATCATGAAGTTCAACCTTGTTCAGATCTTTGGACTCCCTCATAGCAATGGTCTTTACATCCCATTCTATTGGCAGGGCTCTCATAACTTTCAGAGCGATCTCTCTGTTTGAGTATTCCTTGCCCAGACCATTCAGTTCATTAATGATGCCAGTGACTCTTTCATCAAACCCGTTTAGAGTTTCTCCACTCTTCATCTTTATGCTCTCAAATCTTTGAAGAGCAACAGTCAGCTTGTTTTCTTTGGTCTGGTCGTTGCCTTCACATAGCTGTGCTATCTTCTCCCAAATTTCTTTGGCAGTAGAGCACATTTTGATTTTGCTGAACATGTTCTTGTCCAATGTCTTGAACAAGATGTCTTTGGCAACGTTGTCAAGATTTGCTTTCTTTCTTTCCTCATACGTCCAGAGGGATCTGTCCTTCTCTACCATTTGTGGTTCTCCACCAGTAATGGCGACTGCTGTATTGATTTTCAGAATCTTCATTGGTCCATCAGTGATGACGAACCACATATCGTCATCCTGAGCTGCCAGATGAGCTTGCATTCTGATTCTCCAGTCATCATAGTCTTCTCTTGAGAACATAGGAATTTTGTTGAATGATGCCATCAGCTCAAGTGTTTTTGTGCTGATTAAGATGACCTGCTCTGATACCACTTGTTAGGATCGGTCCGGAGTGTTTAAAGGGGGGGGGGGGGGGGGGGTGAATGAACACTCCTTCTAAAATTTAATCCCTTGTGATTTCTTTCGGATTAGTGAAAGAAATCCGTTTCTTAATCAACTCCTTTATAGAACAGACCACTGAATGTATAAGTGCGGAACGGTCTGTTTATATTTGTAAGAGCGGCTCGATGGCTTGAATGAAAGAACAAGTGCAGAAAGATAAGAACACAGAATATGTTTCTGGAAGTTCGAAGGTGGTGTAATCCTTCTACGTCTCCCCTTCTTCCAATTAAGGAAGGTTTATACTAGAAGACTTTGATTTATACAATCCTGTTTTACAAACCCGATTCAGGCTGGATTTACCTCACTACCAGTCTGAAACTCCTAGTCACTCAATCTGTTCAGACACTCTCTGTCTGACAGTTACAATTTGTTTCTCACTTTTGTTTTTCAGTACAGAATACACAAGATGCGCACAGTGATCCGTAATGATCAAATATTACAAAGTAATCGTGCTTAAGAATAATTTCAGCTCGAGAGCTTCTGAGCTTGTAAGCTTGTGCTGCTTTTCTTTCTTGTGCGTTTTTCAATTTTTTCAGACTCTATCTTGAGCTCTTATGTTGCATCCTTTTATAGTTGCATGTACCAATGACATTATTTCCCTTAATGTGCAACTCTTGACTCTGCTTAATCTCTGAGTAAGCTACAGTCTTCTTCTTCAGGATACTTGCCGTTCTGGTTCATGCTTTCGGCGACTGTCAGGTAAGCTCTTCTTTGTCTTCTTACCTTTTATGGCAATTTTCAGTCTTTGGTCCTTTGTAGCATTAATTACGACATTAAGTGCTACAATAAATAGCCGTTAATGATTCGGACTGAAGAGCCATTCTTTATGCATCCTTGACTGCTCTGATCTGATAAAGATTGAGATCGATCTGAAGCTTCGATCTAGTCAGTCTGATATCCATCGATCCGGTCTGATATGCTTTGTCATCATATCAGCTTGATCTGTTTTGGGCGATCGATCAGTCTGATTTCTCTCGATCCGGTCTGATATGTTTTGTCATCTTTAAAATCTCATCGATAAGGTTCGGAACTAACAGACTCCAAATCCTACAATAAATCTCACAAACAAAGGTTTTGTGAAGATTTCTTCTTCCACTTTTGCCAAGTTTCGAAAATAAGGAGGGGTTTAGGGTTGGGAAATGATTTGGGGATTTAAAAGAGTGATGGGGAAAGTGAATAAGGTGTAGTGGGGTAAAGGGGTTATAAGTTAATTAGAATTTGAACCCCAAAGTTAACATGATGTATAAATTACCCCAACATGGTATTTTAAAAGCATTTTACAAAATGCAACAAACTTTCACTAAATTCACATCTTCCTCATAATTAACAACTAATACAAATAAATCATGTTAACACCCCATTTTCTAACATGCATAACATGCACCCTGAAATGCAACCCCGGGTCACGCCTATCATGTGACTAAGCATTTCAACATGATAATTAATTTCGACACATAAATCAATTATCAACATAATTCATCATATAAACATAATTAATGCCCAGATTGCAATTAATTAATTTCGGGGCATCACATATTTCAAGCATAACTATCTCATACAAACTCGAAATCGAGCGATTCTTGATTCCATGGATAGCTAAGAGAAAAGGATTCAACTTTCACGTTGATCACTTTGCCCAAAAATCAACAAATCAAGAGTCATAACCAGGATAACAGAACAACAAATTTTGGACATCAAGGTTGGCAGCAGACTTCTCAATTTGAGCAGTAGAATCAACCAGTAGACGTCGACCCGCAGACTTAAAACCAGTAGAGGCCATCTGACTTTGAAGCAGTAGAGGTCAGCGGACTCGACCTGTAGACTTGCAAGTAGACCTGCTCTACTAGAACAAATCAGCAGACTTCCAAAAATAGCCCAGAAGCAGAATATGACCGTTGAACGACTATATTCTTGTATATAACGTATATATCATTATTTGGGGGCTCATGATTTGGAAGCTCAATAACAGCTGATTGAAGATCAATCCAAACATTCCAAAGCAAACCCATTTGGGATTCAAATGGGGAACTTCAAAGATAAAATCACCTAAATGAAGAGCACTCCCCAAACATTTGGCACCTCTTTCAAGTTTATATAAGATCAGTTAGGAGATCATTTGTAACCTTTGCATTCACTATATTAATTGTATTTGTGAGCTAAAATAGAAAAGTGAATACCATTGTAACAATTGGTGATTTATCACAAATGGGTGAGGTCTTTCCATATGAGACATTAAAGAACATGAGTTTTGTGATTCTGTGTGGGCTAGGAGTTTTAGGCTATCTGTGTGATTAGCATAAGTAGGTTGTATGCTGAAATGTGTAAACCAAATTTCTAGTGTATCATTCCATGAGATGGAAGAATGGAAGACGTAGAAGCATTGTGCTTCGAACTTCCAGAAACAAATAATTATGTTATTTACTTTATTGCATTTATTTACCTTACTGTTTTGATTAGCATTATGAAGCATTTTATGTGTTTGTTAAAATACCAAAGTGTAGCTCACTAAGATAAAATGCTTCAACCAAAATGTTTTGACATATTTTACTTACATATTTTTAAAATGGTTATCAAATGGTTAATCCGTTATAGAGCGGATTATGTCGTTTGTATTCCGCTCGGTGTTGAAAATTGAACTCGATATAATCTCTCGATACATATTATTTCAAGAACACGAGATATTGAAGATCAAGTTGTTGAACTAGGATGTGGATTGATCACCCACCCCTGAATCGATCCTAACAACATCTGTCACTTTAAAATTTATTTATTTATTAATACAAATAATTTTTACTTACTTAACACGGGTCAAAATATAATTAAAAATGTAATATATTTATTTTAGTTGCATATAATTAACAATTTTCAATCCACGAGTTCTGATATTTACAATGTTTTTATTGTTAGTTTTTTTTTTTTTTAAAAAAAAACTATACTATTTTCATCTAACACTCAAAACAAACATATTTTGACACTAATAAACACAAAAATTGATCCATGAAAAATAACAATTGATCCGTTTTAGAATTATTTAATAAATTGCCCATTTCTCTTTTTCATTTTTCTACGTCTTTATTTTTTCTATTTTTAAGGTTTAGTTCAATTTTATTTCAAAAGAATAGACATCGTGTTAGTAGGCTTCAAGAGTTGTCATCAAGCACACCATCCGTAATTATAATTGAAAGCAACCACACACAAGGATACCTTCACTCAGAACCATTTGATCATAAATTCAACATATATTATTATGATCCATAGTTCGTATACCATAATCTATAGTTTTTGATAAATCGACACACTTGATACTATAATTGTTGGAAAATGCTTAATGAATTATAAATTAAGCATTGAGGACCAAACGAATGATTGGAGGCCGCGATCAATCGCCATATATTGGCCAGATCGATCACACATATGAAAAACCAAAGCACCATAGATTAATAAAACATTTTGAAATGAAATATATGGGTGAAGCTGATGTGATACTTGGAATTAAGATTTCCAAGATATCCGAAGGACGAGTTGTCACAGTCTCATTATGTTGAAGAAATACTCGATAAATTTCTCTCAAATGACACGTCGTCTGTGAAGACACCCTATGACCCGAATCTACACTTGGTTAAAAACAAATGAGACCCTGTCATGCAATTAGAATACTAAGGATAATTGACAGTCTCATGTATCTCATGAAATTTACACGTCCTGATATTGCATATGCGGTTGGCAAACTAAGTAGATTCACAAGCAATCCAAACAATGACCATTGGAAGGCATTGACGAGGGTACTTAAATATTTAAGATACACCCTAAATTATGGATTGTTTATACAAGATATCCTGATGTATTGGAAGGATAGAGTGATGCAAATTAGATATCGGACACTCAAGACTCCAAGTCGATAAGTTGTTATGTGTTTACCATTGGAGGGGCTGTAGTGTCGTGGAAATCTACCAAGAAAACTTGTATTGCTAGATCCATTATCGAATCTGAATTCATAGCTTTGGATAAAGCGGGAGAAGAAGCCGAATGACTTAGAAGTTTATTGGAAGAAATTTCTTGTTGGGAAAAACACGTGCCTTCAATTAAAATAAATTGTGATAGCCAATCGGCTATAGGAAGGGCACATAGTAGCATGTATAATGGTAAGTCTAGACATATACGTCGTAGACATAATATAATTAAAAAGGTAATCTCTAATAACATTATATCCATTGACTACGTGAAGTCAAAGGAGAATATTGCGGATCTGCTTATGAAAGGCTTTTCCAGAGATCAAGTATATAGTATATCGAGGGGAATGCGATTAAAACTCTATAATCAAAATCTTGTAGTGAATACCCAACCTATGTGACTGGAGATCCCAAGATCTAGGTTCAAAAGGAATAACCAAACTACGAGATTGTATAAACACCTTGGAGAATTAATCTCCGATCCATTCCTATGATAAGGGGTATAGCCTTCAAAACGGTACGATGATAGGCAAAAAGCCTTTAATGATTCATAAGACATATAAGAATATATTGGAGTATAGCGGGATACTCTTATAGGAGATCGCCTACGTGAGTGTGAAGTGTGGCCGCTTCAAAGATGAAAGCACTTATGAAACCACACATGGTCCATGGCCGAAACGGACACAACCGGAAAAAAACAATACGAATGTTAGAGTTGTTATGGTGTGGGTTCAATTGTCTCGGTTTACACACTATTAAGTCAAGTAAATCCTATTGAATACTATTACGGAAGATTCAAAGCCGCAAGCTATCTCTCCAGATGCCATGATAATTCGTTGAAGGCACGCAATTACATCATGCATTAATTTAATACATGTGGGGATTGTTTGCTTAATGAATTAGAAATTAAGCATCGATGACCAAACGAATGATTGGAGACCGCGATCGATCACCATATATTGGCTCGATCGATCGCGCATATGAAAAACCAAAGCACCAAATTTTGGCCAGGCGTGATCGATCATGCCTGGCAGTAGGCGACAGGAAAATGGCACGATCTATCGCGCCCCTTGGGCGATCGATCGCGTCCTGTACAGTTTCTGAAGAGTTATGCGCCCATTCATGTATTGGTGCTGTTTTTCATGATTTTGTGCCTCCAATTGGTGTCCCTAGGTGGCATTACTTGGTTTAGTATATATAGAACAACCCTTGAATGGTTTAATAATCAGATTTCGAAAATCACTTCATATTCAAGAGCAAAATCTTCTGCATCTTGTCCAACTCATTCCTTGTTCAAGTTTGAGTCATTTCAAACCTTTGTGGTTTGTGGATTTGTGATTTGGAGTTCTCCTAACACAAATCATAGTCGTTGTATCTTAGGAGACAAATTGACAATTGAATCGTTAGCATCGTAGCGGGACAATATTGTCTTAAGGACGGAGATTTTAAATCTCATATTGACATTCCTACTACGAAACCATTGTTGTTTATTGCTTGCTACTTCCCAAAAGATACACATCCCATAATATTTTGTGCTATAATGATTTGTGCAAAACTAACATCATATATTCGATTTCAATGAGTCACAAGTTGATATAACTATTGGAGAAAATTATTGGGGTCAATAATTGACACTACCAATAGAATTATCGAAATTTGACGTTTTATAGTATATAAAAGTTTAGATTACATCATCATCACGGCTATAATTATGTAGAATGCAATTGTACGAATATTAAAAAATGTAATTTCTATACTTTTTTTTCAAAGTAGTAGATGTGTGTTTTTTCAAATACAATTAATAATTTGTCTCGAAATCCACCAAATTGCATGCTCTTTATAAAACCCATACGCCATAAATGATCTTATGAATTTGTTCCCTGCTTTTGCCAAAAAAGGAGGCGTAGAAACTCTCATGATTGAGTAGTTTTGAAATTTGAATTGCCAAGGTGACGAGTTTTGAAACATCGTCAATTTTATAAATAAATATTTTTCTAATTACAAAATGAATATTAAAAAATATATAAAAATGGTCTCATAGAATATATGTATTTGTAATAATAATCGGACTTTTAAAATTAATTAAATATAGTCCAAAGTAATTACTTTTTTAATAAAAGTAGTCTATTTGCAAATTCTCCCCATAACTGGAAGATAATTTCGAGGGTTTAATGTGACTATGGACATAAAGATTTTATAGTTCAACAAAAATTATTCTTACAGAAACAGTCATTTGTTAAGGGTTTAGGGACCACTATTATTAAAAAAATAAATTCGTGGGATTATATTTGATAGACTATGTTTGTTAAAAAAAGTTTATTTGAGATTATATTTATTCGTACTATTACAAAAGTCCATAATATGCATGATCATTTTGTAATTTGCTTATTTGTATATATTTTTTTCATTGTATCTGAAATTTCTCACCCTGTTAGAGAAATTTGATACATTTTCTTAATGTAATGATATAACAATGAAGAAAATTGTACGAATAAGATAGAAACTATGAATCATGAAGTATAGAGTAACATAGTTATTGTTTTTAACAGCATGAAATGTCAAATGAAATATAATATAATTATATTTGTGTTTTGTAGGGAAAATGACAAATTTAATACGTAGAGGAAATATACTATTAAATTAAGCCATTGGATAGACATATATTTAGTTCGTGGACTCGTATTATTCAGTATTTCCTATTTATCGAATACTAAATGAATATAACGAGTCATTACCTCTTGTGTCAACTACCCTCAATTTGAGGATGGTCGTCTCGTGTATGAGATCTCTCATCCCATACTCCTTAATATGAAAAAAAAAAATTAAATGAATAGAATATCATATATATATATATATATATAAATTAATATTCGATAAATTAATAACATCTCTAAAATAATATTTTTGGTCCTAACTTAAGGCAGTTTATAAAATTAGTAAATTTGAAAATTAATAAGATATTTTTTAGGAAAACCTTTATATAAATATTTAGTCCATTCAATACCATAAATTAATAATTTTCTAAAGTTACAAACATAACTATGACAATTTAGTAAAATATTAATATGTCGTTTGTTTTTTCTCAAAATATAAATATATGTGGATTCCATCTCTAAATTTTCTAATTGTATTCAAAATCTCTAGTACCGTGTTCTTGAATTGCAATAAAAAATTGTGAAGGGTTTTTACCGCTATGAGTGATTTCTTTCGCGTGATTGGTTCCAAAAGGCACTGAATCATCATCAGATTCATTATTAACCAGATTTTCAACGACACTAATCACAATTTTTCTAGCCTCTATATATCTGAACAATCATTGTTTTCACATGATAATCCAATTGGTGGTTGATGTCCATTTTATTGCAGTCACCGGGATCATTTATCATATTTTCAAGTTCATGATTATCTTCTTCAGAAATTGCTTTATTTAGATTCATTGAGGATGTTTCATCCTCAAACAAATACTGCAGTGTCTAGAACAATTTTGTATTATTGAAAAATACTCTTTAAATTGATATTAGTTTATCAAATAATTAATATATCTCTAAATTAACAAATTGATATTAGTTTATCAAATAATTAATATATCTCTAAATTAACAAAATCTCATGGTCCTAACTTTATATATATATATATATATAACACTTTCAACTCACGTTTTTCAGTTTCGGATTGAAACCAAACTGTTTGGCAAGCCGTTGGTTTTAATGTGAGATATCAAATTGGTTCAATGATTTTTGATTTATCACGTATGTCCTAATAATCATAATAAAATTTGTTCATACAATAAACCAATTATAAAATCATCAAATTCTATCATATCCGATCCATCAATTCATTACTTCATCACATATTCTAAATTCTTCTAATTTCATGTCATTCAACTAATATGTTATCTGAATGGTTTGAACCAACAAGAATTATTTTATTAATTTTTTAGTGGGAAAGGGGCAAATATTTTTTTTCGCGCTCGGTTCCATATTCAATTCATTTCAATTGTATATACAATTCTGATAGTATAAAGACAAAAATAAATCCAATGACTAGAATATTACCTTTTTATTTTCATTTCTTTTTAAATTTTGGGTTTCAAAAGTAGGGTTTTCCAAATTATTTTTTCCAGCACTTAAAGGCTACTATTTAAAGCGACGTTAATTTAAAAAGATTGGTGGGTTTCGAAAACGAACATTTAAACAAAATATTTTATTGGCTTTATTAAAGAATAGTTAAAGTTTAAATATTCTTTTGAAATGGTCGGTTTAGTTTGGATGTTGATAAAGTGTTAAAATTTATTATCTTCATTGACTATATTATTTCCACTAGTTTTGGTTTGGTACAATAACAAAACATATAGTTGTTAGCAACTTAGCATCGTATCCATGCAGTTTGGTTTCATTCCCGATTCAGTCCTAAAGTTTTCAATGACCCGATTTAGTCGCTAAAGTTTTAAAAATTTATCAACCTAATCCCCGATGTTAAGTCAACCGTGAGAAGTTAATAGATAGGACTGAATCATGAATATTTTTACAATACAAGGAACTAAATTGAGCTAGTTTCTTTCTAATTAAGTCACTAAAGTTTTAAAAATATTCTCATTCAGTCCCTATCCGCTTGCTTCTTATGGCCAACTTATCATCGGAGACTGGATTGAATTTTTTTTTAAAACTTATGGACTTAATTGGGAAATGAACCAAACTATAGGGACATTTTGATATATTATATCCTTCAAAAAAATGTAATTTCTTCCCACATTGTCATATTACTCGACATCAACTAAAATGACTCATCAAATCAACAATTTCTAAAAATTAAAATAAAAAATTGAACCATACCAATGTGATAATAATACTCACATAACTAATAATGAAAGCTACGCATATTGATTCAATTTTTATTAAAAAAATCTTGTTGATTCGAGATAAATTGGTGAATTCAGCGGATCACCCCCAACACCTTGTACACCTGCTAGCCTCCTGGTTCTCCTCACATACCTCAGGTGCTAACCAAGCCCATCATGCGTTGTCTAGCTCGTAAGGTTGATGCATGATAGCAAACTTTCTGCGGGTTAAAACTCGTGTGGGTAGGTTCTTTATAATGATTCGATTACATGTTTGCCGGGAACTTCGATTCTGGATTACCTTAACTCCATATCAAACGTTCCGATTCATTTGGAGCCATGAGATCCACACGTTTACATGTGGATCACACGGCCCCGAAACAATTGGGACCGTCGGATCTTCCCTTATTCCACGGTTCAAATTTCCCATGTTTTCTTGTACTGCCAGGATATTGTCGTCCCATTAGTATGCACCAAGTACTTGCATCTATTGATCTATGGAATTTATTTTTGTGGATAAGAAAATAATGAAAGTATCAAATATACGACAAAAATGGAAATTTGCTTAAAAACCTGAACATACAATTCCAAATCTGGGAATGGCTTAATGAATCAAAATAAAGAAAAAAATTAGAGCTTACGAGTAAAATGTGTGGTAAAAATTTTTGTACTGACTTCTCAGATTGGGTGCAGCAGTCTTTGTGCAGCAAAAAGAATTGTGTATTTCGTGTTCACATTGGCGTCCTCATGGATTCTCTAACAATCTCACAAACTGAGATTACATTTTCTATGCTCAACAAGACTATGATACACCATTCCAGTAAATCTGACTTTCGATTTTGAAGCACTTCTTGAAGAAAATGGATGTAATGTTGAATTAGTTGAAGGACAAGGGCGGCGGAATTTATGTTGGGATTCAAGAAATAACAAGATAAGTAGATAACCCAATCCAAAAGTCCACTAATTGGAAGAATTTCTCAAACTTAGTAAGAGTTGATATACAAGCATGCAAGTCAATCTAGTCATAATATTGATGATAATCCAATGACACCCCTTTCGCGAATTTCTTGTTATGTTGCATTATGTTTCAATGAAATTATCTATATGAGGCCTCAAGATTGACAGGATAGTTCAAACAAAAAGACTAGTATATCACGTGAGAAGCATAAATGGCTGCATGTGCATGCCTCAACAAACTTTAACTTGAAATCGAGGTTTCCAAATCGCTGTGTGACTCGTATTCCTCACGAAGATAGTCGAGTATTTGAGCGTATTTTGCATCTCTCCATGCAATTTCTGATCTGCAGTATGCAATATACAACTTTAACCAGGGTAGTCACTTGAAATCTTGACAGAGAAGCAGTAAAAGGACGGTTATACAATGATGCATAACCACAGAAGAAGGCGTCCACATGTTAGTTTTGGAAATACCTCTCAAAAAGACCAACTTTAAGAATTACATCAGCTAAATTTGAATTAGCCTTCCCCACAAGTTGAAAAAGCTTCTTCCGGTCCATTGTAAAAGTACCAGTCTTCTCCATCCCACGATTTATCTTTGCAAACTCTTCAACCATACCGTCAACCTAAGAAATGCTTCCAAATTTCTAGTTCAGCTTGTCAAGAAAGATTGCAAAATGAATAAAAATTGAGCTACTTGTTACGTCTAGTCTTTGTTCAAGAAGGAACTTAAAATACACAAAAAAGACTACATTTTTTTGTTATTTACCTGTGATACAAAATAATCAAGAGCAATGCTTTGATCAAGCACGCTACCAATTATGCGGATGCTATCTGTGTCAAGATTTTTCAAAACAATGTAATCTGGACCTCCCTGCATATCCTCGACCGACAAAGGCTTCTCTTTTATAGCATAGTCTGACGTAACAACAAAAAAATGATAAGAGTGAATAGACCTAAAGTTCATATCATAATAGTAAACAATGAAAAACGAAAACTAAGAAATATTGATATAACAAAAAAAACTCACGCTCAACAATTCACTCAGTTACCAAAAAAATAACAAAACATCGAGTAAGAGTAAAAGAAACTCACCATCTTTTCTCATCTCAGGAAGCAATCCAGAAGCATGTGGCCTGACGGTTTGCAGGTAGGAATGAACCTGGTGATCCTCTACATTGAACAAGACTGCCGAACCATATTGAAAGATGACCATGTACCGATAGCAACTCGCATTCTCTTCAAACACACATCCCTGAAATAAAAGAATTGTTGGGTTTACCTCAGTAACGAAGACTTTATCCAAGGAGAATTAATTTTTTTTTATGTGATAAAATGCTCAGGCTCGACACAAAGACAATTAATTTCGTTTCGAAAACTTTTGGCAGAGACAGAAAAGTTAGGCTACTATCGTCTAGTTATCACCAAGCACCATTTTTTTGTGGGTAAAAAATGATCAATTGGGAACTTCGGTACTATGTGGTATATGCTGTTTCAAGGATTTACAAAGAAAATAAAGTCAATAATGAAGATTCTTCAGGAAAGGAAACCTTTTATTTAATGAATTAGTAATTCTGCATAAGATTTCCCTCCCTCCTCCTTCCACCTTTGCCCATGGCAAAGCACGAAAGAAGAATTCATGTTTCCATTTAAAATGTTTTCCTTTAGGCAAAACCAAATATACTTGGTAAATACTAATGTACGGAATAGAACACACACTGAATAAAAAACAGAACTAAAATATTGAGAATGACATGTGAAATGCGAATTGTCTAAATATTTGTCAAGCAAGGAAGCATGGGGTATTAAACTCTTCTTACTGCTTGCAAAGGAGAGTCCCAATATCGGAGAGCAATACTATTTGATGATCGTGAGGTTGCAGGAATAACATATCTTGATGATCGTCAGGTTGCAGGAATAACATATTTGATTGAGTCTTGTAATTTATGGCATGATCATTTAGGTCACGTAAATTATGGTTTAAACTTATTATCTCAAATGAAAGTTAACTTGAAACATAAGTGTGAGACTTGTGTCGAGGCCAAGTTAACGAAACTGTCATCTATTCAATCGAAAGAACTACGACACCTCTTGAATTAATTCATATGGATTTATGTGATCTAAAGTTTGTGGAAACTAGAGGTGGGAAAAAGTACTTCATTACTTTCATTGATGATTGTACGAGAAATTTACTTCTATTTGCTAAGAAGCAGAGACGAGGCCTTGGGAGTATTTAAACAATACAAGAATGAAGTTGAAAATCAACTTAGCAAAAAGATAAAGAATGTTCGAAGCGATAGAGGAGGAGAATATGGAGCACCGATTGAAGAATTTTGCATTGAGTATGTCATTATTTACCAAACCAATGACCCCTATTCACCACCATCAAATGTATTGCCATACGTAAAAATCGTACTCTAAAAGAGATGATGAATGTTATGTTGATAAGTTCTGGATTACCACAAAACTTGTTGGGGGAAGTAATCTTGTCGGCCAACTACATTCTAAACAAAATACCACACAAAAGTAAGGATGAAACTCCTTATGAGTTATGGAAAGGTCACAAGCCTTCCTACAAATACTTGAAAGTGTGGGGGTGCTTGGCTAAGGTAGAAGTACCAAAACCAAAGCAAGTAAAAATCGGGCCTATAACAATAGATTGTGTATTTATTGGTTATGCTAACAATAGTAGTGTATATCGATTTTTAGTACATAAATCTGAAATAAATGATGTGCATGAAGGTAGGGTCATGAAATCAAGAAATGTGGTATTTTTTGAAGAAGTATTTCCTTACAAAACTAACAAGGAAATGAGCCCTAAGAAAAGGGTGTATGAAGACGCTAACCGTGACTCTATCGAGGAAGTAGAGCCACGGCATAGCTAGAGGACAAAAGTGGCTAAGACTTATGGTCCTGACTTCATGACATACATGTTGGACAATGAACCAAGATCGGTTAGTGACGCCTTATCTAGCCCTGATGCTCCTATGTGGAAAGAGGCTATTAATGGCGAGATAGAATCCATAATGCAAAACCACACGTGGGAATTGATAGATCTTCCAACTAGAAGTAAACCATTAGAATGCAAATGGATTCTTAAAAGAAAATATAAGTCTGATGGTTCAATTGATAAGTACAATGCGAGACTCGTGGCAAAGGGATATAGACAAAAGGAAGGCCTTGATTACTTTGATACATATTCACCAGTCACGAGAATTACGTCCATTAGAGTGATCATTGCTATCGCTTCTCTAAACAATTTAGAGATACATCAAATGGATGTAAAAACGTCATTCCTCAATGGGGAACTTGAGGAGGAAATTTATATGAAACAACCCGAGGGGTTTGTTGTTCCCGGACAAGAGAAAAGGGTGTGTAGACTCGTTAAGTCATTGTATGGGCTTAAGCAAGCACCAAAACAATGGCATGAAAAATTTGACAAAACTATGTTGTCAAATGGTTTCAAAATTAATGAGCGTGACAAATGTGTTTATATGAAAAACACGCCTAAAGCATATGTAATAGTATGCTTGCACGTTGATATGCTCATAGTGGGAAGCAACTTAGAAATCATCAACGCGACAAAGAAAACGTTAATAAAACATTTTGAAATGAAAGACATGGGTGAAGCTGATGTGATACTTGGAATTAAAATCTCCAAGATATCTGAAGGAAGATTATTGTCGCAGTCTCATTATGTTGAGAAAATACTTGAGAAATTTCTCACGAATGATACGTCGTCTGTAAAAACACCCTATGATCTGAATCTACATTTGGTTAAAAACAAAGGAGACCATGTCATGCAATTAGAATACTCAAGGATAATTGGTAGTCTCATGTATCTCATGAACTGTACACGTCCTGATATTGCATATGCGGTTGTCAAACTAAGTAGATTCACAAGCAATTTAAACAATGACCATTGGAAGGCACTGACGAGGGTACTTAAATATTTAAGATACACCCTGAACTATGGATTGTACTATACAAGATATCCTCCTGTATTGGAAGGATACAATGATGCAAATTGGATATCGGACACTCAAGACTCCAAGTCGACAAGTGGTTATGTGTTTACCATTAGAGGGGCTACAGTGTCGTGGAAATCTACCAAGTAAACTTGTATTGCTAGATCCACTATGAAATCTGAATTCATAGCTTTGGATAAAGCGGGAGAATAAGCCGAATGGCTTAGAAGTTTCTTGGAAGAAATTCCTTGTTGGGAAAAACCTGTGGCTGCAATTAAAATACATTGTAATAGCCAATCTGCTATAGGAAAGGCACATAGTAGCATGTATAATGGTAAGTTTAGACATATACATCGTAGACACAATACTATTAAACATTTGATCTCAAATGGCATTATGTCCATTGACTACGTGAAGTCAAAAGAAAATATTACGGATCCGCTCACGAAAGGCTTGCATAGAGATCAAGTATATAGTTTATCGAGGGGAATGTGATTAAAACCCTATAATCAAAATCTTGTGGTAGATACCCAACCTATGTGACTGGAGATCCCAAGATCTAGGTTCAAAAGGACAACCAAACTACAAGATTGTATAAACACTGTTAGGATCGGAGAAGTGTTTAGGGGGGGGGGGGGGGGGGGGTGTGGAGGTTGAATAAACACTTGACTCAAATTCGATTTATCTTTGTTACTACAGACGGTTAAGTACTGCAGTAGCTTCTCAATTAGTTGCAAGTCAATAGACACTGATAATAGTGCGGAATACGTCTGCTGAACTTGTGAGTAATAAAAACTGAAAGGTAAATGTAGAAAGTAAATGACACAAGAATTGTTTCTGGAAGTCCGAAGCACAACGCTTCTACGTCTCCCCTTCTTCCTTTGCCGGAAGGATTCACTAGAAGACTTTGAGTAATACAATCCTGTTGTACAACCCCGATTCAGCTGGATTTACCCCACTACCAGACTGAAACTCCTAGTCTCTCAATCTGTTCCGACACAATCCGTCTGACAGTTACAAAGAGCCCACTCTTCTATCTTAGAACAAAATACAATTGATAGAGTGTTTTAATCTAAGCACAAATGATCCTTAAGTGATCAAATAAAATAATAAGCTATGCTTCTAATTTTGAGTATATCGATAAGATGAAATCTTTCAATGATAGCGTTCTGCTCAACTGGATGCTCGATAAAGTTGATTGATCTTTTATCTCGTATGCGTGTTCAATCTCTTTTTTATGTGTCTCGTGTCTATCCGGGCATTATAAGTTGCACCTATATATAATCATCTCTGCCAACGACAATATTTCATTTTGTGTGCAACTCTATACTTCAGTCAATATCTGAACAAGCTGCAGTCTTCTATTTTAGACACTTTCCCTTCTGGTTTGTTCTTTCGGCGCTTGTCAGATAAGATTTCCTTTGTGTAGTTACCATTTAAGGTAATCTTCAGTCCTCGGTCTTTTTCAGCATTAGCAACATTAAATGCTTCAATAAATAGCCGTTGATTATTCGGACTGAAGAACGAGCTTACTAGCTTAGTCTGTTCTGATCTGCTCTGCATCGATCTGGGTCGATCTGTCTGGTTGACATTGATCTGCGTCGATATGGTCTGTTCTGATCTTGTTGACATAGATCTGGTCTATATCAGTCTGGTTGACATTGATCTGGTCTGCTTAGATATAGACTTTATCGGTCTGGTCTGTTTTGTCATCTTTAAAATACGGAACTAACAAATTCCCCCTTTTTGATGATGACAAAACCTAGCTTCTTAATCTTCTTCTAAAGTCATTTTTCTTGTAGAAGATTCGTTCAGATCGATTAAGTCTTTTTGTTCAAAATAAATGAACTATTCAAAATAAATGAATAAGACTGAGAATTTCGATTGAAAGACTTTTTATTAACATGTCTGATGAATACATTTACATATGTCATTCATTACAGGCAATTATCTATGTCTTCTTTATAAGCTGTTGTGTCTGCTTTCTGGTCTTCATTTATTTCTTCTTTTCCCCCTTTTTGTCAGCAGCAATCTCCTAAAGGAAATCTACGATCTGCGTAAGCTGAGCGCAGATAGCATCCAAGCGATGATCTTGAGTAACGAGGGATTTTGCAATTGCAGTTTTGACTTCGAAAGCCAGCTCGATCTGTTTTTCTCAGGCTGGTCTTATAGGATGCTTGCTGAGAAAACAGATCGTTCAGGCCACGCTGAATACTGTTGATGCTCTTCATCATCTTGTCCTTGAATGAATCAAAATCCAGCGAGGTAGTCCACTGGCTTTGATGAACTTTTCTCACTCGCTGGGAGAGAAAGAGAAAGTTATCAGATAGCTCTTGAAGGGACTTGACCACTGATGGAGCATCATCAACGGAGTCTGGAATTTCTTCAGCACGTGACACAGTCAGCTCTTTCCCTTTTTTAGTTGGCACAGCAAAAGAGTCAGCAGATTGGCGAGTGTTGTACCGGACTAGTTCCACCAGATCCGTAGAAAATTGATTTAAGAATGCCAAATCTGCAGCAGACTGATCTGGGGGAGAGTTTGGTTGAAAAGGCTCCTCAATTTGTAGAGCTGCAACAATGTTGGGCACAACTAGATCAACATCGACAAAGTCTTGAGGGACATTAGTCTGTGGTGCGACTAGTGTGCTTGTCTGAGCTTCTGAGACTGAGGACGCAAAAGGAATGGAAGTAGTAGGAGATTCCAGCATTACGTCCATTGCCTCAGCCTCTGCAGTAGACGGAGCATTAGGCATTGGCTGCTCCGCTGGCTTAATGATGGTTGGCGCAGAACTCTGCCCTGCCACAGTCTGGCTTGCGGTTGGGTGATCTGGACTGGGAGGAGGGGTAGAGATGTTCAGCCGCTGGTGATGCAGATAGACAGCCATATGAAGAGTTCGAATATCCATCTCCAGCTGAGCTATGACCGCGTTGTCATCCTTGACAGTCGGGCTGGTGACATCAAAATTTGCTTTCTTGGCTTGGAGTAGGAGGTTTGCAAGCCTCGACCTATGTTTTGACAAAACAGGTCTTTGCGATGCACAGCAATACGAACATCATCTGTTTCTATGCCCTTCAGAACCTCCTGTTCCATCTTGTGCAGCCGCTTGAGTTTACCAAAGAACAGATTGAAGTTGTTGACCATTCTGTACTGGACCCATTCATCGAATACAATAGTGAGGGTCTGTACTTTGTCTTCAACGTCTTCCATGGCAATGTAATGGCTATTTGTGCAGCTGATTTTGGCTTGGAGGGTGCAGACCCTGTCAAGGTTGTTTTGCCCTTTTCAGCAAAAATGAGGGCTTAATCCCTGATTGGGTGTAATCGCCCAATTATTTGATTACAATCCCCTTGACAGCTGGGATTTGGGATGGGACGCGAGTCACCACCTTGGGTAGAGTGGGTGGAGCTGTGGATGGTTGGGCTTTGGATTGTTGAGGTGGAGCGTGGGATATTGGGAGTGGAGCTTGGGATACAGTGGTTGCTTTGGTTGGAGGAAGTGAAGATATGGGTTTTGGGTTAAAGGTTGTCAGGGGTTTGGTGATTTGGGTTCGTGGCTTCTTCGGTAGAGGTTTGGCTGGGGATGAAGTGGTAGAAGCAGACTGAGTTTCACCAGAGTCAGTCTGGACTACCAGTTTTCGCTTGGCCCTGGTTGTCTTCTTCTCTGCAGCCTGTTCTGCACCAACCTCCCTTTTGACAGCCAATAAATCTTGGGAGTTGGCGGAGCACTTTTGGATCGTAGCAAAGCCAGTCCTTTAGGATTGATGACCTTGAATGGACTGAGTGCTGAAGCTTTCCCCAGCTCGATATTCAAAGGCTCCAGCAGCTTGCTGATGTGACTAGAAATAGACACATCTATTGCGCTTAATTGTTTACGATTTGGTATGTTTTGATGGATAATTTTATGCATATGCTACCTAATCGTATATTTGTGTAATTGTAGGTGGAATTGAAGAAATCGAGCTAACTAAGGCGAATAAAGGTCAAGAAAAGCTTTGGAACTCATAAGGACTCAAAGTAGATGTGATCAAAAAAATGCTAAAAATGTAATTTTGGGGGAAGCGATCGACCTCATGAAGGAGGCGATCGATCGCCTTTGGACAGAAAGTTGAGCAACAAAATTTACGCTGCAACGATCGATCGCAAGGATGAGGCGATCGATCGCCAAAACCCACTGGAGCCACGCGATCGATCGGTGAAAAAGAGGCGATCGATCGCCTAAGGAATTTCGCTGAAAAAAATAAGCTAGCGGTCGATCGCTACAATGAGGCGATCGATCGCCAGCAGTGTTTTGGAAAGTTTGGGGACTTGATTTCTTTCCTTCCTACATGGGCTCTAACCTACCCCATCAGCCTCTACACCTTGATATACTCGAAAATTAGCATCTTTAGGATAATTCAGACTTTAGAACATAGTTTAGACATTAGATTTTATTTTTCTCTCAACTTTTGAAGAACAACTCGAAGAACGAAGACGGAAGCGACACTCCGGAATCGTGCTTCCTTTTAGTAACTTTTTCTTTTCCTATTAGTTTAATGCTTTATAGAGTAATTTTGATTGTTTTTAATCTAGTTATGAGTAGCTAAATACTTTTGTGATTCTCAGTTGAGGAAAACGATACATTGGATGTTTACGAATCTTGTGAGATAAGTTTTGATTGTTGATTTTCATTGAGTATCAATTGTTTTTTTGATTTTATTACCGTGATTGTTATGATTGATTGTTAGATTGATCTCCTAGCTATTGTTCATACAACTTAATGCTAAATTAGATACCAAATACGGAATCGTTTGATCCCTCTAATTTACGAGACAACTAAGATTAGTTAAATTTCGCTTGTGAGTTTGTTAAATTCTTAGGAAAGCCAATTGACTAGATTAAACATAGACGCTTGGATTATGTTGTTTAGCTTCATCAATCTCATTAGTTCATATGCTATCATCGATTTAAATCTTAATTGCTTGTATTTTGATTGATTGTTTGATAAGGGTTAAACTAGAACGCTTGAGCTAATTAACTAAACTTAAGGTGAGATAGGACTTTGATTATTGGATTAAACGTCCACGATGAATAATTCATATGGAAATTGAACCGTTTGTGAAGATCGATGATCGAGATAGTAAAAGCCAATTGTAAAGTTAACCGAAAATCGTGAATCGCTCTTTTCTCATAAGTTAATTCATCTGGTTTAATTTTGCATCATAATAGTAGTTAATTCAATTGATTTCAAAAACCCCTTTTTATTTTCGTTTGCATAAGTTAACACACAGATATAACCTTCCTCGTGGGATCGATCCCTACTCACACTACTACATTCATTATTGTTATTAACTTGAGAGGGTTAATTTGGGCGTACGCGATAAGCGCTACCACTTGCTCAGTGGAACGGCAAAACAGACAGCCTGTTTTGCGGACGTGATGGTCTCCGACAAGACACCAAACAAGATGGAGGACCAGTTCACTTTCTGTCCAAAATGTATAGCTGCCATGGCCCCAAATTTCTCAGATGTCACAGCATCAAATCTCCCAGCCTTGCTCAGTAACGGCTTTCCAACGATATCACAGAGCACTTGGAAGTGGAAAGACATCTCCTTCTTCTTGAATGAAGGCCTGAGTGTAAGTCCGAAGACTGATACTAGGCGTTGAAATTCTTCCAAAGTGGCTCTGGACAAGTTAGCGAAGTCGGACATTCCAGATGTAGGAAGTCCAAACGTCTCCGTAAAAAGCTCCTGAGTGATTTCAACAATCTGGCCATTCACTGAAGAAGATATTGAATTCTTGTGAGATACGGAGTTGGAAAACAGTTCTTTGATCGCCGATTCATATACCACCGTGCCGCACTCCAAGACCGTAGTTCAGAAGATTCCAGATTCTTGAACGTAGACACCATTTATGTATCTTCCATCCTGCATAAAGCATCGAACTCAACAGATAATGAATTGTGAGTAATGGTTGCCATTTAGAAAGATTTGGATTCAAATATGGAATTGAGAGGAGTTTAGGAAGATATAAGCAGACGATGGTAAAAGGATAAAGTAAAATGGTGAGTGAGATGTACAGCCTGATAAATAGAGAGATATTAGACACATGTCTGTATCTCGTTGACTGATATTTTTAAAATTAAAATTTTAACGGACGGGATGAGATTAAAGTAAGGCGGTTAAAGTTTAATCAGTCCGAGCTGTAAAAATATTACTATGTTAAAGATTGATAATGTTTTAAGTCAGATCATAGGATAATATCAGATTGATGGAGATCAGTCTGATAATCAGGACCGGTCTAAATCTTACTGACCATTGTATTATCGATCTGTACTAACACTAAATCTTTAAAAGCGAAGGTAAGCATGCGTTAAATATATCATGATAAATCTATTAAACCAAGAATTTGACGAAAATAATTAAAATTAGCCTCGGGGAGTGGTTTAGTGAAGATGTATGCATCTTGCAGGTCTGTTGAAATGTACTCGATCCGAATCTCCTTTTTGCCAACATGATCTCGAATAAAATGATGTCTGATATCAATATGATTAGTTCGAGAGTGCAAGACTGGATTATATGTTATAGCAATTGCACTTGTGTTGTCGCAGAAGATTGGTGACTCAGCAGTTTGAATGACATAGTCTCTGAGCTGATGTTGAACCCAGAGCAATTGAGCGCAACAGCTTCCAGAGGCGAGATATTCTGCCTCAACTGTGGATGTGGCAATCGATGTTTGCTTCTTGCTAAACCATGAGATCAATCTTTCACCTAGGAATTGACAAGTTCCACTGGTGCTTTTGCGATCGATCTTACACCCTGCACAGTCAGCATCTGAATATCCAGTCAAATTGAAGTTAGAATCTTTGGGATACCAGAGACCAATATTTTGAGACCCTTTTAAATATTTTAAAATACGATTAGCAGCAATAAAGTGGGATTGTTTAGGGTCAGATTGAAATCTAGCACACATACAAACACATAATGTCAGCCCGGCTCGCTGTAAGATATAACAGCGATCCGATTAGACCTCGATACATTGTTACCTCAACTGATGTTCCCCATTCGTCTTTATCTAGCTTGATTGGTGGACTCATCGGAGTTGAAGCAGTTGAGCAAGTCTCCATACCAAACCGTTTAAGTAGCTCCTTGGTGTACTTGGTTTGATTAATGAAGATTTCATTATCGAGCTGTTTGACTTGAAGACCCAGGAAGAATGACAATTCTCCCATCATGCTCATCTCAAATTGGCTCTGCATTAACTTAGAAAATTTCTCGCAAAGCTTGGGGTTAGTTGACTCAAAAATGATATCATAAACATATATTTGGATTAACAGTTATGTTCCCCCTTAATAAATTTAAATAAAGTTTTATCTACTGATCCGATCGGAAATCATGATCCAGAAGAAATTGAGACATAGTGTCATACCAGGCTCTGGGGGCTTGTTTAAGTCCGTACACTGCTTTATTTAGTAGGTATACGTGATCTGGAAATGAGTGGTTAAGAAATCCAGGAGGTTGCTCGACATAGACTTCCTCCTGAAGTTTGCCATTAAGAAATGCATTCTTCACGTCCATTTGAAATACTTTGAAATCTTTAAAAGTAGCATATGCAAGAAAGATTCGAATGGCTTCTAGTCTGGCATCTGGTGCAAAGGATTCATCAAAGTCAATTCCTTATTCTTGTCTGAAACCTTGTACAACCAGTCTGGCCTTGTTCTTGACTACTACGCCATTTGCATCTAGTTTGTTTCTGAAAACCCATCTGGTTCCACTAGCAGGCTGATCAGTTGGTCTGGGAGTTAAACTTCACACCTGATTCTGTTCAAATTGGTTGAGCTCCTTTTGCATAGCCTCTATCCAGTTATAGTCAGCTAAAGCTTCGTCAGTCTGTTTTGGTTCCAGGTTGGATATGAATGCAGCGTACGTGAATTCATCTATCATCTGTCCTCTAGTTCTTATGGGTGCAGATGGACTTCCAATCACCAGATCAGGTGGATGCCTCTTAGTACAGCGGTAGTTTGATTCGAGAACATCTGATCCTGATGGAGGCAGAATGCTGATATCTTCAGTATTGATCTTTATGTTGGTATCCATTGCTATAGGATCAGCGACATCAGCTCGATCTGGTAGAACTTCAGTGGCTTCTACCGGTCTGTCTGGTACTTCAGGTTCTGGTGGATTGTCTCTTAACCTGTTAACTGCATTCTCATCATCACTGTTAGCTTTGAGATGGATATTTTCCATCTTATTTTGAATTATTTCCTTGTGGTTCTCAATATCAAGAAATTCATCGAAAACTACATGAATTGACTCTTCCACAGTTAGAGTTCGATTATTGAAGACACAAAATGCTTTTGCTAACAGATGAATATCCTAAGAATGTTCCATCATCTGACTTAGATTCGAAAGCGGTTAAATGATTTTTACCATTGTTGTGGACATAGCATTTGCAGCCGAAGATATGAAAATATGAAATAGTCTGTCTGTTATGTGTCCATACTTCATACGATGTTGAGTTTAATTTCCTGTTAATCATGGATCGATTATGTGTATAACATGCAATATTGACAGCTTCTGCCCAGAACTTTTGAGAGATTCCAGAGTCAGCAAGCATTGTTCTTGCTGCTTCATTGAGCGTTCTGTCGCGTCGTTCTGCAACTCCATTTTGTTGAGGAGTGCGAGCTGCTGAGTATTCATGTTTGATCCCTTGGTCATCTAGAAAGGATTTAAGATTTTGATTTGAGAATTCAGTGCCTTTGTCGCTTCGAATCCTGCCTATCGCAGAGGATTTCTCGTTCTGAATGTGTTTCAACAGCTTGATCAATTTCGGGCCGGTCTGGTTGATCGCTTTATTTTTAAACATAAAATTCCAAAGTGTAGTGTGAAGCGATTCTACCGCAAGTGCACGGTTGTCAAGTTTTAGTATAGTAAAATGAAAGTAAGGGTTGTCGAATCCACAGGGACTAATGTATAAGTACCAAATAAAATTAGAAAAATTATATTTAGCCTACGATTAAAACGGGGGTAAACTAACTAATGCGGAAATTAGAATTAAAACACAAGAATAAATAAAATGAATCGGGTTCCGGATATGCAAAGGTAAGTCGCTCGAGAAATTTATCTCGCTTTTCGTTCAACTATGTTCTCTTCGAAGATTCGTTTGAATATGAAATTACTAAACAATTGATTCTTAAGGTGAAAGGTTTTCAATGATATTCAATACACTCTCTCGAGCTGTAAAGAAACTAATATCAAATTAGAACAAGTCACTCTCGTGCACCTATTTACTAATCCAATATTGCATAAATCTTCAAAACCTCGTTACTCTAAATCTCTCGATTCAAAGTGCTCACGTATGCGATTTCATCTCTCGATCTCAATCTTAACATACATCATGAATTAATGTAGCGTATTATAACGTTATCTCTCGATCTCGGTTATAACTCACAGATTTCAACCAAAGTTAGCTAGGCTTTGATCTTAATAAGCGTTTAATTCATGAACATAAGAACTCAATCCACTCGAACACGAACGAATCAATAAATGAAACACAATTTCACTAAAACTCAATAAAATAAACTAGATTCAATTCAAATCAATTACATAAGAAGTTTAATTGTCTCTCGACCTCAAAAACATCAAATGAAAATGAAAATTAAATAAATCAAAGTTTAGAAATACGATAAACGGCTGGAACGAATCCGTGCGTTGCACTTGCTCCTTCCTTGCACTCCGAAAATGGTACGCTTAAGCTTGGATGAAGAAGGGAAGAAGATGACTCTCCTTGGCTCTCCTTGACGGCGGCTAGGGTTCCTTGGTGGTAAAAATTCAAGTCTGATATGATCTACATGATCTGGAAGAGGTCCTCTCTTTTAAACCACCGAAAAATCACGTTAATTATGGAAAATAAGATTTTCAGAATATTGCGTCTCGATCGATCGAAAAGAATTTTCGATCGATTGGTGCACTGTTCACTTCAGCCTTTTCAACTCACTGTCTCGCTCGATCGATCGAGATATTTTTCCGATCGATCGACAATTCTCAAAATTTGTTGCTGAAGTCTCTGCCTCGATCGATCGATCGAGACAAAACCTCGATCGATCGAAAATCTAAAAATCATATTCTTCATTTTTTTACTCTTTTTCGCCTCGATTTCACCTGTTTTCTTCATTTTAGCTCATTTCTTCCATTTCCGAACTATTTTCCTGAAATAAGCAAATAAATACCGAAAAGCGTAATTTCATCCAGGAAAAATACGAAAAACGGATAGAAATTACAGCTAAAAACACTTAAAATCTAAGCCTATCAACTCCCCCAAACTTAGACTTGATCGTCCTCGAGCAAGCAAAAAGCTCAAAAAGTAGAGTCAAACTTAATACTTTGAAAGAATCTTCTTTACAACTCAATGTAAAAACTCAGCAGTCCCACTTATACATCAATAAGACTCATTTAAAGTTCAACAGGAAGCATTTTCTCCTAAGCTAAACAATACATCGCAACATCGGAACGTGCGTGTAGGCTATTGTCAAACATGAGTTATATACATATATTTTAAGATCAAAATGTGCCATAAAAACTTAGAGTCAAGATTACTTTTGACTACTCTACAAATTTACTATCCAGCACTTCTCCACTAATGTAATTAGTCCCTAGACTTGGATCAGAATGTCTTTAAAAGCTTATAGCGTTAGGCCTTTTGGTGTCGGCTCCAAAGAAAAGGTAGGATGAATGCAAAGAAGAGAGTAAAATAGAATCAGTTCAAAAATTTTTTTTTCGCACAACCTTGAGCTTCTCTTCAACGTTTTCTAGCCTTGGCCACTTTGGGTCTTATTTGAATGTTTTCATTTCTTTTTTGTTTTCAAGGCTTTTCTCTACATCTTTTCTTATTGCTCATTTTGTTTTTTTTTTTTTCACAATGAACTCATCTACATGTAACAATTCAGCGCAATAAATGAGATTCATTATACTCCCTTAGGGACGAATAAAGTTTTTTCTTTAGGCTCAATCCAAGGTGGGTATAATGAGTTAGCCAAAAATGTCGAATGTGGGTCTAATTATATGCAATGCATATATCATTCTTTTTCAATAAGGCTCAAGAGGGGACACTAAGGAATGATATAGACAAGGTAAACTTGAAAGGCACAAACGGTCCAAAGATCGCCTAAATCATCTCCAAGTCAAGTTCCTAATTATAAAATTTCGCCTCAAAGTGCTTTCAAATAAATTGTAGAGTTTTCTAAGATGCTCAAGACTAATCATAGTTAACACAAGTTTTCACTTTATTCAATATATACTTCACTCAATCATGACTCAAAATGTGCTCAAACTATTCCTCAATTTTGACATAAGTTCAACTAAGGATATATACAAACAAGTTAAAAAAATTCATGACTCCTATCTAGATTGGGATTAATTTCATCATGAATTACCATTGCAAATCCAATTCATCAGTTCTCAAGTTTTGACTCATTTTCTAAAAAAAAAAAAAAATTTGTTGATAGTGCTCAAGGACGATTCAAGTGACAATTAAGCACACAACATGTGGATAAAACAAGTTAAACACGCAAACCACTCCCCCAAACTTAACTGAAACATTGTCCTCAATGTTTAAAAGAATCAAAATGGGAAAAAAATAAACTCCCCTGATCAAGACGCTTGCATGAGGATTGAGGAAGTTTGGCTTTTGAAAGCTCCACTGCTGTAGGGGTTCATCGCTCCACTTGAGTACCTCGCAAAAGAAGGGTGCTAGAAAAAAAATCGACAAGAGAGAAAAACAAACTAAATGCAAAATTGAAAATAAAACAAAGCTAAATGCAAAAGGATACGCTTGGGTTGCCTCCCAAGAAGCGCTGATTTCTAGTCGTCGGCTTGACCATCAGAAACAACCATCAAAGAGCGGTTGCTGCCCATAGTAAGTATCGTATGATACTACTAATGTGTCTTCATTCAGTATGCCCTCAAGATTGGCCAGATGTCTCCAGTGTAAACTCGTCGCTCCAACAACTTTCGTCATGACATAGTGAGCATGGGAGAATGATTCTTTACTTGACTTCATCTCATATGGGGCGTAGTGCGGTGAAGTTGGTGGCATCGATGGGAAATACGTATCCACATATGGCATATAACATGTCTCCATCGATGGGTGCATATCAAGGTTCTCGAAACTTTCATCCTCCAACATCACTCTTGGCTTGTTTTCCCATAGGATCTCCTCAGATGACTTTTCCACTGTAGGCTCAATCACTTCCATAGGTTCAACTTCCCTTGATTCTTCCACATGAGTGGGATCACTCCCCCAAACTTGATTGGTTGAGTGATCAGCATCATGTAACCAGGCCTGATTTGTAGTTCTCGTCTCCTCCTCTTGGCAGCTCATTGAGATGGTTTCTACTAGGATTGCTAATTGCTGCTCTAGATGACGTATATAATTGGTCTGGTTTTCTAAACGTTGCTCAGTTGATGCCATGAGTCTAAATAACATATTCTCTGATTGAGCCGTTCCTTCTACAAAACTATATTTCTTCTTGCCGTGATGCTCAAAGGTTTGGTGCGTATCATTAGGGTAGTGAGGCTCTGGTGGGTATTGGTGACTCCAACCTTTCAAGGAAGGATCACAATGCCAGTGGTAATCGAAGTCCGCCATATCATTGAACAGGTGTAATACACTGTCCTCATCTCTATCAACCAGGGGACTCCCATTCACCAGTGCTCCTTTGAATACCCATCCTCGTGTATGTGCATCCAAACCTTTGAAGAAATGTTGCAGAAGAGTATAGTTCGAAAAGTTGTGATACTTGAATGTGTCTGCCAGTTCATTGAATCTCTCCCACGCCGAATAAAACGGCTCTGAAAATTGTTGGGCAAATCTTGTGAAGACTTGTTGATGAAGCATCACAAGTACCTCGCAAGAAAATCAAATAACATACTTAAATAAAATAATATTTTTTAATAATTTTTTTTTTCGAAAATAACAAAAAGAAAAAGAAAACAAAAACGCAATAATAAAATTGGCTAAATTACAATTAACTAATCTCGTATGATATTATACAGATTAGTCCCCGGCAATGGCGCCAAAAACTTGATCGCTTTATTTTTAAACAGAAAATTCCAAAGTGTAGTGTGAAGCGATTCTACCGCAAGTGCACGGTTGTCAAGTTTTAGTATAGTGAAATGAAAGTAAGGGTTGTCGAATCCACATGGACTAATGGATAAGTACCAAATAAAATTAGAAAAATTATATTTAGCCTACGATTAAAACGGGGGTAAACTAACTAATGCGGAAATTAGAATTAAAACACAAGAATAAATAAAATGAATCGGGTTCCGGATATGCAAAGTAAGTCGCTCGAGAAATTTATCTCGCTTTTCGTTCAACTATGTTCTCTTCGAAGATTCGTTTGAATAGGAAATTACTAAACAATTGATTCTTAAGGTGAAAGGTTTTCAATGATATTCAATACACTACCTCGAGCTGTAAAGAAACTAATATCAAATTAGAACAAGTCACTCTCGTCCACCTATTTACTAATCCAATATTGCATAAATCTTCAAAGCCTCGTTACTCTAAATCTCTCGATTCAAAGTGCTCACGTATGCGATTTCATCTCTCGATCTCAATCTTAACATACATCATGAATTAATGTAGCGTATTATAACGTTATCTCTCGATCTCGGTTATAACTCACAGATTTCAACCAAAGTTAGCTAGGCTTTGATCTTAATAAGTGTTTAATTCATGAACATAAGAACTCAATCCACTCGAACACGAACGAATCAATAAATGAAACACAATTTCACTAAAACTCAATAAAATAAACTAGATTCAATTCAAATCAATTACATAAGAAGTTTAATTGTCTCTCGACCTCAAAAACATCAAATGAAAATGAAAATTAAATAAATCAAAGTTTAGAAATACGATAAACGGCTGGAACGAATCCGTGCGTTGCACCGTGATTTCTTCTCTTGCTCCTTCCTTGCACTCCGGAAATGGTACGCTTAAGCTTGGATGAAGAAGGGAAGAAGATGACTATCCTTGGCTCTCCTTGGCGGCGGCTAGGGTTCCTTGGTGGTAAAAATTCGAGTCTGATATGATCTACGTGATCTGGAAGAGGTCTTCTCTTTTAAACCACCAAAAAATCATGTTAATTATGGAAAATAAGATTTTCAGAATATCACGTCTCGATCGATCGAAAAGAATTTTCGATCGATCGGTGCACTGTTCACTTCAGCCTTTTCAACTCACTGCCTCGCTCGATCGATCGAGATATTTTTCCTATCGATCGATAATTCTCAAAATTTGTTGCTGAAGTCTCTGCCTCGATCTATTGATCGAGACAAAATCTCGATCGATCGAAAATCTAAAAATCATATTCTTCATTTTTTTACTCTTTTTCGCCTCGATTTCACCTGTTTTCTTCATTTTAGCTCATTTCTTCCATTTCCGAACTATTTTCCTGAAATAAGCAAATAAATACCGAAAAGCGTAATTTCATCCAGGAAAAATACGAAAAACGGATAGAAATTACAGCTAAAAACACTTAAAATCTAAGCCTATCACTGGTCTTTAATGCTAAAAAATATAGTCCATGTAAAACGAGAGTAATCATCAATAACTACAAGAGTACACAGCATTGTCCCTAAACTTGTTATTGGTATTGGACCAAACAAATCCATGTGTTATAATTCTAAGCAGCGTGAGGAGGATTTGGCATTCTTGTTCTTAAAGGATGATCTGACTTGCTTGCCCATTTGACAGGCTTGACAGATCTTATCCTTATCAAAGTTGATCTTGGGCAGACTGATAACTAAATCATTTTTACATTGGCTAGAAATAGTCTTGAAATTAAGATGATACAAGTGTTTATGCCATAGCCAATGTTCATTATCATTATTAGCGATGAAACAAGTAGGATTATCAGGGGGATCATGCTTCCATCTAATCTTATAAGTATTTCCGTTCCTGATTCCTACTAGCATGGTTTTACCATTAGATGATTTAACAGTGCAAGTGTATTTGTGAAATTCTACAGTATAACCATTGTCACATAGTTGACTTATACTAATCGGATTATAACATAAATTCTCAACTAATAACACATCATATAATGATAATATTGCCATGGACAATCTTACCCTTGCCCACGGTCTTACCATTTGAATTATCACCGAAGGTGATCTTAGGACCCGTGTATTGAGTAATATCAGATAGCAGCTCGACGTTTCCCGTCATGTGTAGAGAACATCCACTGTCTAAATACCAGTCTGAAAGATTCTTCTTGGGTTCCTGTCAAGACAAAAATTTACAGTTGGTACCCAATCCTACTTGGGTCCGGAACGGATTAGTCTTTTAGGGACCCACACCTGAATCAGTTTTATTGGTTTGTGTGTGTTTGGTGTGGTGTGTGCTTTTAGTGGTGATAGTGTTCTTGGGTGATGTATGTGATAGTGAGTGTATGCATGTTGTTTTGGTTTTTGGTTTCTGTTGGGAAGCATATACCTCTTCTGGACATGCATACAATTATAGTACCAGTTGTGTTTTACCTCTCGAGTTGCCTGACCAGTGAGCTTATGTCCATTTTGAACTTTTGCCCCGGTCTGACTTTCTCTATTGGCTCAACATAATCGATTCCTTTGTGTGATGCCCGTTCCTTGATGAGTATTGGCTTAACAGGTTCCTTAACCAACTCACTTAGTTCATATACTGTGCTGGATCTGACAAAGTTAATTGTTTGAACCTTGTTCTTCCCTAGACACAGTTGAGATTTGATACCAGATGAGCTACTTTCATTGTCAGAGTAGCCTATACCGGTAAGATCACCAGCAAGCCTTATCGACTCAAGCATCTCATCTTTTTTGGCAGTTGATGCGTTCCATGTGCGAACTAGTTTAATGAGTTTCTGGTGTGCACATCTGGCTTCGTCCCTTTCTTTCTCGAGTAGACTTACTTTTTCCCTTATGCATTCCAACTCCTTTGATTGTTCACAATCAAGTTTGTTGTTTTACTGTTCCATTGATATTGAATGTTCAGTCTTATAATTCTCGAAGGACTCATACAACATCCGATACTCATTAATCATGTCCTGTAATGCGTTAGTGAGTTCATTATGTGAAAATTCAGAGAGATTAGAGTCAGTTATCTCACTGTCATCATTGGTCATTAGACAATGAACTTATTCATCTTCACTCTCATTGGATGAGCTGGTAGATTCTCCTGATTCAGATTCTGAATCAGCCCATTTGCTCTTGTTTTCTTCAGCCACCAGTACTTTCTGGTCTATGTCGCTTCTGGATGATATTCTCTTTCCTTGGACTTCCTATGGTCCTTGGATCCTCTCTTCTGATCATCCTTCTTTGGCTTAGGACAGTCAGCGATAAAATGTCCTGGTCTAAGACAGTTGAAGCAGACGCGGTCATCCTCATCTGATCTACTTTTGAAGTTTTGCTTCCTTGGATAAGATTGATAGTTCTTCTGATTCATTTTCATAAATTTTCCAAATTTCTTGACAAACAGTGCCACTGCATCATTGCATATTTGTTCAGGAGTCATCTCTGTTGTGGTGGACAGAGATTCTGACAGTAAGAGCCTTGTTTGATTGATTGGTACTGGGTTCATCTTCAATCCGAATGCCTAGTTCAAACTCGTATGCTTTTAAGTCAGCAAATAGATCATGTAGATCTATCTTGTTTAAGTCTTTGGATTCTCTCATGGCAATTGTTTTTTACATCACATTCTCTTGGGAGACCTCTCATGACCTTTATAGTGACTTCTCTGTTGGATAGATCCTTAGGCCGTTGAGTTCATTGATGATTCCAGTTACTCTTTCATCGTACTCACTGAGAGTTTCTCAGGATATCATTTTGATGTTTTCGAACTTCTGTAGAGCGACAGTGAGTTTGTTTTCCTTGGTTTGATCATTCCCTTCACACAGCTGAGCAATCTCTTCCTAGATGTCTTTAGCAGTGGGACACATCTTGATTTTGTTGAACATGTTTTTGTCCAATGTTTTGAACAATATATCTTTAGCCACATTGTCCAGATTTGCTTTTTTCTTTTCCTCATTTGTCCAGGATGCTCTGTCCTTTTCGACCATCTGATGTTCACTACTAGTAATAGCAGCTGCTGTGTTGATCTTCATGATCTTCATTGGTCTATCAGCGATAACGAACCACATGTCATCGTCTTGAGCACTCAGATGTGCTTGCATACGAATTCTCCAGTCATTGTATTCGTCTTTCTTGAACATGAGAATCTTGTTGAATGAGGCCATCAGTTTTTAGTATTTCTCAAAATTGAGAAGACCTTGCTCCGATACCACTTGTTAGGATCGGAGAAGTGTTTAGAAGGGGGGGTTGAGTAAACACTTGACTCAAATTAGATTTATCTTTGTTACTACAGACTGGTAAGTACTGCAGTAGCTTCTCAATTAGTTGCAAGTCAATAGACACTGATAATAGTGCGGAATACGTCTGTTGAACTTGTGAGTAATAAAAACTGAAAGGTAAATGTAGAAAGTAAATGACGCAAGAATTGTTTCTGGAATTTCGAAGCACAACGCTTCTACGTCTCCCCTTCTTCGTTTGCCGGAAGGATTCACTAGAAGACTTTGAGTAATACAATCCTGTTGTACAACCCCGATTCAGCTGGATTTACCCCACTACAAGACTGAAACTCCTAGTCTCTCAATCTGTTCAGACACAATCCGTCTGACAGTTACAAAGAGCCCACTCTTATATCTTAGAGCAAAATACAATTGATAGAGTGTTTTAATCTAAGCACAAATGATCCTTAGGTGATCAAATAAAATAATAAGCTATGCTTCTAGTTTTGAGTATATCGATAAGATGAAATCTTTCAATGATAGCGTTCTGCTCAACTGGATGCTCGATAAAGTTGATTGATCTTTTATCTCGTATGCGTGTTCAATCTCTTTTTTATGTGTCTCGTGTCTATCCGGGCATAAGTTGCACCTATATATAATCATCTCTGCCAACGACAATATTTTCTTTTGTGTCCAACTATATACTTCAGTCAACATCTGAACAAGCAGTAGTCTTCTATTTTAGACACTTTCCTTTCTGGTCTGTTCTTTCGGCGCTTGTCATATAAGATTTCCTTTGTGTAGTTACCATTTAAGGTAATCTTCAGTCCTTGGTCATTTTCAACATTAAATGGAACATTAAATGCTTCAATAAATAGCCGTTGATTATTCGGAATGAAGAACTAAGCTAAGCTAGCTTAGTCTGTTCTGATCTGCTCTGCATCGATCTGGGTCGATCTGATCTGGTCTGATCTGGTTGACATTGATCTGCGTCGATCTGGTCTTTTCTGATCTTGTTGACATAGATCTGGTCTGTATCAGTCTGGTTGACATCGATCTGGTTTGCTTCGATATAGACTTTATCGGTCTGGCCTGTTTTGTCATCTTTAAAATCCGGAACTAACAAACACCTTGGAGAATTAATCTCCGACCCATTCCTATGATAAGGGGTGTAGCCTGCAAAAAAAGGTACGAGGATAGGCAGAAGGCCTTTAATGATTCATAAGACATATTAGAATATGTTGGAGTATAGCGGGATACTCTTCTAGGAGTTCACCTATGTAAGTGCGAAGTGTGGCCGCTTCAAAGAATGAAAAGCACTTATGAAACCAAGCGTGGTCCATGGCCGAAACGGATACAACCGTAAGAAACCAATACGGAGGTTAGAATTGTTATGGTATGGGTTCAATTGTCTTGATTTACACCAACGACTAAATAGTTCAAGACTATAAGTTCACTATTAACTCAAGTAAAGCCGATTGAATACTACTACGGAAGATTCAAAGCTGCAAGCTATCTCTCCAGATGCCATAATAGTTCGTCAAAGCACTCAATTGCATACATGCATTAATTGTTGGAAAATGATTTAAATCAAAAAGAAAAAAATATATTCATGAGCTCGATCGATCGAGCTCGTCCGAAAGTTTGCTATAGGAGCTCGATCGATCGATCGAGCCCTGTTTCAGATTTCGGAAATGGTATGCCCATTCATGTTTCGGGTGCGACTTTTGGCGATATAGTGCCTCCACATAATGTCCATTCGGACTTGCTTTTGGTTTACTATATATATAACATTTCCCTCATTTGATAAATACAGATTTTCGAAATCAACATCATATTTTAGTGAAATTTGAGAGCATTTGTTGTTCATCAGTGCTTTGAACCTTTGTGATTTGAGGACTTGTGATTTTGAGTGCTCTTATCACAAGTCATAGTCGTTGTATCTTGTGAGATAAATTGCCATACAAACCGTTAGCACCATAGCGAAACAATATTGTCTTAAGGATAGAGATTACAAATCTCGCCTCGACATAAAACTTATTTTGAAACCATTATTATTTTCATTCCTGAGATACAATTTGAGAGAAATTCTAACAATATAAAGATCAAAATCACAATAAATCCTAATCACTATCTTATCGTGTATTTGAATAGATATGATATCATGCATTTTGGAGGTAGTTATAAGCAAATGTTATTTAACCTAAACTCTGTACACAGTTTCGATTACTGAGAATTCAATACAAGCTTGTGTGCTTGTCATTTTATTTTATGGTATCAGAGCCAGCAAAGATCAACGTCACATCTTCATCTTCCTCCACTAACACAGATTATGTTTCCACAAAGTGAAACGAGTAGCATTTTATGAAATGCACCTTAAATTACTCAGCAAACCCTACTAAATCGTTGACCAATTTTGGCGCAACGGAGGGAGTTTGAACTTTGAACTCACAATTGAATTTGTCAATGGCGATTTCATGAGATTTCAGGGTTTCTGCAGCATCCCTACAAATGTAACCCCCTCTGAACCTCAATGCATTTCCCCCTACCAAGGTTTGTTTCAGCACTTTCCGATTTTTCAAGTTTGTGCAATGTATGGTCTTTAATTGAATAAAATTTTAACTATTTTCTGGCTGGAGAATAGGGACTTTTTGCTGTAATTTGTTACGGGTTTTATTTGGTGGCTTATGTGCCATTTTCAATTCAAGAAACATGATACAATAATCGACCATGTAGATTGTAGAGTGAGAGCTAAGTTAGTATTTATTTTGGAGCTAAATTCGTATTATAAGAAACAATTATGCGTAGAATTGATTTTTTTTTTCCTTACTTTTTATGATGTATAAACGACGCAGCTCAGTCGGCCATGATCGTGATGTTTATTTTTATTAATCATTTATACCAACTTATTGAATTTAAATTTATGATTGTTGTGATACTGTAGGTGTTTAAGCAATAGACAATGGTGGAGGATTGCTAGCTTAATCTTGCGTTTGCATTTCTGCATTACTCTAATTTATTCGCTGTGGTTACTTTGTTGGTCCACAAATATGCTATTTTGATTGTTGAGTGGGGCTAATCAACTTCTTTAACTAGTTAAATTTCAATTGGCATATTTGTCTTCTTCTTGCTTATAACCAATGAGCATGTATTTTTTAAATTTATAGTTCAGGTAACTGAAATAGCTTCAAAACTACGTTTAATATTAATATATCTGTAATGGATGAAGATTTCTACCCACCCATTCATGCTGGTTAAAACATAATGCTATGTCAGAATAGGAGCCCTACAAGCCAACTGTTGGCTATGAGATTTGTACACCTACCTGTAAAACATGTTTTATTCAATTAATGACATTTTTATGGCATATTTTATCTGTATACCCCATGCAAGATGCATAGATAAAGACCTTAGGTTACTATAATCCATGAGAGTGTGGTTGTACAAGTGTTGGCAATCATGAAATACATTCACCAGTGACTGTAATCTCTAAACTTGTTCATGGTCGATGAGCAGCGCCATAAGAATGATAAAGACCCTGTTCTCTTGAGACCAGTATTCATGATATGTCATTATTGTGTTTCATCAGCAGATGTAAAGACATCTGCACATATGAATAGGTGCTCATAGTATGAGTTCACTGAACAACCCTCACCCTAAATTCTCTAAGTGGTTCTCACTTATCGAGTAGAGAATTTATAAATGCAATTGTACACCATTAATCCTAATGACCCAAAACACCATTGTAAAACTCTATTCGATGAACACTACACTGTGACTTGTTTTCCGATCCCAAGAGGGTCATGAAGGTGGCAATGTTCGGTGTTCATGTAAGTCAAGTTGGAGCTTATGCATTGTTGTTGGGGATTCGCCGCTCGCATACGTGCGTGGATGTCCTATATGTTCTGTCAAGTTAATAACCCAAGGAGTCTCTGGTCAGAGTAGTAAATATGTTTTAGAGGAAAGAGTTCCGCTAGTTACATATGGACGGGTTATGATACTTTAGAACATTCACATAGTTATTGAATTTATATTGAGGTCTCGATTGACCAATACCCTAAGATGTGATCGGGACATATGAGTTGAAAGGATCGTAATGTACGCTAACTGTAACTGAAAGTTCTTGCAGGCAATATCAGCTTATATCTAGGGGATCGTGACGTGTTGTTGCTAGGCACTAATCACGATTCATTGGGTTAAACCGAAATATGATTTCGGCTATCGATAATTAAAGTATTTTAATTGATTTATAGGGGCACTTAAGGGTATGCCCGCAAAAGAGCAAATGAGTTTGTCTCTAAAATCACAAGAAGTTATGGTCTCATGTCTAGCATACACCTGAACCATTGAGAGTCACATAAATACCGGTCAGGTTCTACCCTAACAGGATAGTTAAATTCAAAGAGTTGAATTTAATGGAAAGGAACTTAATATGATTAAGCGTTAACAAGATAATTAAATTCAAGGAGTTGAATTTGATAACATGAAATACTTAATATGATTAAGTGTTCAAGATTATAATAGAGATTATAAGCTGATTTTATAATTGACATGAAAATTGAGTGAAGTTACCATTTTGAAAAAGTTAATATTGTCAAAAAAGTTACTATTGTCAAAAAAATCACGATTATTTTATATATGATATCACCGTCATAATTAGGAGTTTGAAAAAGAAGCAAATCGTTTGCTTCAATTTTTCGTGACAATTGAACAATCTATATATCATTGCGACTCGTAATAATATTAGAAATCTTGTTTGCATAATCAAATTATTGTCTAGTGCTAATAATTTCGAAGTAGAACCGGGAGGTTGGTGGACCTGATTTTGGAGGTTCGTGATCAACTGGAGCGGAGCGGTCAAGACCGTCGATCCATCCACGACTTGTAGTCGTGAGGGATAATTCAAAACACCTTATGAATGTATTTAATAGTATGAATTAAAGCAGATCTGTTGCCCCGGCGGCTCCGGGCCAAAAATTTTTAAGTTCCGCCGTGTGTCGGTGCCGGGGGTCGGGGTACACCAACATGTTCAAATGTTTTGAGGTGGACCTCATGTTTCTCAACAATGAAAGGCACAAGTTCTGAGCTAAATGATTGACTGACATTTCATGTGGACTATCTTCTGCGTTTCTCTATCTTGTGCAGTGTTTTTAATCCTTGCTTCTAGGGTGCATATAAGTTGTTTTACTCGGAGTTGTACTGTTCTGTCATGACAGTATGTATTCAAATTAGCAAAGTGATTGATCTCATTTTTCTTAACCATACTGTTATACTGCATTACAGGTGGATTTCAATGCTTTCATTAGTGGGACACTTGGCATTTCTTGTTCATCAGCACTTGATGGCCATACCATATGATGCAACTCAGAAACGACAACTTGGGATATTTGGAGACTATAAACTCTCTCAAAATTCCATCAACCAGGAGGTGGAAAGCTCCCTTCTCAATGCTATTAAAATGAACTTTTTAGAGCGTTTCAACTTGGCCTGGAATATTTATTTTCCAACGCTTCCATCAAGAAAGAATTCCAATGCCAAAATTGCCAAGCAACGCTTGAAGATGATTATTTTTTTCCGACAGAGGTGCAATCAGTGATGAGGCTAAACAGAATATTGTGAGCAGCATTGTCACCATGCTATCTGATTTCGTTGAGAGCGAATCTCGGGACAAAGTTCAACTTAGTGTCTCAACAGATGCTGATGTTGGCACCATTTATTCCGTCACCGTGCCTGTTCGGCGGGTGAGATCAGAATATCAACTCGATGATGAAACAGGGTGAAGAACAAACATTCAATACAGAGACACTGGTGAAAGTTATGGTCCGTCGATGTCACGTTTGATTTATATGTTCCTAGTGACAACTGACAAGTTCAAAGATTTGAGTGGGTGAAAGAAATAGTTGATGCCTGAGCCAGTCTTGGAGGTGACACTTTAATGGAGATTAATATGAATGGTTGACTGTTTTCTTGGTGTTCTTCTTACTATGGGATTTTCTTTCTTTTGTTTGGAATAGATACTATTCTGTATATATTGTTTAGAAATTTCTATTTCATCGGCCCAAATGAAACTATCGTTTACAATTATGATCTCAAAATCAGGGCCGGATAAATTTTTTTGATGTACGGCAATTCTTCATATTTTAGAGGGAATGTATCCCTAATGTTTCGGTTCAAGTAGCTATCATGACTTGCATTTTTTGAAAAAACATTGTAACATCTGAAAATTCAAGTTTGTTTTCTTTTCTTTCCTTTCATATAAAAACGATCAATTATTATTCTTTGATTGGATACCTTTGAGATGAAGTTTTAAACAAAAGAGCATTGTGTCATTACATGCAACTTTTAGTCGTCTAGACTTCTTTCCATATTGCCCCGTTTAGCAATAACCAAATAATGAAGAAAACACATAATTACATTTGGTTTGATTTAAGGGTTTCTGGTAACAAACCCTTTTTTTGGTAATGAACACCTGATTTAAGGGTTTTTCAAATAAACAATTTACACTTCTGTGGTGTCAAAATTGGCAGTTTACCGCTGTGGCTATCAAAATTGACAGTTTATCCTCTTGTGGTTTGAAAATAGCAGTTTACCCCCTATGATTTGTGAGTCGGTGCAAAACATATCTCCGTGTATGACGTCTGAGGGGGCATGCGCTATATTTTGCAAACCACAAAGGGCTAAAATGACTATTTATAAATCATAAGGGGTTAAAATGTCTATTAGTGGTATCACATTGAGGTAAAATACATCTTTACAAATCACATAAGGTAAAATGTCGATCAATAATACCACGAGGGGTAAATTGCCACCGACTCTTGATTTTATGAATGAACGAATCTAGCAAAAAATTGTTGTTGCCACCAACTCGACTTAATTTCTGCCTGGTCAAATCAGCTTGGACAGATCAGCTCGGTATTTTCAGTCTTAACTTCAGAAGATTCAGCTTGATAGTTTCAGACCATCTTGATAATATGATGTTCTGATCTGTTGCTTGTAACTCTTGATTTTGATATTTGGACAAAGTGATGCACGTGAAAGTTGTAGCAGTTTTTTCTTGGCCTTCCGATGAATCAAGAATCACTCGATTCCAAGTTCGTAGGAGATCGGGTTGTTCGAGCCACCAGACCATACGCCTTCTGAAATACAACTTGCAGGCCTTCTAAAACTCTGATTCAGCTCTCGACTTCTGAAGATGACTTGTATGTCTTCTTCTTAGATTTCCAACTCATATTGAATTGTTCTGTTACGATAAGCAAGCTAAGAGTTATGGCCAACAGACAGACATTCACCTGCTGTAACAGCTTGTTGTTTCTTCGCGGTTCAGCTCGATCTTGCAGGAGCTCTTTCTCCTTGATAACATTCGAACTAGTCAATCTGTCGTGAAATATGACTTTTAGTATTTTGTATTGGCTGTTCAACCCTTTGGAAGCACGTCGTTTCAATATCCGAGCGATGAAATATGATCGATTTAGTCTGCTGCGCTCGGGGTCCAGCTTGGTTGAATTCCTCATTTCAACAACCAAACTTAAAGCCGTTTCTCAACAACTCATCAAGCTTTAAAATATCATCTATGAACTGCACATTTGATGAAATATGTTAGCAACACAATAACAAAGTTTGTTAACTTGAAAATCAAGATTATTCGGTTCCCAAAACCCAACAGAACACTAAAACAAGTTGGACATTATTTGAGCAACACACTTGTGTATCATTTCAAAACACTAAAACAATTAGGGGAAATGAGTTGAACACCAAGCCACCTAGGTATATAATTCCAATGTTTCCAATACTAAAATTCATAAAACTTACTCTGGCTCCATAAAAATTAAGTGTTCGATTATCTCCACTCTTATCCAGTCTAAACTCGAAAATCAACTTTCATTCCCAACTTAGTCCCGATAAATTACCAAAGGCAAAACAATTAATTCCATCAATTTAATTTTGGCCATCACAGCACTTGGTTTGCAGGTTGAACAAATATTTATACGGTCTCAAACAAGAGTCGATATGTTGGTACAAGAGATTTGATTCCCATATTATGAGCATTTGATACAACAGACTTAATGTAGATTCTTGTGCATATTTCAAGAGATATGGGATGATAATTATATCATTTGCTATGTGGACGACATGTTGATAGCATGCTCCAACATTGATCGAGTGCAAGAATTGAAGGCACATTTGGCTAGGACGTTTGATATGAAGAACTTGTGACCGGTAAACAAGGTTTTAGGGATGCAAGTTCACCGAGACAGAAGCAACAAGAAGACTTGGGTTTCCCAGAAAATTATTCGAAGAAAATCTTGTTATGCTTCAACAAGTTCTACCCTATTCCAGTTAACTTCAAGTTATCCTCCGAATGTGTCATAGCAATGAAGCAGAGAGGATTGAGATGTCTTGAGTACCATATGCATCAGCTGTTGGAAGTTTAATGTTCGCTATCATCTCTACAATACCATACATTGCATAAGCAGTGGAAACAGTTAGTCGGTACATTGTGAATCCTGGACGAGAGCATTGGAGTACGGTTAAGAGGATCCTTAGATATATTAAGGATATCTCGAATGCTGCATTATGTTATGGAGGACTAGATTTTACACTCAGGAGCTATGTAGATTCAGATTATGTAGCTGATTTGGATAAAAGAAAATTTACTACTGTTACGTGTTTACGCTTGCAGAAAGAGGAGTAAACTGGCTTTCAAAACTGAAAACAATTGTGATGTTATCTACAACGAAGGCAAAATATAGGGCAACTAAGGCTTGCAATGAGACAATATGACTTGTTTACTATAAAGAGTGGTAATCAAATTCCTGTGATGGTTTATGGAAATGTTTTAATTCTTGACAGCTGAGGGGTGGCAACTGAATGTGAGGAAAATGCAAATTTTGTTTATCAAATGCTTCACATTATACTTATTATTGTGGAACTAACTACAATTTCAAAGTGCTTATTCGATAGTTATGTTTCTTCCTGAAAAAATATAAGTTTTGCAATATACGCTCTTCAAGTTCTATTGGACTCCTGAGAAATCTAAATGTCGAAGTTGAGTCTATACCACTCTAAGGGTTTCATCTTATTGTTGCTTTCAAATCATCAGTTCATAAGTATGACTTAAGCTACTTTGATGGATCTGTTCAAGTGAAAGAGTTATTCTTGAACATGCATAGATTTAAATGGTATTGAATATTAATTTTATTGACTCCTTAATTGATGCACGCATTTACCTCTAGCTCTCCATAAACTCAAAAGTTCACACTTAAATGATTGTAAATTTTTGCATTTCCTTTTTAGTAGGTAATATCTTCCATGTTCCTAATATCTAGATTCATTTTTAGATCCGTTCTTAATGTTCTTGTGACGGAAGAATCAACCTATGTTCTCATTATTATTCCTGCATGATTTGCTGTCAGGTCTATTGATGGACGGGTTCTGTGTAAATCCAATTCAAAGAAAGAGAGGTCAGTATAAATTTACGATGTACTAATAATCTATTTAGTTGGTTTCTTGGCTTTCATATAGTTGACTGGTTATTGATTAATTTACTACCCTGAATTTGGCGAAATTCAAAACCACATAACTTTACCATCAGAACTCTAAAATGCAAGATCTTTCATTTGATTTATTACTCTTTACTCTATTACCTTTGTTTCTTTCTTCGTAAGTTCCAAGGAATCTATGATGAAATTATTCCTGAGTTCCTAACGGTGTAACCTTTGGACTATGAATATAATATAGGCAATCATTTGTGATGGTATTTATTAGTTAGTGCTCCAGCAAGTTGATGCTACCTGAGCCAATGCCCTGACTATATTCCACATACCAAAATATATCTTATTCATCATAAACATTTTGAGCTTACCTTCTACTTGAAAACTAGATTGTTTTTGTCTTCCAACTATTGTTTTCCTGGAATCATTATTAACTGATATTTTGGATGACAGCACATTTAATTGTTGTGCCTTGCAATTTTTGACCATTCACTGTCATGTATTGTATGTTTTAAGATAAATTTTACTTGTGTTGAACATCTGCAGGTCTACTTTGAGATGTCATCCGAAGGATAAAAAGGGATCACATCATCATGTAGCGTTGAATGATTTCACATTTGATCTAGCATATGTTTCTCTTTCATTTACAGTTTTTTGTCATAAACCTTCAGAATCTCACTACTACCTTTTCCTCAGCATATATGGTGCATTCGTAACTGGTGACAATGAATGTCAATTTGTCATGCCATAGTATGGGATGTTTTGAGCAAGAAACTGCTGATGGATGTAAATTTCCCCTGTATCATTATTTTCATTTCAGCATCGTATATGATTTGTTATTTTTTCTAGTTAAGCTAATTTTTATTATATTCTTATAAAAGTTACCTGATTTTCAGTTGCCCAGATATCCTAACAGTGTTGCTTCTCTGGCATACAACCATGATGGACATATTTTAGCCATCGAGTCGAGTTTTACTTGCCATGAGGCTAATGAAAGGTTACCAGGTTTACTTCCCCATCCAGGCTTCATTAGGTCTTGTGGACATATTTTCTTACCGTATTGAGAAAATTGTTTGTATGGCTATGTGAGGGTTCATGGAACATTTAAAGTATGTCAAACTGTATTCCTTCTCGCATTTGCATTCCTGATTTTTCGCATGTATCTTTAAGCTGAGTAACAGTCGTAGTGTGAATTATTATTTGGAGGGTAACCTCGAAATCTTAATATCGTAATATGGATGATGAAGAATAGATTTGTGATTGATAGATATTCCTAACTAAAACTGAATTTACTGAAATATTCTTTCTGAAGTATCGTTAAAATTTAGAGGTCGATATAAGGGGTCACATTTCCAAGTTCTTCATTTGAGAAACAAAATTCTTGATTTTCATCCATTGCCCCAATCAATCGAACTGCAACATGTTTCATGTTTCTATGTAACAGAGAAGAGCCACCTCAAATATTTGTGCATCAAATGGATGGTACCCACATCAAATCTGTTTCTTGCCATTAGCTCAAAGAGATGGCAGCAGACGAGAAAAAGTGTGTTAATAACATCCCTTGTAATCTCATTGGTTCAACCTCTAGTTTTCAAGTCAATTGCTCTCTCTCTCTCTCTCTCTCTCTCTCTCTCTCTCTCTCTCTCTCTCTCTCTCTCTCTCTCTCTCTCTCTCACTCTCTCTCTCTCTCTCTCTCTCTATCTCTCTCTCTCTCTCTCTCTCTCTCCTCTCTCTCTCTCTCGTTTCAAGTCAAGAAAATGCTCATTTTCTTGACCTCCCTTTATTGGAATGACAGGAGAAAGTTGAGCGAAATTTAGAATTAGGAGTTATCATCGTGTAGAAATTATGATTTACGTCTATTCATGTGAATGATTCTCATGAATCAGACCAAGTCACCAAATGCTTTGTATTGTTAGGGATGTTTTGAAGTTATGGATAAGTCTAGAATGATTTTATAAATTATTTTACTCCAATAGTTGGTTTTTTGTCACATAAACATTTTATTCAACTTTGTAGCAAAATGACATATATGTCATTTCTCTTAACATTTTTTTTACTATCGCAAAATTTGAAATCCACTCGAAAAATTTCAACTTACTTACTACAACTTAATTGCAAAAGTTTAAAATTCTTTTTATTAGTTGGCGATGGTGTTTTAGTCATTATAACAAACAATAAAATTAATTCATCATTTTAAAATCATATCAAACATTATATAACTTATTATACTATATTATATATTATCTTCTATAATTTTAAATCACTCTCATATTTATCACATCCTGAACTTGAAAAGGTATTATCTGATGGAATACAGTTCTTATCATGATGATGTGTCACTCCTTTTGTGTTAATTTCCCTGCATGATTTCTTATATTGTAAATGCAACAATGAGAATGAGTGCAATATATGAAAATTTCTCTGAACTACCGGATCGCCGAACAGTATGTATTTATTGGTATTGATTATGCATTGCTCCTAACACATAACATGCTACCTTATGCTTCTGTATCATAGTATTTTGTTTTTCAGAAGAGAACTATATCATGTTCCGGTTCCGGTTTCCGGTTTTGATTTGGTTAAAGTTTGAACCAATTTGAATTGATATTTAATTTTTAAAAATTTGAATGATCAAGAAAAGAATACTAATATCATCCATGATCAAACTAATTAAAATTAATTATTTGATAAATGTGTTAAACGAAGGCTACCAAGAGGGACATGAAACTGTTTATGATGTATTAGATGGACTCTAAACGTAGAGAAAATACAGAAACCAGGTAATATATATGACTCATACGGCTTGTAAAGCTCCTTTTATTGCATTCTTTCCCCAAGAGATAATAAATTATAAGTTCATACACTTTGGGTCAATTTCTATTTCAATTCCTAAAATTTTCAGTGAACCAGTTTAGTCCCTAGAGTTTTAAAAACCTCTCGGTTTAGTCTCCGACATTAAGTCGGCTGTGAGAAGCAAACAGAGGGACTGATTCGGGAATATTTTTAAAACTCTAGGGACTAAATCGAGTTTGGTTTGTTCCCATTTCAGTCCCTAAATTTTTTCAAATATTCCAGATTATGTCTCTATTCGTTTGTTTCTTACAGCTGATTTATCTGGGAAAAACTTTAAAACTAAACCGGGTCACTGACTTTAGAGACTGGACCGAGTATAGATCTAAAATACATTAACGTTTTAATGTATTTCTCTTTTATGTAATTTACGAAGCATGTATATTCTAAACAGGGGCGATACCAAGGGTAGGCTAGACTGGGCTTTAGTCTACTTCTTGCCCCCATATTTCAGGCTAATTTGATATAATAATATAAAAAAAATAAAAATTTAAAAAATAAAGTAAAAAAAAATAATGTTACGTTTCTAACGCGATTCGCGATCTGGGTTCGCGTTTCTTAATATTAATATAAATATATATTCAATTGTTCATATCTAGCTCATATTCTGCCTAGCGAATACAGTTGTTAAAAAAATATTTTAAAAATTAGAACTTTTTATAAAAAATCATATTTAAAAAATTATAAGGTTATTTTAGTTGTAAGTGTCTACAACTGTACATCATATTCAATTTTATTATTCAAATATTTGATAATTAATTTTTTTTTAAATTTTAGTATATTAGAATATAATGTATATGTAGAAATTAGAACATATATATAAAAAAATATTATTCACGTATCGTAGACATTAAATATTTTAAATATTTTTAAAATTTATTTCCCACATTTTTATCTCACAACTCCGGACATTAAAAATATTAATGGAGTAGAAAGAAATACTAAAAATTGGAGGAGAGAAAAACATGAATCAGGAGTGAGAAATCGAAATCAGGAAAGATAAAATAAAAAATAGGAGAGAGAAACAGGAGAGAGAAACAAAAAAAATTGAGGAGAGAGAAACGTGGTCCGGGACCGCGTTTCTCTCTCCTCATTTTAAAAAAAAATATTTGTCAGAATCGCGATCCTGGTTCGCGTTTCTTAAGAAACGCGAACCCGGATCGCGAATCACGTTAGAAACGTAACATTTTTTTTACTTTATTTTTTAAATTTTTTATTTTTTTTATATTATTATATTAAATTAGCCCATTTTTCATAGGGCTATGCCCATTTAATATTTTAAAAAATTAATCACAATCCAATTATTTATTTATATGGCCTAGTTTTCACCCCGTAGGGCCTAGCCCATGTTTTTTAATAAATAAATGGAGAAATTGCAAAGAAGTGCTCTTTTTGGAAACTTAAATCACTTAAGTCTTGGGAAAAAAACTTTAGTGCAAGAAAATCCAAGTTGGAGAAACTTCTATTCAAATAGGTTCAATTTTCAAATTTTCAAATCAATTGGGTGTTTTATTTGACTCTTTTCCCCTCAATGGTTTGATGAGATTGCATTCTATTCCCTAGGCTTTTGTTTAATTTACAAAAATGTCCCTATATAATATTTAATTATCGTTTATATCCTTATAATTATAAAATGTGGCATTTAATGTCTTCTTTTTACAAGTCCCAGTTTTTGCGATCCTTGGCATAAAATGGTAACAGAGCCTAGGTTTATTCTGGAAATACTATGACAATATCTTGAATATTAATTTGTAACATATACGGAGGAGACGATTCAAGAAATTATGGACACGAACGAATGTTCGAAGTATCATTCTTACAGGTGGTATTTTCAGAAATTGAAAAAACTAAACCAGAAGCATATGGCAGAAGCTCAACGCTTCAGTCATAAGTGGAATTTTTTACGAGGAACAGGTTTAGACACACCAGGTATAAACCATTGCATGAAACTCGAAAGGATGACTAAAAGGCTTCATCAAGTGAACCTCAAACTACAGTTCGAGTTAGCAGAACTGCAGGAAGACAATAATCCTGAACATGACGATGTGGTTCATCCGCCAAAGATCCAACAGGGTCTGGACCAGATGATTAGGATGGGCAAACCAACCTTTTGAGAAATCGAGCCCGATTCTTCTAAGATATCCCAAGATCTTAGAGAAATCCAGAGAACAGTGCAACGTTATGGATACCTTCAATACCATGTCCCTGCACAGATCCATCAGATCCAGAGTCGGATGGAGATCATGATCAAACATCAGGAGGGGATTTTTGAAAACCTTCGAGATGTTCAAACCCGAGTTAAGGAATTGGAGTCAAGACCAAGTCCGATTGGAAGACGGAACTGAGGATGGTTACCACCGTCCTACGAAACAGAACCCATTTTGCATCAAAAAGGGAAAGCAGAGGAGGTGCGGAGGCTTTTGACGGAGACTGAAAAAATGATTGCAGTCCTACGAGGAGAACCATACATCCCACAAAGTAATGGAAAGAATCAACCTGGAAGATCTACGTGATCTTGCTGATTCATTTGCGGGATTAAATCTCGTAGAATTCAAGACAGGATAGCTTGTAAAAAGACCTACACCACAAGAGAGTTTCGGGTAACACAATCCACCCGAAGGTGATCAAAGTATGCCGTACATAAAAGATTTTACCTCAGCAACTTTGGATCCCCCAGTTGGAACAATGAACCGTTCCCGCAGGCCAGATATTCATCAGACGCCTTACAGGAAATCACTGCTAGATCCAATCCATCCATATGGACTTATGCTCAACATGGGTTTTTGGATTTTAAAAACAGAGAGGTTCTTATTGATGAATGGGCTTCAGCAATGAGAATAGCAGCATGAACACTTGACTTAAGCAAAGAATGATTCATTTTACTTCTAGAAATGAGTCTGGAAGGATCAGTCAAGATTGTCTGGATCTGGGAGACCCAGGAACCAACGAAGAAGTTTTAGCCGGAGAGTCCCTGAAAGATATCGTGGACAAGATGGCAAAATTCTTTAAAATCTGTTTTATTGGAGTTAGTTACTTCGAAGAAATGGAAGAAGAGAAAGCTAAGAAGAACAAACAAGCTCTGATTAGCCTGGAGCTACATGACATCTGCTATGTAGACGAGTACATCAAACTCTTTACAGAGTATCGATGGAAGGCGAAGATAACAGAAAAGTATGCAGCTGAGCTGTTCTTTGCCAAAATTCCGAGCCCATGGAGAGAAATGCTTATCCAGGAATATACACCTCATGCAATCGAGACGGTGTCCAGGAGAATGTCATTTCTTAAAGTAAAACTTGCGGAGTGGTGCTACCAAGCAAAGCTCCAAAAGAATTTCAAGAAGCTCATAGGAATCAACAAAATAGCTTCTCTTTGATGTACAGGGAATGATACCCCTACCATCATTTGAAACTACCCACAAAGGCGAAAGATGAAAAAGCACTAAAGTCATCCATATGCCCGAGGAGGTAGTTCAAGAAGAAGTAGGTCTTCATGGAGACCTAGAAAGGTCTGGTCAAAACAGAAAGCCCGGAGCTACAGATCAAGGCAATGATCAGGACCAACAAGGAATATAATCTTGTCGACAGGTTCTAATCAAGCTAGTTCTAGCAGAACACCAACGAAGAGTACTTTCAGACGCACTCCTACTCGTGCAAATGAGAGTTTCAGAGATTGTAACTGCTGGACATGAGCAAGAGGACATATCTCTACAAATTATCCAGAAAACCAAAGCCGTGGAGTAAGACAGTTCGAGCATACTAAAGATTTGAGGATGATGTCTACTTTCAAGATTTGGTACAGGTATCAATTTGATGATATTCCCTCATATGAAAGCATCTACGAAGAAGAGACCTATTCTGATGATGGGGGTGAATCTAGCTCAAAATCAGAGTGAAGGAGAGTTCCTTCAACACGTGATTAGAGAAGAGCCGTCGGGGTTTTTCTCTCATACCACTGTTTCTCATAAAACCCTTATGAGGACCATGAAAGAAGAGCCAAAGCTTTAGATGTACGATGTATTTACAATTGGAGCAATGGAAAAAGCCCTGGATATGATTGGTCTTCGAAGCAGGAAGCATCAGATTCTCCATATGGTAACAACATGTGAATTTGAGATCCAATGGAATTCACGGGAAACCAAATTAAGATGCAGTTAATCCCCTACAGAGAAATTCAGGAGATTAAGAACAAGGTCAAAAGAGAAGTTGCTAACACGCTCTCATGGATTCATATTGGAGCCATTAGAGTAATCATCAAGGCAACTTTCAAAGAAGGAATTGATTTACCACTCAATCTGGCAATCTTCGACAAGAGAATCCCGAACCTAAAAGATTCTTGTTTGGGAGCAGTTGCAGGAAATCTGTTTGTAGGAAAGATGGCCTTTAACATCTATCCGAGGATTGCATACAAATTGGGAGATCGGGACTTCAACAAAGTTCTCACTCTTCATCAAGATTTCAAAAAGAGAAGATTTGATGAAAGAAGGGAAAATGCCTTACTCGATCACCTACAAGGTGTCATACGTACTCTCGAATACTCATCATTCTGAGGTATTCTTGAGAAAGGAATTCATCGAAGTCCTCAGAATCTTCGAAGACTTCGCCAAAGTAGTATTGCCTGACATCATTGATACTCCGACAATAGGAGAGATCGACATGAGGATACAAGATCAATCTGTTCTGGACAGAAGCAGGATCCTTATGATCGAGCCAAGAAGGATGTCTTCCCAACATGATAGGTTAATCAGCAATTATCTGAAGGAAAAACAAAAGGCGGTCTCAAGTAGAATTCAGAAAATCCCTGATGTATTCAAAACAACAGGAAAACTGAAATGTCCAGAAGGCTGGAGAGAAGTGCAGATAATTTCCGACATCACCGAGAAAAACAATATCTTCCCCCGCGATGTCCTATATTATTTGCAACAACCTACAGTTGGCAAATTTCAAGGAAACCTTCAAATTGATGAAATTGATCTCACAACTGAAGGAATTGCCGGAAGGATCCAGAACAACTTATTCTAGGGATTGAATTTCTCGAGGAACATAAATCTTGGGAAAGATTGCAAGATGGAATGGAATTCACGGTCGACGGAAAGAGATACCAAATTCGATGACCACCAGTCCATTCTCAATATACATCTCTATTGGGATGTTATATGAGAAGTACCGGGCAGAATATTTTACAGCCTACATTGACTCAGGAGCTGGAATATGCACTGTTAGGCGAGAAATCTTCCCCAAAGAAGTTGGTGAGAAATTACCATCCATTGCCGGAAGAGACCTTTCCAAACGGATCCTTATTCTTAATGAAAGAGTCCAGGGAGCGGAAATAATTATCGGCGGAGCAGACGGTACCCCATGGTACAAAGTCAAAACTCCACCTACATATTTCCATGATACATGTGCCGATATGCTGTTAGGAAATAATTTCCTACATACATTCAAGACATTCACTCAAGAGAATGAAACGAGAAGACTTATTTTCACTACTCTGTGTGATCATAAGATTATGGTACAGCGATTACGGGAGGCGTTTTTCACAGAAAATTCCCATTAGTTTTCGCAACAAGCGTGGTGATGAAGGAAAACTTCGACACCTGAAGATGAAAGATCAGCGGAAATTTGGAGAGGCAATTCTTCAGTTCCGACAACAAAGTCCTAGTGAAAATGATTCTCAAACTTTTGACTGGGTTAATATCATGTCTTTCAGAGAACAGGATGAGGAAAGAGTGACTCCAGAAACCCTGTTGCTGATGAAAACTGCATTACGAGAAGAAGTTACACAACCTAAAACTACCCTCGAAGAGCAAATCACTCTTGTGGATGTAAAAAAGAAGATTCGTAGGCACTACAACGAGGATCCACTAGCATGGTGGAACAAAAATGAGCTCAGAGCTACTTTGAAGGTAAAAACTGGAAAATAAAATGGGTTTATTAGGTACAAGCTGATCCCCATGAACCAGGAAGATCTTAAGGATATGCAGATCATACTTAAGGAGCATCTTGACCTTAACTTAATCTCAGCAGGTATTTCTCCATACTGCAGCCCAGTATTTCTTGTTCGGAATCATGGAGAAATTAAATGAGGAAAGCCGAGATTGGTGATCAAATATAAAGGGATTAACAAAATATTGGAATTCGATGGATATTTTATCCCAAGCAGAGAACATTTGGCAAATAGCATCAAGAATGGCAAAGTGTTTTCTAAATTCGATTGCAAGTACTGGGTTCTACCAGATTAAAATGGAGGAAGCAAGCAGAAAATTCACAGCCTTCTCCACACCACAAGGACATTATATCTGGAATGTTATGCCAATGGGATTAGCGAATGCTCCCCAGATATATCAGAGAAAGGTGGATAATCTTTTCAAGATTACTTCAGCTTCATTTTCGTGTATATTGACGACATTCTTATAGCGTCAAAAAATATGAAAGAACATCTTAAACATTTGGAAATCTTTTCAGATGTTTGTTACAAGGAAGGATTAGTGTTTTCCGAAAAGAAAGCAGTGATTGTTACAAGACAAATCGAGTTCCTTGGAGTCGAGATTGACGAATTTGGAATTATCCTGCAAAATCATATTGTTGAAAAAGTACAAGGATATCCGGATGACCTCAAGGATTTAAAACAACTTCAGAGTTTTTTAGGAGTTGTTAATTTTGCTGGGATGTTATCAACAATCTAGCAAACCACATAAAGGTGTTCAGCCCACTACTCAAGAAAGATGTTATGTTTGAGTGGAATGAAGATCACAGACAAGCTGTCAAACAGCTTAAGGAGGTTTGAAGGCAACTACCAAAGCTTGCAATACCAAACGATGAGGATGAACTGGTATTATACACAGATGCCGGTGATTATTGGTGGGCTGCAGTTCTCATGAAAGTCACACCAGAAGGAGAAGTGACATGCAGATATTGCAACGGGCTATTTGATAACAACGAAGTTATCAGATGGCACATCAATGAGAATGAATTCTTTGCTGTTCGAAAGGCTTTTAAGAAATGGCCACTTTTTCTACTTGCAAAGAAATTTATTTTGAAAATAGATAATACGAGTGTCAATGCCTTTTTAAAAAAAATTGAATCAAAACCATAAAAGGCTAAACTTTTAAGATGGCAAGCTGAATGCCAATATTATGAATATGATATTGTCATTGTGAAATCTGATAAAAATATTCTTGCAGATTTCTTGACGAGAGATGGAAGCGAGTGAAGCTAATTCCATCATAACGAGATCAAATCACCTCCGAGAGAATCTGGAGGAGCTAGACAAGAAGATCAACGGCCTGGTGATCAATTCCCAGGTTGCGGGTCAAGTACAGGAACTGGATCTCACAAAGGTCCAACAGGCTATGAAGGCTACCATGCAGGCACACACCTATTTATGCGACAATCTTTATATTCCCCTTTAACGGGATGCTTCAGCGGTGAAGCTAAGTCGTGTTTCAGAGAGCCGGGCTCATCAACCGGTGTGGGGGGGTTCAAGTACCACCACTACAAGTCCTAGTATTGATACTTTCGGGGAAGATACAGAAGGAAAAATTGATTCCCAGGTATCTAGGATATCTGAAGAATCAAGTCAACCCAGCACCTCAGGGGTTAAAGAGGAAGAGATTAATCTTAGGTCATCGGTGGGCAAATCTAAGGTTAATACTAACGAAAATAAAGTTTCCCTAACTCCCCATTTGCAGGAATATCAGAGAAATTGGGAAAAACTTTGTACAAAAGTGGATATAATTCCTGGAAAAATTACTGCAGACTGGTCATGAAAATACCCAAGAATGTGGATGCATCACGGTGTCAAACCAGAAAGTGTTCGGGAGTGGTTTGATTTTGGCTGCCTAGTCTCAGTCTTTACCACAGCACCAAGTTTTCCGAAAATCACAAAATTACCGGATTGGATCTATGAATGGGTGTATGACTCATGGCAAAATAATCATACTCGGACGAAGGGATATTCTGGAGCTTAAATTCTTAACTACAGCCCCAGAAATTACAGGAAAAAGCCTTCATCCTAGCTTCCATTTCATAAAGCTACAAAGGCCTAACTGGAAGGCGATGGACCAAATAAAACCACCGCCCAAAGGAACAACACTAGTTTCCTTGCTCACAGAGGATGACATCACCACCAGAAGAGCATGGGGATTATGGGTCTGTCTCACTGAGATGGTCAAAGTCAAGTATCAATTCAAAATTTTCCAAAAAATAGCAAATGGATCATTCATGGTTAACGCTATGACAAGCCATACTACAAAATTTACCGAGGAAATATTTGAAAATAAAAGGCAAATATTGTGGGACAACAAGATTACGGCGACCAAAGACACCTGCCGGAAGTTCTGCAACATGGCTCATGTTTGGCAAGACCACATCTGCCCAAGTTGCCCGGAGCAGAAAAAACCACTGTTTGGGAAAGGATTCCCTGTCCAGAGGGATCAGAAAAAAGACGACAAAGCAGGACCAGGGGAACATGGAAGATTCCCAAGCGAACTGCAAAGGCCAATTTTTTAGGGACCACAGGGAGACAAGAATCATGTGACTCTGACGAGGACCACTACCATTTGCAAAAGAAAACAAAATGGTAGGACAACCTCTTCGGCCGAAAGTCGAAGGGACCACAAGATACCAAACAAGATAGAAGACGCATGCAATGAAGTCTGATTATAAACAAGAATTGAAGTCCGGATTTCACATCCACCTCCAGACTTCTATAAATACCGAGACATTCAGGAAGCTATGGACATCGAAAATTCTCCATAGTTATCTGATAATATATATTAGAGTCTCCAAGCTTTGTAATATTTCAACTTTTGTAGCTTGGTAATATTTCTTTCTTTCTTTCTTTTGTAATCGTTTGTATTATTGTTCTGTTTGTTGTTAGTTTATGTGTTCTTGAGTCAAGCCTCATCTATATGAGAGGCTAAACAAGTCTGTTTCCTCCCAAAATGAGATGTTTTAATGTAAGAGATGTTATAAGTATTCCAGAATATAAATAAGGCTGTTGCCCAGCTATCTCCCAGATTTCTTTAAATCTTTTTTATATCTTGATTATACCTTACGCCCTAAGGTAGGAAACGAATTAGGGCTGTGCTGTGCGGTTTCTGAAGGAGTCGGATAACTGGAAGACTAGCCTCGCCCGTGAGCTGAGGTTGAATGGTGAGGAGCCATTCGGAAAAATGTCTGGAGGCAGTAAGTTTTCGACTGATGGCGTTGCGACCCACCTCACCCAGTGCCTTTATGGTCAAAATGGTATATTTCAGTTTGTTAAATTTTATTGTAATACGAAAGCATGTTGGGCCTTTTATTTATTTAACATGAGCTTCAAATTGGGTTGTGAATTCTAGTTAGAAGAACGTTATATGAACTGTGAGTCATTTGTAAAAGTATGCTCTTGGGTTCACCCGAGATGACAAAAACTGAAGGATCACATGTTTACAAATGCTACTGTTTGAAAAAGATGATAAATAGTATATAGATGCATATTTGTTCTTTAAACATTTTCTTAGGGTTAAGAATGCAATTTTATTAAGGTTGGTTGGACCATGTGGACCACTTGGATCACATTGACCACATGGGAGTTTTATAGTCATTTCAACCAAGAATGAACCTAAAACTAAGGTTTTTTAACTAGACTAGAATGAATTAAGTTTCAGGAAAAGGTACCGACCTGCAATTTTCCCTAAATAAATCTTAGTCCAACTATTTACCTATTCTCATCTATTAAATTCAATGTTCCAACATCTAAAATATATAATAGTATTATAAATTGTCGCAATAATAGTTCGGTCTTTTTTATTTGATTTTCATATTTATATTTATTACCTTTTAACTTTATTTATTTATGAATAATTTCTAGATTTTTTGTAGAAAAAAAAAGTTAAAATCTAAAATATATTTAATTTTATATTTTATTCCTGGTAATTTTAGTTATAATTCTTATTTGTTTTAAGATTGAAAATGAAATTAGAGTTCTAAGTAAATTTTATTTGTACTAACTCATTGGATGTATTTAAATAATTTCATTAATACAAACTTATGTAAGCTAAAAATTATATTATCAAGTGAAAACTTGCTGATTCAATAGATTTTGAAGCATAATATAATAAAAATATAGTATCACCGAAATCATTAGATTATATTTATATCATCTTATATATTTTTATTTTTTATCTTATTATTTATGAATTTGATTGAAATACTACTAAGATATGTTATATATTGAGAATCCCTGTAAATCATCAATCAATCCCTGTAAATCATCCAACGACAACTCACGAAATTCTCCTTAATTGTAGGAAGTTATTGTAGGAAAATTGTTGTAAATTATTCTTTCCTTGTATTGTAATTATATACAGTATTATAAATAAAGAAACCCACCAATGTAAATGGGTGTGGTGATTTCAAATCCTTTCATGGTATCAGAGCTTCATACGGATTCAACCTCCCAACTCACACTGATCCCCATGGCTACTGATTCCTCCAATTCCTTTCTTTCATTCAACACCATGATTCATATGATGACAATTAAGCTATCCTCCTCAAATTACCTTCTGTGATGACCAGAGATTAGGGATGTTAATCCTGGAGTGTTAATAACCCGTAAAGTTGTTTTACGTGGCAATTGGAGTTTAATCGAGGTGTTGGGCCTTCTGGGCTCGTCTATTTGAGTAGTTGGGATCGTTGGATCCCGAGGTTGAGATCGTATTCTCATTTCGGTGAAAACCTGTGAGTTGGGTTTTTAGTGTGACTCGGAATCTCGGGTGCTTGGTGTGGGCACCGGTAGGCGATTTTTGAGTTAGAGAGAGAGTTTTTGAAAACAGATGATTTTTAATGAATCATGATGTATTTGTGGGGCTAATAGTTTTTCGGGGTATTTTGCTATAAATACCAATTGAACCCGAGATTTTTTTGTGAATTAATTTATCGTGTTAGCACATCGTTCCTCGGAGCATGGAACTCGAGCAAGGTTTGGCTCGGACTTCGGAGATTTAAGGTACGTGCGACGTACGAGCATTACTTTATGTGATAGAAATTGTGAAATGCATAATGTGTTGTAATTGCATTAGATGGTTGTGGGTATGGCTATATGCATATATATGTTGATATATATGGGGTACTGAGTCTATATGACTATCGTACGACATTTGAGATGCCTGAGAATGATCGTGGGATCATGTACTCATTATAAGACATGTGAGATGTCTAGGCATTTGAGCTATCTGTGATTGATAGTGAAATTGAGAAATCAGTACTAGATATTGTGATATCTATATTTGTATGTATAATGAACTTGGAAATCATTGATTATTGATACTTGAGAATCAGGCATGCTATGAGTTAAATCAATGTGTTGATTTACTGATTTATGAGATTTGATGAGTTTGATGATTGTGAGAACAGGGACAGTACACGGAATCCCGGATGAGGATGTTGCCATCCAGGGAGTATCATTTAAATTCATTAGTATTTACTTTTGTTGTAAATTATGAATTTCATTATTGTGATTATGGGATTTTGTGTATTGGTATGCTCACCCCGTTGGGGGGCTGTCTCTGTTGGGGCAGGTGAACAGGTGCATCGATGGCTATGGAGCTGGGATCGAGCTGTTGATTGGATGTACTCACAGGATCGTGGTACCAGGGCTTGATGGAGCACGGTATCGTATAGAGTACTTATATACACCCGAGGTTTATATACATATTTATGATGCTCGCATGTGAGCACGGATATTCTTGTATATGGGTTGTATATAAAGGCATGAACCTTTCTCTCTTTCATTATATGTTGCATGCAATTGTGGTAGAATTGCTAATGATATGAGAGTCGTTAGTGTATTATGTGGGTGTTGAAACCCACTTTTGTCGTCTTATGTGTGGTGTCTTCCCTGGCTGGGAATTGACTTTGTGTTCAGTAGTCTGTTGAGTATTGTGTATTCCCTGGCCGGGAATTATATTATGTGATGTGCTTTTGGTTTCGGGATAGCTCTATTTATGGGGAGACTCTGCCCAAATTTTTATAAAAGTCCACAATATAAAAAGTGGCAAAAAGGGCATGGTAATGGGCAACTCTATGGGTCTATATGTTAGTAGAGATGATCTTATAACGTTGAATGTTAAGGGAATTTTGTAAGCATCATCTGAGTTTCCCGATTGATTTGTATAGAAGCATGTACCACACATAGTGGTTAATACACTAATCAAGGGTTAAGGGCTTGGGGTCCTTACACCTTCTCTGGAGAAATCAACTCATTCCACTGCTTGAATGCCAGGGACTTCTTGGCTATGTTGACGGGTCCGTCGAGGCTCCACCCAAAGATTCCACCTCTGCCGTTGAGTCTTCTACAGCAACACAGAAATATATGGACTGGAAACTCAAAGATCAGTGTATCCTTAGTCTGATTCTTTCCTCCCTCACCGAAGAAGATATGGCAGAAGTCCTTGGTCTCACCACTGCCATAGATGTTTGGCTTGCCTTGGAAAATTCTTTCAGCCATCGTTCCAAGACACGTGAACTTCATCTCAAAGATGAATTGCAACTGATCAAACGAGGAACCCGCAGCGTTTCTGAATATTCTCGCTCCTTTAAAGCATTATGCGATCAACTATCGGCAATGGGTCGTCCGGTTGATGATATTGATAAATCTCATTGGTTTCTTCGAGGGTTAGGTGCTGATTTCTCCACCTTTTCTACAGCCCAGATGTCACTAACACCACTTTCTCCTTTCACCGATCTGGTCTCTAAGGCTGAAAGTTTTGCACTTTTTCAAAAATCACTTGAGCAATCCCCTACTGCCCCTGTTGCGTTCAATTCAACCCATGTTTCATCTTCCAACTTTCGTCGTGGCAGTCACTCAAAACAGTTTCGTGGTCGTGGGGGACACCAACGACATTATGGCCCTGGTCGTGACCGCCGCCAGCACAATCCTCGTTGCCAAATATGCAAAATCGAGGGTCATACCGCAGATCGTTGTCGAAATCGTTATGATCGAACGGATGCTCAACTTGCTGAAGCATTTAATACTGCTTGCTCTCTTTCAACTGAAGCTGAATCTGATTGGTACATGGACACGGTGCCTCGGCACATATGACCCCTCACTTGGGTAAACTAGAGACATCAGGACCTTATTCTGGTAAGGATCGTGTATTTGTAGGAAATGGAGCCTCTCTTCCAATTACCCACATTGGTAGTGTCTCCCCCTCTCCAAATATTCAACTGCTAGATGTGCTTGTTGTTTCCAGTCTTACCAAAAAAATTCTATCCATTAGTAAATTAACAACTGATTTTCCTTTCAGTGTTATATTTTATAATGATCAATTTATTGTACAGAACAAACAAACGGGAAAGTCAATGGCAACCGGTAGACGAGAAGGTGGTCTTTATGTGCTGGAACGCGGAAATCAGGCCTTTATTTCTGTTCTTGCTAAAAAATCTTTACGTGCTTTATTTGATTATGGCATGCTAGACTTGGCCATGTAAATCATTCTACTATATCTTTATTGAATAAAAAAGGCCATTTATCTCTTACTTCTTTACTTCCAACTCCTCATTTATGCTCTACATGTCAATTAGCAAAAAGTCACCGATTACCCTTTTCTTCCAATGATAGTAGATCTAATTCTGTGCTTGGTATAATTCACTGTGATATTTGGGGTCCATCCCCTTTGAAATCGAATGCGGGTTTAATTTATTATGTGTTATTTATAGATGACCACTCGCGTTTCACATGGCTTTACCCCATGAAACTGAAATCAGATTTCTTTGATATTTTCCTCCGCTTCCAACGATTTGTGGAAAACCAATTCTCGGCAAAAATAAAAGTTTTTCAAAGTGATGGAGGAGCCGAATTCACAAGTAATCGATTTCAATCTCATCTTCACGACCATGGCATTCATCATCAAATGGCATGTCCTTACACCCCTTCCCAAAATGGACGCGCTGAACGTAAACATCGTCATGTGACAGAAACAGGTCTTGCTCTTCTCTTTCATTCCCATATTCCCACTCGTTTTTGGGTTGATGCTTTCAGCACAGCTACTTACATTATCAACCGGTTGCCCATGCCAATCCTTGGTGATATTTCCCCTTTTGAAGTTCTGTATGGTAAGTCTCCTAATTATGAGCATTTTCATCCGTTCGGTTGTAGGGTATATTCTTGTTTACGTGATTATGTCTCTAATAAATTTGCTCCACGAAGTTTACCTTGCATTTTTCTTGGTTATAGCCCATCCCATAAGGGTTTTCGTTGCTTGGACTCCATTACTTCTCGTATTTATATTACTCGGCATGCTAAATTTGATGAGTCTTTCTTTCCTTTTTTAGAATCTTCCCATGCTCAGCCCTATTTGGAGTTTGTTTTCTCCAAATTCCTAGAGCCAGGCACTCCTATTTCACCTACTCTGGCTCCATCGCCCGTGACCAACAGCCCACGATCCCATACTAATCCATGCACTATTTGTCACGATTCTCCTATTTCTGACTCCATGCAGGTTTCTAGCTCATCCTCTATTTTAGATCCTACTATTTGTGAGCCTCATGCTTACTCGAGGTTTGGAGATACCTCTAGTGCATCAGATGTATCTACTCCAGCTCCACCTGCTCGTCACTCTATGATCACTCGAGCTTGTGCTGAGATCTTCAAACCAAAGCATCCGGCTCTATTCAGCTGCGTGCAAACCCCGGCTCTTTTACATGCCTTGCTCAGTACTTCCGAGCCCAAAGGATTTCTCTCCGCTGCTAAGAATCCTACAAGGCTCGCTGCTATGGATACAGAAATTACAGCATTGCTCAAGAATGATACTTGGGTTCTTGGCCCTCGACCTCCTAATACAAATATTGTAGGCTCCAAATGGGTCTTCAGGACAAAATATCATTCTGATGGCACCATTGATCGCTTCAAGGCTCGCCTAGTTGCCAAGGGCTATACCCAGCTTCCCGGACTTGACTATACTGACACCTTTAGTCCTGTGGTCAAAGCCTCCACTGTCCGAGTTGTTCTCTCTCTTGCTGTGTCAAATCGATGGCCATTACGTCAACTTGACGTCAAGAATGCTTTTCTTAATGGTGTACTTTGTGAAGATGTTTATATGGAACAACCTCCTGGTTATGTTGATCCTCGACATCCTCTTCATGTGTGCAAATTAAAAAAGGCTCTTTATGATTTGAAACAAGCTCCGAGGGCCTGGTTTCACCGCTTCAGTACATTTCTCTCACAACTTGGTTTCTCTTGCAGTCGTGCTGACACGTCTCTCTTTGTCTTTAGTAGAAATGTTGACCTAATCTATTTGTTGCTATATGTTGATGACATCATCATTACCGGGAACAACACAACACTACTACACCACTTCATTAACCAGCTGCACTCGAAATTTGCCCTCAACGACCTCGGCTCTTTGAGCTACTTTCTTGGCCTCGAGGCTTCCTCTATTCCGGATGGACTCTTCCTCAGTCAAACCAAGTATGCTCATGACGTCCTTACTCGTGCCCAGTTACTTGATTGTAAGCCTGTTGCTACACCGATGGTTGTGTCTCAACGCCTCTCCTCCGATGGTGCACCTTTTTCGGATCCTACTCTTTACCGGTCTTTAGTTGGTGCCTTACAATATTTAATCATCACACGCCCAGATCTTGCTCATTCTGTCAACTCCGTCAGTCAATTTCTTCATGCTCCAACTGAAGAACATTTTCAGGCCGTCAAGCGTATTCTACGTTATGTCAAAGGCACTCTACAATTTGGCTTAACTTTTTCTGCATCATCCTCCACTGGTCTCATGGCATATTCTGACGCTGACTGGACAGGGTGTCCTGATACTCGACGCTCCACCTCTGGCTATTCCATTTATCTTGGAGACAATCTTGTCTCCCGGAGTGCCAAAAAGCAGCCTACCGTTTCTCGTTCGAGTTGTGAATCTGAATATCGTGCTCTTGCTCTTACCGCTGCTGAGGTCCTATGGATTACTCACCTCCTTCGTGATCTTAAGGTCACTGCCACACATCGGCCTCTGTTACTCTGTGACAACAAGAGTGCGATTTTCTTAAGCTCGAATCCTATTTCTCACAAGCTTGCCAAACACATCGACCTTGACTACCATTTCTTACGAGAACTTGTTGTCGCTGGCACCATTTGCACTCAACATGTTCCGTCAAACTTGCAGGTCACCGATATCTTCACCAAAAGTGTTTCCCGGCCATTATTTACCTTTTTCCGCTCCAAGCTTCGTGTCGGCTGCAATCCTACGCTCAGCTTGCGGGGGGATATTGAGAATCCCTGTAAATCATCAATCAATCCCTGTAAATCATCCAACGACAACTCACGAGATTCTCCTTAATTGTAGGAAGTGCTGTAGGAAAATTGTTGTAAATTATTCTTTCCCTGTATTGTAATTATATACAGTATTATAAATAAAGAAACCCACCAATGTAAATGGGTGTGGTGATTTCAAATCCTTTCATTATATCTATTATGCATTTCGACGTATCACTTTTTTAGTAAATTTCTTATATTATATTTATTTTAGCACACTCTACTACGAAATCGTGGTTTTGCCCATGATTCTAACGATTGCATGTGGTTATTAAGGTACAGCTACACCACCTCTATAAAATCCATAAACGCTTCATTAGTCATTACACGATCAAAAATAAAAAGCATTGAATTTGCACGACTTGGTTGTTTTTTTTTTTTAAATAACTGAACGAAGTGCAATTACTGAGTTTCAAGACTAATTCATCAGCCAAGTTCGATGCGACATGGTTTAGACATCTTGAGTTTAATCTAAAGACATTGACATTATTGACCACACTGGATGTGATATAAAGCAACAGAACAAGTTCCAAACAGTAATATCATAAGTCGAGTCTGCCGACCTCGATGGCCTTCTCATCAATGTCAACAAAATCCGACGCCAACTCCCCACGTAATGCCTTGCAATATATAAACAAGACAGCAGTTGAAGCAACACTGTAAAGCATCAAGGCAGTTGCAAATACTGTGAAAAGAACAGTTGGAAGAACAAATTTCCAACTAATCCATCCACGATTAATTGGATTAGGCACTAAACTCGAAAAGAAAACGGACATAACACCAAGTGACAGTGCAAAATACAAAAGAATTGAGAATGCAACCCTTTTCACCCCCTTAACCATATAAGAACTCCTTCTAAGTGGAGCAAAGCCCCACTTTGATTCAACAACAACGATAACATCGGCCAAACACCACTCGAGACGAAAGTAAATCATCACTCCCACAAGCAAAATTATGACCAAAACCATGAAACACATAAAATATATGTTTTTATAATCGGTTTCAACCCCAAGTAACATGATACCACCGTATATAAAGCCAAAGAGAAACCCGACAGCAAAGAAAATCAACCCCAGAATCAGCCCCGATACGATATACGTTGCCGTGAGAGGGAGAAACGAAAACAGTGTGGATTTAAGAGTGGAAGTGAACTTCAGGGGCTTACCGAAGAACCCATTCCAGGTGCTATGGGTGATGGATGCGGTGGTGAAAAGGGAGAACATCAGTACAAAAAGGGAGTGAAGAAGAACTGTGGAAAAAACACTGGATATGTTGGAAAGGAGGCTCTCTCCTTCGGGAACAGCCGCGGAAAAGGAGGACAAGAATCGATTATAGCTGGAAATAATCGAAGTGGGGCCGCGAGAAGTAAGGGTACACGACGGATGAGAAGGATAGAGGGAGGACGAAGAGAAGCGAGAGGACTAAGAAGTGGCCTTGATTACGCGCCATGTGTCGGATAATACTACGCAGAGATTAATAATGTCTTGGGCTGACATGATTGCAGCTGGAGGGAAGAAACGGTGGAGAGAGATTCTTATGTTATGCGATTGTCTTCCATAATCGGAGCCGAATTTATGTAGTCTAAAAAAATATATATCATTTAATTTTTTTTATTTTTTAAATCCCTAAAATTATATTTTTCATCCTAAAATTATATTTTAATACTTTATTTTTTGATTCTTTTATTCTTTATAATTTTTTCCCCGCTAAATCTAGATACGCCCGGTCCAAATCCATACATTTACAGAAAGAAATTAATTATGAAAAGTCAATGTCAACTCTAGTAGATTTGCCATAGGTTCAGGTTGATGGCTAGTGAAGATTTTCCTTTGGATTGAAATTAATGTTTTTTAAAAAAACTCTTTATACTAATCAAAATTGTATTTTAATTATTTTTCTCCTTTTTTACTTGACATTTATTATATTTATTTAAAAATAACAGATAAAATTTTAATATTTAAAATCATTGAGCAATTAAAATATAACTAAAATTCGAACTGCATATATCGAACTCTTGATGATGTACCTTCGATGTTATTTTTTAACTATCCAACCCAACCCAAAAAGTAAAACCGTTTACCAACATAACTCAATTTTTTATTATTATAAAAGTAACATAAGTCGACATGTCATATATATGAACTCTTGATGGTATACCTTCGGTGTTATTTTTTAACTATCCAACCCAAAAATTAAACCGCTTACCAATATAACTCAATTTTTTTTTATTATAAAAGTAACATAAGCCGACATGTCATGGTGACATGCATACTTCATAAAACAATATTTTGTTATGAATATTGTCATGTCAGATGTCGACAACAATAAAAAAATATTTTTTTTGTTGGTGTCGCCATCACCGATTAAAAACCAATTTTTAAATTAGTGTGACCATCTCACATGACGACACTAACATTTGTTGCCAATAACACATAATATTTTGACGACATCTCAGATAACGACATCAATAATACATATCCGTCTATTTATTCATATGCATGGATATTTTCGATTCTTTTAATCAATGTCGTCATATCAGGTGACGACTTATGTTACTTTTATAATAAAACTTTTATAATAAAAAAATTGAATTATTTTGGTAAAGGAATTTAATTTTTGGTTTAGATAGTTAAACAGAACCCTGTAACTTTACCTCTTCAACTTTAAACTTCTAGAGTTGTAGTACCCAAGACTTCATTTAGTACATTCCAATATTCTAACTTCGTAGTTTCTGTGTTTACAGAATTGATCAATGCTATATAAAAAATTATCAATCTATCCACCTATAAAGTATAACTTAATAGGCAAAAAATTTCGAATTAATAACTTTGCCTTTTTATTTTATATTATTCTATGCAAATAGTTAGTGATATAAAATGATTGAACAAAGTTTTACAATTGTGAATTAATAATTTTTTTCTTATATTTTATATTATTATATTCTGTACCTTAAAAGTATGAGTTAAATGATAATATTTTTTCACGTATTAAGTATGAGTTAAAAATTAACATAATTTTTATGTAAATGTATACCGATAAGATTTCCGTTCCATTTCTCTATAATTTACTTATTATTAGTCTCTTCATTCTCTATCATATTAATTAATCAACTGCAAGATAGAGGAGGGAAAAGGGCAACTTATTATGCTAATAATGATTTTTTGGGTGCTAAATAAGTTTTAAGTTACAAAATTGTTCATTCTAATTAATAATAATTATTTAATAAATAATAATAATAATAATAATTAAACTAAATAATAGTAATAATGAGGAAAAAATTATAATAAAATGTGCTGAGTAAACAATAATGACGATAATAATTAAAGATGCTAATTAAATTAATAATACACCACTTAAAAGATTAGATGATAACATACAAAAAAGTACCATTTTTCGCTCAAACCTCATTTCTTCATGCTAAACCACTTTCATATTATAATATTAAATTATTAATTATCCATCCATATTACTAATTGATGGCAGATGATAAGAATTGGGATAAGAAAAACAATAATTAAATATATTAACATAAATAGAAATAAATCTTGAAAATTCCTCATAATTTCTAAATCCATACTTATTTTTTTTCCGGAAACTTCATTAATTTAATATAGTTTGTTTATCAAAAAATTAAAGAGAGTCCCATATGCCTCAATTAATTCTATGAAATATTATAATAGAATTAAATAAATTGCAGAATTTTATTAATTTTGTTCCTCTCATATAAATTCTCATCATAATACAATATAGAAATGACACAATTAATTGAGTTTATTCAACTATAATAGCTTTCAAATTTTTTTCTCCCCATAACTACTAATAGGATTCTCTAAAACCTCTTTATTTTTCTATATTTAATCACTTTTAACTTAAAAAATATTATTTTAAATTGTACATCCTAATTGCTAATAAAAAATGATGAGTTAACTAGATAATAATAATGATATATAATGAAATAATAATAGTAAAAAATATAATAAAATGTATTGAAATACTATGAAAGATTATGATGTAAAAAATACAATCGAAATGAAGTTCAATACGCTTAAATGAATCATTAAACATAATTATAATGAAATTAATTTAAAAACTTAAAAATAATATATGTGAATGACAAATAAATACTTTGACTATATAGCAACTCAAAAAAATTATAAGTTAAATATGTTGACAAATGGACAATAAATGCATTGAATAAGGAGCAATTCAAATTAAGTGAAAGTTAATTGTGATGACAGATTAATATTGAATCAATAGTTTTATGAAATTTAAAAAGAAAAATAATTACTTATATTTTATATTTATTTTCGAAGTACATATGGCTAATTGAATGACCAAATTAAAGAATAGAACATTAAATTTATTTGTGAATTTAAATATATAATTAATCAGAAAAAATTAGAGCAACTCAAATGGTGTGGAGTATCATTATTATCATTTGACAATTTAGTTACTTATTAAAGTAAGAAATATCATTATTGTCATTTGACTATTAAAAAAAATTAACATTTGAATGATAAATTTGAATATCTTGTAATTATTGTGAATACATTGTATATGAATGTCTACTTAAGTCATAACTTATTGAAGTGACTTAAACCATTTAAAAATATTAAATTTACTTGTAACTCTTTAGGATATTAAGTCACATTAAGTGACTCGTAACTCTTGATGTTTTGTGCTATATATATGTCCAACACTTTATAACAAGGGATATGAAAAAAGTATAGAAAAAAGAATGAATAACTTTATCTCCCCTATATATTGATCTTGCCATATACTTTTATATTATGTTCCAATATTATTATTTTATAAAACTTTATCATCACGAAAATCTAGTCATTTTTAATACACACCACTTTACAACATAAAGGTACATTCAAAGTGATACGGCTAACATCGCCAAGCTTGAATTCGTTGCCCTTGATGTTTTCGGAAGAAACTATTTAACTTGGTTCACTGATGCTGAGATCCATTAGAGTGCGAAAAATCTTGGACAAACCATTGATAAGTGTCATTTTTACATTTATATTTGCATATATTTCTTGCTATTTTTATAGTGATTCTTGGAATATTTTATGCTTTTAGTTGTGTTTTGGTATATTTCCAGGAATCTGGTAGAAGTGCAAGAAATGATTGAAAAAACCCCATTTTATGGACTGGAAGGTGAAACTGGGACAAGACAAAGAAGTGAAAAAAGGTTGAATTGATGGAAAAAAGACGAGGCGATAGATCGATCATTATCATGAGATCGATTGCCATCAGCCAGAAACCTGATCAAAATTTGAAGTAAAAGTGATCGATCGCATCGAGGCAGGACACTTATGCGATCGATCGCATATCATGAAGCGATCGATCGCCATAGAGGTAAAACTTCAAGCGATCGATCGCTGCTTAGGAAGTGATCGATTGCATGCAGAGTCCTGGACGAGAAAAATTCCTTAATTAAGTTTTGGGCTATATTTGGTACCAGATCTCTTGGGCACGTGAAGGGGATTATAAAAGGGAGTTTTTATGACAAAAATAGAGTTCTTCTCACCTCTGAATAGCAGCCTACCATTGGGAGAGCCATCACCTTCAAGAGGATTCAAAGCAACGCAGCTAGAGGCGGGAACATCGGATCGACGCACGGTTTCACATCGAGTGTTTATACGTATTTCTGAACTTTGTTTCAGTTTTATTTTCGAGTTTCAATGTTTATAATGTTGTTAGATGTTATAAAACATTGTTTTTTCATTAATATGCTAGGCTAAGTTTGTTATCGAGACGAGGGGATCTTGTGTATGAACCCACAGTTTTAATTCTAGTTTTTGATTGAGTTATTGTTATTTTTGAGTTTGTGTTATGCTTTTAATGCTTTTAAGGGATTAGCTACCCTTTGAATGATGTTAGTTTACAATTGAGATCGAGAGATGATATTGTAATACCGTGAATTTCGGACCGAGATCAAGAGATGACGTCAAATACACAAGCGATAGCTATAGATATCTAGTAATCGAAAGCTAAGGGTTTCATAGAACGTATGCAACATTGAATTGTTAAATAAGTGAACGAGAATTACTTACTGCAAATCGTTGTTAGGTTTAATATAGCTCGAGAGAGTGTATTGGATATAACCGGAAAACTTGTCACCTTAGATGCATTAATTGTAATTAAAACTAGTAGATGAATTGTGGGGGATTACTCAAGTGAACCGAAGTCTCGATATTTATCTCTACTGTTTACTATCTTAATTCTTTGTGGTGTGGTTGATTCTTGGAGTTGAGTGAATTAGTTAATCTTTCAAAACAATTTCGTAGGTTAAATATAGTAGGCTAATTAAACTTGGTAATTACTACTAGTCCCTGTGGGTACGACAATCCTTACTTTTAGATCATTATACTAAAACTTGACACCGTGCACTTGCGGTATATAATCGCTACACTGGAATTAATTGTTTAAATAAAAGCAATCAAGTTTTTGGCGCTGTTCCCGGGGCTAGTTTAAGTAATATCATAGGAGATTAGTGGACTATTTAGCCATATTTCTTTTATTTTTACTTTTATTACTGTTTATACGATTTCACTACTGCCGTTTCGTCGTTATTTTTATTTTTGCAAGTAGTCGTCCTTGTAGTGCATGCTACGAAGTGACAAACCTATACTAGAGCCACTTGACTTAGAGATTGAACGAACTTGCCGTAGACTTCGGAAAGAAACTCGAGAGATGGCTGAGAATAATCAAAGAGGGAATGGTGAACAACACAACGAAGAAGTGCCAATTACAAGATCTATGATGGACTATGTACAACCATCTTTTCAAGGCACCATGTCTAGCATCACTAGACCAAGGATTCAGGCTAATAACTTCAAGATCAAGCCTGCCATAATTCAGATGATTCAACATTCTGTGCAATTTGGAGGATCTCTTACTGATGATCATAACGCTCATATCTCCAACTTTTTGGAGATATGCGACACGTTCAAGCCAATGGTGTCACTGACGACGCCATCAGGTTACTACTCTTTCCCTTTTCTTTAAATGATAAAGCTAAGAGCTGGTTGAATTCATTGCCTGCAGGGCCGATTACTACTTGGGAGGGGATGGCTCAAGCTTTCCTATCAAAATACTTCCCCCTTCCAAGACAGCTAAGATGCTCAATGATACCACCACAATCATGCAACATGATCCGGAGACACTGTATGAAGCTTGGGAGCGCTTCAAGGATCTATTTCGAAGATGCCCACATTATGGCCTTCCGATTTGGCTTCAGGTACAAACATTTTATTGGTTTATTTTCTGTTAATAGATCCATGATTGATGCAGCAGCAGGAGGAACCATTATGAGAAAGACACCTGAGGAAGCGTACACACTTTTGGAATAGATGGCGTCAACCAGTTACGAGTGGCAATCCGAGAGGAATGTGCCCAAGAGACCGACTGGGATGCATCAAGTTGATGAGGTGACATCGATACAATCTCAGTTGGAGGCGTTGAATAAGAAAATGGATAGCTTGAGCATGACAACGATGCGAGCTCAAGTGGTCATATGTGATTTATGTGGAGGCAACCATCCGAGCACGGAATACCAGGCAGGTAATCCTTTTGTGCAATCTACTGAAAACGCTAACTTTGTAGGAAACATGCCACAACAGGGTAACTCTTACTCCAACAACTATAACCAACCGTGGATGAATCATCCAAACTTCTCTTGGTCCAACCAAAAGAATGTTTTGAATCCACAACCTCCACCGGGTTATCCATCAAAGCCGAGTATGGAAGAGTTGCTGACCAAGTTCATTACATCAACGGAGAATAGAATACAGAATCAGGATTTATCAATAAAGAACTTGGAAACTCAAGTGGGACAGTTGGCGAATATTCTATCAGGAAGAATGCAAGGAACCTTGCCTAGCGATACCGAGAAAAATCCGAAGGAGCAAGTAAAGGCTATATAATTGAGAAGTGGTAAGCAAACCGGATCACCTATTGAGGAGAAAGAGGAAGCTGAAGACGTGCAAATAGAGGAAAGTGAACAGACTGAAGCATAAGTTGAAGAGAAAGGTAAGTCTTCTACCAAGACACCCATCACACTACCAACGCAGGTACAAATCCCACCTCCTTTCCCGTTGCATTAAAAAGAGCTAAGGTAGATGCAAGTCTTAAAAATTTCTTGAAATTTTTAAGAAATTACATATCAATATACCATTTGCTGATGCTTTACTTCAAATGCCTAGTTAGGCTAAGTTTTTGAAGGAAATTTTATCAAACAAACGGAAATTAGGAGAGCATGAGACAATAAGTTTAAAAGAGGAGTGTTCAGCGATTGTGTAATACAAATTGCCTCCTAAGTTAAAAGATCCAGGGAGTTTCTCTATACCCTGCACCATTGGCTCTATTTCATTTACTAAATATTTGTATGATTTGGGTGCGAGTATTAATTTAATGCCATTGTCAATTTTCAGGAAGTTGGGATCAGGCGAGCCTAAACCCACTACAGTGTCACTTCAGCTGGCGGATAGATCTATCACCTACCCTTGAGGACTCATTGAAGATGTACTGGTCAAAGTGGATAAATTCATTTTCCCGGTGGATTTTCTCGTGTTAGATATGGAAGAAGAGGCTGAAATGCCCCTGATCTTGGGAAGACCATTCTTAGCCACTGGCAAAGCTCTCATAGATGTTCATCAAGTGAAGTTGATCCTCTGTGTAGGGGAGGATCAAGTTACTTTTAATATTTTTAAGGTTATGAAACACCCACATGATGAGCATATGTGTTTTAGTATTGACCATGTTGATGTGTTATTTGACAAGGTATTTCATCAAGAATGCAAAGATGAAGTGGAAGCTTACCTCACTAATGCTGAGGACATGCTTGAGGAGGAAGAAGAACAAGAGATTGTTGCTCAGATGCGAGCTAACCCTCCTTACATAAGACACCAAAGCAATAATTTAGGAGAGTTGGGAGAAAGGGACATCAAGCCACAAAAATCTTCCACTGAAGAACCACCCACTCTTGAACTCAAGACCCTACCAACTCACCTCAAGTATGTTTATTTGGGTAATAATAATTCTCTACCAATAATTGTGTCTTCATCTCTGATAGATATTGACGAGGAGATGCTCCTTAGGATTTGAGGGAGCACAAGCAAGCCTTTGCATGGAAAGTGGGGGACATAAAAGGAATAAGTCCATCGATGTGCATGCATAAAATTTTGATGGATGACACTTACAAGCCATTGGTGCAACCACAACACCGTTTGAATCCAAAGATGCAAGAAGTAGTCAAGGCGGAAGTGATTAAGCTACTCTATGCATGTATTATCTATCCTATCTCCGATAGTGCACGGGTAAGCCCGGTGCAATGTGTACCAAAGAAAGGAGGTATGAATGTTATTACCAATGAAAATAATGAATTAATACCTACTAGAACAGTCACGGGTTGGAGAGTCTGTATTGACTATCGAAAACTTAATGAAGCTACACGTAAGGACCACTTTCCCCTTCCCTTCATTGATCAAATGATAGAGAGACTAGCTGGGTATGATTTTTATTGCTTCCTTGATGGGTATTCGGGATATAATCAGATAGCAATTGCACCTGAGGACCAAGAGAAGACTACATTCACTTGTCCTTATGGTACATTTGCATTTAGAAGAATGTCATTTGGGTTATGTAATGCACCAGTTACATTCCAAAGGTGCATGATATCTATATTCCATGATATGGTAGAAAATTTTCTAGAAGTATTCATGGATGATTTTTCTGTGTTTGGAAATTCATTTGATTCATTTTTGCATAATCTCGATTTGGTATTGACAAGGTGTGAAGAGAATAGCTAGGTATTAAACTGGGAGAAGTGTCACTTTGTGGTATAAGAAGGTATAGTCTTGGGCCACAAAATATCCCAAAAGGGTATTGAAGTGGACCGAGCAAAGGTACAAGTGATACAAGAACTACCTCCGCCTGTATCAGTGAAGGGAGTTCGCAGTTTTCTAGGCCACGGTGGTTTCTATAGACGATTCATTACGGATTTTTCTAAGATTTCATGACCTTTATCTCATTTGTTGACTAAAGATGCACCATTTGATTTTAATGATGATTGTTTGCAGGCATTTGAGACACTAAAGGAGAGATTGGTAACGATACCTGTCTTGATAGCACCTGACTGAGATCTGCCATTTGAGTTGATGTGCGACGCTAGCGACACAGTTGTCGGAGCGGTATTGGGACAAAGAAGGAACAAGGTATTTCATACTATTTACTATGCTAGTAGAACTCTAAATGAGGCACAACAAAACTATGCCACCACCGAGTAAGAACTTCTAGCAGTAGTATTCACTTTTGATAAGTTTCACTCTTATCTTTGTCTATCGAAAGTAATTGTGTACACTGATCACTCGGCACTCAAATATCTTCTTGCTAAAAAAGACGCTACACCACTTTTAATCCGATGGATGCTTTTACTGCAAGAATTTGACTTAGTTTTTAAAGATAGAGGGGTGTAGAGAACGTAGTGGCGGATAATTTATCTAGGATTGATAATGAGATTGAGAAACATGAGACTGGAATGGAAGAGATCAACGAAAAATTTCCTGATGAACAGCTTTTTCAAGTTCTTGCACTACCTTGGTATGCCGATTTTGTAAATTATCTGGTTAGCGGTATCCTCCCACAAATGACCTTTTATCAAAAGAAGAAATTCTTATCTGATGTTAAACACTATATGTGGAGGAACCATTGTTGTTCAGGATTTGTGCAGACAATATGATCAGGAGGTGCGTTCCAGAGGAGGGGATGTCATCTATTATGAGCCACTGTCATGATCGAGAGGTAGGGGTACACATGGGTCCAACCAAAACTGCTGCAAAGGTACTAGAATCTGGTTTTTATTGGCTTGCCTTATTTAAAGATTCATACAGGTATGTTTCAGCTTGTGATAGATGTCAAAGGACTGGTAATATTTCTAGGCGACAAGAGATGCATTTGAACAATATTCTTGAATGTGAATCGTTCGATGTTTGGGGCATAGACTTTATGGGACCATTTCCAATTTTGTGTTCGAACTACTATATACTTGTTGCGGTCGATTATGTGTCAAAATGGGTTGAGGCTGCAGCTTCTCGCACTAATGATGCTAGAGTGGTGGTGCAGTTTTTGCAAAAAAATATTTTTACTCGATTTGGCACCCCTCGAGCAATCATTAGTGACAGTGGGTCACATTTTTGCAACAAACTTTTTGACAAACTCTTAAGCAAATATGGTGTCACCCACAAAGTTGCAACACATTACCATCCACAAACTTGTGGGCAAGTGGAAGTATCGAATAGGGAAGTGAAACGCATTTTAGAAAAAAACTGTTAATACGTCTCGAAAAGACTGGTCCTTACGGTTAGATGATGCTTTATGGGCATATAGAACTGCATATAAAACACATATTGGCACCACACCATATAGGTTGTGTTTTGGAAAAACATGTCATCTTCCGGTCGAACTGGAGCACAAAGCATATTGGGCAATAAAGAATCCAAACTTAGATTTAACTGCTGCATGTGATCAATGTCTTCTCCAAATGAACGAAATGGAAGAGTTTCAGAACCAAGCATACGAGAATTCCAAGATCTACAAAGAAAAGACAAAAACATGGCATGACGTAAGGCTTAGTCAACGTGATTTCAAGGAAGAAGATACAGTGTTATTGTTTAACTCCAAATTACGGCTGTTTCCAGGCAAGCTTAAATCTCGTTGGTCCGGACCATTCCGCATTTCCAAGGTGTTTCCCTCAGGTGCAATCGAGCTCTATGATCCAACCAAGGGAACGTTCACAGTGAATGCACAGCGGTTGAAGCACTACGACGAGCACGATTTCAGTATACCGCAGTGCACCCCTGTCCATTTTGTTGAATGAAGTGACAGACGCAAGAAGTCCAGATTTGGACTATAAATCAAGAATTAATTTTTCTCCCTTCTCATTCGTTTATGAATTTAGTAGGTAGTTTCATGAATGTAGTTTGATTGTTGATTTTTTTTTTAAAAAAATAAAAAATAAAAAAATTTACTGGAGACAGGCGATCGATCGCTTCCTATTAGGCGATCGATCGCCTCACAAAGCAAAATCGCCCAAACGCTACTGGAGATGTGATCGATCGCCTGTCGCAATTTTTATTTTTTAAAAACACCCAACCCACACTCTTCACACACATTACCAGATTTTCTCCCCTCTAAATCCCTAATTCCCTCTTTCAAAATCCCCAAATTCCCTCACAAATTCCCCTCTAATCTTCACATAAAAGGGATTAAGTTTTTGGCGCCGTTTCCGGGGATTACATCGTGTACGCCCAAATTTTGATTTTATTTTGTGTGATTTGTGAGTTATGTTAGTAGTGAGTCCTAGTATGTTTAACGGTGCGTCTGATCTCTTGTCTACTGCTGTGGAATCTATGATTTTAGCTTAATATTCATGAGTGCGATGAAGAGCATGAAAATTTGTTGTTAGTGTAATTGGATTAAAAATAGCGACTCCATGTCATGATGATATTAGTTTTACTCTACTTATGACTTGAATCTTGATGATTGTTGATTACATTTAAAGTAGTGATGATATGTGTGAACTTGATGACATGTCTTGAGCATCTTAGAGTAATCATAGAACCTATTTGATGATGGCACTTTGAGGCGAAATTTTTATAATTATGAACTGGACTTGGACATGATTTAAGCGATCTTTGGAACGTTTGAGCCTTTCAAGCCTACCTTGTCTTCATTTATCCCTAGTTTCCAACTTTGAGCTTGATTGAAAAAGAATGATGTATGTTTAACATACTAATAAACCCCCATTCGACATTCGTTGGTTAACTCAGTGTACCCACCTTTATGAGCCGAAATTGAAAATTATCCTTACCCTAAGAGAGTATAATGAATCGCATTCGATGCACGTGAATTGTTACGTGAATTGTTATATCATGATGAGCTTATTGAGAAAAGATTAATGAATGGGATAAAGAGCAAAAGAAAAGATGTAATGAAAGAGCCTTGAGAAAAAGTTTATGAATAAGACCCAAAGTGGCCAAGGCTTGAAAAAAAGAAGAGGAGCTCAATATGTGGAAAAAAAATGAACTTTGTAAGTTATACTCTATTCTTTGTGCTTATCCTATCTTTTCTTTGTAACCGACACCAAAAGGCCTAACATTATAAGCTTGAAAAGTCCTTTTGACCCAAGTCTAGGAATTAATTACATTGGTGGAGAAGTGCTTGAAATCTAGGCATATGAGATACTCGATCATAATCTTGATTGTTATTGATTAACACTGTTTTGATCTATGATGATTGTATGATACTTGTGATTGACAACATCACACACACACATTCCGAATTTGAGACTGTTAGTTGACTTAAGGAGAAAACACTTCATGTCCAACGATTTGAGGGATTCTTGTTGTGGTTTGAGTAAAAGTTATGAGATAAACAAATGAGCACGAAATAATCCATGTCACTTATCTATTGTGAATTCACTGTTTTTAATTCCATTCTTGCTCGAGGACGATCAAGAGTTAAGTTTGAGGGAGTTGATATGTGTCATTTTTACACTTATATTCACATAAATTTCTTGCTATTTTTATAGTGATTCTTGGAAGATTTTATGCTTTTGGTTGTGTTTTGGTATATTTCCAGGATTCGGTAGAAATGCAAGAAATGCTTGAAAAACCCTATTTTATGGACTGAATGTGAAACTGGGACAAGACAAGCCAAGACATTGGAAAAGAAGTGAAAAAAGGTTGAATTGATGGAAAAAAGATGAGGCGATCGATCACTCATTATCATGAGATAGATCGCCATCAGCCAGAAACCTGATCAAAATTTGAAGCAAGAGGCGATCGATCGCCTATAGGAAGTGATCGATCGCATTGGGGCAGAACACTTATGCGATCGATCGCATATCATGAAGCGATCGATCGCCATAGAGATAAAACTTCAAGCGATCGATCGCTGCTTAGGAAGTGATCGGTCGCATGCAGAGTCCTGGACGAGAAAAATTCCTTAACTAAGTTTTGGGCTATATTTGGCACCAGATCTCTTAGGCTCGCGAAGGGGGGTATAAAAGGGAGTTTTTATGTCAAAAATAGAGTTCTTCTCACCTCTGAATAGCAGCCTACCATTGGGAGAGCCATCACCTTCAAGAGGATTCAAAGCAAATCAGCTAGAGATTGGAACATCGGATCGACGCATGGTTTTACATCGAGTGTTTATACGTATTTCTGAACTTTATTTTAGTTTTATTTTCGATTTTCAATGTTTATAATGTTGTTAGATGTTATAAAACTTTGTTTTTTCATTAATATACTAGGCTAAGTTTGTTATCGAGACGAGGGGATCTTGTGTATGAACCCACAGTTTTAATTCTAGTTTTTGATTGAGTTATTGTTATTTTGGAGTTTATGTTATGCTTTTAATGCTTTTAAGGGATTAACTACCCCTTGAATGATGTTAGTTTACAATTGCGATCGAGAGATGATATTGTAATACGGAACCAATAACAAATACCGTGGATTTCAGACCGAGATCGAGAGATGACGTCAAATACACGAGTGATAGCTATAGATATCTAGTAATTGAAAGCTAAGGGTTTTCATAGAACGTATGCAACATTGAATTGTTAAATAAGTGAAGGATAGTTACTTACTGCAAATCGGTATTAGGTTTAATATAGCTCGAGAGAGTGTGTTGGATATAACCGGAAACCTTGTCACCTTAGATGCATTAATTGAAATTAAAACTAGTAGATAAATTGTGGGGGATTACTCAAGTGAACCGAAGTATCGATATTTATCTCTAATGTTGAGCCTTAAACGCATGGTTGCGTTTAATGCTTAACTTATCTCAGGATTATTTATGAGTTTTGATGATCAACAAAACTTATGTTTGTTATACTAATGTGTCTACTTAGTGTACAGGTTTATTGGTTGAAAAGTGGATTGATTGAAGAAAATCAATTGTGCAAAGTCTGGGCAGGATCGTACCAGGCGATGGTGACCATCGCCCCAGGCGATGGCAGCCAAGAAGGACTTCGCCACGGACATCGACTGAAGCGATGTCGAGGCCCACGCGCAGGGCGAGTTCGCCTGAGGCGATGGCTTGATTGCCTCAGGCGATGTCTGGAACGCCTGAGGTGATGAGTGCATCGTTTGAGGCGATGACGATTTTTGATCAACCAAAGCTACAACATTAATTTTTGGTTGTGATCGCGTGAGGCGATCTGTGCATTTTGATGACCGTTGGGGCGCGGCAATGGTGATCGCCCGAGGCGATGTCCGAGGCGATCTTGGAGTGATTCAAGCCTTAAGTGTAGCAACGGCTAATAGGAGCCTTGGGGGCCTCCTACACTATAAATATGAATGTTTTGGAGCAATCTGAAGACAATAAACAAGACTATAAACTACAAGAAAGCTTTGCTCTATTCAAATTATTCTAGCATTGCAAATTTCATACATTTGTGTTGTATTGGAGTTTGTAATTCATTTCTTGTGTGTGAGTTTGATTCTTCATGTTGATACACCTTGAAGGTATTATTTGAGTTATTGTAAGGTCCTCCAACACCGACGCAATTTGAAAATTGTAAAAGTCATCAACAGGTAAAGTTGGTGCAAGTGTGTGGCTATCCTTGGAGCCCTTAAGGCCAAGAAGGCTCGTGAAGAGTGTTGGTAACTCGGGAAGAGTTTTGTGTGGCTATCCTTGGAGCCCTTAAGGCCAAGAAGACTCGTGAAGAGTGGTTGACTCGTGAAGAGTTTGTTTGTGGCTAACTTGGAGCTCTCAAGGCCAAGATTGAAGTTATTCTAGTGGAACCTCGGTTAAACGTTTTCTAACCGGGAAGAGGCGTATGCGATTCAACGCCGAACTTCTATAACAAATTCTCGTGTTCTTTATCTTTATTTAAATTACGCATTTATTTACTTCTTCATTTTATTTATTTTTCAATTGACTTGAAGTCTTCCACAGCGCAAACTCGACTTATTTGCAAATTCATTTTAAAACGCTAAAGTAGCCAAGGACCCTCATTCACCCCCCCTCTTCGGTTCCAACAAGTGGTATCAGAGCCATTTGATTTTTGTTTTAAATCAAATTCTTTTATGGCTAATCTAGCAAATGAGTTTGCTCCAGGTCAATCGACAAATCGTCCACCGCTCTTCACGGGTGATAATTATGGTTATTAGAAGAATAGATTTTCTCTATACATCCAATCCGTAGATTATGACCTATGGAAAATCAATGTGAAAGGTCCACATATTCCTTTGAAGGAAGTTGGGGAATAAGTATTCCCAAAGAAAAGGACGATTTTACAAGAGCGGATATGATTTTAATTTCGCAAAATGCTAAAGCTATTAATATTTTACATTGTGCTTTAGATATGAATGTGTACAACCGGATCTCGATGTGCTCTACCGCAAAGGAAATATGTGACATTGCAAATTTGTCATGAGGGCACAAATCAAGTGAAGGAGACAAAGATAGATCTACTACAACTCAAGTATGAGACATTTGAGATGGAATTCGGAGAAGACGTTGACTCGATGTTTAGAAGGCTCACCCAAATCATAAATGAGCTTGCACAACTTGGTGAGAAGTACCCTCCAAAGCAAATATGGAGAAGGGCACTAAGAGCCTTGCCAAAGGAATGAGATGCCAAGAGGACGGCCATCAATGAATCCAACAAAGGAGAAAGTGCATCATATGATCTTGATGAACTTCATGGTACCTTGGTGACCCATGAGCTTGAAGTGTCAACAAGGAAGGGAATAAAGGAGGATGATAGATCCATAAGAAAGAGGATAGCCTTGGTCGGGAGGAAAGATTATTCCGATGATAAAGATGATGAAGATGATGAAGAGATGATCTTGTTCACTAGAAAGTTCAAGAAATTCTTCAACAAACACAACAAGCCAAAGGCCTTCGGTGCTATCAAACATGATTCAAAACAAGAGGTAACTTGCAATAATTGTCAAGATAAAGGTCATTATGCTAATAAATGTCCTAGGAAGAAGAATGAGGACAAAGGGAAGAAGAAAGCTCTTATAGCCACATGGAGTGATAGTGACTCCGATGAAGAAGCAACAAACCTTTGTCTCATGGCCAAAGATGACGCAAATGACGAAGATTATGAAAGCGACTATGAGGTACCATCTTTTGATGAATTACTAGATTCTTATCATGAGCTTATTAATGTTCTTGGCAAAACCAAGATGAGTAACAAATTACTCAAACTTGAGGTAGGAGATGAAGAAAACAATTCATTGAAAAATGAATTTAAGTTCTTTGAAGAAATCGTTTTGCAAGTTTAGTGATAGTAGGTTAAAGATGAATGAATTGATTGGCTTGCCATGTTGTAGCTTTGATAAAGCCGGACTAGGCTTTTCAAGCAAATCTAAAACATTTTCAAGCTTGTTGGCTAAAGCTAAGCATAATTCTTCTACTTGCACTTATTGTTGTAAAGATGGTCATACAAAGAATAAATGTAGGTTTGCTCAAATCTAATACCAACTTAACAAAAGGTGGAAATGAATTTCAAAGGCGTCCATGAAAGCTAAAACTCAAGGACCCAAAAATCAAATGGGTACCAAAGAATCCCAAATCAAAATTTGTTTTGTAGAGACAACAATGGGATGGATGATGAAGGGACTAGCACCTCAAGGGAGGAACAATAGAAGAAGCGCGAGGTATAGGACCAATGACAAGAACGTACTCTTGTCATCAAAGGTAAATTTATTTTATGCATTTAAAAAGAGCAATTCAAAATTTCATTGGCACAAATTAATTGTGACCAATAAATAATGAAGCTCAATATTCATTGATAGTAAAATGCATTTCCCCTTAGCATGTGCACATATAAATTGTTTTGATGCATGATGTATGATTATCTCTTTATAGTAAGTATCTTGATATGCCTTGAGTTCAATTTGAATATGCAATGTGAAAATGTGTAAATAAATGTCATTAAGCATGCTATATTTGTTTACATGCTCTCTTGGATCATAGAAATATGGCCTAAGAATTTCATGTATGGTTTCTAGGGCCTCAATGATTATATCTTATCAAATGCTTATAATGATACATTGAGAAACTTAATGTCTATTGGGCATGAGTGCATGAACATATGCACACCTTGCAATACTTAGAATTCATTGTTGATTGCCTTAAACACATGTTTGTTTTTCCACTCAATGATTTAATCTTATGCTTGTTATGGCTATTACTTGCTTGATGAGGAACATATGTAAATTGTTAAAATATGGCTATGTGTTAGGATCGGTCCGGAGTGTTTAGAGGGGGGGTGAATGAAAACTCCTTTAAAATTAATCCTTATTGATTTCTCTCAGATTAGTGAGTGATCGCTATTATTTTTTAAACAATTAAATCCAATCTAGTGATTTTAGACCGCAAGTGCACGGTGTCAAGTTTTAGTATAGATAGGAAGATACGGATTGTCGAACCCACAGAGACTAACATTCAAGTACCAAATAAGATGTCTTTTAACTATATTTAACCTACGATAATTAATTTATAATTAACAACTAATTAATTAATATAAACTACTAATCCAACCAAGTCAATAAAAGTAAAGGAGAAAAATCTACTAGAGAAGATTATCGAGACTTTGGCTCACCAATGCAATTCCCTACAATTCTCGATTGATATTCAAATATTTCTAAGGTGACGAGTTCTCCGAATTTATCTAATATACTCTCTCGAGCTATATCAAACCTAATATCAAATTGCAGTAAGTCACTCTCGTGCACTTGTTTAACAACTCAATATTGAATTAAGAACTATGAAAACTACTAGCTTTCGATTACTAGATATCTATGGCTATCACGCATGTATTTGACGTCATCGCTCGATCTCGGTCTGAAATCCATGGTACGAATTATTAATTCCGTATCATAAAATCATCTCTCGATCTCAATTATGATACTAACATCATTCAAAGGTGATCAATCCTCTAAAAGCATGAAGAACATAAAACATACCCAAAGAACTATAAGAATTCAATCATTTAAATCATCAGATCGAAGGTTCATAACAAAGGTTCGCCTAGCCTCGATAAATAAATTAGTTCAACATAGTAAATCAAAGCAAATCAAAACTAATATTAAAAGACAAGAATAAACTCCCGATGTCGACTTCGTTCATAGATCCTTGCTCCTTCTCTTGCTTCCTTCTCGATCGTCTCTTCGATTATCTTGTTGGCTTGTTCCAAATCATAGGGTGTAGGGTTGATGAGTGATGATGGATGGTGAAGAGTGCTAGACGAAGAGTGGAAGATTGATGGAGGTTGGACGTATGAGAGGGTGAAAGAAAAGGTGGACGTGAGATGGAATTCGTAGGAAAAGGGGATGTGAGATGGAGGCTGTGATGTTTTGATGGTGAATGGGTGAAGAAGGTGGAGGCGTGTCCTAGGGTTTAAAATCTTCTTTTGGGTTGAAAATCTTGTGTATAATATATAGGGGAAAGAATTATGGACTTCCCTTTTGCATACAAACTCTACAAGGAAGGTATTTTAATGAAAACTCCTCATCCCGATCGATCCGGAAAAGTGGCCGATCGATCCAGCCTTCTAGTAAGAATTTCGTGGCTTTTTCAGCCCTTCTCGATCGATCGGAAATGCTCGCTCGATCGATCGAGTTTCACAGAAAGTTTTCTTCGCCTTTTTCAGCTTCTGGCGAGTTTTGTATTTTTGCCGTAAATTTCTCATACGAACTCCGAATTTGATGAATCAGCTGTCCACGCGAAGATAAAAGAGAGTTCTACATCTTTTATATGGACCATATTTCCAAAAAATGGCTCGAACATATAGTAATATGAGGAGAAAGGAGCAACATGTGTCTTGGATTATGGTTTTTTCCTCTTTTCTTCAACTTTATTCATTTTTTCATCATTTTACCTTGATTTCTTCCCCTTTTATGAATTTCAACATTGATTCCTGAAATATAGAAATATATACCATAAAACATAAAATAATTCAAGAACCAACACGAAACCATTACATATCATAGCGTAAAAACACGTAATATTAACCCTATCAACTCCCTCAAACTTATCACTTAATCGTCCTCGATTAAGCATTAAAATCACAAGGTAGAGTTCATTCTTGATACTTGAAACAATTATTTCATGACTTATTTTATTCTCAGAAATCTCATGCACATATACAAAAGTTGACAAGACATGTTTTCTCCTAAGTCAAGCAACATATCTCAAAATCGGAATGTGTGTGTGTGCTGATTTCATTATCAAGTTTCATGCACATATTCAAGATCAAATCATGTTAATCAACTCAAAATCGAGATTATCATCAAGCACCCCATAAGCCTATTTTCAAACAACTTCTCCACTAATGATAGTTACTCCCTAGACTTGGATCAAAAGGACTTTTTAAGTTTGTAATGTAAGGCCTTTGGTGTTGGCTTCAAAGAAAAGATAGGATAAGCGCAAAGAAGAGAGTATAATCATTTACAATTCAAATTTTTCGCACACATCGAGCTTCTCTTCTTTTTCTTTTATAGCCTTGGCCACTTTGGGTCTTATATGTTTATTTTTGTTCTTTTCAAGGCTCTTTGTCTATCTTTTTCTTTTCTCATTTATCAATATTTTTCAATAAGCTCATCAGGATATAACAATTTATGTGCATCGAATGGAATTCATTATACTCTCTTAGGGTAAGGATAACTTTTTCATTTAGGCTCAAATAATGGTAAGTATAATGAGTTTGCCAAGAATGTCGAATGGGTCTAATTATATGCAATGCATATACCATTCTTTTTTCAATAAAGCTCAAATAGGACACTAGGGATTGATATAGACTAGGTAAGCTTGAAAGGCTCAAACGTGTCAAAGATCGCCTAGATCATTTCCAAGTCAAGTTTGTAACTATAAAATTTCGTCTCAAAGTGTCATCATCAAATAAGTTCTAGGATAGCTCTAAGATGCTCAAGACAAATCATCAAGTTCACAACAATTATCACTATTCAACATGCAATCCACAAGATCATGACTCATTGTGCTCAAAGTATTCCTCATTCTTGACATCATAACTCAAATTAGGATATTCATGTACAAGTCCAATCACAAATCAAGTTCATATGCATAGTGAGATCAAAATCCTCATTGAATAGTCACTACTATAATTCATTCTTTTCTCAAGTTTGAACTCATAAAAAAAAAATTTTAGCTCATAATAATCGGACGATTCAAGTGTCATTTAAGCACACAACACGTGGTTAAACAAGTAAAACATGCAAGCTACTCCCCCAAACTTAAATCAAACATTGCCCTCAATGTTTAAAAGAATCTAAAGGGAAATATTAAACTCCCCTGATCACGACGCTTGCATGAGGGTTGAGGAAGATTCGCTTTTGAAAGCTCCACTGTTGTAGGGTTCATCGCTCCAACTGAGAACCTAGCAAGAGAAGAATGCAAATAAAATAGTCGACACGAGAGATAAACAAACTAAATGCAAAAACTAAAAATAAACAAAACTAAATAGCAAAAGGATACGCTTGGGTTGCCTCCCAAGAAGCGCTGATTTTTAGTCGTCGGCTTGACCATCAGAAGCAACCATCAAAGAGCGGCTGCCGCCCATAGTAAGTATCGTATGATACCACTAATGGGTCTTCATTCAATATGCCCTCAAGATTGGTAAGATTGTAGCAGTGTAAGCTCGTCGCTCCAACAACATTCTTGAATTGGTAGGCATGGGAAAATGATTCTTGACTTGGCTTCATATCTTGGAGGATGTGGTGCGGTGAAGTTGGCATCGATGGAAAATAAGGATCCACATATGGCATAGAACATGTCTCCATCGATGGGCTCAAATAGGAATCTTCGAAAGTTTCTTCCCTTTCCAACATCACACTCGACTCATCTTCACATGGGAACTCCTCGGATGACATCTCTGAAGTAGTCTCAATCTCTTGAAGAGGCTCAAGTTCCCTTGACTCTTCCACACTAGTAGGATCACTCCCCCAAACTTGGTTGGTTGGGTGATCGTCATCATATAACCAAACTCGATTTGTCGCCTCTTGATTTGTAGCTCTCGTCTCTTCCTCCTGGCAGCTAGTTGAAATTGTTTCCATAAGGACCGTCATTTGCTGCTCCAGGTGGCGCATAGAGTTGGTTTGGCACTCCAAACTGTTCTCAGTTGATGCCATGAATTTCACTAAGGTATCCTCTAACTGAGTTGTGACATCTGCAGAACTATCTCTCCTCTCTTCGCGATGTTCAAATGGTTGTGGCGTATCAATAGGGTAGTGAGGCTCCGGTGGGTATTGGTGACTCCAACCTTGTAGTGAAGGATCACAATGCCAGTGAAGATCGAAGTCCGCCATATCATTGAACAGGTGCACAACACTGTTCTCATCTCTATGAACCAGGGGACTCCCAGTCACCAGTGCTCCGCTCAATACCCATTCTCGTGTGTGTGCATCCAACCCGTTGAAGAAATATTGCAAGAGAGTATAGTTCGAAAAGTTGTGATACCGGAATGTTTTGGCCAATTCATTGAATCTCTCCCAAACAGCGTAGAACGGCTCGGAACGTTGTTGGGCAAAGCTTGTGAAGGCTTTTTGATGTAGCATCTCCAAGTACCTCACAAGACAAACAAAACAAAAACAAAATAAATATATATAATTTTTTTTTTGTTTTCGAAATAAATAAACAAAAATGGTTAAATTACAGTCAAAGAACCTAGTATGATATTACTAAAGTTAGTCCCCGGCAACGGCGCCAAAAACTTGATCGCTTTTATTTTAAACAATTAATTCCAATCTAGCGATTTTAGACCGCAAGTGCACGGTGTCAAATTTTAGTATAGATATGAAGATACGGATTGTCGAACCCACAGGGACTAACAAGCAAGTACCAAATAAGATATCTTGTAACTATATTTAACCTACGATAATTAATTTATAATTAACAACTAATTAATTAATATAAACTACTAATCCAACCAAGTCAATAAAAGTAAACGAGAAAAATCTACTAGAGAAGATTATCGAGACTTTGGCTCACCAATGCAATTCCCTACAATTCTCGATTGAATGTTCAAATATTTCTAAGGTGACGAGTTCTCCGAATTTATCTAATATACTCTCTCGAGCTATATCAAACCTAATATCAAATTGCAGTAAGTCACTCTCGTGCACTTGTTTAACAACTCAATATTGAATTAAGATCTATGAAAACTACTAGCTTTCGATTACTAGATATCTATGGCTATCACGCATGTATTTGACGTCATCGCTCGATCTCGGTCTGAAATCCATGGTATGAATTATTAATTCCGTATCATAAAATCATCTCTCTATCTCAATTATGATACTAACATCATTCAAAGGTGATCAATCATCTAAAAGCATGAAGAACATAAAACATACCCAAAGAACTATAAGAATTCAATCATTTAAATCATCAAATCGAAGGTTCATAACAAAGGTTCGCCTAGCCTCGATAAATAAATTAGTTCAACATAGTAAATCAAAGCAAATCAAAACTAATATTAAAAGACAAGAATAAACTCCCGATATCGACTTCGTTCATAGATCCTTGCTCCTTCTCTTGCTTCCTTCTCGATCGTCTCTTCGAGTATCTTGTTGGCTTGTTCCAAATCATAGGGTGTAGGGTTGATGAGTGATGATGGATGGTGAAGAGTGATGGACGAAGAGTGGAAGATTGATGGAGGTTGGACGTATGAGAGGGTGAAAGAAAAGGTGGACGTGAGATGGAATTCGTAGGAAAAGGGGATGTGAGATGGAGGCTGTGATGTTTTGATGGTGAATGGGTGAAGAAGGTGGAGGCGTGTCCTAGGGTTTAAAATCTTCTTTTGGGTTGAAAATCTTGTGTATAATATATAGGGAAAAGAATTATGGACTTCCCTTTTGCATACAAACTCTACAAGGAAGGTATTTTAATGAAAACTCCTCGTCCCGATCGATCCGGAAAAGTGGCCGATTGATCCAGCCTTCTAGTAAGAATTTCGTGGCTTTTTCAGCCCTTCTCGATCGATCGGAAATGCTCGCTCGATCGATCGAGTTTCACAGAAAGTTTTCTTAGCCTTTTTCAGCTTCTGGCGAGTTTCGTATTTTGGCCGTAACTTTCTCATACAAACTCCGAATTTGATGAATCAGCTGTCCACGTAAAGATAAAAGAGAGTTCTACATCTTTTATATGGATTACATTTCCAAAACATGGCTCGAACATATAGTAATTGGAGGAGAAAGGAGCAACATGTGTCTTGGATTATGGTTTTTTCCTCTTTTCTTCAACTTTATTCATTTTTTCATCATTTTAGCTTGATTTCTTCCCCTTTTATGAATTTCAACATTGATTCCTGAAATATAGAAATATATACCATAAAACGTAAAATAATTCAAGAATCAACACGAAAACCATTACATATCATAGCGTAAAAACACGTAATATTCAACCCTATCAGTGAGTGAAATCTATTTCTTAATCAAGTTCTGAGCAGAACAGACCACTGAAAAATAAAGGTGCGGAACGGTCTGTTCTTGACTAGTAAGAACGGCTTGATGGCTTAAAGAGTGTAACTCAGTACGAAATGAGAATAGACAGGATATGTTTCTGGAAGTTCGAAGGTGGTGTAATCCTTCTACGTCTCCCCTTCTTCCAAGTAAGGAAGGATACACTAGAAGACTTTGAGAAATACAACATTTGTACAACCCCGATTCAGCTGGATTTATCCCACTACCAGACTGAAACTCCTAGTCTCTCGATCTGTTCAGACACAAACTGTCTGACAGTTACAATAGAATCCCACTCTTCTATTTTAGTAAAATACAGAAGATGAACTTATTTAGTCTATGCACACAATGATCCTATGATGATCAAATATTACAATATGCTGTGCTTATGAAAACTTTGAGCTGTTCGGCTCAAGAATATCTGGACTTGTAAGCTTTTGCTGTTTTTGTTTTCTTTTCGATTCTTGATTTTTCAGTCCATGCTTTGACCTCTTTAGATACATCCTTATATAGTTGCTTATACCAACGACTGTATTTCCTTTTCTGTGCAACTCTTGACTCTGTTCAATCTCTGAGTAAGCTTCAGTCTTATTCTTTTAGGCACTTTCCATTCTGGTCTGTGCTTTCGGCGTCTGTCAGGTAAGCTCTTCTTTGTCTTTTTACCTTTTAAGGTAATCTTCAGTCCTTGGTCTTTTTCATCATTAATTGCATCATTAAACGCTTCAATAAATAGCCGTTAATGATTCGGACTGAAGAACGAAGCTTATTCAACCTTGTCTGCTCTGATCTGATCATTATTGAGCTGATCTCGTGCTTCGATCTGGTCAGGCTTGTTTTCATCGATCCGTTCTGATTTTGCGATAGATCATATTGGCGTGATCTGCTTTGTCATGGTTTTACGGCTTTGATCGGTCTGGTCTGTTTTGTTATCTTTAAAATTCGGAACTAACAAATTCCCCCTTTTGATGATGACAAAACCTAGCTTCTATGTCTTCTTATTCAGTCTTTTAACAAGCTTTGAATAGAATCCTTGCAGATCAATTAAGTCTTCTTGTTCAAAATAAATGAACACTGTAGGTTGTAGTTCGGATTGATTAAGTCACTGATAGATACATTTACATGTCTGATTCAAATAGACATCTATTTCTTTGCTGAGGACTGCTGAGCTGACTTGAAATTCTTATTCTTTCCCCCTTTTTGTCAGCAGCAATCTCCTGAAGGAAATCTACGACATCCAAATGAGTGTCTTGAGCAATAAGGGACTTGGCGACGGAAGTCCGAACTTCAGTGGCCAGCTCGATCTGTTCTTTTCTCAGGCTGTTTTTATATGAAGCTTCTGAGAGAACAGGTCATTCAGTCCGCGCTGAATACCGCTTATGCTAGCCGTCATCTTTTCTGAAGGATTCAAAATCCAAGTGTGTAGACATTTGACTCTGATGAACTTCTCTGACTCGTTGAGATAGAAAGAGACAGTTATCAGAGAGGTGTTGAAGAGACTTGGCCAGAGATGAGGCTTCAGCAGGTAAATGGCCCGGAGAGTGATCAAATGGTGACGTAGTAGGATCAACCTCTGCTTCAATTGGTACGAGTGAAGAGACATCAGATTGCCGTGTATCGGACTGGATCAAAGTAACTAAGTTCGTAGAGAATTCTTCCATAAATGCCAAATCTTCAGCAGACTGATCTGGAGGAGTGATAGGTCTGGTAGGCTCCTCATCCTGTAAAGCTGCGACAATTGTTGACACCACCAGATCCGGATCAACGGAGTCTGGTGAGACAACTTTCGAAGGTGCGTCGGTTGGACTGTGCTGAATATGGGAGACTGAGGACGCCAGAGGGATGGAAGTTGCGGGAGAGTCCAGCAAGACATCCATGGCTTCAGTATCAGCTGCACACGGAGCATTGGTCAGTGGCTGCTCCGCTGTATCAGAAGGAACTGGCTCAAATATTGGTTCTGCCACAGTCTTGCTCGCAGAGGGGTGATCTGGGCTGGGAACGGGAGTGGATATATTGAGCTTATGTCGTTGAAAATGAACAGCCATGTGAAGAGTACGAATATCTATCTCCAGCTGAGCAATGACAGCACCGTCATCTTTGGCAGTCGGATTGTTGGCATCAAAATTTGCCTTTTTGGCTGCAATGAGTAAGTTTGCCAGTCTGAGCCTGTGGATAGCCTGGAACAATTCTTTGCGATGTACCGCAATCCGTACGTCATCAGTTTCTGTCCCTTTAAGGACTTCTTGTTCCATTTTGTGGAGTCTCTTGAGCTTGCCGAAGAACAGACCAAAGTGGTTGATCGTTCTGTATTCAACCCATTCATCGAACACCACAGTAAGCTCCTTAACTTTGTCTTCAACATCTTCCATGACAATGTCAATTGCGGTTTGAGCGGCTGACTTGGGTTTTGAAGAGAGTGGCTCAACGAGGACTGCTTTGCCTTTGCCAATGGCAGATGAGGGCTTAATCCCTGATTGGGTGTAGTCCCATAAGTCCTTGATAACAATTCCCTTGACCACAGGGGTAGTGGAAGGGACTCGGATGGTGACCCTGGGTACAGTGGGTGGAGCTGCTGAAGTTTGAAATTTTGAGGGTTGAATCGGAGTTTGGGTTGCAGGGGTGGCTTTTGTTGAGGGCAAGGTAGACATGGGTTTGATATTTAAGGTCGACAGAGGCTTGGTGATCTGGGTTCTCGATTTCTTTGGAGGAGGTTTGGCTGGAGATGAAGGAGCAGAGGCAGACTGAGTTTCCTCTGAGTCAGTCTGGACTGTCAGTTTGCGCTTGACTCTAGGTTTTCTAGCAGCAGCCTGTTCCTGTCCCCGTTCAATCTTTACAGTCACCAGATCAGAGGGAGTGGGTGGAGCACTTTTGGATTTAAGTAGGGCCAAACCCTTGAGGTTGAGAATCTTGAAGGGGTTGAGTGCAGACGGCTTCCCCAGCTCGATGTCCAGTGTCTCTAAGAGCTTGCTGAGAGGAACAACAAAGCAGACAGCCTATTTGGATGCAATGACTGTTTCTAGCAGGACTCCAAACAAGATAGCGGACCAGTTCATCTTTTGTCCGGAGTCGATAGCAGCCATGGCCCGAAATTTTTCGGCGGTTACGGCGTCATAGCTTCCGACTTTACCCAATAGTGCCTTGCCAACAATCTCACATAGGACTTGAAAGTGAAACATCATTTCTTTCTTCTTGAAGGATGGCTGCAGTTTGTGGCCAAAAATGGATACTTTGCCCTGAAGATTGGTGAGAGTGGCCTGAGGATGTGGCCAAAGTCAGTCAGTCCGGTGTTAGGAAGACCAAAGGTCTTTGACTGCGTTGTCTGAGAGATGTCGAAAGATTTGCCCTTGATGGAGGTGGAAATGAACGTCTTTTGAGAAACAGCATTGACGAACAACTCTCGAATCTCTGACTCGTAAACCACCTTTCCACATTCCAGAAAGTTCCTTAATCCTGAGGATTCCAAGGATTTGAACATTGAAACCATATCTGGATCTTCAGCCCTGTAAATTTCATCGAACTCAACAGATAGAGAGTTGTGAGTGATAGTGGCCATTTGAGTATGTATGAAGAATGCAGAGAGAATTGAAAGATTTGAAAGTAGTGAACGGACAGCAGTAAGTCGTAAAAAGTGAAATGTGAGTGAGATATACAGCCCGCTAAATAGGAGAGACAGGACACGTGTCTGTATCTCGATGACTGATATTTAAGCAATTCAAAATAGACGGACAGGATGAGAAAGAGATAAGGCGGTTAAAATTCGATCAGTCCGGGCTGTTTAAACAATTACTATGTTAAAGACTGGTTGTAATTGAGCAGACAGATCATAGAATAAAATCATATTAGACGGTGATCGGTCTGAAAGTTCGGACCGGTCTGTGTCTTTCTGATTGTTGTATTATCGATCTGTGCTAGTACACAGTCTTTAAAACAAAATTAGAGATACCTCTAAAATATTAAGATAAATCTATTAAGCCAAGAATTTGACGAAATAATTAAACTTAGCCTCAGGAAGTGGTTTGGTGAAAATGTATGTTGCTTGCTGGTCTGTTGAAATGTGCTCAATCCGAATTTCCTTTTTGCCAACGTGATTCTCGAATAAAATGATGTCTGATATCAATATGCTTTGTTCGAGAGTGCAAAAGTTATACGTGTAATGGCCCAAATTTTTAAAGGAATTATTGACCCAAATGTTGTGTAAGTTGTAAATTATAAATAATAATAATAATGATAATAATAATAATAATATTTAATAATATTAATGATAATTAAGGAGTGATAAATGAACAAATTCTTCTCAATTTTTTTTGTCAGACAAGACGTTCAGCTTCGCTCATTTCCGTTTCCTTTTCAGCTTCTGTTTCCTTCACTGCACCTTCGCTTGCTTCGCCTCTTTCATGATGTTCAATTCATTTCTTCAAATTTCTTCGCATCTTCTTCTCCCAACAACACCAATAACACTCAACCTTTTCACCTACTGATCAATCACTCTATTTAGTAGCCTACCAACAAGAACCCAGTATCAAAATCGGAAAAAATTCCTGTCTGTTTCAAGTCGAAAAGAAAATTTCCAGACTTCATAAAATTCGATTTTTGAGCTTCGAAAATTCTCTAAATCGGAGCTGAAGCAAGCAACTGAGAGGAATTCAGATTTTGGACATCAATTGGTATGGAATTCGATTTTATTTTAAGTTTCAAAATTTTTCTGTTTGGATTTTATTTGCTGTTTCGATTTTTAAATTGTTATGGTTAGGTTAGTTGGAATTAAATTGAAGTGTTAGTTTATTGATGCCTAGAACACCAATTTTTGTAAGAATTGGAGTTCGAAATAGGGCAGCTTGTTCGAGAGTTTTTTTTCTAGGAATTTGAAGATATTTTCGAAGGTGTTCTTGATTTTAGGATTGAAAATTTTAATTGATTTTGAAGAAACTGAAATCGTATTTTGTTCGAATTTGATACTGAAATTTTGAAGAATTGGGAAGGTGATTTGTTCGAAAATTTGTAGGTTGGATTTTAAGGAATTTCGAAAAATATTCTGGAATTTTGTAAGATAGTTCGAAAATGGTGTTGAATAATATAAGAGTTAGGATTTTGTTAGGTTGTGTTAGAACCAAGTTAATTGAATATAATTTTAATATTGTTGAAATGAATAATAGGAAATCTTTGATATCTTGGAGATTGTGGGAAGGTTTGTAGCTTGACGTTGTTAGGAAGCTTTGAGGTACGTAAAGGGAGTTGTAATTTTCCGCAAATTATTTTAAGTATTTCGTATTGTTTATTTTTGAAATGATTTTCGGATAGTAAACATGCAAGAATTATTTTGAAAGATGATTTTTGATAAGAAATGTATTTTGTTGAAAAATAGAATTTTGAATAACATTTTATTGTGTGTGAAAAACTATTTTGAAAGGCCATGTTTGTCTTGATTCGGTGAATACGATTTGAAGTTTGTGAACTGTGGATATTTTTGTTTCGTTGTGGCTCGCATTGCGACGAGGATAAAAACGCGCATACTTTCGGCTCGTTGGCGATGAGAATAAAGAAACGCATTTCGTTTTGCCCGAAGACATAGGGGGTATAATATCTGTCGATACCCTTCCAGCGGGTATAGTCTGGAATGATATCATTGTGTCACATCCATATTTGAGTAGGCATTTGTTTCATTACAGCATGGCTATGTCTAATGATTAATTCTATAATGTTAAGACATTATATGATTTGGTTATTCGTTTCCGTTATGTTTCGTTGGTTATCTGTGCAGTTATTTCTGTTATGATTCCGTTATGTGAGATTTAGTTCCGTTGACTGCTCGGATTAAACCATATATATGTGAAAGTTATTTTGGATATGAAAGTATATTATTTTTCGTCACATTATGAAAAATGATGTTTTTGATATTTTTATCAAATGTTTATTATGCTTACTATAAAATGCTGCAACTTATCTTTACCTGTAATGTGACATATTACAGATGGAGTTGAAGACTTAGATCATGCAGATGGTATTTAGTTATGCAATAAAAGTTTAATTATGTTAAGAGGTTATGTTTTATTTTGAGGACATGGAGTATTTTATTATGATTGTAGTTTGTTTTTGGATATTGAGACTTATTTGGGTTTAGTTAAATTATTGTTATGATTTTGGTATTGTGGTTGTAGTGATCTAGTAGATCACAGGGCACAATTTTTAAGAGGAGACTCTGCCCAATTTTTTTAAAATAAAAGTCACGGGTAAAAATTATTAAGTCAAACATCCGATAAGAATTAAAACGTTTCCGCTAATCAAAAGTTCAAAGTGATAATTAAGTTTGAATTGAGTGAAGCCTTGTGTTCAAGCAATTGAGCATGGCGGGCGACCCGTCTGGAGGGCCGTCACAATACGTTATAGCAATGGCACTAGTGTTGTCACAAAATATCGGAGACTCAGCAGCTTGAATGCCATAGTCTCTGAGCTGATGTTGAATCCAGAGCATTTGAGCGCAACAGCTTCCAGCTGCAAGATATTCCGCCTCAGCTGTAGATGTGGCAATTGTTGCTAAACCATGAGATCAATCTTTCACCTAGAAATTGACAGGTTACACTGGTGCTCTTGCGATCAATCTTACACCCTGCATAGTCAGCGTCTGAATATCCAATTAAACTGAAATTTGAATCTTCGGGATACCAAAGACCAACGTTCTGAGACCCTTTTAGGTATTTAAGAATGCTCTTAGCAGCAATAAAGTGAGATTGCTTTGGATCAGACTGAAATCTAGCGCATATGCAAACTGAAAACATAATATCAGGCCGGCTCGCTGTAAGATATAATAGCGATCCGATCAGACCTCGATACATGGTTACCTCAACTGTTGTTCCCCCTTCGTCTTTATCTAGCTTAATTGAAGGACTCATAGGAGTTGACGCAGTTGAACAAGTCTCCATTCCGAATCTTTTGAGAAGATCTTTGGTATACTTGGTTTGATTCATAAAAATACCATTGCTGAGCTGTTTGACTTGGAGACCCAGGAAAAATGACAGTTCTCCCATCATACTCATTTCAAACTGTCCCTGCATTAACTTAGAGAATTTCTCGCAGAGTTTGGGGTTAGTTGACCCAAAGATGATATCGTCAACATAGATTTGAAATAATAATGTAGGTTCCCCCTTAATAAATTTAAATAACGTTTTATCCACTGAGCCGATCTGAAAATCGTGGTTCAGTTGAAATTGAGACAGAGTATCATACCATGCTCTTGGAGCTTGTTTTAGTCCATATACTGATTTATTCAGTAGATATAAATGATCTGGAAACGAGTGGTTCTGAAATCCAGGAGGTTGCTCAATGTAGACTTCCTCCTGAAGCTTACCATTTAGAAAAGCACTCTTTACGTCCATTTGATATACTTTGAGGTCTTTAAAAGCAGCAAATGCTAGAAATATTCGGATGGCTTCAAGTCTAGCTACTGGTGCAAAAGATTCATCGAAGTTGATTCCTTCTTCTTGTCTGAAGCCTTGTGCCACCAGTCTAGCCTTGTTTCTAACCACCACTCCATCTGCATCTAGCTTATTTCTGAAAACCCATCTGGTTCCAATAACAGGCAACCCACTTGGCATGTGGGTTAATCTCCAGACTTGATTTTGTTCAAATTGGTTAAGCTCTTCTTGCATGGCCTTTATCCAGTTATAGTCAGTCAAAGCTTCATCAATCTGTTTGGGTTCCAGATTAGATATAAAAGAGGCGTGAGTGAATTCATCCATCATCTATCCTCTGGTTCTTATGGGTGCAGAAGGACTTCCAATTACTAGATCAGGTGGATGCCTCTTTGTCCATCGATAGCTTGATTCTAGATTATCTGGTCCAGATGGATTAGTAGTAGTAACATTATCAGCATCTGCTTTAATATTAGAGTTCAGAACCTCCGGATCGGCTCGATCTGGAAGAACTTCAGTGCCTTGATCCGGTCTATCTGGTACTTCAGGTTCTGGTGGATTGTCTCTTGATCTATTAGCTACAATCTCATCATCACTGTTAGCTTCGAGATGGATATTTTCCATCTGATTTTGAATTAATTCCTTATTACCCTCAATACACAAGGATTCATCAAACACTACATGAACTGATTCTTCTACAGTCAAGGTTCGATTATTGAAGATGCAAAAAGCTTTACTATTAGATGAATATCCTAAGAATATTCCATTATCTGACTTAGCTTCGATTGATGTAAGATTCTTACCATTATTGTGAACGAAACATTTGCAACCAAATACATGAAAGTGAGAGATAGACGGTCTGTTACCTGTCCATACTTCATACGGAGTTAGATTTAACTTCTTGTTAATCATGGATCGGTTTTGAGTATAGAATGCAATATTTACAGCTTCTGCCCAGAACTTTTGGGAAATTCTAGAGTCTGCAAGCATTGTCCTTGCTGCCTCCTTAAGCGTTCTGTTCCTTCATTCTGCAACTCCATTTTGTTGAGGAGTTCGAGCGGCCGAGAATTCATGCTTAATTCCTTGGTCTTCTAGAAAGGATTCAAGATTCTGATTTGAGAATTCAGTGCCTTTGTCACTTCGAATTCTCTCTATGCTTGTTGATCTCTCATTCTGAGTTCGGACCGGTCTGATCTTTACTGCTAAAAAATATAGTCCATGTAAAACGCGAGTAATCATCAATAACAACAAGAGTATACCGCATTCCCTCTAAACTTGTTATTGGTATAGGACCAAACAAGTCCATATGTAATAGTTCTAAGCAACGTGAGGAGGATTTGGCATTCTTGTTTTTGAAGAATGATCTGATCTGTTTGCCCATTTGGCAAGCTTCACAGATCTTATCCTTGGTAAAGTCGATCTTGGGCAGACCGACAACTAAACCATGTTTACACAGGCTAGAGATAGTCTTAAAGTTGAGATGATTCAAGCGTTTATGCCATAGCCAATGTTTATTATCATTATTCGCGATGCAGCAAGTAGGATTATCAGGTTGAGCGAAATTCAAGTTAATCTTACATGTGTTTCCATTTCTGATTCCTACAAGCATGGTCATACCGTCTGATGTTTTGACAGTGCAGGTGTGTTTGTGAAATTCTACAGCATAACCATTATCACATAATTGACCTATGCTAATCAGATTATAGCATAGATTTTCAACTAATAGCACATCATTGATAGTGATATTACCATGGACAATCTTACCCTTGCTCACGGTCTTACCCTTTGAGTTATCCCCGAAAATAATCTTTGGACCAGCACAATTTGTGACTTCAGACAGCAGCTCGACGTTTCCTGTCATGTGTCGAGAACACCCACTATCTAAGTACCAGTCCGACACTTGTTTCTTCAGTACCTGTCATCAAGCATAATTAATGTTGGTACCCAATCCTACTTGGGTCCAGAAAGGATTAGCCCTTTGGGAACCCACACCTGAATCAGCTTTAATGGCTTGTGTGTGTCTGGTGTGATGTGAGCTGATCTGTTTCGATGTTGTGTGTGATGATGTGTGTGATATGGAAGCCTTTGATTCTTATAAGGTAATCTATATCTTCGATGAACTGGTTTTGAGTTATGGTAGTTGGATGATCTTCCTTGCCTTAGATCTTGCACCTTTAGGTTTGGTCTGATAGACACAAAGCTTGCTGGTGCCACTTCTTTGGCTTAGTTAACGTATCCAATCCCTTTTCTCAACCCTTGATCTCTGAAGGAGATTCCCGTTTGAATTGTAGGCACTTCGATTTCATATACTGAGCTAGATCTAACAAATTTCATCTGTTTGACTTTGTTCTTTACCAGCAACAATTCAGATTCATCTTTGGTGCATTCATTGATGTCAAAGCCTATGCCACTGATGTCACCGACATTTCTTTGTACCTCTTGCAATTCTTCCAGTGATGCTCTTGATTTTGTTCATGTTTTGAAAATATGAGAAAGTTTAGCATTTTGTGTTCTAATTCTCTTGTTTTCTTCATGGAGCTGTTCGTAAGAGATTTTCAGCTTATTCAGCTCGATCTTAGATTATTGCATTCACCTAGCTCAGAGCAGCTTGGTTTGATATGCTCATCTGTTTGATCATTGACTTTAGCTTTAGTTTTCTCAAGTGATTCAGCTAATATTCTATAATCATTAGCCATGTCTTGCAGTGCAGACGTGAGCTCTTCTCGTGTGAATTCATTTGAATCAAGATCAAATACCTCGTCCATTTGACTCATTTCTTTGTCTGCCATTAGACATTGTATTTCCTTTTCGCTTTCGCTGGATGAACATTCTGAGCTTTCTGATTCTGAGTCAGTCTGAGCCCACTTGCTGTTACCTTCCTCTGCTACCAGAACCTTTTGGGACTTCCCATGATGATTTTTATGATCTTTGTAATGCTTCTTTTTCTTGTCATCACGATGCCTTACTTTTCTTTCATCTTTCTTCGGTCTGGTGCAGTCTGCAATAAAGTGTCCGGTCTTACCACAATTGTAGCAAGCCTGATCATTAATAGCACCGCCTTTTCTCTATTTATAGTGATGAGAAGTTTGAAATTCCGTTTGTTTCTAGACATGAATTTACCAAATTTCTTGATAAATAATGACATAGCATCATTACTTATCTGTTCGATAGATCGGTCTGTTGAAGGGGTGGTTTGGTCTGGAATGGCTGCCAGTGCTTTGTTTGGTTGAGAGATGAATGGTTCTGCTTCTCCTATGGTGATCAGTTCAAACTCATACGCCTTAAGATCTGCGAACAGATCATGTAGTTCAACTTTGTTCAGATCTTTAGACTCCCTCATTGCAATTGTTTTGACATCCCATTCCTTTGGCAATGCTCTCATTACCTTCAGAGCAATCTCTCTGTTAGAGTATTCCTTACCCAGACCATTTAGTTCATTGATAATGCCAGTGACTCTTTCATCAAACTTGTTTAGAGTTTCTCCAAGCTTCATTTTTATGCCCTCAAATTTTTGTAGAGCTACAGTCAGCTTGTTTTCTTTAGTCTGGTCGTTTCCTTCACATAGCTGTGCTATCTTCTCCCAAATTTCTTTGGCGGTTGAGCACATTTTGATCTTACTGAACATATTCTTGTCCAATGCTTTGAACAAGATGTCTTTGGCTACGTTGTCTAGATTGGCTTTCTTCCTTTCTTCATTGGTCCAGGTGGACCTTTCTTTTTCGATCATCTGAGGTTCGCCACTTTGTCCTCCTAGTGCAGGATTTACTTTTAATATTTTCATTGGTCCGTCTGTTATGACGTACCACATATCGTCATCTTGTGCTGCCAGATGAGCTTGCATTCTGATTCTCCAATCATCATAATCTTCTTTGGAGAACATGGGAATCTTGTTGAATGATGCCATCAATCCAAGTATCTTTGATGATTAAGACAACCTGCTCTGATACCACTTGTTAGGATCGGTCCGGAGTGTTTAGAGGGGGGGTGAATGAACACTCCTTTAAAATTAATCCTTATTGATTTCTCTCATATTAGTGAGTGAAATCTATTTCTTAATCAACTTCTGAGCAGAACAGACAACTGAAAATAAAGGTGCGGAACGGTCTGTTCTTGACTAGTAAGAACGGCTTGATGGCTTAAAGAGTGTAACTCAGTACAAAATGAGAATAGACATGATATGTTTCTGGAAGTTTGAAGGTGGTGTAATCCTTCTACGTCTCCCCTTCTTCCAATTAAGGAAAGATACACTAGAAGACTTTGAGTAATACAAACACTTGTACAACCCCGATTCAGCTGGATTTATCCCACTACCAGACTGAAACTCCTAGTCTCTTGATCTGTTCAGACACAAACTGTCTGACATTTACAATAGAATCTCACTCTTCTATCTTAGTAAAATACAGAAGACAGACTTATTTAGTCTATGCACACAATGATCCTATGATGATCAAATATTACAATATGATGTGCTTATGAAAACTTTGAGCAGTTCGGCTCAAGAATATCTGGACTTGTAAGCTTGTGCTGTTTTTTGTTTTCTTTTCGATTCTTGATTTTTCAGTCCATGCTTTGACCTCTTTAGATGCATCCTTATATAGTTGCTTATACCAACGACTTTATTTCCTTTTTTTTGCAACTCTTGACTCTGTTCAATCTCTGAGTAAGCTTCAGTCTTATTCTTTTAGGCACTTCCATTCTGGTCTGTGCTTTCGGCTTCTGTCAGGTAAGCTCTTCTTTGTCTTTTTACCTTTTAAGGTAATCTTCAGTCCTTGGTCTTTTTCATCACTAAATGCATCATTAAATGCTTCAATAAATAGCCGTTAATGATTCGGACTGAAGAACGAAGCTTATTCAACCTTCTGTGCTCTGATCTGATCATTATTTAGCTGATCTCGTGCTTCGATCTAGTCAGGCTGGTTTTCATCGATCCGTTCTGATTTTGCAATAGACCATATCGACGTGATCTGCTTTGTCATGGTTTTACGGCTTTGATCGGTCTGATCTGTTTGGTTATCTTTAAATCCAGAACTAACACTATGTGTCAACATATACTTGTGATATGATTATTTGAATTTTGTGCTTTTTGATTATCACAAAAAGGGGGAGAATTTTGTGATAAACTTGAAGTTTAATACATGCATAGTTTGAGGGGGAGAGTTATGCATGATTTGAAGGGGGAGAGTTTTTTATGCTTTACTTGGTAGTCTTGTATGTGCTATGCAATTGTTAATGGGGAGTCATGTTTATTCACATTTCATGCATATTACATATTCAAGTTTATCAAGTTTTGTGATCATCAAAAAGAGGGAGATTGTTGAGCCTTAAACGCATGGTTGAGTTTAATGCTTAATTTATCTCTGGATTATTTATGAGTTTTGATGATCAACAAAACTTGTGTTTGTTATACTAACGTGTCTACTTAGTGTACAGGTTCATTGGTTGAAAAGTGGATTGATTGAAGAAAATCAATTGTGCAAAGTCTGGGCAGGATCGCCCCAGGCGATGGCAGCCAAGAAGGACTTCGCCACACACATCGACTGAAGCGACGCTGAGGCCCGCGCGCAAGGTGAGTTCGCCTGAGGCGATGGCTTGATTGCCTGAGGCGACGTCTGGAACGCCTGAGGTGATGAGTGCATCGTTTGAGGCGATGAAGATTTTTGATCAACCAAAACTACGGCATTAATTTTTGGTGGTGATCGCCTGAGGCGATCCATACTTCGCCTGAGACGATCTGTCCATTTTGGTGACCGTTGGGGCACGGCGATGGTGATCGCCAGAGGCGATGTCCGAGGCGATCTTGGAGTGATTCAAGCCTTAAGTGTAGCAACGGCAAGTAGGAGCCTTGGGGGCCTCCTACACTATAAATATGGATGTTTTGGAGCAATTTTAAGAAACAAGACAATAAACTACAAGAAAGCTTTGCTCTATTCAAATTATTCTAGCATTGCAAACTTTATACATTTGTGTTGTATTGGAGTTTGTAATTCATTTCTTGTGTGTGAGTTTTGATTCTTTGTGTTGATACACCTTGAAGGTGTTATTTGAGTTATTGTAAGGTCCTCCAACACCGACGCAAGTTGGAAATTGTAAAAGTCATCAACAAGTAAAGTTGGTGCAAGTGTGTGGCTATCCTTGGAGCCCTTAAGGCCAAGACGACTCGTGAAGAGTGTTGGTAACTCGGGAAGAGTTTTTTGTGGCTATCCTTGGAGCCCTTAAGGTCAAGAAGACTCGTGAAGAGTGGTTGACTCGTGAAGAGTTTGTTTGTGGCTAACTTGGAGCCCTCAAGGCCAAGATTGAAGTTATTTTAGTGGAACCTCGGTTAAACGTTTTCTAACCGGGAAGAGGGGACGTAGGTGATTCATCGCCGTACTTCTATAACAAATTCTCGTGTTCTTTATCTTTATTTAAATAACACATTTATTTACTTCTTCATTTTATTTATTTGTCGATTGATTTGAATTTTTCCGCAGCGCAAACTCGACTTATTTGCAAATTCATTTTAATACGCTAAAGTAGCCAATGAACCTCATTCACCCCCCATCTTCGGTTCCAACATCTACTGTTTACTATCTTAATTCTTTGTGGTGTGGTGATTCTTGGAGGTGAGTAAATTAGTTAATCTTTCAAAACAATTTTGTAGTTTAAATATAGTATGCTAATTAAACTTGGTAATTACAAATAGTCCCTGTGGGTACGACAATCCTTACTTTTAGATCATTATACTACAACTTGACACTTTGCACTTGCGGTATATAATCGCTACACTGGAATTAATTGTCTAAAATAAAAGCGATCAACCATCAAGAAAAATAATGAGGCAAGTGAACAAGACAAAGCGAAGACAATGATTTTCATTCGTTATAACCTCCACGAAGCACTGAAATCGGAATATCTTGGGGTAAAGGACCCTGCTATCCTATGAAAAAACTTGGAGAAGAGATATGATCACCAAAAAACTATGATACTTACGAAGTCTCGCTATAACTGGATGAACCTGAGGTTGCAAGAAACAGTAGATGAAAAAACTTGGAGAAGAGATATGATCACCAAAAAACTATGATACTTACTGATGAATATATGTTAGAAAAACATTCACTACTTGTCATGCCTCCAACATGCTCCTGCAGCAGCAATTTCGTGAAAGAGGTTTTCAAATTTCATGTCTCCTTGTTGCCGAACAAAACAATGAACACTTGATGAAAAATCATAACCCCCACCCAACTGGATCACAGGTCTTTCCAGAAGTAAATGCAAATGTTTCATTTCCAGAAGTGAACACAAACAAATATGGACGTCGTGGCCGCGGTCGTGGTAATGGTCATGGGCATGGTCCTGGTCATGGTTGAAACCATGTTGGTCCCAAAAAATGCACCATATCACTCGAAGTGGTACAGCAATGGTGAGAAACAAGAAAAGGGCAAGGTTGTTGGTCCTCCTAAGAAGCATGATGAAACTTGTTATAGGTGTGGAGTGAAAGGACATCGGTCTCGTACCTGCCGCATACCAAAGCATCTTGTTGATCTGTATCAAGCATACATCAAGGGTAAAGGAAGAGGGAAAGAAACTAATTTGACTGATTTTAGCAACATTATGGATTATGAAAGTGATCCAATGGACTTTACTCATTTAGATGCTGTTGTATTTCTTTACCGAGCAAAGTTGAGAAATTAATGAAATTACATTTTATGGTGATGATGCTCCTGATGGCAACAGAAAGATCAAAGATGATTGATATTGTGTTGAATCTATGTTTAACTTTATTGTATCTTAATAGCTTTAAATTAATATATTAATTTATCATTTTCTTCACCTTGTTTATTTTGTTTATAGAATGATGGAAAATATTAATGCTGAAATTAAATCCAAGATGAAAGGTGGAGATATTTGTTTGGTTGACAGTGGAACAACACATACAATTCTTCGACATCAGAAATATTTCTCGAATTTGAAAATGGCAAAAGCAAATGTTAGTACAATTTCTGGTACTACAAAACTAATTTAGGGCTCCGGAAGAGCAAACATGATATTGCTTGGTGGAACAAATATTTTAATAAAATAGGCATTATAATCTATTAAATCCAACATAAATTTATTTATTTTTAAAGACATAAGTCTCAATGGATTGCATATCGAGATTATGAATGAGGTGAATATGTAATATCTTTATTTTACATCCATTGTTTCATGCCAGAAGCATATAAAATAAAAACTCCCAGTTTTCTTGTCGGGATTGTATAATGCGATCATAAGTGTCATTGAATCAAATATTGTAATGAACCGAAAGTTCAATGATCGAAACAATTTTATGCTTTGGCATAATCGACTTGGTCACCCAAGATCAATCATGATGCGTTGATAATTAGAATCACAAATGGACACCCTCTAAAAACCAGAAGATTCTTTTACCTCATGAATGTGTATGTGTTGCTTGCTCACAAGGGAAATTAATTATAAGACCATCTCCGACGAAAATTAATAATGAGATCCCTACATTCTTGCAAAGAATTCAAAGATATATTTGTGGACCCATTGATCCACCTTGTGGACCATTTTGTTATTTTGTGGTTCTTATAGATGCATCATCGAGATGATCAAATGTTAGTCTACTGTCAATACATACCATTGCTTTTGCCAAACTTCTTATCCAGATTATAAGATTGAGGGCACAATTTCCTGATTATCCAATCAAGTCTATTCGTCTTGACAATGCCAATGAATTTACATCTCAAACATTTAATGATTATTGCATATCAAATGGTATTGATGTTGAACATTCAGTTGCACATGTACATGCTCAAAATGGGCTTGCAGAGTATTTTATTAAGAGATTGCAACTAATTGCTAAACCTTTAATTTTAAAGGTAAATTTACCCATTTCTATTTGGGGACATGCAAGATTACATGTTGCCGTCCAAGTTCATTTAATCAGTATTCATAATTGCAACTTGTTTATGGCCAACGGTATGATATTGCTCACTTAAAAATTTTTGGCAGTACGGTTTATGTTCCCATTTCTCCCCCTCACTGAACAAAGATGGGTCCACAACGACGTCTTAGGATTTATGTTGGTTTTGATTCCCCGTCTATAATTAGATACATTGAGCCCCTTGCGGGTGATTTGTTTAAACCAAGATTTGCGGATTGCCATTTTGATGAGACTGTTTTTCCACCGTTAGGGGGAGGAAAATTGTCGCTTCCTGTTGAACGGCAAAAAATCTCATGGTATGTACCATCTTTGTATCATTTTGATCCTCGCACAAATTAGTGTGAGCAAGAAATGAAAAGGATAATCGATTTATAAAATATTGCAAATCTGTTGCCAGACGGGTTAATGTCCCCAAAGGACAAACCGATGGCATACTAAAACCCCACATGAAGTGTGGATGCCCTGCTGGCGCAAAAGATAAGAACCCCCATAAGAAAAGAATACAAGAAGTAAATGTCCTGAAGAGAAAATAGTTTCAAAACAAGAAAGTGCTATAGAAAAATTGACTGATCGGTCTAAGGTTGATGAACCAAATGCTCCTGAAAAGATACATGATGAAGAATACATATCTGAAGAGATCTCTTTGAATTATTTGATCACAAGAGAAAACTGGGATAGAAAGAAAGTTGTTATGGATAATGTTTTCATTTATAAGGTCACACTAGATATATAAATGAGGATCCAGAACCAAAATCTGTTGAAGAATGTCGACATAGAAATGATTGGCCAAAATGGTAAGATGCTATTCAAGTTGAATTAAAGTCCTTAGAAAATCGTAAAGTATTTGGACCAATAGTCCAAACACCTAAATATGTGAAACCTGTTGGATACAAATGGGTGTTTGTCCGAAAACGCAATGAAAAAAATGAATTCTGAGATATAAGGCAAGTCTTGTTGCTCAAGGTTTCTCAAAGAGACCTGGAATTGACTACGAGGAAACATATTCCCCTGTAATCGGCATAATCACGTTACGGTATTTGATCAGTTTGGCAGTCATACATAGACTTGACATGCTTCTATGGTGGTTGTTATTGCATCTCTCTATGAGTCATTGGAGAATGACATTTACAAGAAAATTCCCGAAGGATTAAAAATGTCTGAAGCATATAACCAGAAGTCTCATGGGTTATTTTCGATGAAGTTACAATGATCCTTGTACGGATTAAAACAATCTGGAAAAATGTGGTATAATCATCTTAGTGAATACCTCGTTAAAGAATGATATATAAATAACATAATTTTTTCATGTGTTTTCATCAAAAGATCTGAAAATAGATTTACCTTATTGAGGTATATGTGGACGATCTAAATCTTGTGGGGACTCCCGAAGAGCTCACAAAGACCGCTAAAATTTTGATGAAAGAAATTGAGATAAAAAACCTTGGTAAGACAAAATTTTGTCTCGGCTTGCAGATCGAACATTTGTTAAATGGAATCTTTATTCATCTATCAACATATACATAAAGGATTCTTAAACGATTTTATATGGATAATGCTCACCCACTGAGTAACCCTATGGTTGTTCGTTCACTGGATATAAAGAAAGATCCTTTCACCCTCGAGAAGTGTTGGGGTTCAACAATTGCCTCTTCTTTGTAAACGGTCGAACACATGGCGTTTGTGTCAGTGTATGGTTTAAAACATTAAAATTGCACCATTACCCTTAATTATAGTTATTGGTAATGCAGTAAGCGCTCGATCCAACAATTGGTATCAGAGCCAAGATCATATGTTTGATTCTCATGAGTTGCAAAGAGTGCAATTATTGGGGGAGGGGTTGTTTCAACAATTTCCTCTGCTTTGTAATCAGTCGAACACGTGGCGCTTGTGTCAGTGTATGGTTGAAAAGATTGAAGTTGCGCCATTACCCTTAACTATAATTATTGGTAAAGCGGTAAGCTCTCGAACCAACAAGAAGAAAATGAAGAATTACTAGATGCTGAAGTACTTTATCTTAGTTCATTGGAGCTTTGATATATCTTGCCAATTGTACTAGACCTGATATCACATTTTCAGTCAACTTATTGGTGAGATATAGCTCCGCACCAATACGAAGGCATTGGAATGGCATAAAACATGTCATATGTCATATTCGCGGAATAGCTGATATGGGTTTGTTTTACTCAAGTAATTCAGAACCACAATTAGTGGGTTATGTTGACGCTGATTATCTTTCTGACCCACATAAAGGAAGATCTCAATGCGGGTATGTACTTGTGGTGGTGTTGCATATCATGGTGTTCGGTGAAACAAACATTAACTGCTACTTCTTCAAATCATTCAGAAATTTTGCCATTGCATGAAGCAAGTCGTGAATGTATATGGTTGAGGTCAATTATTCAACATATTCGAGAATCATGTGGGCTAACTTCACAAAAGAATTCACTGACGTTGATATATGAGGTTAATTTTCTTGAATTACACAGATCAGAAATGGCTACATCAAAGTGACCGAACGAAACATATATCACCAAATTCTTTCTACTCTCACGAACTACAGAAGAATGGTGATATTGGCGTTCATCAGATGCAGTCAAGTAACAACTTTGCAGATTTATTCACTAAAGCATTATCAACCACAACTTTCAAAAAGATGATTCACAACATCGGAATGTGTTAACTCAAGGATCTCTTGACAATTCAGGGGGAGCATGATCATTTTTGACAAGGCAATGTCTCACTCTCACAAGCTTCATATGGATATGCACTCTTTTTTCCTTCGGCCAGGTTTTCTCCCAGCGGGTTTTACTGGCAAGGTTTTTAATGAAGCATATTTCATTACTGATGGACATCCAAGGGGGAGTATTGTGAATACATTGTATATAGATGTCAACTTAAGTCATAACTTATTGAAGCGACTTAAACCATTTAATGATATTAAGTTCACTTTTACTCAGACAAAGTTCTGTAGTCTTTTTTGTTCGCATGCCTTCATTGCATATTCTAGCCTCTTTTACGAGGATGGTGAGAGTATCAAGCAATTTTGGATCCGAATCTGATTGCTTGATGGATGGGGATTCATTTATGATTTTGATCTTGAATTGAGCATTGAGTTGTTGGTAAAAAAAAATTAAATCGTAACTCTTGATGTTTTCTGTTATATATATGTCCAACACTTTGTAACAATAGATGTGAAAATTATCTCCCCTATATATTGATCTTGCAATATATAACATTGATTAAATATGTATTGTTTTGTTTTATTTTTGGTGTTTATGTTTGTTATTTTTTAACAATATTATGTAGTTTAAAGATAAGTTTTGATATTGATTTAAATAATTTTATAGTTTTATATCTATCATGTCTTTATTTTGTACAATAAAGAAGTTGGATTTTAAATTTGAATAAATAAATTCCGGAAAAAATGACCATAAAATTGTTTATAACTAATACAATCCACCAATCGAGAATCAATAACGAGTATTCACATGCAACACACGTGCTTCTTGCCAATGTATGTAAATACTAGTTTTTTTTGGGCACCGCACAACGTGCGGTGCCAGGTACCAGCATGTTGGTCAATTTTTTCCTGATTTGATCGAAAAATATAACAATTCAAACGACCGATTTTAACAATTTTTTTTAAAAAAAACAACTATATGGTAATTGAATGGCAAAAAAAAATAACCAAATGACTACTCTATCTTTTTTTAAAAAAAAACTAATGTCCATCTTACTATGAAGTTGCGTGCATAAATCGATTAAGATATATTTTTTTCTAATCGGTTCAGGCCAAACACAAGCACCAACAATATTTAAAAACAAAAAAGAATATTATTTGGTAATTGAATGGCAAAAAAAATAATCAAATGACTACTCTATCTTTTTTTAAAAAAAATGATGTTCATCTTACTATATAAACTGAAAAAATAACATTTGAAGTTGTGTGCATCGATTAAGATATATTTTTTCCTAATCGGTTCAGGCCAAACACAAGCATCAACAATATTTAATAACAAAAAAGAATTTTATTAAAAAAAAATTGGGAAAAAAAATGAATAGTAATTTACTAAAAGAATTTTATTAAAAAAAAAAATTGGGAAAAAAAAATGAATAGTACTTTACTATTTATTACTATTCATTACAATAGTAATGAATAGTAAAACTTAGCCCAGTTGGATCCGCAGCAGAATCAATAAAAGGGCCTCAGACATTTTTAATTCCCACAGGCCCAACACATTTCCACAAGCCCAATATCGATTACTGTTCATAATGAGAAAATAAATAATTAACAAAGGAAAATAATGAATAAAAAAAACAGAAGAATTGGCAAGACATTGTTCATCGCTTTTAGAAATTAGACTCAGTTCACTGTTCACAGCCTTTAATGCTTATTATATTGGTTAATATATAAATCCTACATGAAATTCATATAAAATTCGTTCATGTTACAATAAATATCATGTACTCACGGTCTTTCATAGTGTAATATTCAAGATACTAGAAAATGAGATATTTTGTTAGCTTTCCGTCAGCCTGAGCGACCAAGATCTGGTCAAGGAACATAGCTGCAGAAATCTTCCCAACAACAGTATACTTATGAATGATCCAATCTTCTAATTTTCAACCCTTTTATTCTTCAGTTGTGCAAATCTGATAACAAGACGTCGATGAATTAAGGGCTACATCTAATTATCCACTTGACAAAATTATTACCATTTTGATGAATCTTTGATATGATACCATGATCGAAATTTGCAAACTCCCTCATCGAGTATCTGTTGATCCTGAATGAAGAGTTAGGGCTTCCAAAACAGGCTCACTCTCTTCGTTTGCAGATTCCATGAGATAAAATTTCAACTGATGTAGAAAATGGTACTAGTCGTCGACTCTATTAGCACCACAGAAGAATACATTATGGCAAGAAGTGGGGCTTTCCCAGATCCTGGAAGAGTCATCTCCATAGCTTACAGTCTTTACTCTGCGCTCGAATAGACCCTCCACAAACGCCATTACAATTGTGGTCGAGAAATATCAAAAGACCGACTTGAGTTTCCCTTTGGTTAGCCCTTTGATTAGTGAACTAGACCTTAACAAGGCCTGTGGCCCGTGAACATCTTCCAAAACAAAGATCACAACTGTAATGTTGCAAATAATGCTGCTCACTACGAGTAACAGCATGAGGAACAATGTGACGCAACACACAAATATGTGATCCAAATACACATCCAATCTTTGAGATGATCACATAAACTTTGAGGAATCGAACTTTTTCCTCGAATAAGTGCAATCAACCGAGCAAACTACTGCTGATTTCAACAGAAGTGACAACGTGGAGAATAATGGAAAGCACATAGTTGCAGGAACGACTGTTTCCGACAACTTTTGGCATGATTGTTTGATAAAAGGCTTAATAAGGAGTCCGCTAGAATTTGCGGCAAACAATAATCTTAATGTCAGTTTCTTCAGAAAGGATTGAACTTTCAACACATTCGACAAAAGCACAGCTGAAACTGGACAAATTAACACTGAGAAAATGGCCATGAAACCAGATAAATTATACTGAAGAATACTCACCGTTTCCCTTAAAATCTCCAATGCACTCATGTGGTGAAAATGGTTTTCGGATTTGAATAGTATTTTCCACAGTTAGAGAAACCGACAGAGAGCAGAATTGTTGTATGTATTATTTCTTGAGAATATTACATGGCTATGTTTATAACAAACTAGGAAAAAGCACGTGCGACTAGCCATTTGATTATGGTCCATTTTAATTTAATTTTATTGTGTTTAGATAAAGTTATATAATAAAGTATTCTCTGTAACATTATGTTATGTGATTCGAATTTATAATTATAAAATGTAAATAACAATATATATATATATATATATATATACGCGTAAACATATAAACTTTTATTTAAAACTTAAAAATCATTGCACCCGTTTAGAGTTTATTCTCGATTCAAATTTTTTCTTGCTTGATATTTTCAAATGCAATTTTAACTATTTCCTTCCTATTTTTTGTTTGTCACTTCTTTGTAAAAGAAGAAATTTTGACATAATTTTCATTCGGGATTTCTGTACTTCCGTCACCATCATCAATTATTATTGTCTCCTTTTTCTCTGGCTCCGTTGTTTTGTGGCAGGGTTTTTTTAAGGTATTTCTTTTTGTAAAAGACGCAATCATGTCATCGTCTTCAACATGGATCTGTGTACTTCCACGATCATCATCAATTAATTGCGTCTTCCCCGTTTTTTTTTGCTCGGAAGTTTAGTGGTTTGACGTTTTCTTAAACTCTTGTTTTCATCAATTTGGTTTGAGGCATTATTCGTTTAATTTTCCTTTTCGTCGAACTTCTGCAAGGGCTTTTCAAATCCTTCTATTACAATAGATAAAATCTCATTACGAGTATCAAATTTTTTTTATCGAGCTTGAAAGAAATTTGTGTTCTCCTGGTTCTTCGAGACCCATATAATATGGGAACATATATACATCCCACAAAAAAAAATCATATGGTGGGAATTAATTTGAAAAGTACATTGTTGGATGTTGAGTTTAATTTTTACTAACCTTATTGATTGAGATGATATAATTTATAACAAGAAAACTAATAAAAGCAGTAGCCACGTCCTCAAACAATGTCATTCTTACTTTTTCGTTGTCATTTTCAGCATTTATTGTTAGTCGGTACCTCTGGATGTAACATTTTAATAAACGTTAAAGCAACATTAATTATTATTCAAAAAAATTAGTATTTTTGACCGAATTCACACCTTGGCAGTGCTTCCATGTGTAAATTAACGGAATTCCTATAATTTGGTGCGTCTTTTGTTTGATGATTGCCCTCGAATAATTGCCACAAACCTCATACCAAGGTTTCGATCTATTCTCCACATCATGTGCATTTTCTTTGAATAAGTAGTATGTGTTCTATATTCATTAGAGACTATTAGTATGAAAATGTTATTATTTTGGAAATGTAACAAAAATAATTAGAGTGAAACGAAAAAAAATTGTTCTAAACAATTGTATGGCCTCACATTTCCTTAAAACTGGTCTTCATCTTATTTGAAATCAGTGATATTAAATATTAGTTATTAAAATAATTTATAAATGCCTTATATGAACTGAAACAAAATTTGAAATAAGTGCAACTGTTGTATTAATTTATAAGAATATAAAAAAATGACAATGTTTGGTTTTTATATATTATATTAGACAATACTATTATCTACTTATTCATTCTAAAGTGAAAAATATGAATTTATATCATTAATATTTATCCGAAATTAAAGATTGACTAACTAATATAATGGAGCTATCCCCAACTCAAACCCCTTCCAGTCTCCTATAGCCAAGTATAGAATCATTATCGTCATCTCTAAAAGCTATTTTAGAATTTGATGTAGGAAAATTATTTCAGATGATATTTAAAGTTTGTTACAATCGCTTCTGTGAGTTAACATAGAAAGGTTGAAAATTTGAAATTTTCATTCATTGATTAATCCATACAATTAATATGCATACATGCTAAAACAACTTAGGGGTAATTTTTCAAATAATTAATCAGAAATAAAAAAATATGTACAAATAGGTCTTGATGATCCTGCAATTGTAATATTTATTTATTTAGTTTTCATTGAATTACTTTAAACAAATTCATAACACAAAGCCTATCGTAAAATTTTCCCAACAATTTAGTCGAAAATTGAATAGTGACAAACTAATATAGTGGAGATTTCAAACCATAAATTTATTTTTTTTGATTCCGTGGATGGTGGGTTAAAAAATATTGTAGTAGTAGATGCTTGGCAGACTCATAATATGATTTTGAAATGTTTTACTTGAAATAAGATGGTTTGAACTCACCGAAGGTTCATCAATACAACCTCTCTTCTGTAGGCAATGCTCATGTTGTGCATTTGAAATGAGACAGATTGCTTTACCTTCATTATGACACCTATTACATCTACTAAATTGTGTAGATAAATTAGTTATCACATTAAAAATCATTGATATTATTGTAAATATATATGTTGAGAATTACCGAGTGGTTGATCGTCTTGCGAATTGACAGAATCATAATATGATTTTTAAATGTTTTACTTGAAATAAGATGATTTGTACTCACCGAAGGTTCATCAATACAACCTCTCTTTTGTAGACAATGCTCATGTCGTGCATTTGAAATGAGACAGATTGATTTACCTTCATTATGACACCTATTACATCAACTAAATTGTGTAGATAAATTAGTTATCCCATTAAAAATCATTGATATTATTATAAATATATATGTTGAGAATTACCGAGTGGTTGATCGTCTTGCGAATTTATCTTCAATTGAGCAAACTCTAAAAATCTGAAAGTCTTTAAAGTATTAATTGATAGAATATACTTGTTTCGAAATTATAATTGCTATTAATAGTCCTATGAAATGTTCAGATTGCAGTAATTCCATTAGTTGTAATTATAATTGTTTACAGATAATTTGGTATGATCACAAGGCAAAATATTGGTATATTATTGATGATCATTAGGAAATTTTATTCCTCATGATATCTACGTACATTACACATTAATTAATATATTATCATAAACATATTGATTTTCATATTTTATTCTTCTATCGTATAATTTTATAATAAATTATAAAGGTTGTAAGAATGAATTAGGGGGTAATAATAAGTACATTGAACTCAAAATCTATATGGCTATGTGAGTTTGGAATGCAAGCGCATAGCCAAAATGAAAACGGAAATATTATTACCACACACAATCAATTATGAGAGATGATAATTGAAAGTTATGGAGGAATGAAGGGTACATATGTATTTTCACAATTGAAAAACCATCTCAAACATTCACACATTTATAGGTATATAGATTCTATCGAATAATTTTATAATAAATTATAATGGTTGTAAGAATGAATTAGGGGGTAATAATAAGTACATTGAACTCAAAATCTATATGGCTATATGAGTTTGGAATGCAAGCGCATAGCCAAAATGAAAACGGAAATATTATTACCACACACAATCAATTATGAGAGATGATAATTGAAAGTTATGGAGGAATGAAGGGTACATATTTATTTTCACAATTGAAAAATCATCTCAAACATTCACACATTTATAGGTACATAGATTCTATCGAATAATTTTATAATATATTATAAAGGTTATAAGAATGAATTAGGGGGTAAAAATGTGCGTGGCGATGCCTGGCCTGACACCCATCGCCTGGGGCGATGATCACCATCGCCTGGGGCGCTCCAGGCCAGAATATGCACACTTGATTTTCTTCAATCCAAACCACTTTTCATCACTTATTCTGCACACTAAGTAGATGCATTAGTATAACAGACACAAGTTTTGTTGATCATCAAACTCAAAGATTGACCGGGGATAATTTAACGCAATAAACGCAACCATGCGTTTAAGGCTCAACAATCTCCCCATTTTTGATGATCACAAAACTTGATAAACTTGAATAAGTAATATGCATGAAATGTGAGTAAAAATAACTCCCCCTTAACAATTGCATAACACATACAAGTTATCAAGTAAATCATTAAACAAATAACTATCTCCCTCAAACCATGCATACATAAGCTCTCCCCCTTAAACTATGCATTTATTAAGCTCTCCCCCTTAAACTATGCATTTATTAAGGTTCAAGTTTATGCATTTATTAAGGTTAAAGTTTATCACAAAATTCTCCCCCTTTTTGTGATAATCAAAAATCATAAAATTTAAATAAGCATTACTCAAATATGTTGACACATAACCATATTTTTAACAATTTTACACATGGTCCTCACCAAGCATGTAATAGCCATTTGATTAAATCAATTAGAGGGAAAACATATGCGTTTAAGGCACTTAACAATAAATTCTAAATGTTGCAATGTGTGCATATGTTCATGCATTCATGCCCAATAAACAATAAGGTTATCAAAGCATTATAACACATCATATTATAGCACATTTTCACATAGCATTTTCAAATTTGAATGCAAGACATATCAAGATACTTACTATAAAAGATAAGCATACATCATGCACTTAACAATTATGCTAAGGGGTTATGCATTTTACTCCAATGAATATTGAGCTTCAATATTTATTGATCACAATTGATTTGTGTCAATGAATTTTTGAATTGCTCTTTGAAAATGAATCAAATAAATTTTACCCTCAATGACAAGAGTTCGTTCTTGTCATAGGTCCAACGCCTCGAGCCTCTTCTATAGTTGTGAATAATACAAACTCATCCTTTGAGTTGCTTGGCCCTTCATCCTTCATTCCATTCTTGTCCCTACAAGACACATTTACAATTGGAGGAACTTTGATACCCATTTGATTTTTGGGTCCTAGGGGGTTAACTTTCAATGGCACTTTTGGAATCCATTTCCACCTCTTATTAGGTTGGTATTGGAGTCTAGCAAACCTACACTTATTTTTAGTGTGGCCATTTTTGCAACAATAATTACAAGTAGGAGAATCATGCTTTGCATTGGCCAACAAGCTAGAAAAAGTTTTTGATTTGCTTGAAAAAACTAACCCGGCTTTGTCAAAGCTACAATGTTGCAAGCCAAGCAATTCATTCATCTTTTTACTACTTTCACTAAATTTGCAAAATGATATCTTTAAAGAATTTAATTCATTTTTCAATGAATTGTTTTCTTCATCTTTCTTAGCAATCTCAAGCTTGAGTAATTTGTTGCTCATCTTGGTTTTGCCAAGTTATTTTAAGTATTTCGTATGGTTTATTTTTGAAATGATTTTCGAATAGTAAGCATGCAAGTATTATTTTGAAAGGTGATTTTTGTTAAAGAATGTATTTTGTTGAAAATAGAATTTTAAGTAAGATTTTATTGTGTGTGAAAAACTATTTTAAAGGCCATGTTTGTCTTGATTCGGTGAATATGCTTTGAAGTTTGTGAACTGTGGATATTTTCATTTCGTTGTGGCTCGCATTGCGACGAGGATAAAAAAGCGCATACTTTCGGCTCGTTGGCGACGAGAATAAAGAAACTCATTTCGTTTTGCCCGAAGACAGAGGGGGTATAATATCTGTCGATACCCTTCCAGCGGGTATAGTCTGGAATGATATCATTGTGTCACATCCGTAATTGAGTATGCATTTGTTTCATTACAGCATGGCTATGTTTAATGATTAATTCTATAATGTTAAGACATTATATGATATTGTTATTCGTTTCTGTTACGTTTCGTTGGTTATCTGTGCAGTTATTTCCGTTATGATTCCGTTTTGTGAAATTTAGTTCCGTTGACTGCTCAGATTAAACCATATATGTGTTAAAGTTATTTTGGATATGAAAGTATACTATTTTTCGTCACATTATGAAAAATGATGTTGTTAGGATCGGTCCGGAGTGTTTAGAGGGGGGGTGAATGAACACTCCTTAAAAATTTATCCCTTGTGAATTCTTTCGGATTAGTGAAAGAAATCTGTTACTTAATCAACTCTTTGAACAGAACAGACCACTAAAAAGGTGCGTGCGGAAACGGTCTGCTCTTGTAAAAGTAAGAACGGCTCGATGGCTAAGTACAGAAGGATAAGACACAGGATATGTTTCTGGAAGTTCGAAGGTGGTGTAATCCTTCTACGTCTCCCCTTCTTCCAATTAAGGAAGGTTTATACTAGAAGACTTTGATTTATACAATCCTGTTGTACAAACCCGATTCAGACTGGATTTACCTCACTACCAGTCTGAAACTCCTAGTCACTCAACCTGCTCAGACACACTCTGTCTGACAGTTACAATAAGTTGCTCACTTCTATTTTTCAATACACAATGCGCACAGTGATCCTACAATGATCAAATGTTACAAAGTAATTGCGCTTAAATAAATAACTTCAGCTCGAAAGCTTCTAAACTTTGTAAGCGTGTGCAGTTGCTTTCTTGTATGTTTTTCAATTGATCAGCGTGAGTTCGAATCAAGAGTCCCTGTCTTCCTTTTGTTGCATCCTTTTATAGTTGAGGGTAGCAACGGCATTGTTTCCCTTAATGTGCGACTTTGACTCTTTTTAAACTCTGAGAAAGCTACAGTCTTCTTCTTCAGGATACTTGCCGTTCTGGTGTATGCTTTCGGCGACTGTCAGGTAAGCTCTTCTTTGTCTTCTTACCTTTAATGGTAATCTTCGACTGTTGATCCTTTGTAGCATTAATTACAGCATTAAGTGCTACAATAAATGACCGTTGATGGTTCGGACTGAGAAGCCATCCTTTATGTATCTTTGACTGCTCTGATCTGATAAAGGTTGAGATCGATCTGAAGTATCGATCTAGTCAGTCTGGAATCCATCGATCCGGTCTGATATGAGATATTCTTTATCAGCTTGCTCTGTTTTGCGCGATCGATCTGGTATGCCTGATTTCCACCGATCCGGTCTGAAATGTTTTGTCATCTTTAAAATCTCATCGATAAGGTCCGGAACTAACAAATTCCCCCTTTTTGATGATGACAAAACCTAGCTTCTAAGTCTTTTTAACCAGTCTTGATAAGAGCTCTGAAGCGAATGCTTTCGGATCGATTACTTCTTTGTTCAAAATAAATGAACTTCATTAAGTTGAATCGATTAAATCTTTATTATTAAGCCTTATGATGAGGTACAAAATAAATGAACACAGACTTAATCAAACGAGGATTTTATTGATCACCAAGAAAATCCTAAAAATACACAGTCTGAAAATATTATTTTCTAGAAGGCGGCCTGAAGTCTGTCTTCTTTTCCCCCTTTTTGTCAGCAGCAATCTCTTGAAGAAAATCGACAACTTGTGCTAGCTGCGCGCTGATAGCGTCAAGACGAACGTCTTGAGCGCGGAGGGAATTGGCAACGGATGCTCTGACTTCAGTGGCTAGCTCGATCTGCTCTTTTCTCAGGCTGTTCTTGTAAGAGGTCTGTTGAGAAAACAGATCGTTTATGCCGCGCTGAAGGCTTCCGATACTGGCATTCATCTTCTCTTTGAAGGAAGCAAAGTCCAAGGCTGTGACCCTCTGACCTTGATGAACTTCTAAAATGCGTTGAGTCAAGGACAGACAGGTATCAGAGAAGTGCTGGATAGTCCGTGCCAGGGATGGAGGTGCATCAGATAGCTTGCTGGGAGAGTGATCTGATGATGACATGGCATGGTCATCTTCTTCAGCAATCGGCACGATGGAAGAAATGGCAGCTTGATGACTTTCGGATCGGATCAGAGTGATCAGATCCGAAGAGAAACCTTGAATGAAGGCCAAATCTTCATCTGATGGTCCCGGAGGAGAGTGGGGACTGGGAAGTTCCTCAACTTGGAGAGCTGCAACCACTGTAGATACCACGAAATCCGGATCGATGAGGTCTGGTACTTCAGTTGTTGCACATGCTTCAGCTGGACTGGGTTGTGCACGGGAGGCTGATGACTTCAATGGAATAGATGTTGTCGGAGAGTCCAACAGAACATTCATTGGTTCATCATCTGTTGCAGACGGAGCATTAGACAATGGCTGCTCCGCTGTCTGGTCTGGTACGTGCTCTGCAGGCTGATCCTCTGTCTGTTGTGCTGCATCAGAGGGAATAACCTCGATAAATGGTTCTGCCAGAGTCTTGCTTGCAGAAGGATGATCCGGGCTTGTGGCTGGAGTGGAGATACTTAGCTTCTGTCGTTGAAAACGGACAGCTAAGGATAGAGCATGAACATCCATCTCGAGTTGAGCAATCACAGCCCCATCATCTCTGGCAGTTGGAGCAAGCGGATCGAAGTTCTTCTTTTTGGCAACAAGAAGCAGATTAGCCAGTCTGAATCTGTGTTTTGCCGTAAATAAATCTCTGCGCTGCACGGCAAGTCGAACATCATCAGTCTCTGTTCCTTTCAGAACTTCATCTTCCATTTTCTTCAATCTGTGCAGCTTGCCGTAGAACAGCTCAATGTGGTTGATTGTCCGGTACTGGACATATTCATCAAAAACCACAATGAGTTCCTTTAGCCTCTCATCAACATCCTCCATGGCGATGTCGATAGCAGTCTGCGCTGCAGATTTGGGTTTAGTAGAGAGGGGTTCGGTGAGAATGGTTTTTCCCTTGCCGGTGGAGGAAGGGGACTTAATCCCTGATTGGGTGTAGTCTCCCAACTCAGTGATGACTATCCCTTTGACCACGGGATTGGCAGAGGGAATACTAAGGGTGACTTTGGGTGCAGGGGTTGAAGCTTGTGAAAGCTGGGTGGAAGGTTGAGGGGCAGGGGTTGCTTTAGAGGGTGGTAGTATGGGTGGAGGTAGAGATTTGGCTGGTTTGGTAATCTGGGTTCGGGGCTTTTTGGGAAGTGGCTTGGTTGGTGATGAGTGAGCAGACTGGGTGGCTTCTGAGTCAGTCTGAATGGTCAGCTTCCGCTTGACCCGAGGTTTGCGCACAGCGACTGGTTCCTCGTCCTGCTCAACCTTGACTGCAGCTAGAGTAGCAGGAGTTGGCGGAGCACTCTTGGATTTCAGCAGTGCAAGCCCTTTGGAGTTAAGGACCTTAAAGGGACGGAGAGCAGACGGCTTGCTCAGCTCGAGGCCTAAGGACTCCAAGAGCTTGCTGAGAGGAACAGCAAAACATACGGCGTGCTTGGATGCAATCACCGTTTCCAGCAGTACTCCAAACAAAATCATGGACCAGTTTATCTCCTGGCCGGATACAATAGCCGCCATGGCCCTGAACTTTTCGGCGGTTACAGCATCGAAGCTTCCTGCTTTACCCAAAAGTGGCTTGCCTACCACTTCGCACAGCACCTGGAAATGGAAGAGCATTTCCTTCTTCTTAAAGGAGGGTTGCAATCGTTGGCCAGAAATAGAAATCTTCCCTTGAAGATCTAAGAGTGACGCTTGAGGAGTCTGTCCGAACTCTGTCAGTCCGGAACTGGGGAGGCCAAAGGTCTTGGCCATCGTCAATGGCGAGATCTCGAAAGATTTGCCCTGGACAGTAGTAGAAATGGATGTCTTCCGGGAGATGGCGTTGGCGAACAGCTCGCGGATTTCTGATTCATACACAACTGTTCCGCATTCCAAGAAGTTCCTTAAACCAGATGATTCCAGGGCTCTAAAAATGGACACCATCGCAGCATCTTCTGTTCTGTAAATGTCATCAAACTCAACGGAGAGTGAGTTATGAGTGATGGTAGCCATTTAAAAAAAAATTAAAGGAAGTGCGAAGAGTAAGAGAGTGAGAGAGTAGGAAGGTAGAAAGCGGTAAATTGTGAAAAGTGAACAAGTATGAAATGTTCAGCCCGCTAAATAGGAGAGAGAAGACACGTGTCTTTATCTCCAAGACTGAGAATTAAATAATTCAAAATAAACGGTCAGGATGAAGAAAGATAAGGCGGTCAAAGTACAACTAGTTAAAATGGTCAATCAGTCCGAGCTGTTGTTATTGTCCAGACAGATCATAGGAGAAAATCAGACTGACAAGGATCGGTCTGAAAGTTCGGACCGGTCTGTGTCTTTCTGAACATTGTATTATCGATCTGTGGTGACAAAAATCTTTCAGTGCGAAAAGAATAAGAACATCTAAACTAATTAAGATAAGTCAATTAAACCAAGAATTTGACGGAAATAATTAAACTTAGCCTCAGGAAGCGGTTTAGTGAAGATGTCTGCTGCTTGCTGCTCTGTTGAAATGTGCTCGATCCGAATTTCCTTTTTGCCAACATGATCTCGAATAAAATGATGTCGTATATCAATATGCTTTGTTCGAGAGTGCAGAACTGGATTATACGTTATAGCAATTGCATTTGTGTTGTCGCAAAATATCGGAGAGTCAACAGCTTGGATGCCATAGTCTTTGAGCTGGTGTTGAATCCAGAGCATTTGAGCACAACAGCTTCCAGCGGCTAGGTATTCTGCTTCAGCTGTGGATGTGGCAATTGATGTTTGCTTCTTACTGAACAAGAAATCAATCTTTCACCTAGGAATTGACATGTTCCACTGGTGCTTTTACGATCGATCTTACACCCAGCGTAGTCTGCGTCTGAATACCCGATCAAGCTGAAGTTTGAATCTTTGGAGTACCAAAGACCAACGTTCTGAGATCCTTTTAAATATTTCAGAATACGCTTGGCAGCAATAAAATGTGATTGCTTTGGTTCTGACTGAAATCTGGCGCACATACAGACTGAAAACATAATATCGGGCCGGCTCGCTGTAAGATACAATAGCGATCCGATTAGTCCTCTATACATGGTTACTTCAACTGCCGTTCCCCCTTCATCTTTGTCTAACTTGATTGTTGGGCTCATTGGAGTTGATGCAGTTGAGCATGTTTCCATTCCAAATCTCTTGAGGAGCTCTTTGGTATACTTGGTCTGATTGATGAAAATGCCATTGTTGAGCTGTTTTACTTGCAGACCCAGAAAGAATGACAATTCTCCCATCATGCTCATCTCGAACTGTCCCAGCATTAACTTAGAAAATTTCTCGCACAATTTGGGGTTAGTTGACCCAAAGATTATGTCATCAACATAAATCTGAACTAATAGGGTATGTTCCCCCTTAATGAATTTAAATAGAGTTTTATCTACTGATCCGATCTGGAATCATGGTTCAGCAGAAATTGAGATAGAGTGTCATACCAGGCTCTTGGAGCTTGTTTCAGACCATACACTGCTTTATTCAGTAGATATACATGATTGGGATACAAATGGTTCTGAAATCCAGGTGGTTGCTCAATGTAGACTTCTTCCTGAAGCTTTCCATTAAGAAAGGCGCTCTTGACGTCCATCTGATATACTTTGAAGTCTTTAAAGGCAGCATAAGCAAGAAAGATTCGGATAGCTTCAAGTCTGGCGACTGGTGCAAATGATTCATCGAAGTCGATTCCTTCTTCTTGTCTGAATCCCTGTGCCACCAGTCTGGCTTTGTTTCTAACCACAGTTCCATCTGCGTCTAGCTTATTTCTGAAGACCCATCTGGTTCCAATAACAGGCAGATCGCTTGGTCTGGGGGTTAGACTCCAAACTTGATTTTGTTTGAATTGATTAAGCTCTTCTTGCATTGCTTTAATCCAGTTGAAGTCAGTCAGAGCTTCATCGATCTTCTTGGGTTCCAGAGTAGAGATGAAGGCAGCATGAGTGAACTCATCCATCATCTGTCCTCTGGTTCTGATTGGTGCAGAAGGACTACCAATCACTAAATTAGGTGGATGCTTCTTAGTCCATCGATAGCTTGACTCTGGATTGTCTGGTCCGGTCGGATGAACAGTAACAGCATGATCAGCATCTGTTTTAATATTTGAGTCAGGAGCATTCGGATCAGCTCGATCTGAAGTTTCTTCAAAGCCTGGATCCGGTCTGTCTGGTAATTCTGGTTCTGGTGGATTGTCTCTTGACCTGTTAGCTACAATCTCATCATCACTGTTAGCCGAGATGGATATTTTCCATCTGATTTTGAATTGATTCTTTGTTGCCCTCAACACATAAAGTTTCATCAAAGACTACATGAACAGATTCTTCTACAGTTAAAGTTCGATTATTAAAAACTCGATCAGCTTTGCTAATTGATGAATATCCTAAGAATATACCATTATCTGACTTAGCTTCAAATGCTGTAAGATGACTCTTACCATTGTTGTGAACGAAGCATTTACAGCCAAATACATGAAAGTGAGAAACAGATGGTCTGTTACCAGTCCATATTTCATATGGAGTGATATTCAGCTTCTTGTTAATCATAGATCGGTTTTGAGTGTAGCAAGCAGTATTTACAGCTTCTGCCCAGAACTTTTGAGAGATTCCAGAATCAGCAAGCATTGTTCTTGCTGCTTCCTTGAGCGTTCTGTTTCTTCGTTCTGCAACTCCATTCTGTTGAGGAGTTCGAGCAGCTGAAAACTCATGCTTGATTCCATGATCTTCTAGAAAGGATTCAAGATTCTGATTTGAAAACTCAGTCCCTTTGTCACTTCGAATCCTGTCTATGCTGGATGATTTCTCGTTCTGAGTGCGTTTCAGCAGCTTGATCAACTTCGGACCGGTCTGATCTTTACTGCTTAAGAATATAGTCCATGTAAAGCGTGAGTAATCATCAATAACAACAAGAGTATACCGCATTCCCCCTAAACTTGTTATTGGTATAGGACCAAACAAGTCCATATGCAGTAATTCTAAACAGCGGGAGGAGGATTTGGCATTCTTGTTTTTGAAGGATGATCTGATCTGTTTGCCCATTTGGCAAGCTTCGCAGATCTTATCCTTAGCAAAATCGATCTTGGGCAGACCGATAACTAAATCATGTTTACACAGGCTAGCAATGGTCTTAAAGTTGATATGATTCAAGCGCTTATGCCACAGCCAATGTTTATTATCATTGTTAGCGATGAAGCAAGTAGGATTATCAGGTTGAGCATGATTCCAGTTAATCTTATATGTGTTTCCATTCCTGATTCCTACGAGCATGGTTATACCGTCTGATGATTTAACAGTGCAAGTGTGTTTATGAAATTCTACAGCATAACCATTATCACAGAGTTGACTTATACTAATCAGATTATAGCACAGATTTTCAACTAACAGCACATCATTGATAATAATGTTACCATGGACAATCTTACCCTTGCCCACAGTCTTACCCTTTGAGTTATCTCCGAAAGTGATTTTGGGTCCAATACATTCTGTCACTTCAGACAGCAGCTCGATGTTTCCAGTCGTGTGACGGGAACACCCACTGTCCAAATACCAGTCTGATGCGAGTTTCTTCGGTACCTGTCATCAAATATAATTATTGTTGGTACCCAATCCTATTTGGGTCCAGAACGGATTAGCCCTTTGGGAACCCACACCTGTATCAGCTTCAATGGCTTGTGTGTGTAGGGTGTGCTGTGTACTGGTCTGTTTCGATGCTGTGTGTGATAATGTGTGCGCTGTGAAGACCTTTGATTCTCATAAGGTAGTCTATATCTTCGTTGAATCGGTTTTGAGTTATAGTAATTGTATTGTCTTCCTTGCCTTCGATCTTGCACCTTTGGATTTGGTCTGATAGACGCAAATCTTGCTGGTGCCTTTTCTTTGGCTTGGTCAACATAACCAATTCCTTTTCTCAGATTTTGATTCTCGTAAGAGACTCCTGTTTGAATCTTAGGTGCTTCAGTTTCATATACTGTGCTGGATTTAACAAATGTCATTTGTTTGACTTGATTCTTTACCAGCAACAGCTCAGATTCATCTTTGGTGCATTCTTTGGTGTCAAAGCCTATGCCGGTGAAATCACCGACGTTTCTTTGAACCTCTTGTAATTCTTCCAAGGATGTTCTGGATTTTGTCCATGTTTTGAATATATGTGAGAACTTAGCATTTTGTGTGCTAATTCTCTTATTTTCTTCATGGAGCTGATCATAAGAGATTTTCAGCTTATTCAGCTCGATCTGGAGATTTTTGCACTCACCCTGCTCAGAGCAGCTTGGTTTGTTGTGCTCATCCATTTGAGTACTGATTTTGGCTTTATTCTTCTCAAATGATTCAGCTAAGATCCTATAATCATTAGCCATGTCTTGCAGTGCGGACATGAGCTCTTCTCGTGTAAATTCATTTGAGTCAAGATCATATACCTCGTCTGTCTGACTCATTTCTTCGTCTGCCATAAGACATTGAATATCTTCTTCGCTTTCGCTGGAAGAATATTCAGAGCTTTCTGAGTCTGAGTCTGTCTGAGCCCATTTGCTGTTTCCTTATTCAGCTACTAGGACTTTTTGGGATTTTCCATGATTCTTGCGGTCTTTGTAGTGCTTCTTCTTTCTATCATCATGATGCTTCTCTTTCCGTTCTTCTTTCTTCGGTCTGGTGCAATCTGCAATGAAGTGTCCGGTCTTACCACAATTGTAGCAAGCCTGATCGTTAACAGTATCATCTTTTCTTGATTTATAATGATGAGAGGGTTTGAAGTTCCTCTTATTTTTAGACATAAATTTACCGAATTTCTTGATAAATAATGACATAGCATCGTTACTCATCTGTTCAGCAGATCGGTCTGATGTTGAAGCGATCTGGTCTTGAGTGGCTGCCAGGGCCTTGTTTAGTTGAGAGATGAATGGCTCTGCTTCACCTCTGCTTATCAGTTCAAACTCATAGGCCTTAAGATCTGCAAACAGATCATGAAGTTCAACCTTGTTAAGGTCTTTTGATTCCCTCATGGCGATGGTCTTTACATCCCATTCCTTTGGCAGAGCTCTCATTACTTTCAGAGCGATCTCTCTGTTAGAATATTCCTTCCCCAGACCATTCAGTTCATTTATGATGCTGGTGACTCTTTCATCAAACTCATTTAGAGTTTCTCCACTTTTCATCTTTATGCTCTCAAATCTTTGAAGAGCAACAGTTAACTTGTTTTCTTTGATCTGGTCGTTGCCTTCACATAGCTGTGCTATCTTCTCCCAAATTTCTTTGGCAGTAGAGCACATTTTGATTTTGCTGAACATATTCTTGTCCAAAGTCTTGAACAAGATGTCTTTGGCCACATTATCGAGATTTGCTTTCTTTCTTTCCTCATTCGTCCAGAGGGATCTGTCTTTTTCCACCATTTGTGGTTCTCCATCAGAGATGGCTACTGCTGTATTGACTTTTAAGATCTTCATTGGTCCATCAGTGATGACAAACCACATATCGTCATCCTGAGCTGCCAGATGAGCTTGCATTCTGATTCTCCAGTCATCATAGTCTTCTTTTGAGAACATGGAGATTTTGTTGAATGATGCCATCAGCTTAGTCTTTGTGCTGATTAAGATGACCTGCTCTGATACCACTTGTTAGGATCGGTCCGGAGTGTTTAGAGGGGGGGTGAATGAACACTCCTTAAAAATTTATCCCTTGTGAATTCTTTCGGATTAGTGAAAGAAATCTGTTACTTAATCAACTCTTTGAACAGAACAGACCACTAAAAAGGTGAGTGCGGAAACGGTCTGCTCTTGTAAAAGTAAGAACGGCTCGATGGCTAAGTACAGAAGGATAAGACACAGGATATGTTTCTGGAAGTTCGAAGGTGGTGTAATCCTTCTACGTCTCCCCTTCTTCCAATTAAGGAAGGTTTATACTGAAGACTTTGATTTATACAATCCTGTTGTACAAACCCGATTCAGACTGGATTTACCTCACTACCAGTCTGAAACTCCTAGTCACTCAACCTGCTCAGACACACTCTGTCTGACAGTTACAATAAGTTGCTCACTTCTATTTTTCAATACACAATGCGCACAGTGATCCTACAATGATCAAATGTTACAAAGTAATTGCGCTTAAATAAATAACTTCAGCTCGAAAGCTTCTAAACTTTGTAAGCGTGTGCAGTTGCTTTCTTGTATGTTTTTCAATTGATCAGCGTGAGTTCGAATCAAGAGTCCCTGTCTTCCTTTTGTTGCATCCTTTTATAGTTGAGGGTAGCAACGGCATTGTTTCCCTTAATGTGCGACTTTGACTCTTTTTAAACTCTGAGAAAGCTACAGTCTTCTTCTTCAGGATACTTGCCGTTCTGGTGTATGCTTTCGGCGACTGTCAGGTAAGCTCTTCTTTGTCTTCTTACCTTTAATGGTAATCTTCGACTGTTGATCCTTTGTAGCATTAATTACAGCATTAAGTGCTACAATAAATGACCGTTGATGGTTCGGACTGAGAAGCCATCCTTTATGTATCTTTGACTGCTCTGATCTGATAAAGGTTGAGATCGATCTGAAGTATCGATCTAGTCAGTCTGGAATCCATCGATCCGGTCTGATATGAGATATTCTTTATCAGCTTGCTCTGTTTTGCGCGATCGATCTGGTATGCCTGATTTCCACCGATCCGGTCTGAAATGTTTTGTCATCTTTAAAATCTCATCGATAAGGTCCGGAACTAACAGATGTTTTTAATATTTTTATCAAATGTTTATTATGCTTACTATAAAATGCTGCAACTTACATTTACCTGTAATGTGGCATATTACAGATGGAGTTGAAGACTTAGACGATGCAGAGGGTATTTAGTTATGCAATGAAAGTTAATTATGTTGGAGGTTATGTTTTATTTTGAGGACATGAAGTACTTTATTTTGGTTTAGTTGTTTTTGGATATTGAGACTTCAATTGGGATTAGTTATTTTGATTTTATGATTTTGTTATTGTGGTTGTAGTGATCTGGTAGATCACAGGGCACAATTTTTAAGAGGAGACTCTGCCCAAATTTTTGGATAAAAGTGACGAGATTACATGCTAATTGTTTGATGCACAGTAGTAGCAATGTGTTTGTAAATTTAAGATGAGTAACATTTAAAAAATGGTAAAATAATAATCTTTGCGATATTAGACTCAGACTATTAGGAGCAATCAAATTTATTCCCATAAAAATGGTTTTTAATCAAAAATAGTCCCAAATTTTTTTGTTTTTAATAAAAAAATGACATCAAAGTCCTACTTAATTATGAGACATCTTTTATTAAAAAAAATAACTTTTTTGTGACTTCAAATATTTACGTGGGATTATTTTTTAAAAAAAAAATAACTTATGTGAGATTATAATTGAGTATTCATGAAAGTTTGGATTAATATTGGAAAAATTCATATTATATATGACTATTTATGAAATTTACCTATTTAGATTTATGCCAATATTCATTATTTCATAATTAACAAATTCCTCAATTTAATTTGAATAATTACATTTGCCTTCCCTACAGTGTGTTTTTATGTCAAATCATAGGGGAGATGGTTATAATTTTTCCTATGTATTTTACAAATTAAAGGGGTTGTGATATTAGTATAACTATTCTACAAAGAATGCAAGTATAATTGTTCAAATTAGGTGGCGTAATTTTTATAATAATAAATCATATATTTTTAATAGTCAAAATTATTTAATAGAATCATAGAATCTAAAAGCCACACACACGCGCACACAAATCATATATATAGTACTCTATTTTCCCAATCTCATCATTTGCACCCTTCTACCATTTTTCAAGAGTTTGTTTATTTAATGGGTGAATTACATGTAAACGCTTCCTGTTGAACGGCAAAAAATCTCATGGTATGTACCATCTTTGTATCATTTTGATCCTCGCACAAATTAGTGTGAGCAAGAAGTGAAAAGGATAATCGATTTATAAAATATTGCAAATCTGTTGCCAGACGGGTTAATGTCCCCAAAGGACAAACTGATGGCATACTAAAACTGTGCATGAAGCGTGGATGCCCTGCTGGCGCAGAAGATAAGAACCCTCATAAGAAAAGAATACAAGAAGTAAATGTTCCTGAAGAGAAAATAGTTTCAAAACAAGAAAGTGCTATAGAAAAATTGACTGATCGGTCTAAGGTTGATGAACCAAATGCTCCTGAAGAGATACATGATGAAGAATACATAAAGAGATCTCTTTGAATTATCTGATCACAAGAGAAAACTGGGATAGAAAGAAAGTTGTTATGGATAATGTTTTCATTTATAAGGTCACACTAGATATGTAAATGAGGATCCAGAACCAAAATCTGTTGAAGAATGTCGACATAGAAATGATTGGCCAAAATGGAAAGATGCTATTCAAGTTGAATTAAAGTCCTTAGAAAATCGTAAAGTATTTGGACCAATAGTCCAAACACCTAAAGATGTGAAACCTGTTGGATACAAATGGGTGTTTGTCCGAAAATGCAATGAAAAAAATGAAATTCTGAGATATAAGGCACGTCTTGTTGCTCAAGGTTTCTCAAAGAGACCTGGAATTGACTACGAGGAAACATATTCCCCTGTAATCGGCATAATCACGTTACGATATTTGATCAGTTTGGCAGTCATAGACAGACTTGATATGCTTCTATGGTGGTTGTTATTGCATCTCTCTATGAGTCATTTGAGAATGACATTTACAAGAAAATTCCCGAAGGATTCAAAATGTCTGAAGCATATAACCAGAAGTCTCATGGGTTATTTTCGATTAAGTTACAATGATCCTTGTACGGATTAAAACAATCTGGAAAAATGTGGTATAATCATCTTAGTAAATACCTCGTTAAAGAATGATATATAAATAACATAATTTTTCCATGTGTTTTCATCAAAAGATCTGAAAATAGATTTACCATTATTGAGGTATATGTGGACGATCTAAATCTTGTGGGGACTCCCGAAGAGCTCACAAAGATCGCTAAAATTTTGATGAAAGAATTTGAAATAAAAAACCTTGGTAAGACAAAATTTTGTCTCAGCTTGCAGATCGAACATTTGTTAAATGGAATCTTTATTCATCAATCAACATATACAGAAAGGATTCTTAAACGATTTTATATGGATAATGCTCACCCACTGAGTAACCCTATGGTTGTTCGTTCACTGGATATAAAGAAAGATCATTTCACCCTCGAGAAGTGTTGGGGTTCAACAATTGCATCTGCTTTGTAAACGATCGAACACGTGGCGCTTGTGCCAGTGTATGGTTTAAAGCATTAAAGTTGCACCATTACCCTTAATTATAGTTATTGGTAATGCACTAAGCGCTCGATCCAACAATTGGTATCAGAGCCAAGATCGTGTGTTTGATCCCCATGAGTTGCAGATAGTGCAATTATTGGGGGAGGGGTTGTTTCAACAATTTCCTCTGCTTTGTAATCAGTCGAACACGTGGGCCTTGTGCCAGTGTATGGTTGAAAAGATTGAAGTTGCGCCATTACCCTTAACTATAATTATTGGTAAAGCGGTAAGCTCTCGATCCAACAAGAAGAAAATGAAGAATTACTAGATGCTGAAGTACTTTATCTTAGTGTCATTGGAGCTTTAATATATCTTGCCAATTGTACTAGACCTGATATCGCATTTTCAGTCAACTTATTGGCGAGATATAGCTCCGCACCAATACGAAGGCATTGGAATTGCATAAAGCATGTCCTATGTCATATTCGCGGAACAGCTGATATGGGTTTGTTTTACTCAAGTAATTCAGAACCACAATTAGTGGGTTATGTTGACCCTGATTATCTTTCTGACCCACATAAAGGAAGATCTCAATGCGGGTATGTATTTACTTGTGGTGGTGTTGCATATCATGGTGTTCGGTGAAACAAACATTAACCGCTACTTCTTCAAATCATTCAGAAATTTTGGCATTGCATGAAGCAAGTTGTGAATGTATATGGTTGAGGTCAATTATTCAACATATTCGAGAATCATGTGGTTAACTATACAAAAGAAATCACTGACATTGCTATATGAGGTTAATTCTTCTTGAATTACACAGATCAGAAATGGCTACATCAAAGTGACCGAACAAAACATATATCACCAAATTTTTTCTACTCTCACGAACTACAGAAGAATGGTGATATTGACGTCCATCAGATGCAGTCAAGTAACAACTTTGCTGATTTATTCACTAAAGCATTATCAACCACAACTTTCAAAAAGATGATTCACAATATCGGAATGTGTTAACTCAAGGATCTCTTGACAATATCAGGGGGAGCATGATCACTTTTGACAAGGCAATGTCTCACTCTCGCAAGCTTCATATGGATATACACTCTTTTTCCCTTCGTCCAGGTTTTTTCCCAGCGGATTTTACTGGCAAGGTTTTTAATGAAGCATATTCCATTACTGATAGACATCCAATGGGGAGTATTGTGAATACATTGTATATAGATGTCAACTTAAGTCATAACTTATTGAAGTGACTTAAACCATTTAAGGATATTAAATTCACTTTTACTGAGACAAAGTTCTGTAGTCTTTTTTTTGTTGGCATGCCTTCACCGCATTTTCTAGCCTCTTTTACGAGGATGGTGAGACTATCAAGCAATTTTGGATCCGAATCTGATTGCTTGATGGACGGGGATTCATTTATGATTTTGATCTTGAATTGAGCATTGAGTTGTTGGTAAAAAAAATAATAATAACTCGTAACTCTTGATGTTTTCTGTTATATATATGTCCAACACTTTGTAACAATGGATGTGAAAAAAATATAGACAAAATGAATGGATAATTTTATCTCCCGTATATATTGATCTTGCAATATATAACATTGATTAAATATGTATTGTTTTATTTTATTTTTGGTGAGACTATTTTATATACTTTATGTTTGTTATTTTTTAACAATATTATGTAGTTTAAAGATAAGTTTTGATATTGATTTAAATAATTTTATAGTTTTATATCTATCATGTCTTTATTTTATACAATAACGAAGTTGGATTTTAAATTTGAAGAAATAAATTCCGGAAAAAATGACCATAATTTTATTTTTAACTAATACAATCCACCAATCGAGAATCAAAAACGAGTATTCACATGCAATACACATGTGCTTCTTGCCGATGTATGTAAATATATATAAATCCTACGTGAAATTCATATAAAATTCGTTCATGTTACAATAAAATATCACATACTCACGGTCTTTCATAGTGTAATATTCAAGATACTAGAAAATGAGATATTTTGTTAGCTTTCCGTCAGCCTGAGCGACCAAGATCTCGTCAAGGAACATAGCTGCAGAAATCTTCCCAACAACAGTATACTTATGAATGATCCAATCTTCTAATTTTCAATCCTTTTATTCTTCAGTTGTGCAAATCTGATAACAAGACGTCGATGAATTAAGGGCTACATCTAATTATCCACTTGACAAAATTATTACCATTTTGATGAATCTTTGATATGATACCATGATCGAAATTTGCAAACTCCCTCATCGAGTATCTGTTGATCCTGAATGAAGAGTTAGGGCTTCCAAAACAGGCTCACTCTCTTCGTTTGCAGATTCCATGAGATAAAATTTCAACTGATGTAGAAAATGGTACTAGTCGTCGACTCTATTAGCACCACAGAAGAATACATTATGGCAAGAAGTGGGGCTTTCCCAGATCCTGGAAGAGTCATCTCCATAGCTTAAAGTCTTTACTCTGCGCTCGAATAGACCCTCCACAAACGCCATTACAATTGTGGTCGAGAAATATCAAAAGACCGACTTGAGTTTCCCTTTGGTAGCCCTTTGATTAGTGACCGAGAATATCAAACATATTACCATAGCAGGATACATAATCATGTCTGGTGGGAATCTCATTATAGACAACATGCTGCTCACTACGAGTAACAGCGTGAGGAACAATGTGACGCAGCCAGAGATTACGCATACCCACAAATATGTGATCCAAATACACATCCAATCTTTGAGATGATCACATAAACTTTGAGGAATCAAACTTTTTCCTCGAATAAGTGCAATCAACCGAGCAAACTACTGCTGATTTCAACAAAAGTGACAACGTGGAGAATAATGGAAAGCACATAGTTGGAGGAACGACTGTTTCCGACAACTTTTGGCATGATTGTTTGATAAAAAGGCTTAATAAGGAGTCCGCTAGAATTTGCAGCAAACAATAATCTTAATGTCAGTTTCTTCAGAAAGGATTGAACTTTCAAAACATTCGACAAAAGCACAGCTGAAACTAAACAAATTAACACTGAGAAAATGGCCATGAAACCAGATAATTATACTGAAGAATACTCACCGTTTCCCTTAAAATCTCCAATGCACTCATGTGGTGAAAATGGTTTTCGGATTTGAATAGTATTTTCCACAGTTAGAGAAACCGACAGAGAGCAGAATTGTTGTATGTATTATTTCTTGAGAATAATTACATGGCTATGTTTATAACAAATTAGAACAAATCAGAAAGTGACACTTGGGTTTGTTGTTGTAACAAACTTAACAATATTCCTTCTAACGATTAATAGAAGTTTCTAGTGATTGATCAAAGGGCTTGAGTGATCGGCTCTGATCTTGCATGGGATTTATTCAAAGTCCCATTTAGGAAAGCATTGTTAACGTCAATTTGTCTTACATACGGATGGTTCTAGGCTTTCCAACCGGACTAAAAGCTTCTGTATAATCTAGGCCAGGGGTTCGTGAGTACTCTTTGGCAACAAGGCGCGCCTTGTGTCAGGGTTATAATTAATTTTGAAGATCCACTTACATCCAATTATGGGTTTGTCATGAGGAGCCTCTACAAGAGTCCACGTCTGATTTTGAAGCAAGGAATGATATTCATAGTTCATTGCTGCCTTCCATTCTGGAAATTTTTGTGCCTCCTGAAGAGTAATTGGTTCATGACTTATTGGATGTTTAGTCAAAAGAATCTTGGGTTTAAATATTCCAGCTTTTTCCCCAGTAGTCATGGGGTAATGATTCACATGGGATGGCAAACATGTCTCGAGGGAAGGAGGACATGAGTGAGGGGGTACATATGTATTTGAGTATTGTCTGGAGAATTAGGCGAAGAACTGGAAGGCTGTGAAGTGGAAAGTGGAGGACTATCGGATGAGTTTGAGGATGGAAGTGTTTGAGGTAAATATAAGCTAGATGAAAGACCTGGTGTAGGTAAGACATGACAACCAATGTTTGAACAGTGAGCAAAAGGGAAATTGGTTTCATTAAACTTGACATGGCTTGAACTATAAATACGACCATCGCGACTAAGACACTTATATCCTTTGTGTACGTCACTATATCCAGAAAAGTGCATGGAGAAGACCTGAATACAAGCTTATGAGCATTGTATGCTCTAAGACACGGAAAACATAAGCACCCAAAAACTTTAATAAACGAATAGTTAGGTACCTTGTTATGTAAAGTGTGAAGGGAACTTTGCCATGAAGGCCTGCTTGGGGAAGACGATTGATGAGGTAGGAGGTTGTGGAGGAAGCATCTTCCCAATATTGTAGAGGCATGAATGCATGAGCAAGAAAAAAGACCTTTTCATTGACACCATTTTGTTGAGACGCATAGGGCCAAGAAAATACAATCCACTGATGCCCCTTCAAACACTTGATGCAGAGGGAGCTCCAGAGGTGATTAATCCTACCTATATTATGTGGTATCGACAGGATAGTCTCCTGTTTTCTTACCTCTTGGCATCAATGAGTGAGGCAGTCCAAACCCAAATGATGGGTGTGAGTCCTTCTCTCAACTATGGCCACGAGTTTCTCACATTTTTGCAAGACTATTTGGCTCTGATACAAAGTTAGAGAAAATGATATTGAGCAGAATTGTCGTGTATTATTTCTTGAGAATAATTACATGGCACATATTTATAACAAATCAGAAAGTGACACGTGGGTTTGTTTTTGTAACACACTTAACAAATTAACAAATAATATTCCTCTGACGATCGATAGAAGTTTCTAGTGATTGATCAAAGGGCTTGAGTGCTGGGCCCTGATCTTGCATGGGCTTTATAATCTGGGCTTTCTCTTTTATTCTAGCTTCCACGGTCTCCAAATCTAAATTTTGAAGATCCGGCCCTTCATTACCAATCAATTCATCAATTGTCTCTCTGTTTATTGAAATCTGTTCCGCAGCAGGCGCGATCGATGTTCTCTTGATTGATTGTTTTTGTTATTACATTTTTAGATATTTCTTGCAGATAAATAAAGAACCCATAAACCCTTCAAATTTCAAGCATAAAGCAAGTTTTGCAACCACTTTTAAGTCGTGTTCAGTCCTTCGCAACTTCATCTTGAGTCCGAAATTGAGAAGCTGGACCCCTACGTGATCTATCTCCATTCTACGAACTCTGGTAAATTTTGTTGCTGCGGTGATAAATTCTCTTGTATTTTTTGCTAACTTTTTGTTAAAAATATTTGATTTCCATTTTTCATGTGATGAATGCTAATTTAATATAGAGAGAAGGACATTTCAGATGTTAACTGCATAATTGTGAGCAAGGGCTGTGTTGGAATACAGAAATTTCTTACTTTTGTCAGTCTTGTTTGACTGTTCAATGTAAACGTGGACCCGGAAGGGAGGTGGGGTCTGGATGAACCCTAGTAGGACGCAGCCGTGGATTTGGGTGGTAGGGATGATGAAAAATTGATGCAATTTAAAGTATTTATACTTTTTTCCGTTGTATATTTAACCATCGAGGAATTATGGATGTTCTTTTACTTGTTGGAAGTGAATATCTGATATCGAAGAAATCTGCCCCATAACTTTGAGCTTTCCCATACCCTTTTATAACGGCATAAGGTAGAGTATGGATTTGTTGATTTTTTGTCTTTGACCTTGCTTTTTAGAGTCTACATTTCTCTCTGAGAATGCATGATTCCGAGATCAATATTCGTTCCACATCTGATTTGTTGATTCATTAGTGATTTATTGATTAGGTCTCACACGTTTTAGTTTTTTGTTTGACTGTGTTGTGTATTGATTTTGCTTGGAAGTTCAAGCCATTTTCATATGCTCTCTTGAGAGAGTGAAAAATAAAGTTGGAGGATATAGAATGGGTGAGGTTGATGATGGTTTGAAGTCAAAAAGGGTAGTCTTTGTGACTGTTGGGACTACTTCTTTTGACGCCTTGGTTAGAGCTGTGGATACTTGGGACGTTAGGGAAGTGTTGTTCAGAAAGGGATACACCCATCTCCTCATTCAGATGGGTCGTGGATCATTCATTCCAATGAAGGTCATGCGAAGTTTCTTTAACTTATTTTTTTCTTCAATTATTATGGCGATTTTAGTGAATAGAATTCTAAGATAATTCTCTAGCTATCTGCTATCTGACTCTAATCGTCCTTAAAACATCGATCTTTTAGCTACCAAGTTTAAGTGTGAAACGTAAATGTCAGCAAATCATCTTTAGAAGATGCATTGTTTATTTGTATCTCTCTCAAATTGTCAAAATTGCCTATAACTGAAATCCGTCCATTTCATCATATTTTCATTTTAGTTTCTTTCGATCTTTTGGATGCCTACAAGAAAATGATCTTGAGTCATTTTTAATATTTGCATTCGAGCATGGTCTGTTTTGCATCACTCTTGAATTTTGATTTTCACTTTAATGGGATCATAGACTTTTGCAATCTTATCAAGTTTCCTTTAAGTTTAGCTCCATATCGTGTGACTGGAGAGCCAAGTCTCGTATTGGATTTGCCATCACAAACTTGAAATGAACAATATTTTGATTTAACTTGTTCACCTGCACGTAGATACAGAATTTCTATTGCAATAACCAATGACTCTCTTAAAGCTGTAATTTCTTAATTTTTCATGTGTTCAAGTTTTTTGCAGAGTGAATCTAAAAATCTAGAAAAGTAGAATTTGGACATGTCAAATTGAGTCTATTGTACGTGATTTATTTTGTCATCGTAGTTTCTTGGACTGTTACCGTATACAATTTTGACATAAATGTACTCATTTCCAGTCTGCTGGAGAAGATGGCTTTGTCTCGGTAGATTATTTTACATTTTCTCCAAGCATTGCTGAGCATTTGAAATCAGCTTCTCTTGTTATCAGTCACGCAGGTGAGTCAATTGTTGTGTTTGTTTTTCAAATTGAAGAACAGCTTTTGATCATGGAACGATCTTTCACACCCGAGTCTTCCTTTGTTCGGGCAGGATCAGGGAGCATATTCGAGACTCTACGACTGAGAAAACCTCTGATCGTGGTGGTTAACGAGGATCTGATGGACAACCATCAAAGTGAGCTAGCAGAAGAACTTGCAGAAAGGAAGCATTTGTTTTGTGCTCGTCCCCAGACACTTTTTAACACCATTTCAGAAATGGATCCCGAAAGCCTTGTAGCGTATGAGCCTGGTGACGCCTCGCCCGTTGCTATATTTATCAACCAGTTTCTGGGTTTCTCTAGTTAATGATTCAATGAAAGAACAAGTATACTTCAGACAGTTGAGGTTTGCATAAGAGTAGGTCGTCTCTATGGCCACAGTAACTTCAGACCTTGGGCTATAGTTGTGCATATTCTCAGGAAATATTTTCATAAGCAAACATACCCTTCTTAATTTGAAATTACTGAACCGAAAATATATAGCTTTATTAAACTTTCACCACTTTCATTTTTCCATGCAGTCTATATTAATATTAAACCTTTTACCACTTTGAAGGCTATATTTCTACATTTTAATGCAACACCAAACTCAGAAATCAAACTGCAACGAGTATAATATAACACTGTTTCGAAATTCTTCAAAATTCCAAAACTCGACCTTATTCGATTGATGATTAAACACTTAAGGTATGAGTTGAACAAAATGAAATGTCATAGAATTCCACCACCACATAATTTTTTGCCTTAAATTAGTTTTTTTTAAAAATTATATAAAATTAATTTTTTTTTTAAGAAGTAAGGAAAATTATGATTGTCCTGGTAAATGATTTTATTATAACTTTTTGTGAAGATAAGGAACATCACAATCATGATAATTCAGATTAATCATGTATTAGTTATTATTTAATTACAATTAGCCATTGTATTTTACATATTAGGAATAACAGTATAAATAAGTGAGTTGTAAACAGAGTCGAACCAATTAATCTGTTCCATACAATACAGAATACTCTCTGTAATTCTTCGATGAATTTATTCTTCATTTACTATTCTTTGTTTGTTGTTGATCTTAACATTGTATCAGAGTCAGGATTGATCTACTCATTCTTCCGCATAATTATTTTTCCACCTCGCTTCTTTACTCTGATACTCTCAATTGATGGCGACCATGAACCCTAATTCTGGATCGAATGAAGCAACAAACTCGGCTCATACTTCGCTCAATCCAGCTGATGATTCGTCCATACCTTTCTATCTTCATCCTAGTGACAATTCAGGTGCGCTTTATTGTTGCTGAAATTCTCAATTGTGACAATTACATTTCTTGGTCAAAATCTATACAAATGGCTTTCAGTGTCAAATAAATCTGCCTTTCTTGATGGATCATTGCCTTATCCGGCAGTTTCTTTAACTACTCTGTATTTCACATGGATACGTGCGAATAATCTTGTCCTATCTTGGCTTTTGAATTCAATTTCTAAAGAAATTCGTCAAAGCATGTTATACTTTACGTCTGTCTATGATGTCTGGGTTGAATTGCACACTAGTTTTGCCAAAAGGGATGGCCCTAGAGTTTTTCAACTTGATAAAGCATTAAGTATGATAAGCCAAAATTCTATGTCCATTACTCAGTATTATAATTCTTTCAAGTCAATCTAGGAGGAGTATATAAGTCACCACCCTGTTTTTCATTGTTCTCGTGGAGCAATGAATAAATGTTCTTGCAATATCATTGAGGCCATTTCAGATTCACATCAAATGGATAGTGTGTTAAATCTCGTTGGCTTACATGATTCTCACGCTCCTATTCGAACTTCTTCTTCTGTCTCATTTGCCTTCTCTTGCCAAAATATATTCTCTGTTATTACAAGAAAAAACCCAGCTTCCTTCAAACTCATTCTGTCATTTCCATAGATCATCTAGCCATGATGGCTAAACAGTCAATACATATTCTTCTCAAACTGATTCTATAGATTCCACGGCTCTCTTGGCCAAGAACACTTATACCACAGGTCTCTTGGCCAAGAATACTTATAACAGAGAAAAGAAATGTTTGAAATGTTCCCACTGTGGATATAATGGTCACACAGTTGATAAGTGTTTCCAGTTGGTTGGATATCTGGGATGGAAAGGTCCAAAAGGTCCAAGGATAGCACCTACTTCAACCACCGCTAATGTTGTTTCTACAAGTTCTTCTCAGACACCTTCACAAGAATTTTCTCAGGAATTATAAAATCAATTCTTACTCTTTGCTAAGTCTCAACCTCAACAACATCTTAGTCATATTTCATCTGAATACACTCCCCACGTAGCGGCCACTGCAGTGAAAGGTAACCAAACCAGTGCCATGGGGTTAGTATCTTGTAATACTTTAACTTCCGCCTCTTCTATAACATGGATATTAGATACTGGTGCTACAGATCATATGATCTGTGATATGTCACTTTACACACATAATACGGATCCTGTTTTAGTCAATATCCATCTCCCCAATGGTGAAGTTACTTAAGCACATCACATTGACGATATTCAATTGACACATTATCTTACACTCGAAAATGTTTTATGCATTCCTAGTTTCACTTTTAATCTTATATCTGTTTCACAGCGAACAAAATCTAATGAGTTTGCTCTTCAGTTTATTTCTAATAATTGTTTCTTATAGGACCGGAAGTCCATGAATGTGATTGGTTTTGCTGAAACCAGAGATGGCTGATATCATATCACCTTACATAAAAATCATTCTGTAGCTTTTTCTTCTTCTACTTGTTCGAATGATACTTGGCATTTTAGACTATGTTACTTGTCTTTCAATCGAATGATGATGGTTTCAAACTTGAATCTCATTTGTAATTCGTTGAATAAAACTCCTTGTGATGTTTGCCATTTTTCTAGACAAAGAAAGTTGCCTTATCCTGTTAGTGTCTTGATTTCTTGTACCGTTTTCGAACTAATACATTGGGATGTTTGGGGACCCTTTTCAATGCCATCATATCAAGGTCATAAATATTTTTTAACCATCGTAGATGATTATACTAGATGCACGTGGATCTATGCTATGCAATTCAAGTCTGAAACTCGAACACATATACAACATTTTTATACTCTTATCCTTACTCAATTTAATACAAAGATAAAAACAAATAGGACTGATAATGGATCTGAATTCATCCTTAAAGACTTCTTTCATGAGACTGTCATTATTCATCAACGTAGTTGCGTAGAAAATCCACAGCAAAATGGAAAAGTTGAACGAAAACACCAACATTTACAACAAGTTGCAAGATCTTTTTTTATTTCATGCTCACATTCCTTTATGCTTCTGGTCTGATTGTGTTCTTGCTGCAGCTCATATTATTTGTAGGGTGCCATCTAAGGTTTTGGAAAATAAATCTCCTTTTGAAATGTTATATAACAAACTCCCTTCTTACACACATTTGCGAGTCATTGGATGTCTTTGCTATGCATCTACCCTATCTACTCATAGAACTAAATTTGATTCTAGAGCACACAAATGTGTTTTCGTTGGTTATCCTTTAGGATACAAATGTTACAAACTATATAATCTTGTTACAAAAAAACATTTCATTTCTCGCAACGTTGAGTTTATGAGAATATTTTTCCTTTCATGGATACTCATTCATCTACTGATCTGTCTCCATATGATATTGGTGGGGGTACTTTATTTCTGCTCCAGACTCCTATAATTATCATTATGATAATTCTATTCATGGTACTGTAAATATACAAATTCCAGAACATAATGCTACATGGGTTGAAGATGTTACTCCTTACATCCCACCAGAAAACATGGAAGTTCATATTTCAGTGCACTTCGATCATGTCGATAACATCATTCCTTCCAGCCAAACATCTCCGGCTGATGCCTCTCATATTCAAGATCATATCACAGTACACAACGGGAAAACATCAAAAAACAGAAATCCACCATCATATCTTAGGTATATGATTGCAATCTCCCAAAATCGATAGTCAGACCATCTACACAGTTTGTATGTTCTGGTAAACAATATCCTATTGCTCATTTTCTTTCTCCTACTAATCTGGCTGCTCGACATCAAATTTTTATAGCTTCAATTTCTAAAGTTTTTGAGCCTAAGAATTACAAAACTACATCACAAGATCCTCAATGGCAAGAAGCCATGGATGCTGACATCCATGCCATAGAAAAGACGAATACTTGGGTTTTAACAGAGCTGCGACTTAATACACATTGCATAGGATGCAAGTGGGTTTATAAACTGAAGTTCAAAGCTGATGGAAGCATCGACCGATATAAAGCGAGACTTGTTGCAAAAGGTTACACCAACAGGAAGGCATTGACTACTTCGACACCTTCTCTCCAGTAGCCAAGCTAACGAAAGTAAGAATGCTTTTAACCATCGCAGCTCATAATGACTGGTATTTGCATCAATGCGACGTCAACAATGCGTTTTACACGGCAACTTAGAGGAAGAAGTCTACATGGCACCTCCCCTGGCTATTGTTCTCAAAATGATACGAGGGTGTGCAAACTCATTAAAAGCCTCTATGGACTAAAACAAGCCTCCAGGCAGTGGTTTCACAAACTTACGGTTTGCCTTCTTCACTATGGTTTTATTCAGTACAAATCTGATTGTTCTTGATTTACATTGTCTAAAACTGATAATTTTATTGCTTTTTCTAGTTTATGACGTTGACATTATTTTAGCAGGAAATGATCTCGTAGCCATCGAAGCAATAAAGAATCATCTAGATGAAAAATTTACCATAAAAAACTTAGGCTATCTAAAATATATCTTAGGCTTAGAGGTAGCCAGATCTTCAAAGGGTATAAACTTATGCCAAAGGAAATATGCTTTAGACATTCTAAGTGATGCCGAATACTTAGGTTGCAAACCATCTTCAACACCAATGGAATCAACTCTAAAACTTAAATCAACAATACTGACTTGCTCAATGATCCTACATCCTTTCGAAGGCTAGTTGGTAGATTATTATATCAACAATTACTCGCCCTGATTTATCTTTCATTGTTCAATGTCTTAGTCAATACATGTTCAAACCGACTCAATCTCATTTATTTGCAGTTCATAGAATTTTACGTTACATTAAAAGCACTCTTAACAAGGAATTTTCTTGTCAAAATCCTATACTTTACATCTCAAATGTTATAGCGATAGTGACTGGGCAGGATGCTTAGACATAAGAAGAAGCATCACTGGTTATGCTATTTTTCTTGGCGATTCTTTGATTTCTTGGAAATCAAATAAACAATCGACAGTAAGTCGTTCTTCCGCAGAAGCTGAATACCGAGCCTTAGCATCCTTATGAAATACAATGGTTACTTTACTTATTGAAAGATTTTCGAACTACTCATCATTTTCCTGCTCTAATTTTCACAGACAGTCAATCTGCTTGTAGAATTGCTACTAACCCCGAGTTTCATGAAAGGACTAAACACATCACAATAGACTGTCATCTAGTACGAGAAAAGGTTCAGGAATGTGTACTCAAAGTTTTACATATTCCAGCAACAGAGCAGGTTGCAAACATTTTCACAAAGCCGCTAGGAGTTCAATTATTTCAGACATTCATTGACAAGATGAACATGAACAACATCCACGTTCTATTGTGGGGGGCTATGAAGATAAGGAACAACATCACAATCCTGATAATCTAGATTAATCATGTACTAGTTATTAGTTAATTACAATTAGCCGTCGTAATTTACATATTAGGAATAACAATATAAATAAGTGAGTTGTAAACAGAGTTGAATCAATTAATCTGTTCCATACAATACAGAATATTCTTGTATTTTTCGATGAAATCCATTTTCATTTACTATTCTTTGTTTGCTTTTGATCTCAACACTTTGACCAAAATTTAAACAATAATTGATGAATCATCTGTAAAATAGTTGCATTACGAATTTATCATCTTTATTGTGTAATCTATGGAAGGAAAATTACAATCATCTCTCTTGTAATTTGACATCAAAATATTGTAGCATATAAAGGGAAAATTATAATTATATCTCATGTGATTTGACATCAAAGAACAATAAATGTTTTTTAAGAGGAAATTGCATATAAATACTACTTTTCAAAACATTATTCAACTAAATAAAAAAAAAAATCTCTCCAACTAAATCCACATTCCACAAAACTTTATTCAAATAAGTCAAATTCTGTATTTCCTTTCACGTTTTCTTTTCCAAGGAATGCTAAGTTTTGTTATGCAATACTCAGATTTATATAATTATGACATATCGACGGATTCAATGTTTTCCTTCTTCTTCATTCAACTTTTTTTGATGTTTTACGAGATTTTTATATTTTAATTAGCATTGAATTATTGTTTTAATTCTGTAGCATATTAACTGTTTGTCAAAAGGTCTTAGTAGTTATAATGATACTGATGCTTCTGTCAAATGGATTTTTGTATGTTAATTTTATTGAATCTTTGTAGTTCGTATCCTTTTATTTAACTCTTGATGTTAGATAAATGTGTGCATATACGTAACATTTTAAGTTGAAATAATATATCGGACATCATAAATCACAGTCAACATGAAAGTTTCCACCGGTGCACGTGGGATACATGCATCGCTTGAGTATAACGGTGCACTTGCTTTGCCACCTTATATGCAGTTGTTTAGAAAACATGTATGATAGCGGTGCACGTATCCCGTGTTCACCGCTAAACATGTGCCTGTGCACCGTCACCTTATATATGATCTGCCAGGTTTTCGAAAATATGTATGATCATGGTGCCCCCTTGATGCGAGTGCGTCAATTTCAAAAAATATTGAGTGCGTGTGCGCCTTAATGCTCCCGTTAAAATTATATATATATATATATATATATATATATATATATATGTGTGTGTGTGTGTGTGTGTGTGTGTCTGAAATAAAGTTAAAATACACATCGTATTTGATAAAACTTACATCATTTTTATATATTTACAGTTTCATTTAAATCTTTTATCGACCGCTCTCCTAATAGGAATAATTATTGTTCTTCGAAAAATATATTTTAGAGAATGAAAATGAATTATTAATATTTGTCCATAAGATAATGAATTCGAAGAATGAAACCAAATATTACATATGTGTTTCAACATGTTTTGTAATATTATGAATTTATTAAAAATGACTTATATTATTTTCGGATAATTAAGAATGTTTAACATTTAAGTCACAACTTAATAAATTTAATACATGGCTTATAAAACTTAGTAGTAAAGCGTTGTATGTGAACTCTATGAGCCAGATCATGACCAGAGCGTCTGTGCGCGATTTAGTAAAACTTAATGTGTTTTAAAGCGTCGCCAGCACTTAATGTTTCAGTTCGAAAAAGGAGGTGTGTGAAAACGGAGCGCCAGAGCGCGAAGCGAAGGGGTAGGAGGCTCCAATCTTTAATCCTCCACATCAGATCCATTTTCACATACCCGACCCGCCGATCACATCGAGAACGAAAAAACTCTGAAGATTCAAGCAAATAAATCTTCACTTCCAGCTCCTCCTTCCAACCTCAACCAACCCCTTCCTCCTACGATTTCCACAGAGTGCGTGAATAGAAGGAGAAAAGAAACACGAAACTTCTTCAGTCAATGGATTCTCTGCCTTCAGTCTCGCCTTCAATCGTGCTTCCTCTTCGCCGCCACCAGTACCACCACAGGCGGAGACAATCGGCGCTTTCGTTGAAGAGGAATAAATTTATTTCTCAAGCCTATGTTTCGAGTGAATTTTGTAGAGGACGGATGAATTTGGTAGTCTTCTGTAAATCTAGGGGCGGCGGAGATGAAAAGGATATAGAAAATGATCGAAGAGATGACGAATTGGAGAGAGCGATGCGGATGGACGGCACGATCCCCGGGACGTCCGACGCGTTTGTGAGGCAGGTGTCTTCACGCGCTTACAACATGCGTAGGCATCTCCAGCAGAGTTTTGATAGCAGTAGTTACGATGGTATGCTCTTTCAGGAACAACTATTTTTTCGTTTTTACTTATGTTCGTTGAAAATCACTAAATTTATTTTGGTGGTTGCATGTTATACGTTTGTCATCTGTTTGTTCTTTGCCTTTTTTAATTTCAAGCAACTTTTCTGATTAGCTATGATTTGATCCAATTGATGGTGTGTTAACTGCGTTTTGATACTCCAAATCCTGTTTCAAATTGGTGGTTTGTCTCCTTTCTATGTTTATAGAGTGAATGATACTTATATTTCTCATACTTAACTTATGGGAGAGAGATTGAAATTCGAATGCAATGCCAACTTATTGAACATTTGAAATCAAGTCTACTAGGCTTTCTACTGTCTGAATAAAAAAAAAATTGTGATGAAAAACCCGATTTTTTTGCACAATTATGAACACGGCATAAAATTTGTTAGCACTTGATCAAGTCTTGAGTAATTTTCTTGAATGTTGTCTTTTGGGTACTCTACATGCAGTCTTGGACTCAAATCCTTGGAGAGAGACTTCAAAAGCTGTTTATGTACTGACTCACCAAGAAAATCAATTGTGTACAATGAAAACTCGGAGAATTCGCAGGTGATTTAAAATTTTAATGTACATTCTGCTGAGCTCTTTTGTGCACGCATATATGTGGACTAGTCATGGTGTTTCTTCATACAGGGAAGTGGAAAGAGAGCTTGGACTTCTGTTTTCCAAAGGAGGAAAGTGGAGAAGCCAATCAAAGCAGTCAGAGACCAGCACCAAATTTTCTATGCTCGTGGAGGACGTCCGAGAGGGTGTGCTCGTAAGTCCTTACTCACCCGCGTTATTGATCTATTTTTATCTGTCTTCATTTGATATCACGAAATATTAGAAGCAGTTTCTGCTCTTGGAATACGTATTGATCTCTTAACTGTTCGGTTTGGGCGGTGCAAGTCATGAGATGTAATTAATTTATAAAATCTGAATCTATGCTAAAGATAAAAATTAGTTATACTCCAACATTGTGGCATATACTACTTTGCCAGAACACCGTAGCTATTCCTAGTGGGAAGTCCCCTGATGTTGGTGTTATGGATATACGCACTACAAGCCCGATCATAACAGAAGAGAGTTCATCTTCCTTATTAGTTGTTTATTCATTTCATTCTCATAGCATGGATGGTATCATAGCCAGAACCATCATGTCTCAGCAAGAAGATTTCTAACTCTCGAATCGAAGAGGATGTTGCCTCCTATTTGCTACTACAGGACACCACGGCGCAAAAGATAGACTAATGTCTACACACCCTGATAATACTTGATTTGAGACTCTCTTTCATCGTTAAAAAATGCATATATTGGTTCCTAGTTTTTAATTGTGGTCGTAGCATTTGCTTGGTATATTTTCCTCCTGTAAATGTCTACCCTATCTTGATAAACTGTTACTATTTTCTTATCAGTTGCTTTAGTACATATGATGAAAGCTCAACGAGAAGTAGAAGATTCATTTTTCACACTTTAAAAAAGAATGTATGGTGGTGATTTTGTTATTATTTGAGTCAAATAGTTCAGTAAGACTTGATTTTACCCAAAAATTATTATTTTTGATAGATGTTTATTCTGCTATCGTTAACATATAAAAATTCAAAATGTTTTCAAGCATTCATTCTTACATGTGAATAACTGAGACAGGTGTTTGAAGATGAAAATGAAGCAGCGAAGTACTGTGATTTACTTCAGGGAGGAGGTCAAAATTGTGAAGGTGTAGCAGAGATAGAAGCCTCATCTGTAAGCTTAACAATTTCGTACAAATCCGATTAAACTCGAATGATTCTTATATTCACTATAATCTCGTGCAGGTCTTTGATCTTTGCCGGAAGAACAAGGCACTCGCAGTTCTATTCCGAAGGGGTGGGAAGCCTCCTGTGCCCGAAAACCTTAAGCTTAACTTGCGCGCACGCAAGAGATCCCTTGAGGACCAAGAGGATTTGGTGTGAAAACTGGGGTGGATTGGAGTATAAATGACCTATGAAACAAATACTGGATCTGGTATAGTAAATAATATGAATTTAAAACATGGAAGACAATTTATTTGTATAGTCTAATTTCGTGTTCATATTGGAAATTAGTCAAATTACATGTGTATGGATCCGCTATTTGTTCCACACACACACATCGTGATGAAGAAAGTCATCAAAGCCGGGTTTTTGGGCCGTTGATCTTGGAAGGCATCACATGTGAAAGTCATGATATTAAAAAAATCAAAACCGATGACTGCCACAATGCTCTTGTGTATATATATATATATATAGATATATATATGAATTGGAAGACAATTGAATACAAAGAAAGTGACATTTGGTATTAATTTAGGATGCTGTACATGTCAATCGTGCATGATTTTATTTGGAATTATTATCGAATTATGCTTGAATGGATAATTTATGGATTTTATTTGGAATTATTATCGAATTATTCTTATAATTTAATTTTAATGGGATTAGAATGAAGTAAATTAAAATTTTAAAATATAGCTAGTTTATTTGTATATGTATGATAATCAATTATATGGAAAGTGATGACAAGTTGAAAATATAATAATTATGTTGAGAATTAAAAAAATTGATAAAAACTAGAATATTTTAAAATAAAATATATATAAATTAAATATATTAACCACTTTAAAACAATCATATTCAATTGGTACATAAGTGGTGTTCAAATCGAATCCATACAAGTATTTTTCGTCCGATACAAATGGTGATTTGTTAATTATGCCATAAAATTGGGACCCGTTATGCTTTGGTCAGCTGATAAATATAAATAAACTAAAAAATTTTGATTTTATTTATGCTTAACAAGCAATAGAGTGGTGAAAACATTATCCCAAGACTTCAATTTTGCAAGGAAATATATCAATTTTGACTTAAAGAAAAAAGTCAACCATATTAATTTTTTGTAAACTCAATTGAAATTTCCATTAAATTCAACCGATATATTGTATCATTACATTGAAGAAATCAATTATTTAAAAATAGAAAAATATTATTAAAATTTTCAATATATATATATTCGCATTGATGCAATATATGGTTTTATGTTTTTGATAAAACTGCGGGTAAGAAAAGCAAACTAGCATAAAGCATTGAAAAACGTTAATCTAACCAATGAGTGGAAGCGAAGGTAGCTCTGGCCACTCTGATGCGCAGCCTCCGCCTTCATCCGTGGCGATGGAGAGGGAGAAGAAGAAAGAGAAGGCACGGGTGAGCCGGACGTCTCTAATTCTATGGCACGCTCACCAAAATGACGCCGCTGCGGTCAGAAAGTTGCTGGAGGAGGATCGATCTCTGGTGCACGCTAGAGACTATGATAATCGAACTCCGCTCCATGTGGCAGCAATTCACGGATGGATCGACGTCGCCAAGTGTCTTTTGGATCACGAAGCTGACGTCAACGCTCAAGATCGATGGAAAAATACCGTGAGCTTTTTTTTTTGTATCACCATGTTCATGTACCTACACTGAATGTGCGTGTAATGATTGTTGAGTTCTGGCTCGGGTATATGGTGATTGTTTTGTTTTTAAACTTTGGTTTTAATATGTAATCTATTGGTTGATGAAGACTGTTGAGCTTTAGCACTTTACAGCTGCCAAATTTTGGTAATTAATGCCTTTGTGGGATTATTTCGAAGGGTAATTTTATGCTATTTGTAAGAAACTGTATCGATTTCAGTGCTCTGTTCTCTGATCTTTGTTATTTGCAAACAGCCTTTAGCTGATGCCGAAGGAGCAAAAAGATTCGCCATGATCGAATTGTTGAAGTCTTATGGAGGCCTATCTTATGTAAGCTTAACACTTGTTGATTTTATCATTCCTTTTGTGCACTGAGGACTGTAATTAATGTACTAATGCTGTCGTATCAACTGCTTTATTTGTTCAATCCGTCTTTTTAGTTTTTACTTTAAGTTTCTGAGAATGTGATTTTGTTTGTCTGTTTGTTTTTTTCATGTCCATTGTTTGAGGCTTAGGGGTTTTACCCTTTTATGTCTATTTGTATTTGTGACTTTTTTGAGACTGAAGAACAGAAATCACGAGGCAACTTCTGCTCCTGCTGTAAGTGGAAAGATGCACGATTTTTCACTAGTTGTAGTTATAAGCCCTAGAATTTTTTGTTTTTCTGTGGAAATGGTGTACAATGGAAACTGACATTATGTAACCTTTGAAGGTGGCAATGAGATTCTTGAAACATGCTCAAAAGAGCTGAATTTCAATTATGATATCATCTTCCATCTTCTAAGAGGAAAATTCATTGTTACACTTTCGTGGCTTCCTTTCCATATGAATAAGTTCTGAAGGAATACTGCAGGGCCAGAATGGAAGTCATTTTGAACCAAGGCCTGTACTGCCTCCTCTTCCAAAGAAGTGTGACTGGGAGATTGACCCTACCGAGCTGGACTTCTCACGCGCAATTCTCATTGGGAAGGTCAGTATTTATTTGCACAGTAAAGTTATTGATTAATCATCACTTGGTTTCTGTAATGAACTTACAGAATAACTTGACTCTCTCTGCTGAAAGGAACTTAAGAAATCTGATATTCACGGTGTGCTCGATTATAAAATCTGCATTTTTTCTCTCTTCAACAATATTTAAGTTTGAATATTGTTCTTAGTTTTTACCAAGTGGAACATTTCAAGCAAGCATTATATTTACCGATGAAATCCATGTCGTCCCTACTTGAATGTGAGGATCTCTTTATTGGTAGCTTTTGTAAAAGTGTTTGCGTCAAGTTTTATTTTCATAGGACTTCAGACATTCTGATCCAACTGTGTTTATTTTGTATTATCATAACATCATAGCATATAACCGTGTTATCTTGACCTTAAAGGGCTTCTCATGTTTTTGCTGTTCAACAATAATCCATTTCAGTTCTGCGACGTGCCTTTTCCTTTTCTCTAGATAGAATTTTTGGGGCAGCAGTCTGTGGGTTATTAAAATCAAGGCTGTAGTGTGGTTCTAATTATCTTACGGGTAGCTGTTTGCTTATTGCAATTTTGTTTACACTTTTTTTATGATCCATCAATAGTTGTTTTTTGTTGCTTGCCACTTCAAGTTCATGTAATATTTGATTCCTATCGGTAAAGCTCATTGTTGCTGATGACAGCTGATATTGGCAGGGGTCTTTTGGTGAGATACTAAAAGTTTCTTGGCGCGGAACACCAGTAGCTGTCAAACGCATTCTCCCAAACCTTTCAGATGACAAATTAGTGATGTATGTGTCTTTACTTAATCTCACAATATCTACCTTCCTATTCTTTCTTCTTGTTTAAAGGATATTAGATGCTTTGATTTGAATATTACATTCCACTTTCATGCCTGTTTGAGGTTTGTGGAACTCAGTGATAAGATCTAATGATCTTAATTAACATGCTAAATCTCCTGGATTGATCTTTTTTAGCTCAACATTCAGAGTTTTAATAATTGAAAGCTTCCTTAACCACATTAGTACATGTTGTAGCTATTTACTTCTGCCTTTTCCTCCCGACCTATGTTAAATTACTGTGTATCTTGCCCTAAATTCAGTCAGGACTTCAGACACGAGGTCAATCTGCTAGTGAAGCTTCGTCATCCAAATATCGTCCAATTTCTAGGAGCCGTTACTGAGAAGAAGCCCTTAATGTTAATCACCGAGTACTTGAGAGGGGTAAGTGATTACTTTTTTCTACCTCTTTAGAAGTATTATTTCACTTTCAGAATATTTCCACTGTAGGTTCTCTTATGATATTCTTTTATAGGGTGATCTTCATCAGCATCTTAAGGAAAAAGGGGCGCTGAATCCATCAACAGCAATCAACTTTGCTCTAGACATTGCCAGGTACATTGGAATTAGTCTACCCGTTTTTATTTATTTTCAGTGAAATCTGGGCCCGTGAGAAAACCTCGCTTCTTCATCCTTTATACCAACAAAAGTCTTGTGCCTGATGTTCATTCTTAATGCAAACGATAGAAGTATGAAATATTCTTATTTACTTTCTTTATTCAGCATCATAAAATGTGCTTTACGGTGTCTGATCACCACCATCTTGTTTTGGTCAGAGGCATGGCTTATCTCCACAGTGAGCCAAATGTTGTAATACACAGAGATCTAAAACCAAGGTTAGTTGGTCTTTTGCTACATAAAATGGCTTTATCAACAATGATGACATTGGCAATCCATGCAATTAGAGTCTCTCTAAATATGATGACTCTCCAGGAATGTTCTACTTGTCAACATGAATGCAGACCATCTAAAAGTAGGAGACTTTGGGTTAAGCAAGCTCATCAGAGTACAACATGCTCATGATGTGTACAAAATGACTGGCGAGACTGGGAGCTGTGAGTAACTTTTGTAAGATCAATTTTATACGCAACTGGGGGTTTTAGTTTATGGCCAATATCTAATTATGTATATTTTTTTTAATTTCAATAGACCGTTACATGGCACCTGAGGTCTTCAAGCACCGGAAATATGATAAGAAGGTTGATGTTTTCTCTTTTGCAATGATACTATACGAGGTAAATTTGATTTTTTCCATGATGTATGGTTGATTAAACTTGGCCAAATCATAACATAAGGTCATCGTGCTTGTTTCTTCTTGTTGCAGATGCTTGAAGGTGAGCCTCCATTGTCACACTATGAACCATATGAAGCAGCTAGATATGCGGCGGAGGGACACCGGCCACATTTTAGGGCTAAAGGTTTTATTCCTGAATTGAGAGAGTAAGTAGGTAGTAGCTGTAGAATTCTATACGTTGTGATATAGTGATAGACAATATATTAATATGTATGGTGAAGAAAAGAGCATTATCACCTAGAAATTCACAGATAAAATGATTCAAAAAACTGGTAGTAATCACCATTCAAGCCATAGTCCAATCTAGTTGGGCATAGATCTATCGTCTCCATTGCGCTGTCTGAGATTCAAGATTTAGAGATGACTACATCATAATAACTTTCATAACAGTTAATTATAACACCATCTCAATTTTTTGAATCTTTTATTTGTACCTCCTTTACCATATCTTCGTGTATGGTATTCAATTACCTAGCTATCTTACACGTTTATTTGGGATGTTAACTTCACCATCTGACATCCCTACCTTTTTCTATATGCTCCCTTCACTGTTATCATAGCAATGAAAGTAAGTTCTTGAATTTTTAGATCCTAATCCGAACCTGCAAATTTTTTTAGGTTAATAGAACAGTGCTGGGCACCAGATATGAACAAGAGACCTTCTTTCTTGGAGATTCTGAAGAGACTCGAAAAAATTAAGGAAATATTACCGTCTGATCATCACTGGCACATATTTGCATCCTGATGTGAAATACAACAAGAACAAGGTATCAAAGATTTCTTTATTGCGTACCAATGGACGTTCATTTCAACCCTAAACCAGGGATGAGGATTGTGGATTATTAACTCTTATACTTGCCGTCGTCATTTTGTTCTGTGATATGTGATGTGATGTTTTTTTTTTTTTTTTTATAAATGTCAATATCACGGCCTTAGATTTCTCAATTTCTAGTTCGAATATTCGTTTTCCCAGAAAGTTTCTCATTTTCCGTTGGTTTTAGTCTAATGTAAGCTCAAGTTGAGCAACATCAAGTAATTTAAACAAGTGTTTCTGTAAGTTGGAAAAAAAGAATATGAATTAATGTAATTATTTTTGAATAAGATTCTTGTGTAATTTTAACTTTTTAATTGACTTGCGTCCTAAATTTAGATCTCTCTTGACATGAAGACACCAGTAACATAAGCTGTTAACCGATTCTTTCATGAAATGTGCTGTCAATGCTGTAGCACGCCCAAGAGACGAGAAGTGGCCAATTTTAGTGTCGAGAGAGATGTCATTTGGGCGTAAAAGTTGAAAATAAAACGATGAATTGCAGCCATATAATGTAACATGCTAATCCCATTAACTTTTTATGAGAGAGTTCCTTGTACAGCCCGAAAAATATGTCCACACGCGTGTGTGCTTAGAGATTTATATGTACTACATAATATTTTTTTAAGCATGGGGCGGGTACCACCTGATATCAAAGAAGTAATTCCACGGCTACCCTAGATGATGGTAGTAAACATGCGCGTACTTGTGTGTTTCTTCTATATAGATACGTCTCGCATGTGTCTTAGTCAAAATACCTGCAATGAAAGATTGGTGTCTTTAAATTTTAAATTATATTTATTATATAATTATTAAAATAAAACGTTTTTTTTTTAAAAAAATAAATATCCCAGACCATAACTAGAGTAAATAATATTTTAGGAAATAAAAGATATAAAAGAAACTGACAAATGAAAAAAACAATACTCCATCGCATCATCAGAAGCTTTTATCAGATTATAAATTCCTTAAAAAAACTGTAATCTAATCTAATCTCTACGACGGCGGTCACAAGTATGTATTACCAGTCGATATTTGTGACTAAAAATGGACTCTCATAGAGATAAGTTGCAGCTTAATCTGCCAGTAATGTGGTATTTCACAATTGTCTCTTCTGAGAAATTCAATCTCAGTTACACATTCATAAAAAAAAACAGCATGGTTTTTCAAGTCTAAAATTTATGCCACTTACCCCAGACATATTTGCACATGCCAGGATTCGGATGAATGAGAATTCGTAATACTAGTCATCCTTGTCATCTTCATCATCGTCTTCATCTTCATCATCATAGTAATTAAATGGAAGTGGCACCGACCTGAATGCTCGATACTTTCCTACATTGTTCAAGTGTTCGTTCTCCAGCCTGAAATGTTCAAAAAAATTCTTAAAAATGAACGTAAACATGTAGATCAACAGTCTAATAACAATATTAAAATATTTGAGCATGGGCAATAGGGATGCCAATGGATCCGAGTTCGTCCTATTAGGAGGGAGGTTGGATAAATATATGGGTATCGGATAAGGAAACGGTATCTAGAGATGAATTCTACCCGAATAGGCTTGGGCTGGGAAACAGATTTTATAGGACCCAACACAAACCCCGACCCGTTTAGCAAAAAAATTAAATTATTTTATTTAAAAATTATATTAAATGTTATTAAAGAAATTACACAGCATTCTAATTTAATGATATCATTTTAATAATTCTTTTGTTTATTTTTGTAGGTAATTATTACAAAAAGCAATTTATCAACTGATCCTATTTTATTTGTAGATGAAATTTATCAACTTGTCCTATTCTATTTAATGAGAAGATGCAACAAAAATTCTTAGCTATTTGATTAGGTTTATAACTGCGTCAGTTAAAAATAAAACATATTTAAAAATATTATAAATGAATATTATTATCTGACGATCTAACCAGTCGAGCAGGTACGAGTCATTTATAATCTTAACAGGTTGAGTCTACAGTCCTAGCAGACCCGACCAAACCCAATCCATTGTCATCCCTAACCGCGTGGTTATGCTCAAGCTGATATGCACGGACCAAATAGCATCTGAATTAGTGCTGTCTCAAGTCTGAAAGCTAGAGTACCTGAAGAAGTTCCATATTCCGCGCCGAAGGATTTCTAGACATGCAAATAACGTTGATATAGCCATTCCGTGTAAAGACTGCAAATCAAATGTCAAGGCAACTTGTAGCCAAGCAAATCTTAGAAGAATATCCAAAACCTGCAACAAGATCCCTAAAGGTAAATGACCAAGTAACAAGATAAAAAAGCTGTAAAAGACCTCAGATTCAAGAATTTTCAGGTTACCATGGCCACAAAGTAAACAATTCTGTACGAAAGGAGAAGTTTATCTCTCAGAAACAAGTTTTTTGAATTTCTTTGCAGAAGTCCCCAGTCAACAACTATATCCCAGTATGTATTCCCGACAGTAGCAATTGCCGAGCTCACGATAGCTAACACCTTCCATGTTAACCTCTTTCTCAGTTCAAAAGCTGTTCTAATAACAACAGCAACAATTGTCAAGAAATATCTCAAACCATTAAATCCATGCCCAGTATAGTCTTTCTCTTCAAAGAATCGGCGAACACACTACAACAAATAACAAATCATGTCTCACAGTGCTGCTTTACATGTCCGAGTGATAATTGAACCTAAAACTAACAGACTTTACCGGAACAATGATCATTAAAAAGGAATAATTAGATAGTATAGAAGTTACCAAAAGAATCAAGGAAGCAGGGTGCGCCAGCATTTGTTGGATAGAAAATTGATGGTCATAAATTACAAAGATAGAAGTATAAAAAAGAAGAGGAACATAAATTGAGACACGGACAGACAGAATAGGGGGGTGAGGTGTGAAGGGAAGGACCGTCTCTCCCTCTCAAACAAATAAAATTTGAATTTTCATGAGTACTTTTCATAAGATTCAAGTTTTTCCTCGCTAAATTAAATCATTTCCCTTATGATCCGGTTGATCATAATAAAAAATTCATCACACTGATTTAGGTTATCCTCACTTTAAATTTCTACTTGCTTATTAACTAATGTTAGATTAATTGTCAAGTATTCAAAAGGAAATATCAATTGATAAATCAACAAATGTCATTCAAGTGGTTAGGATGGCAGTTAGAGTTGATTAAAAACTCTCATAACCGATTACAAATGGGGACTAATAATTCTTCTATAAATAAGGGCACATGCACAGATTAGAAAAGGATGAGACAGAGAGGCTCTCGGCTACATTTTTCAGAATATATACAAAGAGGCTCTCGGCTGCATTTTTTCAGGATATACAAAGAGGAGCTCTCGGCTGCTAATTGCAGAATACAAAAAGAAGAAAAAGAGAGTGGGAGAGAAATCAAGAAAGCAATAGGAGATTCAAGAAAGTGTTCATTGGAATTCATAGAAGTGAACAAGTTTGTATCTTGAATTTGATATTGCTTTGTATCTCAAACAATTGTGGTTAATATTAGTGTCTCCCGTGGATGTAGATCATTTTACGATCGAACCACGTAAATTCCCGGTGTTATTCCTTTTATGTTCATTCATCTATTAATGCTATGGTTCATAATCTGCTCATGCACAAAACACATTCTGGTGTGCATTAGAAGGCTGATTTCTTGATCTTGCTGCACAACGTGGGAACTGGTTTTGGTTACTGCTTGAGCAGATTAGGCATCACAAGTTCAGTGTGTGCTTCTTGATTGTTTTTTCTTTTGGTGCATGAAAGTAAATCATCGACGATACAGAATACAACCAAGATCTGTTTAAGAACAGATTCTTGGACAGGATATTGATTCTTGCATCTGATTTTTGGATCAAATCATAACAAGTGGCGCCGTCTGTGGGAACGATACCACAACAAGAGTTCTTGGCTGATTCTTGATCCAAAAACATGACAACAAAGATAGAGATGGCAAGGTTTGATGGCAAGGGAGATTTCGGATTATGGAGAAGACGCATGTACGCCGTCTTGGTGCAACAGAAGGTGGCTAAGGCTTTGCAAGGGAAAAAGGATCTGCCCTCATCGCTCACTGATGAACAGAAACAAGAAGTTATGGATTTAGCCTTCAGCACCATCACATTGCACTTAGATGATAAAGTCCTTAGAGAAGTAGCATCCGAGAAATCTGCTGCAGGTCTATGGAATAAGCTCGAACAGCTTTATATGACCAAATCATTGCAAGATCGGATATACTTGAAAGGGAAATTTTTCGGGTACAAAATGACTGAAACAAAATCCGTGAGTCAGAATCTTGATGAGTTCAACACACTAGTTCTTGATCTACAAAACATTGGAGTAGAGCTTGATGATGAAGACAAGGCTATAATTGTGTTAAACTCATTGCCTAAGATCTTCTCAACCTTTGTGGATACGATGAAATATGCGAGGGAATCACTATCGTTCAGCGATGTACTAAATGCACTAAGGTCTAAGGAAACTGAGAACATGAATGAAAAGGATTCAAGAGAAATTGGTGACAACTTATTCATCAAAGTCAAGGCCGACAAGGACACAAAGGGAAGATGTGAGAAGTGTAGTTCTTGTGGCAAACACAAAGGATATTCTAAGCCAAATACAAAGGGAATGAAGTGTTTCTATTGCCACAAAGAAGGGCACTTCAGACGTGATTGTCCAGATCGTAAGCGTGAGCAGGAGACCGCAAGCGAGCCAGGAGAAGCAGGGGCTGTCCTCAATGATTATGATACAGCAGAAGCTCTTTGTGTAGTTGATAAAAGGGAATACCAACATTGGGTGATGGACAGTGGGTGCTCATTCCACATGACACCAAATAGAGCATGGTTCGAGTCCTTTCAATCAATAAAAGATGAATATGTTAGGCTTGGAAACAACCAAACATGTAAAGTTCAAGGGATTGGGTCTGTGAGATTGTGTCTATCTGGTGGGGTGGAGAAAGTGTTACAAGAGGTTCGATATGTGCCCGGACTTAGGAGAAATTTGATTTCTTTGGGATTTCTTGACAAAAGGGGGTACTCTTTTAATGCAAAGAATGGAAGCATCACAGTGACAAGAGGCTCCATGATAGTCTTGAAAGGAGAAATCAAACGAGGTCTGTTCATACTTGATGGGAGAACCAAAGTTAAGGTGGAGCCGTTGCATGGTGCATCAGGCTGTGATACGAGACTTGAACAAGAAAGGAAAGGCCAAAAATCGACTACTGGACCACGGTTGAAGTTCCATAAATCACCTCCAGCAAATTCTAGGAAAGTGTGGAGGAGAGTCATAAGATCACCATCGAGTATTGAGCTTGAACATTCAGCAAATGATGCTGAAACTGATGCTTCTGTTGATGGTGGAGGTGACCCAGAAAACATGGAACTAAGGTTGAATTCAGAAGTGAAGCATTATGGGAGAATGAGAAATGGATGCAACCTTCGAAAATTGGTCTCCAAAGTAGTTAATATGGTCACTCCTAGCTGTGGGAAGGGGCTGGTTGTCAAACACAGCTCTAGCAGACAGCCTTAGATTAAGGCAGGTGGAGACACTAATAGAAAGTTTTTGAATATTGACAAGGTGGAGATTTGTTAGATTAATTGTCAAGTATTCAAAAGGAAATATCAATTGATAAATCAACAAATGTCATTCAAGTGGTTAGGATGGCAGTTAGAGTTGATTAAAAACTCTCATAACCGATTACAAATGGGGACTAATAATTCTTCTATAAATAAGGGCACATGCACAGATTAGAAAAGGATGAGACAGAGAGGCTCTCGGCTACATTTTTCAGAATATATACAAAGAGGCTCTCGGCTGCATTTTTTCAGGATATACAAAGAGGAGCTCTCGGCTGCTAATTGCAGAATACAAAAAGAAGAAAAAGAGAGTGGGAGAGAAATCAAGAAAGCAATAGGAGATTCATAGAAGTGAACAAGTTTGTATCTTGAATTTGATATTGCTTTGTATCTCAAACAATTGTGGTTAATATTAGTGTCTCCCGTGGATGTAGATCATTTTACGATCGAACCACGTAAATTCCCGGTGTTATTCCTTTTATGTTCATTCATCTATTAATGCTATGGTTCATAATCTGCTCATGCACAAAACACATTCTGGTGTGCATTAGAAGGCTGATTTCTTGATCTTGCTGCACAACGTGGGAACTGGTTTTGGTTACTGCTTGAGCAGATTAGGCATCACAAGTTCAGTGTGTGCTTCTTGATTGTTTTTTCTTTTGGTGCATGAAAGTAAATCATTGACGATACAGAATACAACCAAGATCTGTTTAAGAACAGATTCTTGGACAGGATATTGATTCTTGCATCTGATTTTTGGATCAAATCATAACAACTAATGTGATGGATTTAAAATTCCCACAAAATAGGAGAGCTGAAATCATTCCCCCAAATCTTTTTTTTCTCAAATCCAAATCCTTCTATCTACGTGCAACCTTAGTTCAATCCCGTTCCCATTCTATCCGAATCCTCGGTCTGTCTCTGTCCTTTGATGAATTATATGAAAAAGCTTTTAAGAAGGGAGAACTTGTTTAGAATATAAAGGAGCTATAAAGTTGAAGGCATAACAAAGCATATCTAAGCACAACTTAATCCAACTTCTCCAAATTGCTACCTTACACTAATAAACGGAGAAAAGTTAACTTTGCCTGATAAAAACTAGAAAAAGAGGGGAAATATGAACCTGTAGGAAGCGGAACCAATATGGGATAACCGCAACAATAAAATAAAAAACATTATATAGATCATGGCTGTTGCATTTATTTCTTCTTCGAGATACTTTTCCTCGACCATAGAAGCAAACATAATACTCGAAGCTTCTTAAAGCCTGAATCTGCAGCGAACAGGGTATTAAATATATTAAAAACCTGACAAATGAAGTAATATTTCCGTAACTAAAGAAAACGTCAGCATGGCATGAAACCTGGCTTGTTAATTGGTCAGCCAAGAAAAACTCAGGAAGTGTAACCTACGAGAATGGATTAATCATATCAGGAACTACCTCACCAAAATATATTTGCTTTATACTGTCGGTCTAGACAATTGCCACATAAATTTTACCTTGTAAAGAGGAGCACAAATACAATGAAACACACATGTAATCAGGAAGAAACGACTCGAACGAAAGATGACATTGAAAGGGCAGAACGTAATGGCAAGAACAGCCTACATCAAAGAAGATATTTGGTCAAGATATGGGATATGCAAAGCAGGAGCTGATGTGAAGTACTTTTTTCTTCTCACAATGACCAGTCCCAACGGAAGAAGTTCAATATATGTCTCAAAATGTTGACTTTTTGAATCCATCTTTATGTGCAAGTGTACTAGGAAAGTTCCTAAAGCAAGCACTGCAAGACCATGGCTGAGGAGAAAGACTTCGCGGTAGCCCAACTCAGTTCCTTGCTTGAAACCAAAGATGAACGGATAGTTGATTCTGTAACGCCTCCAGAAATATATGTTTGCACCGTACAACAGCATGTGAAAGACTATATATATGTATAAACTGCAAGAAATATAAAGGTAATCTCGGAGTAAAAAGGATGAACAAGAACCTCAAATGTAATGTTAATTATAGGAATTGGCGCTTGGTAGTATATGCTTGTATGAAAAGAAGTTTGAATCAGTGTCCTCTTCACCTGTAAAGTGGGAAGATAACATTCATGTATGAAGTTTCACTCTTTTTCTGTGTTAGTTTTCTATCGCTGATAAGTAGAACAATAGCTACAAGTAGGGCCATTGAGAAACCAGAAAAGAAACCTGGATACTGTAAACAGAGTTAGCGTACAGAAAATTTTCCTTTTTCAAAGCACTGAACACCATAGTGTTGCAAAAGCCGTACAGCTTTGAGCTCTTTAAGAACAAGCAAGAAAAAAAGATACAATCAATAATGTCATTTAACCTGCAAAGAACGTTATACGATGCTTTTCTATCTTCTTTTTTGGCCTCAGTAATTTCATGCCTTCCCTGCGATTAGAATTCAAGAAATGCTTGATGAAGACAGACTCCACCTTTTCCATGAGACAGATAACCTGATATTACATGTAGAAAATAAGACTTGTGTCAGTTGTTGTTAAGAAAATAACAAACAAAAGCGAAACTAAATGATAGAAACTTAGTATATATTTGGATGGAATGCCTCCAATATATGGGCTGGAAGGGCTGGAAGGGTACAGAAATGTGATACTGCAGAATTTACCATCACAAAATGTTCATGTGATTGCACTTGGGTCTCAACAATCCAACATTTTGTAGGCTAATATGTTCGTGATGTACTAACTAAACTCCAAGCCGTATTACAGGTGTTGTAAAATTGTAAATTTTGCAAAAACCATATGCGCCTACGTACCTCATCAGAGCTCCCAATATAAGAATTATCTACAATTCTCATGTATGATCTTGCAACACTCCTAGATGTTATCTGTTACATGAAACAAGTAAATGATATGAACAATTTTAGAAAACATTGTACACTGTTGACAGCTTGATATTTATTTTCCTTTGTTTTACATATTGGGCACAAAAATGCGCCGTGAAACATAGAAGGCATTTACCAACACTCAAGAGTGAAGGCACCTTTTCGTATTTCTTCAGGATCTTGGAAAAGGCTGATAGATTCATGAAGCTGTTTGTTGATTAATAACATGATATCAATATAGCAGAAAGGTACGTTCTGGAAACACAACAGTATGGGTGCGTATCTCTAATGTCATGTACCTGTAACATTTCAGAAGGTAAAGCTTATGATAGAACTCAACAAACACAAGCTTCAGTCTTTCTTCAACTTGTTTGAGTTCTTCTTTGTTACAACTCAAACTCTTATCTCTGGAGTCTTTTAGAACTCCTTTGATAGTTGATATTGGACTATCAAAAGTGTTTGATATCGTTACACGATCAAGAATTTCCAAATGTGATGTTCTGAAGTCTATGTGATTTTCCCCAGTAGCTGAAGCACAAGTATGACTTTCCATGGAATGAGTTTCGAATTCAGCTTGACAACTAGAGCCCTGCGCTTGACAGCTAGAGCCTGTTATATGCTTCAAATTCAAATCCACTGTTACTAAAAATTTATCAAGTTATTGAACTCAACAATTGATATGTTACACGATAAAGTTAAAAATCTAAAAATTTAAAGACGGTGATCAGAACTTCATCACCCACCAGGAGTGCCAGGTTCTGGCAGCATTGTATTAATTTCAGCACCAGATCCCCTACCCATTTGCTTAATTCCTGCATAAATGAAAAACTGAATAGAACTCAAATAGGTTGTAACCACGTGTCCATGTATAGGATGAGATCCCACCCTAAGGACCACAACGAAGTAAAACTCCAAACACCACATTAGTGAAGTTGGTCTAGATTAAAACATCTATAATATAATAAGCCAGTAAAACTTTAATTTAGAGTTGGAGAGACAAGTACTCAAAATCACGAGCATTTCATTGTTAATAAGACCCACCAGATGTGTCTGCTCTCCCAGGAAACGTAATCGCCAAATTGCTAATATCGGTGTAAAGACATTTCAGAGAACTTGATCCATCAAAATCTGGATTCATCACCTTGATTCGTAATGCAATTAATGCATCCATTTGTTTATTAAGCATAGTTGCTTCCCTCATTGTTTCTTCCACCTTGTCCTTATAAAAGTTATTTGTTTTATTGAGCTCATCATCAAGTTTCTCAAAGAATTTTATTTCATTCTCTCCTCCTTCAGGGAACAAGAGTAACTTGGTTTTATATATTTTTCTGGAGTTCTCCTGCTGCTCTGCATTGATAGCTATCACTTGGTTCTCAATGTCGGACTCGGTGGAAGGATCTTGATCGTGCATATTGAAATCGTTGAAATCCTTGACCGGTGTTTTCTGAGAATTTCCAAATGAAGTTGAAGGTCTCTTGTGTCGCTTGAAATTGCGAATTTCTTGTAGTATTCGTTTAAGCCCATTATAGTCTACATAGGCCTCTGTCCATTCAGGAACCTTTTGCTTCTTTAGTTCCTTGCCAAATTTCATTTTGCATTCAACTAAAAAATCTATGAAATCAAATATTTGATGATGCTTGACTATAAGATCCAAAAGACATTATTCTTGACATTGTTCAAAAAACGTACACTAAATGCTCCTCCATTCATGATATCACGGGTCTAATTTGAGGCCCAAATGGCATTTAACCAAGATAGATTTACCTTATTTCCTGCAAAAAACGAAAATAATAATAAAGTTGGAAAACATCAGCTAGGAAGTAACTCGTCTTTTAAATTGGAAAATATAAGCCAACAGAGTAACTATTTTCATAATCTGGTGCGAAACTAAAACGTGACATTATACACACTGAAGACCAAGATGCTGCAATATACAGGTCTCCACGAAATGAACGAGAATATATTGTCTTTTCCTGCAACATGGTATGAAGCTTTCATGCTTCATGCCTGCGTGGTAGGGTGGCAAATCTGAAGTTTCCAAATATGTAGATGATCCATGCAGGGATATGTGTTCAATTTATACAAACATTATTTGGTGTACTTCAGCCGAGTTCGATACACAAAAGGTGAATCAAGTATCACAGTTGGAGCGGAACCAAGCTAATTGCAAAACTAGTGATGATGCACCTGATTGTGTTAACCAACACATTGATGATGAAGCTGCTTGTAGGATAGCATGTGCACTAGACAACTTAAATTTCTTTAATTTTGTGATTACAGTTAATTTATTTCCAACAATCGGCATGCACAAAATCAAAAGAGCTACTAGAAAGAATATCACCAATTTTACGCAAACAAATGGAAGAAACTTTATTTAACCAATTAATGAATATAATTCAATGATATTATCATCCAACCCGTGTAAAGGAAGAAGGTTCTGTTAGGTAGCAAATCAACGTAAAATAGCTATAAATTTCTTATGTATGGATGGCGAGGTGGGATAAAGATTCGATTGAGTGACAATAGCCATGACGTGAGGAAAAACAAACATATGCTGGGGATAATAAAAAGCGGACGAAAACTCATAGAATTATCATCACACCAGCATGCGATCATCACCGCACGAAATCAACATGTATAAACTAAAACGAAGACCTAAATCTTAAAAAAGCTTGAAAACCATAGTTCGTCACCTGAATAAGAAATCCTCTCAAATGCAGTCACACTTCCGAGGCAGAACGAGGTAATAACACAACGTAGAAATAGACAAATAAGCACATTCGACAAAATCAAGATAAGAAGTTCGTGTTTTCTCGATAATCCGCGAACGGAGATCTAAAATGTATATATTTAATTTCGAAATTTGAGCAGAAAAATGAAGTCGCGTTGGCTTCCAGAAGATTTCGAACCGTACGCAGCTTTTCGGCTTCTTTTGGAATTGGATGGAGAAGAGTATTTGCTGTGCGGGGGACCACACTGTTATCAGTGGAAGCTACGCGGACTGGAGTCAAATTTTGTCAAAACAGAATTATTTGAACAAGATAACGTGGTGAAAATGACGGAAACTTTTTTTTACGGTGGAGTGTAGAGCAGCAGATAAATGGCTTCATTTGTTTGATTGTGACACGTGTCCAGTTAACGTAATATAATCGGATTTTCATTTGATTTCGGATGTTAAACGATAATCCTCAACATCGTATATATTGGTGTGTTTACTCTTATGTTGTACCGATACTCCAAAACATTTTACGATCAAGTATCGGATACTTCTGGAATACGGATACCCGCTGATACGACACCGATACGTATCGGATACGCCACGTGGCGTATCCGGGGACAAAAAATAATTTTTATTTCGGATACGTTTCGGATACGGTCAAGATACGCCGCTGACCGTATCCGACACGGGTAAGATACGGGAACTTTCGAATTTTTTTAAAAAAATAGTGTTGAAACTGTAATTAAAATTAAATTATTTAACTAAATCTCTATTTCCTAACCACTTTAATGTGTTTATGTCGATTATATACTTGAAATTTTTAGATGCCCTGAATTAATATTTTACCATTTGTCAGTGAAGTTTGTGAGTTTGCAACTTTATTCTGATTTCTAATGTGTAATGTTGATTATATGCTTGAAACTTGATTTTTTACAAATATTATTAATTATATATTTATATATATATAAATTAATTAATAAACTTTGCCGTATCCGGACGTATCGTATCCTACAAATTTCAAAAATCTCGTGCAGTCGTACCCGTATCTGCGTATCCACGTATCCGCGTATCCGTATCCGTGCAACATAGGTTTACTCACATAAATAATCAGAAGATTAATAGTTATCGGGATAATTAATCTTTACTCATGATTATTTACGAAAAAATAAATAACTTTTATTATTGATATCAATGATAATGAATTTTAGTCGGAAAAATAATAGATCTTAATATTACAATCTCAATCTTAATCATTCAAAATAAAACATCCTATTATTTATCCAATAATGTTTCTATATTAACAATCACAATAACAATCATAACATAACTTATCAATATTATTCTATCACACGAAATCATATTATTTATCTATATATATATATATATATATTATTACTTTATTAGTAAGTTTTGTCAATGGAAGTGTCACATTTGTGTATCTGTAGTATAGTATAGTAAACTTATGTGTATACTAAGTTATATATATGACCCGATGTTTGTTTTTCATAACGATAAAGACATTATAAATAAAAAAATGAAAAAAAAATAAAATATTATGTTTTAAAGGCAATATGTAGCTACTTAATAAAATAGTGGCTCATGTAGAATAATTATCTTGGTCTTCATTCGTCCAACTGGAGATTTGCTTAAATATATTAAATTTGTTCCTGATGTGATAAAATATAATAAACATACGGCTGTTTTATTCTTAAAGCAATTCATCGACTGGTCGCAAAAGAAGTTAGCTCAAAATTATTCGTTTAGCCTATTGGAATGTAGGTTTCTTTACCGGTAGATTAGCAGAGCTAGTAGACTATGAGTAGAAGAAAAATTAGTATTATGTGTATGCAGGAGACCAAATGGGTAGGTGAGAAAGCTAGAACTATAGTTCCTTGGGGCTATAAACTTTGGTACATATGTAAGGATAAGAATCGTAATGGGATAAGTGTAATCGTAGAAAATAAACTACTCGAGTATGTAGTTGAAGTTATGATGAATGGAGAATGATAATATTAGTTAAGCTAGTTTTAGGCAATGATATTTTTAATATCATTAGTGCATATGCACACCAATTGGTATAGAGGAGACTATTAAACAAAAAATTTGGGAAGATCTAGACGACGTGGTGCAATGTATACCCCTTAATGAGAAAATCAGGGGAGATTTCAATGGGCACTTAGGTTCTAATCGGAATGGTTATGAGAGTGTTCATGGAGGCTATGAGATTGGGGACAGGAACGCCTCATGTAATTCACTTTTGGATTTTGACATGTCATATGACTTAGTCCTAGCGAATACCTGGTTCAAGAAGAGGTCATCTCATCTAGTTACTTTTAGAAATGGGTCTAGTGCAACCCAAGTAGATTTTTTTGGGCTAGAAAGATAGATATAATTAAATGCTTGGATTGTAAAGTAATTCCAGGAGAGAGTGTAGTCACCCAATACCGCCTTTTAGCTCTAGATGTTAGGATTAAGAATATAGCTACTAGAATTAAGCATAAATTAGAACCTATAATTAAGTGATGGCGGTTAAAAGAAGGTAACTGTTGAGCCTTAAACGCATGGTTGAGTTTAATACTTAATTTATCTTCGAATTATTTATGAGTTTTGATGATCAACAAAACTTGCATTTGTTATACTAATGTGTCTACTTAGTGTACAGGTTTAGATGATTGAAAAGTGAATTGTTTAAATGAAATCAATTGTGCAAGGGCTGGGCAGGATCGCCCCAGGCGATGGTGGTCATCGCCCCAGACGATGTTGGCCAAGAGGGACATTATTTACAGATAATTTATTTCCAACAATCGGCATGCACAAAATAAAAAAGTGCTACTAAAAAGAATTTCGCTATTTTTACGCAAACAAATAAAAGCAACGTAAAATTATGGGAAATTTCTTACGTGTAGATAGCAAGGTGGGATAAAGGCTTGATTGATTGATAACAGCCATTAAAACTGGAGCGACGTGAGGAAAAGCAAACATATGCTGGGTATAATTATAAAAAGCTGACGAAAACTCAAATAGAATTATCATCACACCAGCATGCGATCATCACCACACGAAATCAACAACATGTATAAACTAAAAACGAAGACCTAAATCTTAAAAAAAAGCTTGAAAACCATAGTTGGTCACCTGAATAAGAAATCCTCTCAAATGCAGTCACATTTCCGAGGCAGAACGAGGTAATAACACAACGTAGAAATAAACAAATAAGCACATTCGACAAAATCAAGATAAGACGTTTGCGTTTTCTCGATAATCCGCGAACAGAGATCTAAAATGTATATATTTAATTTCGAAATTTGAGCAGAAAAATGAAGTCGCGTTGGCTTCCAGAAGATTTCACCGTACGCAGCTTTTCGGCTTCTTTTGGAATTGGATGGAGAAAAGTATTTGCTGTGCAGGGGACCACGCATGTATCACTGTATCAATGGAAGCTACGCGGACTGGAGTCAGATTTTGTCAAAACAGAATTATTTACACAAAATATACGTGGTGAAAATGACGGAAACATTTGTTTACGGTGGAGTTTAGAGCAGCAGATAAATGGCTTCATTTGTTTGATACTGACACGTGTCCAGTTAACATTATATAATCGGATTTTGATATAATTTCGGATGTTAATGATAAGAGATCGTACTTACATAAATAATCACAGGATTAATAGTTATCCTTATAACAAATTTGTATATTAATAATAATAATCTTAGCCCCATAAATTATAGTATAGAAAACATTGCTTTTTATATTGATTAATAATTCTCACAAAAATGATGGAATATTTAATCTTTCCTTGTGATTATTTGTGGAAAAATAAATAACTTTTATTATTGGTATCAATAATAATGACTTTTAGTCGGAAAAATAATAGGTTTTAATAAAAATCAGATTGACAACCTCAATCTTAACCATTCGAAACAAAATATATTATTATTTATCCAACAATATTCATATATTAGCAATCCCAATAATAATCATAATATAACTTATCGATATTATTCTATCACACAAAATCGTATTATATATACATCTTTATATTATTACTTTATTAGTAAGTTTTGTCAATGGCCGTCACATTTGTGTATCTATAGTAGACTTAAATAGACATATATTTTATGTATACTAAGTTATATATATGAACCGATGTTTGTTTTTTATAACGATAATGACATAATAAATAAAAAAATATTTCAGAAAAAATAAAATATTATGTTTGAAAGGCAGTATGTAGCTACTTAATAAAATAGTGCCCATATTATTAATAGAGAATCAAGTAGAATAATTATCTTGGTCTTCATTCGTCCAACTGGAGATTTATTTAAATATATTAAATTTGTTCCTCATGTGATAAGACATAACAAACATACGGCTGTTTTATTCTTAAAGCAATTCATCGACTGGTCACAAAAGAAGTTAGCTCGATACCAAGATTATAAGATTTGTTTAGCCTATTGGAATGTAGGTTTTTTTACCGATAGATTAGCAGAGTTAGTAGACTATGAGTAGAAAAAAAAATTTAATATCATGTGTATGCAGGAGACCAAATGGGTAGATGAGAAAGCTAGAACTATAGTTCCTTAGGGCTATAAACTTTGGTACATATGTAAGGATAAGAATTGTAATGGGATAAGTGTAATCGTAGAAAATAAACTACTCGAATATGTAGTTGAAGTTACGATGAATGTATATATGATAATATTAGTTAAGCTTGTTTTAGGCAATGATATTTTTAATATCATTAGTGCCTATGCACCCCAAATTGGTATAGAGGAGACTATTAAACGAAAATTTTAGGAAGATCTAGATGACGTGATGCAATGTACACCCCTTAATGAGAAAATCATGGGAGATTTCAATGGGCACTTAGGTTCTGATCGGAATGGTTATGAGAGTGTTCATGGAGGCATTGTGATTGGGGACAGGAACGACTCATGTAATTCACTTTTGGATTTTGCCATGTCATATGACTTAGTCCTAGCGAATACATGGTTCAAAAAGAGGCCATCTCATCTAGTTACTTATAGAAAGGGTCTTGTGCAACCCAAGTAGATATTTTTGGGCTAGAATGATAGATATAATTAAATGCTTGGATTGTAAGGTAATTCCAGGAGAGAGTGTAGTCACCAAATACCGACTTTTAGTTCTAGATGTTAGGATTAAGAATATGGCTACTAGAATTAAGCATAAATTAGAACCCATTATTAAAGAAGGTAACTTTGGAGCTTTTGTAGAGAAGGTAGTCGAGGAAGTTAATTGGACACCAAGAGATGATCCTGATACCACCTGGACCAAAATGACTTGTGTCATTAAGATGGTAGTTAAAGAGCTCTTTGGTGAGTCAAGAGGATATGCTCGACCAGGTAAGGACGCATCATGGTGAAATGAAGACGTAAAGAAGACTATCTGGATCAAGAGGGATACGCACAGAGAGCTGAAGAAGAGCAACAATGGGCAACCTTCAAAAGGTATATGCTTGCCAAAAAAGAAGCGAAGATAGCGGTTCGAGATGCTATAGCTAAAGTCTACAAAGAAATATACGATAAATTGGATATCAAAGAAGCAGAAAAAGATATCCACAGTATTGCCCGAGTGAGGGAGAGGAAAACAAGAGACTTATGTGCAGTGAAATGCATAAAAGATGATAACCATAAAGTCTTGGTTAGAGATGAAAACATCAAACCAAGATGGAAGAATTATTTTAACAGCTTGTTCAACGGTGGCTTTAACCATGATTTAGGTGATCTTAACATCCATCAACATGATTAACCGTGGGTATACTCATAGAGTTAGAGAATCTGAGGTTAAAGAAGATTTGAACAAAATGAAAGCACGAAGAGTAGTTGGTCCTGATGGAATCGCTCTTGAAGTATGGAGATGTTTAGGAGCAACGGGCATAAAGTGACTAACACATCTATTTAACAAGATTTGGAGGAGTAACAAAATTTCAAATGAATGGAGAAAGAGTACTATCATCCCTATCTATAAGAACAAGTGTGACATTCATAGTTGCACCAACTATCGTGGTATAAAACTCATGTGTCATACAATGAAGTTTTGGGAGATGATAATTAAATGTAGTTTAAGGAGGGATGTTAAGATATCGGAGAACCAATTTGGGTTCATGCCAGGACGGTCAACTACTGAAGCTATCCATTTACTTCTTCAACTTGTCGAGCGCTATCATGAGAGGAGTAAAGAGTCGCATATGATCTTTATAGACTTGGAGAAGGCCTACGATAAAGTAGCAAGGGAGATATTATGGTGGGCTTTGATGAAGAAAAAAGTTCACATCAAGTATGTCAATGTAATCAAGGACATGTACAACGAAGTATCATCCAATGTGAGAAGGTGCATTGGGGTGATAAGTGAGTTCTCGATCACTATTGGATTGCATCAAGGGTCTGCGTTGAGTCATTTTCATGTTCGCCCTAGTGCTAGATGATATAACAAAAGACATACATACTGAATTACCTTAGAACATACTTTTTGCTGAAGATGTGTTAATCTACGAGACAATGGCAGCAAATGCCAAATTTGAGTTATGGAGAGAGACATTGGGATCAAAGGGTTTTAGATTAAGTAGGTCTAAAATGAAATATATAGAGTGCAGATTTAGTGGTAGTTCCTTTCGGGATTCCGGTGATGTAGCACTTGGTGGTCAAGAGGTATCGATGAGCAGCAAGTTTCGATATCTAGGTTCAGTTATCTAAAATGATGGAGAGATTGGCATTGACTTAATCATAGGATTCAGGCTGGCTGGTATTCGATAGTAATATCCCGCTGAAATTGAAGGGAATGTTTTATAGAAAGTTATTAGACCCACAATGTTGTATGGGACGCAATGCTGGGCACCCAAGAAGAATTACATCCAAAAGATGAGTATGACAGATATGCGTATGCTTCGTTAGATGTGCGGTAAGACCAGAAGAGATAAACTAAGGAACGAAGATATTCGAGTTGAAGTAGGTGTAGCTTGTATAGAAGAAAAGATGCAATAAAGTCGCTTACGTTTGTTTGGTCATATTCAACATATGCCCAGCAGTGCACAAGTGCGTAAAGTGGAGCCCATCGATTTCGGCCAGTTCACGAGAGCGAGACGGCGATCGAAGAAGACATGGCTCGAAGTTATACGCAAAGACTTGGAGTGCAAGGGGATTACAGAAGATATGTTGACCTATAGAAGCGTTTGGATAAGACTGATGAATGTCTCATTCCCGACTTGATTCTCCTATTATTCATGTAGCCTACCACAATTCATTGTGATTAAAGACTTAGTTATTGTTGTTGTTGCAATATGAATATGTTTTTAAATATAGTTTCCTTTACTAAATGTTATACAATATAACCTTTTATTATTTAAAAATCTAAAAAGCCCTCTATTAATACCCGTTATTCTATCTCAATTCGTGGTGCCCCAAAACTCACCACATTAACGGACAAAGAATGACGTCATTTGTGTAAAAAATGACATGATGTCCCATAATTAGACCTCCTAACAAAACAAAGACTAAAATTTGTATATACAATATACAATCTCATAATTGCAAATGACGTCTCCCAACATAAAAACAATATTGACCACAACAATACAAAAAAAACAAGTCAAAAGTAAATACATACATGTCATATACAGATATACAACCTCATAGGCGAACCCCAATTATTTTAAACATAAATATTACTTCATAACAACTTTTGTATTTATTTAACAAGGACTCATACGACTCAAAAACAACAACCCTGTGTCTTGCATCTAAATCCTATGTCTCCTCTCATGTAGGCATGTGCCTGTTTTAACAGAAATAACCTACAAAAAAAGGTGAACACAAATTAGGAATTTATATTTATTAGGGGCGAATTTTATAAAAATATATATATATATATATATATATATATATATATATTTATCATTGTGACATTTATCATTTAATTGTTTTCTTAAAAACACAAATTAGGAATCTATATTCTATAATCTATAAATCAAAACTTAAGAATTTGCCTCAAATTCTACTAATTTAATTTGTATGATCATGAGTGCGTGGCTCATTTAATATGTGGGTTCAAGAAGTCCTTTGGGATATTAAAGGCTTGGACCACGAGAAGAGTCTAGTGGATGCATGTAGTTTAAATAGTACAAATCTTTGTTTAAAATTTCAACCTATTTTGGTGAAATTAAACTCTTCAAATTAAGTGGTATATTTATTAAAAGAAAATCATTACAAAATGGGTGCCTAAAGAACTCAATTATTTTGAATGAATTATAAGTTTAAAGTAGATTGTATAATGTAGTCAATTGAATAGTTGGTGATGATGGAGATAATGAATCTCTGGTATCTGCTCCATCGATTGATGAACTTAAATATGTGGTTTTCTCCTTGCATACGGATAGTGCGGCAGGCCGGATGGTTTTTCAGCTCTGTTTTATATCACTTGCAGGGACATTATCAAAGGAGATTTGTTAGATTCTATATTACATTTCTTTTCGAGCACGGATCTCCGTCGATCTTTCACGGCTACTACTATTACTCTTATACCAAAAGGGGACAATGTTCAACAATGGATGAATTTTAGACGATCTAAACTTCTTACATTAAGATTAAAGAAGTTCCTTGGCAAGATTATATCTCCTTCTCAAAGTTGTTTTGTCAATGGGAGGCTTATTTCCGATAATATTTTATTTGCCCAAGAACTTGTTCATAAGATTAATCACTCTGTGCGTGAAGGTAATCTGATGTTTAAACTTGATATGACAAAAGCATATGACATAGTACAGTGGTCGTTCCTTCTCCAAATTCTATCTGCCTTTGGATTTTCTGTGAACGTGATAAACATGATATTGAGGTGCATCCCTGATTGCTTTTTCTCTGTTAACATCAATGGCGTGTTGTTGGGATTTTTCAAATCTCATAGGAGCCTTAGACAAGGAGACCCCTTGTCTCCTTTCCTCTTCATCATAGGAGTTGAATATCTATCACGAGGCCTTGATTATTTATTGCTCCATAACCCAACTTTTTTATCTGTCTGGGAGTAACATCCCTATTAGTCATTTGGCGTATGCGGACGAGCTCCTTATTTTTTGTAATGGATCCCTGACTTCTGTTAGTAAGATAAAAAATTTCTTGGATCACTATGAAGCCTGCTATGGGCAATTAGTGAATCAATCAAAGAGCTTATTCATTACTCCCAATAGATGCTTGGAACTTTTACTGTGCTATTATTGGAGAAGGGCAATTTCCTCTCACATATCTTGGAATGCCCCTATGTACTGGGCATGTAAGGGAGTTTATTTTTTTAGCTTTATTCAAAAGGCTAGGGACAAACTGAAAGATTGGGACTTAACTAACCTTTTGTCAGGGAGCAGGATTGTGTTGATTAAAAGTGTGCTTTGTTCTATCCCCATTTACCTGGTCTATATAGCTCAACATCCAGGGTATGTTCTTCACCAATTAGAAATGGTTTGTGCTACATTCTTATTGGGGCCGAAGGGTGATCAACGCAGCATTCATTGGGTATCTTGTGGAAAAAAATTGTTTACCAACTTTAGAAGGTGAGTTGGGTATAAGAACACCTATTTTTCTCTGGTCCTATTGCAAGGTAGGTTTGAATTCATTGGGAAACTTATTCAAAGTTCATAATCAACATGTCCTTGAGTCATGGAAACTATAACATAATGGGCGTGTACAAGGAAGTGTTCGAGAAGTTATTCCTTTTCTTACTTTATGGTTCCTCTGGTGCGGCCATAATGATGCCAATCACAACTTCATTCCTTACTCTCCAAGCCATGTTATGCACAATATCTACAGACACTTGTCGCTTATGACCCCCTTGTTTAAGGCTCATCATTGGAAGGGATGCTCATATATAGTAAGATATTTGAATATCCCTACTGTTTTTTAACAACATACTAGCACCCAGGCTGTAAGATGGTTTAGACCTCCTCAAAGGTTTATTCAAACTCAATATGAATGGTCGCGCGAAGGGCAGCTCCTTAGACTTGTCTATTGGAGGCGTTATTCTGGATGAGCATGGCAAATATATAGTTGGCTTCTTACTGGGTCGATATTACAAGCAGAATTAGTAGATATACTCCGTGGGTTACAGTTTTGTGTCCAACATAATTTTTCTCTCTTTGGGTTGAAGTGGATTCTGTGGTATCAATTCTTTCCATCAAGACGGACATAACTCATTGGTCTCTTTCCCATATTCTTGTGAACATTCAAAGGATCTTGCTAAATCATCCCATACATTTCTCTCATATATATAGAGAAGGAAACAGAGTAGTTGATTCACTAGCTGCTTGGGCGATGGAGGACAGATGGCATCTGTTGGTTTATGAACACATGATCTATTCTCACAGTTTAGGGCTTTGTAAATTTGATAGCTTGGGTTTCCTAATTTACGCATTTATCACTGCTTTAAGTAATTCTTACTTGGGAGGTTTTGGGCTAGTCCACCTCTTATGTATACGTATGCTGGTTAGAAAGAAAATTGGTTGTTTTCTTTGAGTCCAAGTTTGACCTCTGTTTTCGCACTTTCACGCTTGGTACCTCTCGTCGAACTGGATCTACTAACTGTTTTTTATCCCTACTACAAGAGTTGCTTCATTTTTATGGAATAAACGGCTAGGGTCAGCCTAAACCCCACAAGACACTGACGGCTTTAACAAAAAAAAATTGAATAGTTGTCACTTATAATCTGAAATACTTCTTGATGTGCAGATGGTACTAATTTTGAATCTTGTTCAGAACTCTATTTTTAGGAAATTTTGATTCTTTCATACTCTATGTTTACATATATGATATTTGGTCCGCTACATTATAAAAATTGAGACTTAGTTTTGTATCTTTAATTTTTGGCAATTTTGGTCATTTATTTTTTATTGTTAATTCTGTTTTCCATGGATTGTTTATGTGGCTAGACATGTCAGGATTGAAGGACTAAAAGTATAAATAGTTTACATGACACCGGGCACGTCAGTGTCATTTTAGCGTCAAAGACTAAAATATAAATTGTATACGTATTACTAGACACGTCAGATTTGACAATGGACACATCATAGGACTAAAATTACGTAATAAAAAAGTAAAGATAGTGAACTAAAACTGAATTTGACAATATAGATTACCAAAATCGCAAAGAGAAAACTATAAAGGACCAAAGTTGTAATTTTTCGTTTTTAATGATTGATTAGAACACACAATGAGTCCTTATATTAGGAGAAAATTACAAAAAAAAGTCTCATAAATATGAACAGTTACAATAATAGTCCAAATATTTTATGACTAAATAAATATATATCTGAATAACAATTTAAAAGAGGAGAAGCTCTATTATATTCACTTACATATATATATAAATAAATAAATATATATATATATATTAATTAAGTAACAAGATAAAAACATAGTCAAGGAAAAAATTATTCAATCACTTAAGTCCACTTGACGCTAAAATGTCAATAATACCATTAATATCTCACACTTACATTTTCAGCTTTCACTCCTGTTTCAAAACCCAACAACCACTAAAGCGCATGACCTAGGGTTTAAAACTGCTGGTGACGAGATGGGTGGTAGTCGGTCTCAAACATTCGGCCATGGTGAGAGGAAGCTAACTTGTGTATGGGCTCAGACCAATTCATGAATGGATCGAAGAAATCGAACCCAAGAACTGAAACCATAGGTCATGCCCCTTCCATATCAAAACAGCAACTCGCGGTGGCAATTGAATTGTGAATTTTTTTTGTATATTGGGCTCGTTGAATTGAGGTCGGACGGTGACGAATGGAATAATTTTCTGCGCGGTGGTCCAGTGCATGTTTTCGCACCTTCAGTGTGTGTTTGTGATTTTTTTGAAAATTTGAAATCAGTAAGTGATGCACGAAAATTGACAATCAGTAACTGCTGCACGAAAAATGAAAATCAGTAACTGATGCACGAAAACTAAAATCAATAATTGATGCACGAAACATAGAAAAAGTATGTGATGGACGAACCATAACGCAAGTGGTGATGCACGAACCATAAGCGTAAGTGGGTGATGCACGAACCATATAATTAAGTAAGTGATGCGACCATCGCAAATGGGTGATGCACGAACCATAAAAAAAGTAGGTGACACACGAATCATGAAAAAACTAGGTGATGCACGAAACATGCAACATAAGTTGGTGGTTCATTAAACACACAAAATAAATATGTGATGCACAAAACATACAAAAATAAGTAGGTGATGCATGCAACATACAAACATCCAAACAAAAGTAGGTGATGCACGAAATACAAATAAATATGTGGTGCATGATAGATACAAAAATAAGTAGGTGATGCATGAAAATTGAAAATTAGTAATTGATGCACGAAAATTAAAATCAGTAACTGATGCTCGTGCACCAATCTTTTTATAATTTTCGTGCACCATCAACTTTTCATAATTTTCATGCACTAGTAAATTTTTATAATTTTCGTGCACCAATTACTTTTTCTCTGGGTCATCTTCTTCATTGCAATTCCTACTTTCATGCTGTAAATTTTGGAAATAAGCAAACAAGCTTGGACACCGATGGATCACAACTAAAAAACCTCAAAAAGCAGCAAACATAGTTTATATACACACACACACACACAAAGAGAGAGTATATATATACACACACATATAGTTATTCTCGCATAGTGTATGTGCGAGGATGACGAAGAAGACGAAACAAATCCCTGGCATTAAAATACAAGATGAAAGGTTGTGCGGCTGGTGAGACGGCGGTGGCGGCGGTTGGTGAAGACTTTAGAAGTGATGGATGTGGGGAGGAAAGAGAGTGAGGTGAGATATTTCATGAGTTTGAAACCTTAATTATGTTAGAGATTAAACTAGGGGTATTTTAGTAAGTAAAAAAGACTTAAATAAAATAACAGTTCAAAAAGTGTACCTATGTGAATAAAGTTCACACATCCCTATATTTTGATGCAAACATTTTTTTTCCAAATTTATTTACAATATGTTTCTCCCTCCACATTGGACCTCCATGCAACCCCCCCTTATAAAATTGATTTAAAAAATTCAGTCCATGTTAACATATGCATGCACATATAATTAACGTCGGTCGGCCAAGTTCAGTAAACAGGTTAAATAAATAAAATAATTCAATAATACAATTAATATATTCCATTTTCCATGCTGCAATGCTTTTAAATTCATCTGCTCTGATGATTCTCCCAGACTGAAACCACTAAAAGAAAAACGCATTACGGTGAAGGATATGTATGTGTATATAATACTTCACTATATAAGTTGAAAAAAGTTTTCCCCTTGGTACCAGCCTACAAGTCCCCTTTCTTATTATTGTACTTCTGTGTACGTAAATTAGAGAAGAGATATTGCATAAAGTATGGGTATTTAGAGAATGAAAAAAGATATTTTTGAAACAAAGTTTGGAAAATGGGTTTATGTGAAAAGATATTTATCATCAATGCATTTATTTGTACACTTTTTAAAAATGGAGATTTATGTCAAAAACTTATTTGGTAAGAGTACTTAAATATAAATTTCCCTTATTATTATACTTCTGTATATGTAAATTAGAGCAGGCCCAACCCACACATAGAAGTGTGGGCTTTCTGGAGTTGACAAGGTCTATTATGCTCATGACATTAGATATTATCTCTGAATCCTTTTAGGCTGTGTTTGGTGTGATGGATAAAGGGTGATTGATGAATAATCCACCAGTTATCACATGTTTGGTGTGATGGATATATAATACTTTGGCCCGGTCAAATCAATAAAGCCCTCACTATTCATACTATTTTCTTCCATTGTTAATCCCTGGTTGCAGTTGTGATAATTTATCACAGGACCACACTTTTACCTTAATGCCCTCCAATTAAATAATTACATATTTGTATAATAAGAAATAGATTTATAATAATAATAAGAATAATAATAATAATAATGATAAGTATTAGTATTAATATTATTAGTCTTATTACTTATTAAAAATATTAAAATACTATTGTTATTATTCCATATACTTTATCGTGAAGATTAATATTTTTCTTATTTATAAGTTCTATTCTAATTTCCTTTAATCACTAAAATAATAGTTTTGAATTTAATTTTAAAAATGTTTAATATATATATATATATATATATATTAATAAATTTATAAATGTTTTGATTCGATAAATATTTTATCGAATCAAAAAATTATTCTAAATAAAATAATATGGAATACTATAATGATTAAATTCAAAATCATTCAAGGGTATTTCAGTCATTTTACTACCTACTTTACATCTATACAATATTTAATCACCTATACCAAACACATTATTATTTTTCATTATGTTACTAATCATAGACACCAAGGCACCGCTTGGTACGTAGGATGGGATAAATGAATGATAACTAATAAGAGTGATTAGAAAGATAAAATTAAGGATAAATAATATAGTGTGATAAGTTATATGATGTTTGGTATGATTTTAAAATGATGGATTATTTTGTTTATTATGTTACAATTACCGAAATACCCCCATAATATATTAACAATTACTAAGAAATTATAAAGACCAAATTAATAACATATTTAATTAATTGGATATATAATTAAATATTTACAAAGATATTTCATAAAATAATATAATTTAGATGTATTAAATTAATAAATTCAAAAATATGATTTTAGTTATAAAATCAATTAAACTAAAACTTATAAACTACTTACTTAGTAATACAATAATTTATAATAGAAAATAAATTATTAGAAATAAGAATTAAAATTAATAAGTTAATATAAAATATATAAATAATAAAAAATAATATAAATAATAAGAGCAATAATAAATAATAAGAAATAAATTTCTTATAAATGTGAAATCTTGTGGTAAATAATAATCTATTCTTATAATAATTGGATTAAAATTTTAAAAAACCATTGTTTTGCTCTATTAAATTATTTTAATAATAAATTTAAAAATATTATATTCGTATTTAGATTTTCAATTATTCTTCAATATCCAAAATATAGAACAAAATAATACAAATATTAATTAATAACATATAGAAAAATTAAAATTAATAATATAGAAATATTTAGAAAGTAAAATAATAATACAAATTAGAATATTAATGTTAATATTAATAAATGTTACGAATAATTATAATATTATTCATATTATACATTATATTTAAATATTATTAAATTTTCTAATTATTTTAAATTCAAGGATATTATAGGAAAAAAAATATAATCATTCCCTATCATTCACTCCTCCAAGGTATTATTTAACCATCAAAGGAATGATTATAATCTATACAGTGCGGGCCGGATGCGGGCCAGATGCGGGCCAGACGGGCTATCACGTTTTTTATCACGCCTACCAAACGCATGATAAAGGAGTGATTAAAATGTTAATCACCCATTATCATGCATACCAAACACACCCCAAGCACATTATTATTTATCCTTACTTTAATAATCATCTCTTTATCCATCAGATTATCTATCATTCACTTATCATATCCACGAACCAAGCGCACCCAAGCGCACCAAGCATAGGGGACAGTAATAGAATACTGGAAAAAAATCAGGGTTTTTTTTAATTTTTTTAACCCAATTTTTTTTTTAATCAAAATAACCTTTTTCAAAATTTTCAGTCGAACAACTTCCTAAATCCCCGGTGTCTTTGTGAAATCATCATCTGGGATGACGACTTCAAGATAAAATAAGAATTTTTTTTCAATAAATTTTTTTTTGGTCGCCATCTTAAATTTGACTTCACAAAGTCGCCATCACAGGTGGCGATTTAGGTCATTTCGATGAAAATTCTTTAAAAAATTTATTTTGATAAATAAATTTTTTTTGGGTTAAAAAAAAAACCCCAAAAAATTAAATTTACCTCCCTCCCATTATTAAATTAGGTTGGAGACACCAAGGATATGAAGTGTTCTTGAACCTGTAGCTAAATCATGCAAAGATTTCAAGAACCTATACTCCAAGTCTCCAACTACTACATCGAGTATTGTAACCAAACACCCTCTTATAAAGGACAATGTGATTTCTCAGGATCATTTCATACCATCTATAACATGGAAAAGGAGGGAATTAGGGAAACCTTTCAGGAGTCTTTGTAGTGCTACACGTTAGGTTCATGGATTTTCATCCATAGATGGAAGCAGAGGAATGAAAAAGGTCCCAAAACGCGGCAGTTTTTAGGAGCTTCCATCGATGTGTGGCTGCAAACCACAAGTATACACTGCAACAAGCGGAGACTGGTCTGTGAGACCACATGAGCCCTATTGGAACTCGAGTTTTTTCAACTCCACCATCGAGATGGGATTTTCGATTTCAATCCGAAGCATGTTTATTTTGGTTCCCAAGATGGTGTCCTATTGCATGGATCTTCCGCATCGTCAAATAGTAGAGAAAGTCAAAGTTTGGTGAGGGAAACAATCTCGCTAACATTCAGTTTCTGGTAAGTGGTAACTGCTGGGATTGGTCGCTTTTTTAGTAGTTCATCTGATATTTCTCGTTTCCATCAATGGACTCCCCCAGCTAGCTGTGAATAATGTCAAAATATCCAAGCCAAATCATTTACATATTGATCAAGCCATCAAATAACTGCTGTAGATAAGAAACAAAAATTGTTGTTGACGAAGATGAGCTAGACCAAGAACTACTTGGAGTTAGTTGTGTTGGGTTAAGTCCCCCGCGATAGATTCATACGCAACCAAGAACTACTTGGAGTTAGTTGTGTTGGGTTAAGTCCCCCCGCGATAGATTCATACTCAATATGCAGTGGAAATATAAAGCATAAATGATAACAAATCTAAGCCAATGGACAATCGATTGCGCTAAATTCATATATATAAACATGCAATTATGAAATATAAGTGCACGAAAGGGATTACCGATGTACATCGAAATCAATCTGACGGCAGTGATCCTCAAGTCCAATCACTCTGACCAGATCTACAAGCTAACATCAATGCTAGTTTGGTATCAACCTATATTTGAGAGTGTATTGATTGGAATAACTAACCCTACAAAAGAGGCAACATATTTATAGTTGAGATTGTGTCACGGCTAGGGTTTTTAGAGCCCAATCCATTGGCTTGTAGGGCATTTTTTGCTAACAAAATCTCACTTGCCTTGGAGCAAATACAAAATTACAAACTCATAATCCAAGTAAGTCGGTCCAATTAAACAACTTGATGTACTACCAATGTACATAATTATTAGATATAAACTATATCAAACCTTCTAATTTAGAAATTTCTATAGATGAAACATTTTCAAATATAGAAACTCACCCAGATTGAGGAGCTTTCAAAAATTAAATTCATCTTACTAAATCACTCAATTTGAGCACTTAACATTTAAGTCTCAATTCTCATCGATAGATCAACAGTCAGTTGATTGTGACCAGCGAGGTTCAAGTGTATCATATCAGTATGATCACAACTTTGTGATTTTAGAAGTCAAATAACTTCTTTGGGCTTACCATAAATGCTCCATTGTCAATTAAACTCCTTGAATAGATAATGATCGAAATAAAATTCCAGCAACAACCTACCGATCGTGGGTAGCACCTAGCATCAGTGCTTCACGAAGACCTAGATACAAATGACTAGCAATATAGAAGAACATGTTAGCAATAGTTAGCATGTGGTACATTCATTTCACTCAATATGTCTCGACTGAATCTAGTGCATTGGTTGGTCGAGCCCCTTAAGATTTCAATAACTATGTATTTATTTCATGTTATATGATTCATTGTGTCCATATATGCAAACATCTTTTTCACAAGCACTACACAATCTGGCCAGAGATTCCTCAAATCATATACAGAGAAACACATAGGGCATCCTGGTTCATCAAGACCAGTGGTAAATCCCCAACGACAGTCATATGCATCTGAAAACATCACTGAATACCCAAAATCACAACTTATGACCTACATGTGATCAGTCATTAAATTAAAGTATACAACTATATGTCAAGTCCTCAATGACGCCTCAGGTGCTGAGGAGTAATGGTACACAACTATGACTAGGAATTCTATACTCAACAAATGGTAACCACTTATAGAAATTTGATTAGGGTCGTTCAGTGAACTCATTCCTAATGAGCATATATTCATGTGTGCTAACTTCTCCAAGCCAACGCTGATGAAACGAGGCGCACTACACTAAACACGTCATGAATACATGTCTCTATTGAGCATATATCGATATCCCATTCTCGAATGTTCATCGACCAGGAACTTTTAGAAATTGTAGTCGAGAATGTATTTCATGGTCACCATCATATGCATAGCCATATTCTACGGACTATAACAATCTCAAGGACTTCATCAATGCATCATGATACATGGGTAAATATATGAATAATGCCACATTTATTAATAATCAAACAAAGATCTGGCAAAATATGATAATAAATACAATCAATCAACTATTGATTCAAAGATCATCATTTATGATAATAATAATAATCTCCTAAAGCCAACTACCAATGTGCCTCAAGCCCATCTTTTCAAGATGTCTCTCAAACAGCAGTTGTGGTAAAGGCTTCGTCAATGGATATGCCACGTTTTCTGTTGAAGCAACTCTATCGATAAGGATGTCGCATCTACCAGCTATCTCTCGAATTAGGTGGTATTTTCTCACTTCTCAGTATATGTTTGGATTTTTTTTATGAGATCTCGGCTCTTTTGCTTATGCAAATGATGTCACAGTACACAGAGACTTAGTCAACTAGAACCAAAATTTCACCCAACTCATGGATGAAATTTCTCATCCAAAACATTTCCTACATCTGCAATGTATTCAGCATCAGTGGTGGAATCTGCTGTGATATCTTGCTAGGAACTCTTCCAAGAGACAGCACCACCATTAAGCCGAAATACAAATCTGACTGAAAATTAGCATCTATGTACCCTTCAAGTTTTAGCTCTCCACTTCAGATCCAAAAATCCATGAACATATCCTGAGTTTTTCGCAAATACTTAAGGATTGTTTCACTGCTTTCCAGTGACCTTCGCCAGGATCTGTCTGATACGTGCTCGTTAAACCAAGAGCATACGTCACATCAGGCCCATTACGTAACATATCATATAGTATGCTTCCAACAGCCGAAGCATAGTGTATCAATGCCATCTTTTCTCTCTCTTCATCGGTCTTAGGGCTCATTGACCTCTAGATGACCCCTTTTCGACTCTTCCATGCAAAAACCTTTTTAGCACAGTGTTTATGTACATGAATTGAGAGAGCCCCATCATCCTCTTAGATCTATCCATATAGATCATTATGCAAGCACATAGGATGATTCTCCCAAATCTTTCATAGAAAACTTTGCATATAACCATGCATTAGTTGATTTCATCAATCATATATCATTCACAATGAGTAAGATATCATTGACATAGAGCACTACAAATGTAAGCGCACTCCCACTAACCTTCTTTTATACGCATGCTTCTACTGTATTTTAACAAAATCAAACTCTTTGATATTGTTATCAAAACAGATATTCCAACTTCGGGATGCTTGCTTTTGCTCATAAATGGAATTATGGAGTTTGTTAATTTTTTCTCACACCCAATGGTTGTGAAGCTTTCTGGCTGCTTCATATAAATCTCTTCATCAATTCACATTGAGAAAAGTTGCCTCCACATTCATCTATCATATCTCATAGTCATAATACATATATATTGCTAATAAAATCTGATTACACTTCAACATCACTGCTGTTGAAAAAGTTTCCTCATAGTCAACTCATTGCCTTTGAATATAACCTTTTACAACAGTGCCTTATAGGTAATAACATTTCCATCCACTTCAAGCTTTCACTTATAGATACATTTGCAGCCAATGAGAACAATTCTCATGGGAGGATCCACTAAGGTCCATACCTTATCGGAGTATATTGAGTCCATTTCAGATTTCATGGCATCTTGTTAATGTCTCGAATTGATATTTGACATCTCCACCTTGAAAGTCCAAGGATCATATCCATGGTCAATATCATCTTGACTACTTTATATGAGTATATTCATTTTATCAGAAGCTCTTGAACCCTTTCAGATCTCATTGGTACGTGTACTTTAGGTTCAATTAGTGGCTCAGAATTATACTTGCTTCATTTGGGACAGAGGCTTGTGGTTCTTGGACTATTTCAAGGTCCGGAAACTCTTTTTCTAAGACTGTAGCATTTCTGGAAACAAACACTTTTTTGTTCCCATGTTAATAACCTTTAGTTTCTTTAGGATATCCCACAAAGTAACATAATATTGATTTCATATCCAATTTGTCATCTACCATCTGCTTCACATAAACAGTGGATCCCCAAACCTTTAAATAGTTATAATTATATGAGTTTCCATTCCATATCATATATAGAGTAGAAATTACTGCCTTCGAAGGAACTTTGTTCAACAAATGACATGCAGTTTCAAGCGCATAGCCCCAAAACGATGATGGAAGCTCGGTGGAACACATAATTGATCGAACTGTATCTATTAAAGTCTGATTTCTTCGCTCAGCAACACCATTAAGCCGCGGTGTCCCAGACGAAGTCCACTGGGAGAGAATCTCATTCTCTTTAAGATAATTTATGAACTCTGTGCTCAAGTATTCGCCACCTCGATTATATCGAAGTGCTTTAATACCTGTTCTTAGTTGCTTTTCTACTTAATGTCTGAATTATTTGAACTTTAAAAAAGCTTCTGACTTGTGCTTCATTAAATAGACATACCCAAATCGTGAGTAATCGTCTATAAAGGTAATGAAATAAGAAAATCTTCCTCACGCGTTAACACTTAAAATCTACATACATCCGACTGGATTAAACCCAACATATCCTTGTGTTGGAATCGAAGAGGGGGGGTGAATGAGATTCCTTGGCTACTTTAGCGTTTTAAAATGAGTTTGTAAAATAAAAATATTTTGCGCTTGCGGAAGCCTTTAGTCAATTGATAAATGCAAAGAATAAAATAAATAAATGCGTAAAGGAAATAAAGCAATAAATAACAAAAGGATTTGTTATAGAAGTTCGGCGATGAATCGCCTACGTCTCCTCTTCCCGGTTAGATAACCTCCAACCGAGGTTCCACTAGAACAATAGATCTTGGCCTTAAGGGCTCCAAGTTAGCCACAACCCAACTCTTTCCGAGTTTACAAAGCTCTTCCCGAGCACACTACTCTTCCCGAGTACACAACGCTCTTCCCGAGCACAATACCCTTCACGAGTATACAAAGCTCTTCACGAGCTACCAACACTCTTCACGAGTCTTCTTGGCCTTAAGGGCTCCAAGGATAGCCACACACTTGCACCAACTAGACTTGTTGATGACTTTACAATTTTCCAACTTGCTTTGGTGTTGGAGGACCTTTACAAGAAATCAAACCAAAAGCACATTCACGGTGTACTCACACGAAGAAACAAGACTCTAAGAAAGATAAGAATTACAATCTCCAATACAACAACAATGTATGGAGATTGCAATGCAAATTCAAATAATAATTATCAAGACTTTGTGGAAGTTTGTAGGCTTGTTCCTTAGCATCAAAATGCTCCAAAGCATCCATATTTATAGTGTAGAAGGCCTCATAGGCTCCTACTAGCCCTTGCTCCACAAAAGGCTGAAATCACTCCTCGATCGCCTCAGCCATCGCCTCAGGCGATCTCCATCGCCGCGCTCCAACGGTCAGCATAAATCACGGATCGCCTCAGGCGATGTCCCGATCGCCTCAGGCGATCCAGCCACAAATCCAATGCCGTAGCCTCAGCAGCTGAAATCCTTGCATCGCCTCAGGCGAAGTCCAGATCGCCTCAGGCGTTCAACGCATCGCCTCAGGCGTTCCAAGCATCGCCTCGGGCGATCTCCCCCTGCGCGCATGCCCGCGCATCCTCGGCGTCGCTTCAGTCGATGTGCGGGGCGATGTAGCTCCTGGTTGCCATCGCCTCAGGCGATGGTCACCATCGCCTGGAGCGAACTTCCTGGTGTTGCTCGCCTAGCCATCGCCTGTCGATGTGCGTGACGTTGCCTCGCCTGGCACCCATCGCCTGGGGCGATGATCACCATCGCCTGGGGCGATCCAAGCCAGAATATGCACACTTGATTTTCTTCATTCCATTCCACTTTACATCACTTAATCTGCACACTAAGTAGATGCATTAGTACAACAAACACAAGTTTTGTTGATCATCAAAACTCAAAGATTGACCGGGGATAATTTAACGCATTAAACGCAACCATGCGTTTAAGGCTCAACAATCTCCCCCTTTTGATGATCACAAAACTTGATAAACTTGAATAAGTAATATGCATGAAATGTGAGTAAAAATGACTCCCCCTTAACAATTGCATACACTACAAGTTATCAAGTAAAACAATAAACAAATAACTCTCCCCCTCAAACCATGCATACATAAGCTCTCCCCCTTAAACTATGCATATATTAAGGATCAAGTTTATCACAAAATTCTCCCCCTTTTTGTGATAATCAAAAAGCATAAAACTCAACTAAACATTGCACAATATAACAATTTTCACATGTTCATCATCAAGCATGTAATAAGCATAACAAGCCTAAGATTAAATCATAGAGATGAATGACAACCATGTGTTTAAGACACTCAACAATAAATTCTAGATGTTGCAATGTGTGCATATGTTCATGCATTCTTGCTAAACAATAAAATTATCAAAGCATTATAACAAATCATATAATTGCACATTTTCACATAGCATATTCAAATTTGAATGCAAGGCATATCAAATTACTTATTATAAAAAGATAAGCATACATCATGCATTTCAACAATTATGCTAAGGGGTTATGCATTTTACTCCAATGAATATTGAGCTTCAATATTTATTGATCACAATTAATTTGTGCCAATTAAATTTTGAATTGCTCTTTTAATCATGTAAAAATAAATAAATTTTACCCTCGATGACAAGAGTTCGTTCTTGTCATTGGTCCAACGCCTCGAGCCTCTTCTATGGTGGTGAATAAAACAAACTCCTCCTTTGAGTTGCTTGGCCCTTCATCCTCCATTCCATTTTTGTTCCTACAAGATAAATTTACAATAGGAGGAACTTTGGTACCCATTTGATTTTTGGGTCCTTGAGGGTTAACTTTCAAAGGCACTTTTGGAATCCATTTCCACCTCTTATTAGGTTGGTATTGGATTCTAGCAAACCTACATTTATTCTTAATATGACCATCTTTGCAACAATAGGTGCAAGTAGGAGAATTATGCTTTGCTTTGGCCAACAAGCTAGAAAAGGTTGATTTGCTTGAGTAGCCTAACCCGGCTTTGTCAAAGCTACAACGTTGTAAGCCAAGCAATTCACTCATCTTTTGACTACTTTCACTATATTTGCAAAAAGATATCTTTAAAGAATTTAATTCATTTTTCAATAAATTATTTTCTTCATCTTTCTTAGCAATCTCAAGTTTGAGTAACTTGTTACTCATCTTGGTTTTGCCAAGAGCATCAATAAGTTCATTATAAGACTCTAAAAGTTCATCAAATGAAGGTACCTCATCATCGCTTTCATCTCCTTCATCTCCAAGAGCCATTAGACAAAGATTGGTGGCTTCTTCTTCATCGGAGTCGCTATCACTCCATGTGGCTATAAACGCCTTCTTCGTGCCTTTGTCCTCATTCTTCTTCCTAGGACATTTGTTAGCATAATGGCCTTTTTCTTGACAATTATAGCAAGTTACCTCATTTTTGGATTCTTGTTTGGTAGCATTGGAGGTCTTTGATTTGCTATGTTTGGTGAAGAGCTTCTTGAACTTCTTTGTGAACAACATCAACTCTTCATCATCATCATCTTCTTCATCATTGGAATGGTCTTTCCTTCCAACCAAGGCAATCCCATTTCTTTTGGATCTATCCTCCTCCTTTACTTCTCTCCTTCTGGCAACTTCAAGTTCATGAGTCACCAAGGTGCCATGGAGCTCATCAAGATCATAGGAAGCACTTTCTCCTTTGTTGGACTCGATAATGGCCGTCCTCTTTGCGTCCCATTCTTTAGGTAATGCCCTTAGTGCTCTCCTCCATATTTGCTTTGGAGGGTACTTCTCTCCAAGTTGGGCAAGCTCATTTATGATAAGGGTGAGCCTCCTAAACATGGAATCAATGTTTTCTCCGGACTCCATCTCAAAAGTTTCATACTTGAGTTGCAATAGATCAATCTTGGTCTCCTTCACTTGATTAGTGCCTTCATGACAAATTTGCAATTTGTCCCAAATTTCCTTTGCGGTTGAGCACATCGAGATCCGGTTGTACTCCTTCATATCTAAGGCACAATGCAAAATATTAATCGCTTTAGCATTTTGAGATATTAAAATCATATCCGCTCTAGTGAAATCGTCCATTTCTTTGGGAACACTAATTCTCCCAATTTCCTTTAAAGGAATATGTGGACCTTTCACTATGATCTTCCAAAGGTCATAATCCACGGATTGGATGTATAGAGAAATTCTATTTTTGCAATAGCCGTAATTATCACCCGTGAAGAGCGGAGGGCGATTTGTCGATTGACCTTGAGCAAACTCATTTGCTAGATTAGCCATAAAAATATTTTGATTTAAAAACAAAAATCAAATGGCTCTGATACCACTTGTTGGAATCGAAGAGGGGGGGTGTGTTGGGAAAACGATTTCTATGTTTTGGTGATTACAAACACCTACCGGATGCTAGACTCCTACCGGATGTCAAAGACCAACTGGATAAAGACTCCTACCGTATGTCAAAGACCAACTGGATAAAGACTCCTACCTGATGTCAAAGACCAACTGGATAAAGACTCCTACCGGATGATAAACACCTACCGGATGAAGACATCTACCGGATGAAGACACCTATCGGATGAAGACATCTACCGGATGAAGACACCTACCGGGAAATAGACACCAACTGGACAAGACATCAACTGGATGGCTACCAACTGGATAGACATCAACTGGATGGCCATCAACTGGACAGACAGCTACTGGACAACTATCAACCGGATAGTCTCACACTAAACAAAGACATCAACTGGTCATAAGAGGATGAACGACCAGTTGAACAAAGAAAACCAGCAGAAGTCTAAACTTCCAGTAAGAGCACTAAGCAACGAGACAAAATAAGTACAACATTCTCTGACAAAGGTACAACAGAGCGGCGCACCTTGCTATATCTCCGCCACCATTACCGTCAGAGTGAAAAGAGCCGTTGCTTAACAAAATAGGAAAGAAGACAATATGAAATTGGAAAGCTAATCCCTTCCATATACAGAAAAGCTACCGTTGGACAACCAAACCTATAAATACGTCCTAGCAGAGAATGAAGAAGTGCTGAGCAATTTTCAACAAAGAGATTTACTTCAAAGCAAACAAGAAAATCATATTACTGATATTCCATACGTTCAGCAAAGAGCAGACAAACAGCGAAACTGAATCTGTGATAGATTATTTCCAATTGAAGTCTGCTGCTCAAAAACACTCGAAGCTAGAAAGTTTATTCTGTAAAGAGTGTTATAGAATCTCTTGTAATCAAAAGTTAAGAAGATTGTGATTGCTAGGAGTTTAGGCCAAGTGTGTTAGTGCCTAAGAAGGTTGTATACTGTAAAGTGTAAACCAAGTCTTCTAGTGAATCCTTCCTGCAAAGGAAGAAGGGGAGACGTAGAAGCGTTGTGCTTCGAACTTCCAGAAACAACTCTTGTGTTATTTGTTTATTGCTTTATTACCTCAGTTTTTATTCCTCACAAGTTCAGTAGACGTCTTCCGCACTATAATAAGTGTCTGATGACTTGCCTGATATTGAGAAGCAACTGTAATACTTAACAGTTTACAGTTAATCAGAAAAAGAAATCGAGTTTGAATCCAGTGTTTATTCAACCCCCCCCCCCCCCCCTTCTAAACACTACCCCGATCCTAACAAGTGGTATCAGAGCTTAGGTCTTCTCAATCTTGAGAAATTACCAATTGCCAAAAACTGATGGCCTCATTCAGCAAGATTCCAATGTTCAAGAAAGACGAATATGATGACTGGAGAATCCGTATGCAAGCACATCTAAGTGCTCAAGATGATGATATGTGGTATGTAATCACTGAAGGACCGTTGAAGATCATGAAAATCAATACAGCTGCTTCTATCACAAGTGGTGATCCACAAATGGTAGAAAAGGAAAGATCTCAATGGTCAAACGAAGAAAAGAAAAAAGCAAATCTGGACAACGTTGCTAAGGACATTCTGTTCAAAACTTTGGATAAAAATATGTTCAACAAAATAAAAATGTGCTCCACAGCCAAAGAAATCTGGGAGAAGATTGCCCAACTCTGTGAAGGAAATGATCAAACCAAAGAGAACAAGCTTACTGTGGCTCTACAAAAGTTTGAACATATCAAGATGATGAATGGAGAAACTCTCAACGAGTATGATGAAAGAGTGACTGGAATAATTAATGAACTTAGCAGTCTGGGTAAGGAGTTACCCAACAGAGAAGTCACTCTCAAAGTAATGAGAGGTCTCCCAAGAGAATGGGATGTCAAGACCATTGCTATGAGAGAATCGAAGGACATCAACAAGATAGATCTACATGATCTGTTTGCTGATTTAAAAGCCTATGAATTCGAATTAGGCATTCGGGTTGAAGATGAACCAAATACCAGTCAACCAACCAAAGCTCTCACTGCATCGGAGTCTCTGCCTACTTCTACAGAGATGACTCCAGAAAAGATGTGTAATGATGCTATGGCAATGTTCGTAAAGAAATTTGGAAAATTCATGAAGAAGAACCAGAGATCTTATCAATCCTATCCTCGAAGGCAGAGTTCCAAAGGAAATTCAGAAGAAGAAGAGCGAGTATGCTTCAACTGCCCCAAACCAGGGCACTTCATTGCGGACTGTCCTAAACCCAAAAAGGATGATCACAAAAGAGGATCCAAGGATTACAGAAAATCCAAGGAAACCAGAAGATCATCCAAAAGGGACAGAGATCAAAAGGTTTTAATGGCAGAAGAAAGCAAGAGCAAATGGGCTGATTCTGAATCAGAATCATAGGAGTTATCTAGCTCATCCAGCGAAAGTGAAGACGAGGAAGTCCACTGCTTAATGGCAAATGATGAAAATGAGGTACACGAATCTAACCTATCTGAATTTACACATAGTGAACTCACCAATGCATTGCAGGACATGATCAATGAGTATCGAACGCTATATGAATCCTTTGAAAGCTATAAGACTGAGCACTCAATCCCAACTGAAACGCATAAAAACAAACTTGATTATGAACAATCAAGGGAGTTGAACTGCTTAAGGGAAACAACCAGTCTCCTAGTGAAAGAAAGAGATGAAGCCAAATGTGCCTACCAGAAACTTAGCAAACTGGTTAGCACTTGGAATGCCTCCACTACCAGAAAAGATGAAATGCTTGAATCTATAAGGCTTGCTGGTGATTTAACCGGCATAGGCTATAATAGTAATGAAAGCAGTTCATCAGGTAATAAACCTCAACTGTGTATAACAAAAAGCAAGGTTCAATCAATGAACTTTGTAAGATCTAGCACAGTATATGACCCTTATGAACTGGTTAAAGAACCTGTTAAAGCAACACTCATCAAGGAACAGGCACAGCACAGGGGTATCGGTTATGTAGAACCACTCAAAGAGGCTAAACCGAGGCAAAAGTTCAGAAATGAACTTAAACCCACTGGTCGAGCAGCTAGAGAGGTTAAACCCAACTGGTACTACAACTGTAAGCCTGTCCAGAAGAGGTATATGCTCAATAACAGGAACTACAAACCAAAAGCACATGCATACACATATTATCACACTCCACAGTCAAGATCATAACCATCATTTATAAATGCACACACATTTCAGAACACACACCGACCTAAGTCACTCAGGGTCATACAAGTGTGGGTTCCGAAAGGACTAATCCTACCCTGACCCAAATAGGATTGGGTACCAATCATTTTATCGCTTTAATTACAGGAAACTAGAATGCATCAAGTTCGGAGCTCAGAATGGTTCCTGTACAGCGGATGCTTTAGACATATGACAGGAAATGCGAGCTTATTGTCTGAACTGGTGGACTCCACCGGACCCAGAATAACTTTTGGAGATAACGCGAAAGGTAGAACCGTGGAAGCAGGACTGACTGCTCCTTGGAACCAGAAGTTCCTGAAGCTCAAGCAGAGGAGTCTGCTGGCCAACAAGCACTGCAGCCAGCTACCAATGAAACAGTTGCACCTACCCCTGCTGCAGTAGAAGGAACAAATGAGAAAGATGAGCCTATCAGAACCTCTGATGTGCCCCCTCATATCCAGCCAAGTGAAGAACTCAATCCTCATGGACCTTCGCTCCGGTGGAAGAAGGATCATCCACCCGAGCATGTCATCGGTAACCCTCTTGCTCCTCTACGCATCAGAGGACAAATGATTAATGAATTTCTTCATGCTGCATTCATATCTCATATAGAACCTAAGAAGATTGATGAAGCTATATTAGACCCAAGTTGGGTAGAAGCAATGCAGGAAGAACTAAATCAGTTTGAGCGAAACAAAGTATGACATTTAGTTCCACGTCCACCGCATCACACAATTATTGGCACTAAATGGGTATTTAGAAATAAGCTAGATGAAAATGGTACAGTAATTAGGAATAAAGCAAGACTAGTTGCACAGGGATACAGGCAGGAAGAAGGCATTGATTTTGATGAAACCTTTACCCCTGTAGCCCGATTAGAAGCCATTCGCATATTTCTTGCCTTTGCTGCATTTAAAGACTTTAAGGTCTATCAGATGGATGTTAAGAGTGCATTTCTTAACGGCAATCTCCAGGAAGAAGTATATGTTGAACAACCTCCTGGATTTGAAAACCATCTGCAACCATCTTATGTTTATCATCTGAACAAAGCTTTGTATGGTCTGAAGCAAGCCCCCCGTGCATGGTATGAAACTTTATCAAAATATTTGATTGATCATGACTTCACCATTGTCACGGTGGACAAAACTTTATTTAAATTTACAAAGGGAGACCATACTCTGCTAGTTCAGATATATGTTGATGACATTATTTTTGGCAGTACTAACCCAAAATTATGTGAAATATTTTCAAAGATAATGCAGGACCAATTTGAGATGAGCATGATGGGAGAATTATCATTCTTCTTAGGATTGCAAGTCAAGCAATCTAGTGAAGGAATCTTGATAAATCAGTCTAAATACACTAAAGAGCTGCTGAAGAAATATGGAATGAGTACCAGCTCAGCTGCTGCTACACCAATGAGCTCATCTGCCAAACTCGACTTGGATACTTCAGGAATACTAGTCGAAGTTACAATGTATCGAGGCATTATCGGATCTCTACTATATTTGACAGCCAGCCGACCAGAAATTATGTTTGCAGTTTGTATGTGCGCCCGTTTTCAAGCAAATCCCAAGCAGTCGCACTTCACTGCTGTCAAAAGGATCCTCAAATATTTGAAAGGCACTGAAAATGTTGGTCTATGGTATCCAAGAGACTCAACTTTTAATCTTATTGGATACTCAGATGCTGACTATGCTGGATGCAAAATTGACAGAAAAAGCACCAGTGGGTATTGTCAATTCCTTGGAGATCGACTGATATCATGGGGATGCAAGAAACAGACATCCATAGCAACTTCCACTGCCGAGGCAGAGTACCTTGCTGCTGGAAGCTGCTGTGCTCAATTGCTCTGGATTCAGCAACAACTCAGAGATTATGGAATTGAATCCACAGAGGCTCCCATCTTTTGTGATAACACGTCTGCCATTGCTATAACATACAATCCAGTTCTTCATACTCATACTAAACATATTGACATCCGTCATCACTTTATCAGAGATCATGTTATGAAGAAAGAAATTCGGCTGGAGTATATTTCTACCGAACAACAGGCAGCAAACATTTTCACAAAACCCCTACCGGACGCTAAGTTTTCTTATTTTCGAAATATTCTTGGTTTAATTGAAATTACTTATTGATTATTTTGTTTTGGTAATAAATTCAGGTGGAATTAGTTAGTTTATTTGCATAAATTTAGGGGGAATTTCAGTTATAGTCCGATCATGGTTATTTAAGCTCAGCTGGTAATACAATGGTCAGCTGCACTAGGTGTATCCGTACCAGTAGGACTCTACATCCAGTAGATGCTTTCCTACCAGTCGAACCCTACATACCAGCAGATGTTACCAAATATGCTTTGACAAAAATAACCCTCGATACTTATTAACCTAATGAACGTCGGAATTCAAAATTACTTTTGTGTAAAATAAATTATTTCACTCCCGCCTAAATCCTGTCCTTTTATTTATTGTTTAAATTTTTTTTAATCGTTAGATGATCGCCACGTATACATGTGTCCGCTCATCTACAGTACGACGTTACATATACTTTTATTTTAACCGCCATTAGTTTCACTACTCTTCTTCTCCAACAATTCACTGCAATTATCTTTTCTTTCAGAAAATTTTACTCTAACAAGATTGCTGCTGTTTCTTCCTCATATTCATCCAAAATGTCAAAGAATATACAGCCAAGCTTCATCACCAATGCTGTTCACGTAGATTTTCATTCTATATACACATCATCTGATGAGGAGACAAAGGAGCTGATTCAAAAGCTGGATACCTCAAGACTCTTGGTAATCCTGAGCCAGGCCCCCTCATTCTACAAGGACGAGCTACACGAGTTCTTTGCTACGGCCAAAGTTGTTGATGACACCGTGGTGGCATCCGTATCTGGACAGTTGGTTACAATCACCCAACCTAAATTTACCACACACCTGTGCCTTCTTTCCACCGGACTTACTGATTTTTCCACTGTTCCAGTAGAACTACGAGAAGAGATGCGCCTCACAGCTTCTGACTCTGCTCATCGCCTTCAACGTCCCCCATTCAGGAAAGTATTAATGAAGAGTCACTATCGACAACTGGCGGACATCATCTCCAAGGGGCTCCTATGTAAAGCTGGATCATTTGATATGATCACCCCTGAAAAATTTGATGTTATGACTGCAATATGCAAAGGATTGGAGATAAACTGGTCAGCTGTGTTATTTCAAATTCTGACTAGTCTCGTAGTCTTTGGCAAGGGTCAATCAGGCTTTGCTCTCCCGCTAAGCAGCCTTTTTGACAGCAAACACATTAAGACAGGGGCTCTCACCAACCTCCATCCGGGGAGACTTATCACTGCCAAGTATCTTCAGCTTCACAGGCAGAGAAGTGGCAGAGACGTTGGGGTAACTAAGCGCCGATTGACGCAGGTCATCAGCGACTCTGAACAAACCGTCTCAGAATCCGCTGAGTCTTCTCCTCCTCCTCCCTCTCCTAAGAAGACCAGAACAAGAAAAGCTGCTCCTCCGGCTGTCCGACAGAAATACATTGCAGCTTCTGATACCATCTCCTCCGCTGGTCCGACAGAAAACATTCCTGATAGAGAACCCAGCCCTGCAAATCCTCCAACTGAGGAACCCACTGCTTCATTAGCCATGGTGCCTGCTCCATCAATGATTCCAGTTGACCCTCCGTCAGCACTGGTGAGCTCTCAACAAGCACCAGGCTCTATCAGCTTTAGGACACCCAAGTCCTTGTGTTCGTACTGTCATCCAAAGACCACCCCTGCTGGCAAAGGAAAAACTCTTACGGCTCCAGTGTCCACTCCTGTTGCCTTCGAGATCCAAATGGTCATGGATACAGTTGAAGCCAAACTTCAACCACAGCTAGACATTTTTGATCGTTGGGTCAAGGCTCGAGTAAAAGTTCGATTTGATGATTTCGATCCTATTCTGGATCAGGCCAGGGAAGATGAGAACCAAATCTTGGCCTATCTTCAAATCTCAGACCCCGAGAAAAGTCTGAAGCTGCGGGATGTTTTTCGCCTGATGAACTATGTGGGCGAACTTCAAGCCCTTGTGGACACCCGCCTTCAACATTTCAATGGTGATTCAGGCACAGCGAATCATGATAGAGCCGTTCTAAATGCTCTTGGACCCAAGCTGGAAATGGTTGAGCTCGATCTTCATGATATTCGCATATCCACTGGAATTCACTCATGCTCCACTGCTGAAAATGTTGCAAGCCCCGACCAGCCGGATTTACAAATGGCTATTGCAAATTTGGAGATTGTCCCTTCCACTGTGGAGATCACTTCTCTTGCCCTGGAGACCACTCCCACTGGAGCGGAGACAGCATCAACTGCCTTGGAGGCAGCCTCTTCTGCTAAAGAACTCTCCTCTCCAACTGCTCACTGTGTCTTTTCTGCTCCCAGCTTTTATCTTGATCAACAAACCCAGCCGATGGTTGTTGATCACATCAATGTGGACACAGTAATTCAGACGGTAGTTCAGCAAGTTACCATATCTTCTGGCAACCATGAACCCAGTGAGTCTTCACATTCCAATGATCACACCCAGTCGTCTGTTGCTGCAGTTGATCAAGCCACTGCTGATATGGCTGCCCCACTGATTGAAGAAACTGCTACTATAACTGCTACTATCTCAGACTCCCCAGCTGCCCCACTTATTGAAGAAACTGGTCTGCCATCTACTGCAGTTGTACTTACTCATCCTAGTGTTCTTGTTCCTGCTGCTGAACATCAAATAATTGCTGTGGATCCGTCCATGGCTCAAGAACCGTCAGAGGACTTCTTCGATTTTCAAACTTCTATCTCTCTGGACGAGCCACCGAACATTGCTGCACAGCTAGCTAATCTCTCCACGGCAATATCAGCACTAGCCAGCGATGTCAATAAACTTAAGCAGGAAGAGCGGACTGCAACTCTTATTCTAGGAACCCATCAGCAGCACACGGACTCTCAATTCCAGCAAGTCTACAGGGACTTAAGTAGTTTAACGACTACTGTCACCAGACTTCAAACTTTTGCTGAGAATGCAGTGGCGGACGATTTTTCTCAAATTGGCCAGGCTCGTCTTCAGATAACTCAAATAATGAATCTCTTCATGCTGCCACCTCCCTGACTCTTGGAGAGAAAATTGAAGACGCCAAGAAAGTCTTAACCGATCAGTTGGCCACCATGCAGGCAGCATTTGCTTCTCAGATTCAAGATATATGCAACAGCCTGCCTGCAGCTCCTCAAATAATCCGCAGACTGCCTGAACCCAGCAGAACTGCTCCTTCAGCACAACGAGCTTCAAGTTCAGCTGGTCGTTCATCCCCTGCAACTGGAGCACTCACTCAGTCCAGATCAACTGCTCGGCCCAGATCTCGAAGTCCGCGCCAACCGCCTACCAAAAAGCGCGACTATTCCCAACATTGGTTCGGGAGAAATAGTATCATTTTCTGATCCCTCTTTAATTATTCTTATCTATTTACTGTTTTTAGTTGACTTTTTCTTTGTATTTACTGATCAACATTAATGCATTCACACTAACTGAAATTTTTTTTTGTTCTACAAATAGCGAATCTTGCTTGCTCACATAACACACATTCACTCATCATGATTAATTTCAAGCCTTAAAAATTCCTTGGTTTACGTCTTACAATTGTTCCATTTCATGGGTTTATTACTTATCTAAATCAACCCCTCATGGGTTGATTACTTATCTAACCCAGCTCCATTAAGCTTCAGCGTTTGGATCCCTGCTCTGATGCTCATCATCAGTCAGGAACTGCAATCAGGAGTTATATGGGTGCTGATGACAAAAGGGGGGAAGACAGAGATAGAGTATTCTGATAGGTGAATCCATGAACCATGGAAGCTGCCTGATGAATATACATATACTCTTCCCGACTTCCTCTCTGAAACAAGGTAGACCGGCAGAGATAGAGTATTTTCATTAGGTAAATCCATAAATCATGGAGGCCAGATGAATATACATATGACTCTTCCCGACATCATCTCTGAAACAAGGTGGATCGAGCTCTTCCTCTCTGAAATAAGGTGGATCGAGCTCTTCCTCTCTGACATTAGGTGGATCGAAGCTCTCCGGGTCTACAGTGCTTGTTTAAAAATTTGTCATGTATCAGCTATATTGTGTAAAACTAGATTTGTCTTAGATTCTATTCAAGTTATTAGAATTCATCTTAAATAAAGATGAATCTCTCTCAATTGTCCAGTTTGATTACAACTTGTAAACTGCTTATATTTATAACAAATGAAAATTTCTTTATGTCTTCAAGTATTTTCAGGATTCTCATCTTATTTACTCGAATAGGAAATCGATTATTGCTTAGTTTTGTCATCACCAAAAAGGGGGACATTGTTGGGAAAATGATTTCTAAGTTTTGGTGATTACAAACACCTACCGGATGCTAGACTCCTACCGGATGTCAAAGACCAACTGGATAAAGACTCCTACCGGATGTCAAAGGCCAACTGGATAAAGACTCCTACCGGATGTCAAAGGCCAACTGGATAAAGACAAAGACCAACTGGATAAAGACTCCTACTGGATGTCAAAGACCAACTGGATAAAGACTCCTACCGGATGTCAAAGACCAACTGGATAAAGACTCCTACCGGATGATAAACACCTACCGGATGAAGACATCTACCGGATGAAGACACCTACCGGATGAAGACATCTACCGGATGAAGACACCTACCGGGAAATAGACACCAAATGGACAAGACATCAACTGGATGGCTACCAACTTGATAGACACCAACTGGACAAGACATCAACTGGATGGCTACCAACTGGATAGACATCAACTGGATGGCCATCAACTGGACAGACAGCTACTGGACAACTATCAACCGGATAGTCTCACACTAAACAAAGAAATCAACTGGTCATAAGAGGATGAACGACCAGTTGAACAAAGAAAACCAGCAGAAGTCTAAACTTCCAGTAAGAGCACTAAGCAACGAGACAAAATAAGTACAACATTCTCTGACAAAGGTACAACAGAGCGGCGCACCTAGCTATATCTCCGCCACCATTACCGTCAGAGTGAAAAGAGTCGTTGCTTAACAAAATAGGAAAGAAGACAATATGAAATTGGAAAGCTAATCCCTTCCATATACAGAAAAGCTACCGTTGGACAACCAAACCTATAAATACGTCCTAGCAGAGAATGAAGAAGTGCTGAGCGATTTTCAACAAAGAGATATACTTCAAAGCAAACAAGAAAATCATATTACTGATATTCCATACGTTCAGCAAAGAGCAGACAAACAGCGAAACTGAATCTGTGATAGATTATTTCCAATTGAAGTCTGCTGCTCAAAAACACTCGAAGCTAGAAAGTTTATTCTGTAAAGAGTGTTATAGAATCTCTTGTAATCAAAAGTTAAGAAGATTGTGATTGCTAGGAGTTTAGGCCAAGTGTGTTAGTGCCTAAGAAGGTTGTATACTGTAAAGTGTAAACCAAGTCTTCTAGTGAATCCTTCCTGCAAAGGAAGAAGGGGAGATGTAGAAGCGTTGTGCTTCGAACTTCCAGAAACAACTCTGGTGTTATTTGTTTATTGCTTTATTACCTCAGTTTTTATTCCTCACAAGTTCAGTAGACGTCTTCCGCACTATAATAAGTGTCTGCTGACTTGCCTGATATTGAGAAGCAACTGTAATACTTAACAGTTTACAGTTAATCAGAAAAAGAAATCGAGTTTGAATCCAGTGTTTATTCAACCCCCCCTTCTAAACACTACCCGATCCTAACAGGGTGAATGAGATTCCTTGGCTACTTTAGCGTTTTAAAATGAGTTTGTAAAATAAAAATATTTTGCGCTTGCGGAAGCCTTTAGTCAATCGATAAATGCAAAGAATAAAATAAATAAATGCGTAAAGGAAATAAAGCAATAAATAACAAAAGGATTTGTTATAGAAGTTCGGCGATGAATCGCCTACGTCTCCTCTTCCCGGTTAGATAACCTCCAACCGAGGTTCCACTAGAACAATAGATCTTGGCCTTGAGGGCTCCAAGTTAGCCACAACCCAACTCTTCCCGAGTTTACAAAGCTCTTCCCGAGCACACTACTCTTCCCGAGTACACAACGCTCTTCCCGAGCACAATACCCTTCACGAGTATACAAAGCTCTTCACGAGCTACAACAGTCTTCACGAGCCTTCTTGGCCTTAAGGGCTCCAAGGATAGCCACACACTTGCACCAACTAGACTTGTTGATGACTTTACAATTTTCCAACTTGCTTTGGTGTTGGAGGACCTTTACAAGAAATCAAACCAAAAGCACCTTCACGGTGTACTCACACTAAGAAACAAGACTCTAAGAAAGATAAGAATTACAAGCTCCAATACAACAACAATGTATGGAGATTGCAATGCAAATTCAAATAATAATTATCAAGACTTTGTGGAAGTTTGTAGGCTTGTTCCTTAGCTTCAAAATGCTCCAAAGCATCCATATTTATAGTGTAGAAGGCCTCATAGGCTCCTACTAGCCCTTGCTCCACAAAAGGCTGAAATCACTCCTCGATCGCCTCAGCCATCGCCTCAGGCGATCTCCATCGCCGCGCTCCAACGGTCAGCATAAATCACGGATCGCCTCAGGCGATGTCCCGATCGCCTCAGGCGATCCAGCCACAAATCCAATGCCGTAGCCTCAGCAGCTGAAATCCTTGCATCGCCTCAGGCGAAGTCCAGATCGCCTCAGGCGTTCAACGCATCGCCTCAGGCGTTCCAAGCATCGCCTCGGGCGATCTCCCCCTGCGCGCATGCCCGCGCATCCTCGGTGTCGCTTCAGTCGATGTGCGGGGCGATGTAGCTCCTGGTTGCCATCGCCTCAGGCGATGGTCACCATCGCCTGGAGCGAACTTCCTGGTGTTGCTCGCCTAGCCATCGCCTCTGTCGATGTGCGTGGCGTTGCCTCGCCTGGCACCCATCGCCTGGGGCGATGATCACCATCGCCTGGGGCGATCCAAGCCAGAATATGCACACTTGATTTTCTTCATTCCATTCCACTTTACATCACTTAATCTGCACACTAAGTAGATGCATTAGTACAACAAACACAAGTTTTGTTGATTATCAAAACTCAAAGATTGACCGGGGATAATTTAACGCATTAAACGCAAACATGCGTTTAAGGCTCAACACCTTGGCTTGCTCAGGATGACCACCAAAGGGTTTTTTTGTCATTTTCCTTTGAGACAAGATTCACAAGTGGGTAATGAATCCAAGTCTGACGAATCAAAAAATTCTTCACTCACCAGCTTACTCATCTTTCCTTTAGAAATATAACCTAAACTAACATGCCAAATATGTGCATGAGATATATTATCAGCATTATGTTTCCCCTTCTGTTGAAAGCAAACCAGTGTATCGGCTAGTTTTAAATCATACAGATCATTCAAAAGTGCCAGAACCAATAATAGAATCACTCTTTAAAATATGACAAATCTCATTTGAAATATTAAAAGAATAACCTTCCATATCCCAAACATGTCAAGTCTGGAACCAATAAACAATTGTTCAAAACTAAATCAAAACTGGAATCTAGAGCTGAATTAACTTTTCCAATAGATTTGGCTGCACATGTATAAGATCAAGTGTGCGTCACAAACACTCTATTCTTGTATCTAGCAAACTTAAATGTAAAGAGTGATTTATGTAATTGTCCAACATATTGTATGGACTAAGTTAGAGATAAGATGTGTTAGACCATTGTTGAGCAGTTTAGCAGACTAAGAGTTTCAACGAAGTGAACTTAGTTGAAATGAGTTTGTACAATGAATTTATAGAAATCAAAGTCTTATAGTGTAATCCTTACATGTGATGGAAGAAGATGAGACATAGAATGATTACATTACCTTCGAACTTTCAGAAATAAATCTATGTGATCTTTATTTTCAGCATTACCTTTTTTGTTTTAGATGTTTTATACTTATTTTATTTACTTTATTTAATGAGTTATAGAACATGTTAATTTCGGTGTTTTTCGCTTGGTATCTTAAATCAAACCATGTGATATCCCCGAAATAATTAATTGCAATTTGGGCATTAATTGTGTTTATATGATTAATTATGGTGGTAATTAATTATGTGCTGGATTTATTTATCATGTTGAAATGCTTGGTCACATGGTAGGCGTGATCGGGGATGCATTTCGGGGTACTTGTGATGCATGTTGGATAATTGGGTGTTTTAATGACTTACATGTGTTGGTAGTCATTTATTGGAAAGCATGCATTTATTTGAGATTGTGGAGCATTGTGGTGTTATGTTTTTAAAATATCATGTTGGGGTGTTTTATACACCATGGTATTATAGAATGCACTCTATTTTAAATAACCCACTTTTAAACCCCAAAACCCCCCACCATACCTTCACTCTTACTTTTAACTTTCCCAAAATATCACCTCCCAAACCCTTCCTCTCTTATTTTCGAGTTTGAGCTTAGGGGTGAAGAGAATCCTTCCAAAAACCTTGATTTGTGGAGTTTATTGGGAGATTTGAAGTCCTCAAGAGGTATGGATACCTCATTGTTGATTTTGTAGTGTTTCATTTGAGTTTGAAATGGTTTTGAAGGGTTTTGAAATGGGTTTGTTGGGGTTGGTATTATTTTGGTTGAATGTTGAATTTTTGAGATGTTTAAAGTATATATGGAAGATTTTTAGTGGTTTGGTATGGTTGGTATTTTTATATTTGAGTTTGTTTGAGTTGGGGAAGGAGATGGGTGAATAGTGCCCGAAAATCGGGTGTGCAGGATTCGGCGATCGATCGGCGCCTTCCACCGATCGATCGCGAGTTGCAGGGGTGAAGGCAGTAGCCTTCAGCGATCGATCGCGAGTTTGGCGCGATCGATCGGCGAGGCCGCGATCGATCGGCGCAAACTCGGCGATCGATCGCGAATTGAAAGATTTTGTTGGGCGAGGCAGTGTAGTCTCGCGATCGATCGGGGCTATATGGTGATCGATCGCGAGACACCAAAATTGGTGTTTTTGGATATTTTTGTGGGATTTTTGGTATTGGACTATTATTGGGTTCTAATATTGATTTGTGTGAATGTGTAGAACCATCCCAGGTGGCGACACAGCCAAGGAATTGAATTCCTACCACATCCTACTTTTTGGAAAGGTACGTAGAGGACGTACGGGCACCCAACGGTACATGTATCTAATATACTCATTGTTTATGCATTGTGGATGCGAGTATATGTGGAATTATGCATTGTGGATGCAAATACATGTTGAATTATGCATGATGATTGTATATGCATATGATGGTTATTGGTGCACATCCCATGAGTCGTGGTCATCCCTTGATGATTTTAATGCTTGCCGCTATTTGGTTTGTTTTCGCTAAATGTGAAGCGAGGGGTGGGAGCGCCGCATGTCACATTTGAGCGTGGTTATCATATAGGGCGAGGAAAGAATATTTGCCGCTCAATGTGAAGCGAGGGGTGGGAGCGCCGCATGTCCATTGAAGCGAGGTTATTCTATGCCGCCTATATGTAAATAAGCGAGGGGCATTAAAATACATTGTGATGGACAGACTAGGGATTGGTGACTGGTATTTGGTATTGATGAGATGGTATTATGTCATGACATGTGTGGACCATTAAATAATCTATTGATTATACTCATGAGTTATGGTACAGGGACAACCAAACTGGAAGCATTTGAAATGCATGGGAAAACATGAAGTGTTTTATTGTGATTTATGCATTTACGCTTTATATTCATATTGTGTTGAATATGAATGTTATCATTGCTCATGTTTGGGGGTTGTCCTTGTAGGTACTTTTGGCATGATAAAAATGGGCTAAAGCGGGTTGAGGCGGTGAGCATTGTGAAGAACACTTTTGATAGATGAAGGACAGGATTACTTTTGTATAGTGTCTACTCTAGGAGTAGTGTAAAGCTATAGTAAATACATTCATTTGATTGGGAATGTAACTAATCCTTTTGATAGTCCTTATTTTTGGCATGTAATTCTTAAAGCTCATAGTCTCAACACGATCATTTTACTCTGATAATTTATGTTAGCTCTAATTATGCCTTTAATCCGCACTTAAGGAACTAGGGTCCTTACATTAGTGGTATCAGAGCCAGGTTAGAGAACCCGGGAACGAGTGAAGGGTAGCCTTAGCATGATTGGCTAGGTGCTTACATTTGAAGCATGTTTATGCATGTGGTGCATATTGTTGTATATACTGTTATACTAACATGCTTATTATCATCCATGTTATCTAACGGCATAACATATATATTTGTTTTGGAATTGTTGTTAACCTTTGTGTTACAGCATGGCTGCTATGAACGCGGGGAACCTTAATAAAGAGGTTGGTGATGTTGGGAGCGTGAACGCTAGCATTGGTCAGGCAAACCCTCTACCTCCACCAGCAGTAGGCATGGAACCAGTGGCTCAGTTATTACTACCTGGTGAGATCAGTCTGACTCAGTTTATATCTTACCACCCGCCCCGGTTTGAGGGAACAGAATCAGGAGAGGAGGCTGAGGAGTGGTTAGAAAGGCATGAGCAGATATTTGTATCGGCTCCTTGTGCTGTTACAGCATGGCTGAGGCTGGCGGAGTTCCAGTTGGCAAAGAAACCTTTAATGTGGTGGAGGAGCACGGTAATGGAACTGAGGGCACAGGGTGCTGTGATTGATTGGACACTCTTCAGAACCCGGTTTCTGAACCGGTACTTCTCTGCGGCGGCGAGACAGACGAAGGAATTTGAGTTTGCAAGTTTGAAACAAGGGAACATGACAGTGTCAGACTATGCCATGCATTATTCCTCGTTGCTGAGGTACGTTCCACACATTGCCACCAATGAACACGCCAAGATGAGAAACTTTATGAAGGGATTACGATCGGAGCTCTTCGACCGGGTTATCACCAATAACCCCACTTCTTTTGATGATGCTCTCACGAGAGCAGAGCTTGCGGAGATTGGAGTTGGAGCCTATCCAAGTGCTGTACCCCCACAGGTGTCACAACAGAGGCAAGCTACTGATAGCTTGAGGCCCCGAGGAGAACCATTTAAACCTCGTGGCCCCTCTTCATCTTCACGGTTCAGTGGGAAGAAATTCTTTGGGCAGAAGCAAGAGGGCAAGAAGAACAATTGGTCAGCCAACCGAGGGCCTACGCAAGGAAATAGGCCGGGTGAGCCAAGGTGCGACAATTGTGGAGGGCCACATTCTTCGAGTAAGTGCCCTGCCTGTTATAGCTGTGGCAAGATGGGCCACATCTCTCGGTATTGCCCCACCCGGGGAGGACAGTCAGAGTTTCAGGGCAACATGCCGAGATTTGATGACAGGACAGTGCACCAGAGGCAGCAGTTTATGCCTCGACCATCGGGAGGTCAGACAGTGGGACCGCCCCAGGGACAGGTGTATGCACTGACCAGAGAGCAGGCTCAGGCAGCCCCAGAGGAGGTGATCGCCGGTACGTGTCATTTATTTACGTACCCTGCTTTTATTTTGATAGATACAGGTGCCTCCCACTCTTTTGTATCTGTTGGCTTTGTGGAGAGACACCATATGCGCACGTCTTCTTTACCCACGCCTCTCATGGTCTCGACACCCACTGGAAGAAATGTCGTTGCCGATCAGTTTTTGGCAGATTGCCTCATTTATTTTGAGGGAAACGAGTTGAAAGCAGACTTGATTGTGTTAGGCATGCCAGACTTCGACTGCATTGTGGGTATTGATATTCTGAACAGATATCAGGCAGTGGTAGATTGCCGGCAGAGAACAGTGAGGTTCAGACCTGATTCGGGAATACAGTGGACTTTTTATGGCAACGGTTCTCGTGCGAAGATTCCGTTGATTTCAGCAATCAAGATGACTCAACTGTTGGAACGTGGCCACACGGGCTATCTCATCTATGCCGTGGACACGTCTGGGAAGAATAAAGAATTGAGAGTTGAGGATGTACCAGTCGTGGCAGAATTTGCTGATGTATTCCCAGAAGAGATCCCAGGATTTCCACCGGCTAGAGAAGTTGAGTTTGGGATCGAGTTGTTACCGGGGACATCCGCTATCTCTCGTGCACCTTACAGGATGGCACCGGCAGAGTTGAGAGAGTTGAAGGAGCAGTTGCAGGAGCTCCTTGACAAAGGATATATACGCCCGAGCGTATCGCCATGGGCGCACCGGTTCTTTTTGTAAAGAAGAAGGATGGTTCGATGAGGTTGTGCATCGATTATCGGCAACTGAATAAGGCCACAGTGAAGAACAAGTATCCTCTCCCAAGAATCGATGATCTGTTTGATCAGTTGCAAGGTACCAGACTTTATAGCAAGATTGATTTGAGGTCCGGGTATCACCAGATTCGAGTCAGGGAGGATGATGTGCAGAAGACAGCATTTCGGACTCGATATGGACATTATGAGTTCCTAGTGATGCCGTTCGGCGTGACGAATGCTCCAGCGGTCTTTATGAGTCTGATGAACACAGTGTTTCAGCCGTATCTTGATCAGTTTGTCATTGTATTTATTGACGACATTCTCATCTACTCCCGGAGCGAGGAAGAGCACATGAAACACTTGAGGACAGTGCTCCAGATTCTCAGAGATCACCAGTTGTATGCCAAGCTCAGTAAGTGTGAGTTTTGGTTGAGCAGTGTAGTATTTCTGGGGCATGTCATATCTAGCAGCGGGATATCTGTAGATCCCAGGAAGATTGAAGCTGTGATGGAGTGGGCTGCACCCACTTCTGTACCTGAAATACGGAGTTTCCTTGGTTTGGCCGGTTATTATCGACGCTTTGTCGAGGGATTTTCGAAGATTGCCAAGCCGTTGACACAGTTGACCCAGAAAGGAGTACCCTTCTTTTGGTCAGAAGCTTGTGAGGAGAGCTTCCAGGAGTTGAAGCACCGTTTGACGACGGCGCCAGTGTTAGTGATCCCTACAGAAAACTCCAGATTTGTTTTGTATACCGATGCATCACTTCAGGGCCTTGGGTGTGTACTGATGCAAGATAAGCATGTGGTAGCTTATGCATCGAGGCAGTTGAAGCCGCATGAGACGAGATACCCAGTCCATGACTTGGAATTGGCGGCTATCATCTTTGCCCTGAAGATTTGGAGACATTATTTGTATGGTACGTCGTTTACCATTTACACGGATCACAAGAGCCTCAAGTTTTTATTCACTCAGGCGGAGCTGAACATGAGGCAGAGAAGGTGGATGGACTTACTCAAGGACTATGATTGTGAGATTGAGTACCATCCCGGACTTACTCAAGGACTACTCGGTGCAATCACTTCAAAAGAACACGGGTTATTGAAGCTCAACTTGACTGGACTCAATTGTGTTGAATGACCACCCCGGTATCGATCCTCAACAATAAATATTCTGCATAGAACTCAAAAGTGCACCATCTGTAAATCACTGTATTTTCCATTCCCAGCTTATTCCATTCCCGACTACCAATCCAATCCTTAGCAATATACCCTTATTCAAACTTCTTCTTTGGAGCTTGTTCTTGGTCCCAAGGAAAATGGGGTGACAAAGGTGAAGACTTTTTCGAGGTTTTTTGCATGCTTCCGAAAAGTTATTTAAATGCGATCTAGAGTAGAAGCCTTGTCTAAGGTAAGCTTTGTTCCTCAATAGCAAGCCCTCGTTACCTCAGTGCTAACGGAGACAAACAGCCGAGTGAAAATGGGATGAACTTAAGAAAATTAATGATTGATAATATGTAAAATAATTGTTTGGTAGATAATTAAAAAAACAATTAAATATAGAAACTGATGCTTAATTGGAATGGTTGTCTGAATTTCAATGGTGGAGAGTGGAGACCCGAAAAAAGCATCCATCGGCTCATGTGGTAGTTAAAGAGTGCAAATCCCACAAAATATTGCGCATTCTTTTCGCCTTTTTCTAACTAAAACTTCCACCGATTGCGGCCATCGTTTTGGTTTGCCCTCCAACTAGTAATATTCTATTTCTATATCAATTAAAAATCAAAATGTAACAATAAATAATATAATCAAGTTAAATATATAAAACATTATATGAAAATAATTAATAACTTATTGATAAAATAAAAATAAGAGAGTGAGAAATTTCTATCGGTTTTAAATTTTAGGGTAAAGTACTGCATGTTGTATGAACATGTTTTCTAAGAAGAAAGTCATCATTCATTTGGAATCTTTTTTTAAAAAAGATTTCACGTGGATGATGAATGATGCCAATGAGGATAATACTCTACAGGACAGCAATAATGTTTCCAACATTTACATATAAACGTTGACTATTAAGAAGGATAATAGACTAATTTATGTTCAAAATATAGTAATATCTCTATAAATTAATAATATTGTAAGCATAAACTTTTATTAATTTATAAAGATTATTAATTTATCGAGTAACAAATTAATAATGATAAGACCAAGTTGAGACCGGAAAAAAACTATTTTAAAAAAATTATTGATTTATCAAATATTAATTTCTGTAGATTCTACCATAAGTATCTAATTGTTAAATGTTTAGTTTAATATAGCTCATAATGCAAGAAAACCCATGTGCAATCATATTGACATTCACCACATGGCACGTTATATTGTTAATGATGACATTTCTCAATTCAAGTTAAATTAACTTTCACGTAAAAATTCAAAATAAAGCAATGTGCATAACCCTTATGATTTAACATGTTAAATCTGAGTTGCGAAAATAATATTTAACTTGTAAAATAAATAAGACTATATAATTTTAAAATACAATACAACGTAGATAAAAAATACATAAAAAACATATCAACATATTGAGTTGATACATAAATAGACATCATATCAGATTCATACAAATATTTCTCAAGCATTTCTCTATAAATTTTGTTGCTACACCATTTCATTACGCACATACCGTTTTATATGATTAATGTCATTCTTCGATACACTTTGATACATACTCAAATTTCTTAATTTTATACGCTGGTGAATTGGAGTGTGCAGGCATTAAAAAAATCATAAACCCAAACTAGAACAGCACAATAAATATTCAAAACCATGCGCTTTAGCGAGTACGGGTGTGGATGGATAGTGGATCAAATGAAAATAAATTAAAAATAGTACATTTTACAAATTCTTATATTAAATGATTAACTAAAACTAAATAAAATAAGATAACAACATAAAACAATAAAAATCTAAAATCATGTGAATGATACCATCCGAAATATAATTGTCAAGTTTTTTTCGATTAAATATCAAAGATAGTTAAAATTATAGGTTAACAAACATCATCATCATCCTAAAACTTGACATATCCAAATTATGTACTAAAATTAAACAATTTTAAAATTGTAAATTGCAACTTAAACCCCTAAAATATTTAGTTTATAATTTAAGACACTTTAATATATAAAGACGAGGGTGGATTGTGTGGGTAAGCGAATATAACTATAACAATCCACTACTCGCACATATAAATTCGGGTTGCTCAAGCTTTTAACTGCACCTCATTTTTTCGAATGTTGAAATGGACTGATAATGGGTGGGTGGATGCAGGTGGGCTGAGTAATGTAGGTTTTTGTACACCACTATTTTTAATATAAGTATGAAAAAATATTCTAACTAATTATAAATAATCACCCACTTATTTCAATTAATTTAATTATAAAAATACTATATATATATATAAGCCTTAATACTCATCAATTAGAGTTCACTTCAATCCTAGTAAACATGCATTTACATCTCCTCTCGTGACAATGAGTTGAGCCATGATTATAATTTCCGAATGACGAATTTTTTTTTTGAAAAAAATTACGTATAAAACATAATTTTTATAAAAAAAACTATAGAAAACAAAATAAAAAAAAATTGGGGTGAGACTGCCCCTGCATCCCCCTCCCTCCGCCCCCTGCTCGTGATCTTGATTCGGAGCGAAGCATAAATAAAAATCTCTCGTGCGTATGAACATATAGATGGATACTTTATGTTCAATAAACGGGTAGGGGTTTGTTTAACCCAACGTCATGACATCGGCCGCTTTAGTAAAAAAAGCATATAGATTCAAAATGGACCCAATTGAAAATGACGCGACATGGCGTATTAATGACACCGTAAAAATTTTAAACCTATTCTCTTTATTCAATATTTAAGTATTTCTACAATGTCATCAATCCCGGGAAAACGAAAACGAAATTTCAAAACTAGAAAGAAATAACAGAATCAGTTTAAAAGTGAAGAGAGCAGAGCATGTGAATACTTTCTGCTAAAACATCGCTTTCAAATGAACATTACCGTCTGAGTACCAAGTATATAAGAAATTAGGAGCGAGTGCATTTGGAATCGTGGTCTATATGCGGATTTCACGACCCCATATAATTGAGGTCGGTGATATTGAAATCGGATAATATCCCGACTCCAGCATCGATTTTCTGAAATATATATTTTGTACGAAAAAACTGGCCGCTTGTTTGGTCGGAAAAAAATCAATCTATTTGGATTTTATTAGCTTGATTCAGTCGATTCAATTTTGATCAAATACTTACATGTAAATGAAATTATGAAATAATTTCATTAATATATGGAATTATACTTAAAAAGCCAAGAAAATCTAAATTAGCTTTTTAAGTGTGAATGAAAATATATTTATAAAATTATGTCACAAATATTCGGTCAAAATCGAATCGATAGAATTATTCAAAATTTAATAACCGAATTTTTTTTTTTGTCAAATTCAACCGTTCAAATTTAACTTGTAGTTGGCATTAAAAAATAAAGAATCTTACTTATTTTACTCACAACAGTCTCAACCCATGTGCCCCCTATCATACTGTACAGCAGTTGCTTCATACAAGGGAAATCCTAGTTTCGTTGTACTTTTCATATGCCCATATTCTTTGTAATTAATGAAGGGATTCGTTTTCTTTTCATTTCCAAATATAATAAATTTCCCAAATATTTAATTAAAATACCCTATCTAGGGATGGCAATGGGACGGGTCCAGACCCGGACCCGCATTGAACCCGACCCGCCGGGGCGGGTCTGGACCCGCTTCAACCGGGTTTGGAAGCGGGCGGGGCGGGTCCTGGGATTGGCCGAACCCGACCCAGACCCGCCCCGCTATACATTTTTAATTTATTGAATATATATTTTACTTCTTTGATTGAACAATAAAGTTATATTATTTAATTTTATATCAAAATTCATGTGTTCATGTCAAAGAAGTTGGACATTTTGAAGAAAATGAGAGCAAATTAATAAATATTTAGTAGCTTAAAGATAGTTTTGCAATGATTATTATAAATATTTACTAGAGAGAACATAAAATTTAATCACAAAACTCAACTTTTGTGTTTCAAAATTGATTTCTAACTAAATATTTTTTAAAAATAAAAATAAAAAATAAAAAAAATGTAACCGGGGTGGGGCGGGTCTAACCCGCCGGGTTCGCGGGTCTAAGCGGGGCGGGGCGGGTCCGGGTTTTATGTGTGGCGGGACGGGTCCTGGGATTGGCCAAACCCGTCCCAAACCCGCCCCGTTGCCATCCCTAACCCTATCCCCCAAAAAGTTACTCATTTCATTAAAATGACCCGCCAAAAACATGGCAATTATGTGATGTTTGTAAATACTTCTCATATTTATTTATTTGTTTTTCAGATAAAAAACAATTTGAGTATTTAATTTTTTTCCTTATGATATTGCTCCTCTAAAATAAAGAATATTGATGTGATCCGTTATTTTACGTGTTTGGTAGAATTAAATGTTTACGAAAAATAAAGGGAATACACCAAGATTTTTACGTGGAAAACCCTCAAATTGAGAGAAAAACCACGGGACCTAGTCCAGTATAAAGCTTCACTATAAATATTGATGATTTACAAGATGATCTGGACACAAAAATAATCACTCAATGACTTACACGACTACTGTTAGAGAAATTATAAAAAAGACCGAACAGACTCAAGTTTGCTCTCTTCGGAGTCTTTTTGCCCAGAAAAAATCCAACCCTCTCTGTGATGACATCCGCGGGTATTTATAGGATTGTTCCTAGTGATTGACTCGCGGGAGATCCGGAACACGATGTCACATGATCGTGGCTTAACTGGAGCCTCACGCGTCCGAGATATCCGCGCCCCATTACTACACGTTCATTCACGCCGGTTAATTTGTTAGTTACTCCCGAGTTTTCCGCTAATCTTTGACCAGAAAACCGAGGAGGGTTAGCAGATGTTCGGTAAAACCCTGCTCGGTGCTATCTGTTCGGTGTATCTTGTTCGGTATATGACTTGTTCGGCGCTTGCGGGGATTTTACCCGAGGAGGTCAATATTTCATATGACATCACCTCACCCCCCTAAAGTAAAGCAAGACGAGACTTTTGAAGTCTTGTTTTATTGCTTTCGGGTAAAATCCAAACTTAACCTGCTCGGGATATTTTGCCGCCCTTTTTTCCCGCCCAAATATTTCAAATGCCGCGCGACGTTTCGTTTCCCGAGGCTCCTTTATAACCGTCCATTCCCTTATTTTTGGACGGTAAGGATTAAACGACTGTTCACATGGTCCCCGCTATAAATACCCCTCCATTTTCTTCATTTGTTTTTACTTTACCGCATTTTGCTTCCGAGCTAGCACCAGACGGTCGAACAACTTGTCTCACCAGTTCCCTTCTTTTTAATCACCTAAGTATGGTTTCTTCCTCAGCCGATTCTTCATTGCAAGCAATAGATAGGTTTACCGAAGGAGATGCTCTTAGCCCCTCTCCTCAAGCCTCTTCCTCTTTTGATAGTGACAAAACCCTAAGCTCTTCTGCTGCGTCGGATGCTCCTAAACAAGAGCAGAAACGTGCTACGGAGCGAGATTTAGTTAAAGCCAAGGTTCCTTGGTTCGAGATCTTCGAGTCTGAGGTTAAATTGCATCAGCAACTCATCAATATCCGAACTAAATGGGGGATTTCTGAGGGGACTTCTATTATTGCTCCCCCTTCTGGATCTCGTCCCCACTTACCCCCTAAGGGGTATTTTCCTTTCTATATAGACCAAATCCGAGGAGGGCTCCGTTTTCCCGTCCCTTCTTTCTTTATTGAAGTGGCCTCCTACTTCTGCGTTTCCCTTAGTCAATTATTTCCCAATAGCTATAGGTTATTAGCAGGCTTCTTCATAGTTCTTTCTTATCTGGGTTTTACCCCTACTCCCGAGCTTTTTCATTGTTTCTTCCAACTGAACAAGAAAGAGATCGGGCTTTTTTACTTTTCCTCAAGGACAGGGGTTGGCTTCCTCAAAAAATACCCCTCGTCTATAAAAAATTGGAAAAACTCTTACTTCTTTGCTCGTCCCCTCCAGCCTTGGGATTGCCCTATGGAGTGGAGGGAAAATCTCCCGAGGGGGAAATCGATCAAGGGTCACCTTGAGGAGGAACCGTATTTGTCGGTTCGTCGTGCACTTGGCGATCAGTGTTTTAATTTGATGGAGCTGATTGACGACGGACTGCTATACTTGTTCCAATTGAGCCCCAAGGGTGTATCCTTGAACATGCCCCTCGGTGAGTGTTTTCCAAGTAATCTTCTTCGTTTTACTTTTAACTTATCATGTTCGGACTAATATTTCTCTGCTCTTTTCAGAAACAAAAATGATGAAGGCAATGATAGCCGAGAAGCTAAGGGAGAAGAGCCAAAAAGGCCAAACTTCTAAGGCTGCTGCTACTCCTGCACCTCCCCCTTCTATTGAGATTTTGACTCCTTCTGAGGAGAAGGCTTCACCTGAGAAGACTCATGCTCTTCATCGCAAGAGAAAGACTACTCCCGAAGGTCCAAGTTCTTCACCCCAAGCACCTCCTACTAAGAAAACGTCTTCTTCCCTCATCCCTTCCGAACCTCGAGCCTCCTCTCAACCCGCTCTCGGTGTCTCCCGTCCTTCCTCGAGATACCATATCCCCTCGTGGACTTACTCCCCCACTGTTCCACTACTGAAAAAACCCGATCCCAAAGCCTCCCATTCCATGTTGTGCTATACCCCCAACCCTGCTGATCGAAAATACCTCGGGGAGCTGGCTTTCAGCAACTTGGTGAATGATTTCTCCTCCTCCTTTACTCAGGTAAATGTTTATACCCATTAATTTGCTCCGTTTGTCTTTTTTCAATACCTTCATTTGTTATTTTAACTTTATATATGATCTGATGTAGGCCCACATGATGGCGGGTGAACTTCTCACTCGCTTTCATTCAGTTCGATTGGCTGATGGGCAAAATCAGAAGCGCATCTGGCAGTTAGAGGGTATGGGTGAGGAGTTGAAGAAAACAGTGAGCCTTTTGGAGGAGCGGCACTCGGCCCTGGTATCAGCTCGGGACAAGGCGGAGCAGGTCCTGGCAGAGAAGCGGACAAAGTTTGCTGCTCTGGAAGATGCTAACTCTACTTTGTCAGAGCAGTATAAATCCCTGGCTGAGCAACATCAAGCTGTCTCCGAGCAGCTGGCTCAAGAGAAATCTTCCACAGCTGCTCGTGCGGAAGAACTATGGCTCTCGAAGAAAGCTGAGTTTTTGAAGTCTCCAGAGTATAACAGCATGGTGGCTGGCCGTGCTTACAAGTTCTTTGATCATGGTTTTGAAGCATGCGTCGGCCAATTTAGATCTCAAGGCTACCCTCCCGAAGAGGCTTCAAAGGACTTCCTTGACGTCAATGCTGCTCTGGAGAGCCTCCCTGAGGAGCTATTTCAGCCGTAGGGTAGAGCTTTTACCTTTTATTGTATTTCTTTCTTTTTTATTAATGAAATCATTTGCTTGTATCTTGGAACAAACTCGCTACCCCGAGCGCAAACACTTAGGCAATTTTAGGTTTAAAACGTGGACCAAACATCCCGATCCCACGAGTAAACAACTAAAATTCCGAACAAGCTCGCTACCCCGAGCACAAACACATAGGCAATTTTAGGTTTAAAACGTGGACCAAACATCCCGATCCCACGAGTAAACAACTAAAATTCCGAACAGCTCGCTACCCCGAGCACAAACACTTAGGCAATTTTAGGTTTAAAACGTGGACCAAACATCCCGATCCCACGAGTAAACAACTAAAATTCCGAACAGCTCGCTACCCCGAGCACAAACACTTAGGCAATTTTAGGTTTAAAACGTGGACCAAACATCCCGATCCCACGAGTAAACCGATGATACTTTAACGCTTAAACGTGGACCAAACATCCCGATCCCCCGAGTAAACCGATGATAATTTAACGTTTAAACGTGGACCAAACATCCCGATCCCACGAGTCAACAACTAAAATTCCGAACAAGCTCGCTACCCCGAGCACAAACACATAGGCAATTTTAGGTTTAAAACGTGGACCAAACATCCCGATCCCACGAGCAAACAACTAAAATTCCGAACAGCTCGCTACCCCGAGCACAAATACATAGGCAATTTTAGGTTTAAAACGTGGACCAAACATCCCGATCCCACGAGTAAACAACTAAAATTCCAAACAGCTCGCTACCCCGAGCACAAACACTTAGGCAATTTTAGGTTTAAAACGTGGACCAAACATCCCGATCCCACGAGTAAACAACTAAAATTCCGAACAGCTCGCTACCCCGAGCACAAACACTTAGGCAATTTTAGGTTTAAAACGTGGACCAAACATCCCGATCCCACGAGTAAACCGATGATACTTTAACGCTTAAACGTGGACCAAACATCCCGATCCCACGAGTAAACCGATGATAATTTAACGTTTAAACGTGGACCAAACATCCCGATCCCACGAGTAAACCATTAGAATTTCGAACAAACACGATGAATCAAATACTTTCATTTTATTACTGCTGAATTCATAAAACAATAAAAAAGAAATATTACACAAAATATTTCTTCAAGTTATGAATGTTCCAAGGTCTTACCAATTTCCGACCTTCATGATCTTCCAGCCTGTATGCTCCTCTTCCGATTACTTCCTTAATTTTGTAAGGACCTTCCCATTTGGGTGCCAACTTTTTCACCTCACCAGCAGGATTTGTTCTTCGTAACACTAAATCACCAACTTGAAATGTTCTTGATCGAACCCTTCGGTTATAGGCGTTGGTAATCCTTACTTTATATAGCTCTGTTCTTGCTACAGCTTGTTCTCTTAGCTGATCAATCTCATCTAACTCTTGCATTCTCTTAACCTCGTTCTGCTCTGGATCATAACATTGTACGCGGAGAGACTCAATCCCAATTTCTGCTGGAATGAGGGCCTCCGAACCGTATACTAGACTATACGGAGTTTCCCCTGTAGATACCCGAGGAGTTGTTCGATAAGCCCACAAGACTCCAGGTAGTTCATTTACCCATTCCCCTCGGGCCCCTTCCAGCTTCGTCTTAATCCCATGTAATAGAATACGGTTAATAACTTCGACTTGCCCATTTGATTGTGGATAGGCTACTGACGTGAATATTTGCTTGATTTTCATCTCCTCGCACCACTCCTGTATTTTCTTTCCCTGAAATTGCCTTCCATTCCGAAATAATTCTCCTCGGTATTCCGAACCGACATACTATGCTTCTCCATAAGAATTTGATGATTTCCTCCTCAGTTATTTTTGCTAAAGGCTCGGCTTCCACCCATTTCGTAAAGTACTCAACTGCTACTAGGAGGAATTTTCTTTGCCCCGTGGCAAGGGGAAAAGGTCCGACGATGTCCATCCCCCATTGATCAAAGGGACAGGAAGTGATACTGCTATTTAAGACCTATGCGGGTATGTGAGATAAATTTGCATGTTTCTGGCAATTGTTACATTTTTTAACAATTTCTTCGGCATTTTCTCTCATACTGGGCCAATAATATCCTGCCCGAAGGGCTTTCTGATATAACATATTACTTCCCGAATGATTCCCACAACAGCCTTCGTGAATCTCCTTTAGTAAATGTTCTCCTTCTTCTGTTGATGTGCATTGCAAGAAGGAAACTGAAAATCCCCTTTTGAACAATTTACCTTCTGCTAACTCAAAACGCCTCTACATTCTCTTCACCCGAGCAGCTTCCTTTGGATCTAACGGCAACACCCTATTTTTCAAGAATTTAATGATATGCTCCCGCCAATCAGATATGATACAAGGCTCCAAATTCATTATCTGTTGATTGCTATGTGTGAGACCAAAAGATCTTGTACCAGCACTTTCCTGTTCTTCCACTCATGGATGGAGCTGGCCAACTTTGCAAGTGAATCTGCTCGGTCATTATCCTCTCGTGGTATTTGCTTTAACTCTACTTCCTGGAACTGAGTCGTTAATAATTGAGCCTTCTCCACATATTTTTTCAGTTTTTCTTCTTTCACCTTGTACACCCCATTTACCTGTTGTACAACCAGCATTGAATCCATGAACACTTTTACTTTCCGAGATCCGGCGTCTAATGCTACTTGTAAACCAGAGAGGAGAGCTTCGAATTCGGCTTCATTGTTTGAGGAATGAAAACCGAACTGAATAGCTATGGAAACTTCCTCTCCTTCCTGGACTGATCAGTATAATTCCTGCCCCGCTTCCCTTCTGAGTAGATGACCCATCTACGAAGAGGCTCCAATATTTTTCTTCGCGAGTATGAGTTACTTCCACCAAAAAATCAGATAAGGCCTGAGCCTTAATGGTATTCCAAGGCTGATAAGAAATATCGAACTCGCTCAATTCTGTGGCCCATTTCACCATCCTTCCTGAAATTTCAGCTTTTGACAAGAGCCTTCCTAAAGGAGTGCTCGTTACCACCATGATAGGGTGAGATAAAAAATACGGCCGAAGCCTTCTTGCAGTAATTACCAGAGCCAAAGCTAACTTTTCAATCTCAGGATATCTTTGTTCAGCTCCTTGCAAGGCTCGGCTGACATAATATACCGGTTGCTGCCGTCCCAATTTCTCTTGAATTAATACCGAGCTGACAACTTCCTCGGTTACCGACAAGTAGACGAGGAGGGTCTCATTATGCTCGGGTTTATTCATTAAGGGTAACTGAGCTAAATATTCTTTCAAGTCTTCGAAAGCCTTCTGACACTGATCATCCCACTCGAACTGCATTCCTCGCCTTAGTGCTTTAAAGAAAGGCAAACTCCTATCAGCCGATCTAGATATGAATCGACTAAGTGCTGCTATTCTTCCTACTAACCTTTGTACTTCGTTCAAGGTCCGAGGAGGGTTCATTTCTTGGATTGCTCGTATTTTTTCAGGGTTAGCTTCCACACCTCTCTCTGTAACCATGTACCCCAAGAATTTTCCACTATGAATTCCGAAGGTACATTTGGCTGGATTTAACTTCATGCCAAATCTTCTTAAAGTGGCAAAGACTTCCTCCATATCCTCTATCAGATTTTGGGCCTTCTTGCCTTTGATCAGGACGTCATCAACATAAACCTCCACGTTCCGTCCTATTTGATCTTTGAACATCTTATCCATCAGTCTCTGATAAGTAGCCCCAGCATTTTTTAATCCGAAGGGCATAACGACATAACAAAAGGTTCCTCCCGCTGTGACAAAGCTAACCTTGGACTGATCCTCGCGGGCTAAGGGGATTTGATGATATCCCTGATAAGCATCCATAAGACATAACAGCTCATGTCCCGCAGTAGAATCCACTAATTGATCAATCCTCGGTAATGGGTAACAATCTTTGGGACACGCTTTGTTCACGTCCCGAAAATCTACACACATCCTCCACTTGTCTCTCGTTTTAGGTACTAGAACCACATTTGAGAGCCATGTAGGGAAACTAATCTCCCGTATATGACCTGCTTTCAACAATTCCTCTACTTGTTTAGCTATAACGGCATCCTTCTCGGGTCCGAAATGCCTTATCTTCTGTTTAATTGCCCGAGCACCCGGATCAACATTTAGATGATGCTCAGCAATCTCTGGTTTTACCCCAATTAACTCAGAGGAATTCCAAGCGAACACATCCACGTTAGCTATTAAGCATTCAATCACCCTTTTCCTCAATTCGGGATCCAACTTAGATCCAATGCGAGTAGTTTTCGCCGGGTGACCTAACTCGATACTCATGAATTCCTCCTCGGGGATTATCCGCTCCTCCTCCTCGGGCTGTCCATGTTTCCTCTTATTACTTCCTCGCTCCCCATCTTCTCCATTTTTTCCTTTGTCTTGCTTCAACTCTTGCACATAGCATTTTCTTGATGAACTTTGACTTCCCCTTACTTGTCCCACTTCCTCTCCTACCGGGAATTTTATCTTCAGGTGGTAAGTAGAAGCAACTGCTTCGAAGGCCGTTAACGCCGGCCGACCCAATATTATATTATAAGAGGAGGGTGCATCCACTATGAGGAAGGTGATCATCTTCGTCTTTGTCTTGGACTCCTCTCCTAATGTGGCGGGTAAAGACACTTGTCCTATAGGACTTATGGCTTCTCCAGTAAACCCATGCAAAGAAGTATTTACTTTTTGCACAGCTATACTTCCTAATTCCATCTGCTTCAACGTACTAAGGAAGAGCACATCTGCCGAGCTGCCTGTATCGACGAAGATTCTTTGCACATTATAGTTGGCTACTGTGGCTGAAATTACCAGTGCATCCTCGTGGGGAAAATAAATCCCTTGTAAATCAGCAGGTCCGAAAGCTATAGAAGGTCTCTCATGAGTATGACTTGGATTAATGGATAACACTTCGAGTTTTCGAGCATAACTTTTTCTTGCTCGGTTAGAATCTCCACATGATGTTCCTCCCGAAATTATATGTATAGTCCCTCGGTTAGGAACATTGCTCATGGTTCTTTCCCTGGTAACTTGATTTCCTGCCTCCACTCTTTCCCCCCGTACTGCCCAAGGAACTGGCTGAAGTACTCCTCTCCCGGGATTAACATTATTCCGGGGGAAAGGAGCACTGTTTCTCAAGTCATCGTCAGCTCCTCGCCTTACATCCATTCTTCCTTCATGAAAACTCCCTCCTCGGGCACTTCCTCCTCGGAATACTCCTCTTCCATAAGGTCCCCCCCGACCCCTCTTCGGCATAATTTGATTCATGGCTACTTCCCGATAAGGTCTCATCGGTAGGTACTGATCAAAGTTCCTCTTGGGCTGTTCCAATGGCCTCTCCTTCCTATTGACTTCACCACCATTTTTTATTTTCTTCTTCTGTTTCATCCTCTGCGCTTCCTCCAAATTAATATATTTAGAGGCACGCCCCAGTAATTCATCATAGTCTGACGGTGGCTTCTTGGCCAACGATCTGAACAGATCCCCCTCTCTCAACCCTTGGGTGAAAGCGCTGGCTAGTATTTCAGATGTCACATGCGGAACATCAAGGTACGCTTGATTGAATCTTTTCAGAAAATCCCGCAGGGACTCCTTATCCATCTGCCTGAGACCGACCAAGCTCAAGGCTGTTCTCTTGCAACTTCTACTGCTCGCGAATTGATGAAGGAACAACGAGCTGAATTTGGGAAAGGAATCCACTATTCCTGATGGTAACTGATTGAACCATGACTGAGTAGCGCCGGCTAGAGTAGTCAAGAACACTCTACATTTCACCCCATCTGACAGCTGATGAAGGAGTGAGGCATTCTCAAATCGAGATAAATATTCTTCTGGATCTGTGCTACCATCATAATTCCCCACACTCAAAGTTCTGAAATTAATAGGCAGAGGATCATCAATGACCTGAGGAGTGAATGGAGTGCTTCTTCATGCCGAGTTAATACGGCCTTCCATTTTATTGCGCATTCTTTGTAGCTCCTCCTTTAGATCCTCCATTTTATGGTGCAAAGCCCTATCTATTTCATCATTTGAACGATTAAGAAAATCTTTCGATTCTTCCGCCTCCTCCTCCGACTTCTTTATAGAAGTTGAATCTTCTTCCTCTTCTTTACTTTCTTCCTGACAGGGGGGGGGGGGGGGATCATGAATTGCTTCATAACTTCTCCAATAGTTTTGGCAATCACCTCAGTTAAATGTTCCATGGGTATTCCTTGGGTAGGTAATACTCGTGAAACATTATGCGATGATCCAGCCTCCCCAGCCCCTTCTGGTTCTGGGCATGAACGTGGGGGGGTCATTGGTTTATCCCTCCCCGACATTGGCCCTCGCCCTTTGCTTCTAACCATTTCGCCTTGGACTCTTGATGAAAAAATCTCTGCTTCAACGTCTTTGCTCTTTTTGTTCCCACAGACGGCGCCAATGATGTGATCCGTTATTTTACGTGTTTGGTAGAATTAAATGTTTACGAAAAATAAAAGGAATACACCAAGATTTTTACGTGGAAAACCCTCAATTTGAGAGAAAAACCACGGGACCTAGTCCAGTATAAAGCTTCACTATAAATATTGATGATTTACAAGATGATCTGGACACAAAAATAATCACTCAATGACTTACACGACTACTGTTAGAGAAATTATAAAAAAGACCGAACAGACTCAAGTTTGCTCTCTTCGGAGTCTTTTTGCCCAGAAAAAATCCAACCCTCTCTGTGATGACATCCGCGGGTATTTATAGGACTGTTCCTAGTGATTGACTCGCGGGAGATCCGGAACACGATGTCACATGATCGTGGCTTAACTGGAGCCTCACGCGTCCGAGATATCCGCACCCCATTACTACACGTTCATTCACGCCGGTTAATTTGTTAGTTACTCCCGAGTTTTCCGCTAATCTTTGACCAGAAAACCGAGGAGGGTTAGCAGATGTTCGGTAAAACCCTGCTCGGTGCTATCTGTTCGGTGTATCTTGTTCGGTATATGACTTGTTCGGCGCTTGCGGGGATTTTACTCGAGGAGGTCAATATTTCATATGACATCAAATATAAAAGCAGATATAGAGAAGCAAGTAATGATATGTTTTTTTAGTTGATTTAACTTAGATGATGACAATTTTAAAGTTAATTGATTTTTAGTTAAGCTGGTTTTTTTTATTTTAATAGCAAAAATTCAATATTTTTGTTTAAAAATAATTTTTTTTCAAATTTAAACAAAAACAACGTAGAAATATTTTTATATAAACAATTATAAACACGTCTTTATTCCTATTAGGCCTCTCTCATATAAAATATGGTTCAATTGGGAAATAATTTCTTGAAAATTGGATCGGTAACAAATTTATATATTTCGCATGTGCTTGGTCAAATTTATATGTTGGTACCGAAGGACCCGGGCCTCTAATATATAAATTATCATGTCATAGCTTTTTTGTAATATTTTTAAGTAATTCTTATGTAAAACATAGAGATTATATTAAATTTCAGAACTTTAAAGATTATTTTTAAAAAGATATTTGATAATTAATTAAAATAATAATTTAATTAGGACAATTTTTTTATCCTTCAAATTGTTTGTCTTTGTATTTTATGTTTTTTTTTTAGGTTAATAGTGATATATATGATACAATAGGATAGATATTTATAATAATAAATTTAAAAAATATAAAATAAGGATCATTAACATTGGCTTTTAAGTTAAGCACATGGCCTCTTCTTTTTCTTTTCTTTTTTTAAAATGTCAAACATCAAGCTAAAATAGTTCCATTCACGATATTCTCCATTTTAAAATATTGAATGAAATATGTAATGGCCACCATCCAATTTGTCTATTTTGTCTAAATCGATCAATACACGAAACTTTCGTTATGCGTGAGATCTGAGAAAGATTCATTTAATTAAATCACAAACCCATCTTATTATTCTTAACGGTTTTCACAAATACTAATTTGGTTCATTTTTCTGATTTAAAGTGAGATTTTGCTTTGATACATTCATCGAAACGCAATAAGAATTAAATTATCCCAAAACTTTTGATATAATAAGAAAATTGAGATACACGCACGTAGTCATAATGTATTTATAGTCTAAAAGATGGGGCAGAAAAAAAAAGAAGGGGGACAAGAAAACAATGAAAAAGAGGAAAATTCTTCCTCTTGGTAGAAAAAGTAAAAGGGTTCCCAGTAAATAATCAATTATTATTTGATTTAATTTTTCATTAATTTTTAAAATATTTTATTGTTATGCTATATCATAATCTTAAATATATTAATTTAATCCATTAGAATGTTATTTAAATTTATTCTATTTTCTCAACTACGTATTTTATTTTCAAAAACTTTTCTATAAATGTATTCCAAAAAATTAAAAACCAAACAAACATGCACATTAGAACTCCAAGAGGGATAAGACAAAGTCCCTCCCCATCCAACTTTTTTTTTTTTTTTTTAATAACACAGATTCCAGACTTACACCTACTATACCTAGAAGTAGCAACTCCGGCCCATGACTCTTGTAAGTTGTAATGGTGGAAAATTCTTGTAAAAATGTCATTCTAGAGTGTGAAATATCTTTGCAGATAGATTCATTTTTAACTTAGAATTTCTTTTGAATTTATATTTTTTGGGGGTAACTTTTGTAATATAAAATTTAAGAACGTGTATCTTAGGAAAGTAACAAAAAAAACAAAAAAAATGACTTTATATTAGAAATATTGAGGCGAGATTTATAATCTCTGTCCTTAAGACAATATTGTCCGCTACGGTGCTAACGGTTTACTTGGCAATTTATCTCCCAAGATACAACGACTATGATTTGTGATAGGAGTACTCCAAATCACAAATCCTTTAAACCACAAAGGTTTAAAACGATCAATATTAAACAAGGATGAAGATCCACAAAATTACTCAAATTTTGATCTTCAATATGATGTGAATTTCAAAAATTCCATATGTAATTCAAGTGAGGGATGTTATATCTATAGTATGTCAAAAAAGAGACCATTTGAAGGTACCCTATCGTCAAAAATCGCACTCAAATGTAAATAGACACATCATTCCACTCATCAGATACAGTGGCTTGATCGATCTAGCCACTCGTTTAATTCACTTTTTTCCTACAACTTTATCCCAGACTGTTTGGTGGTTTGAATTCAAACAGTTTTTGGTCCCCCACAGCCATCCTGAAAATTTCAGTTATTTGTGTTACTATACTAACTAAAGTTAAACAAACATTTTTTCTTACTAATTTTTTAAAAATATAATTGAATTTTCAAGATTTGGAAAATAAATATATATTAAACATATAACGATCCAGATCTGACAAGAGATTTGAGCACATGCAACCCTTAGCTTAAATCTCTATTTATATCGCCATTCTCTTCATGTTCCCTCCATTCAACCTCACCAAACTCCCTCTTTGTCTACCTTTATTTTTTTTAAGTCCTAATCTCCAAGGTAATTTTTTCTTTTACTAAAAAACATTTTTTTTCCAGCATTGAACATTTGGCTCTTGAACTCCCCAAGCAAAATGCTGAAAAGGGTGTCTTCAAATTTGATTTTCTGCAGGAAAAAAATGGAATTTTTTGGACTTTTCTTGGTGGGTTTTCTCACAATGGTGCCTCACATTCACGGCTACGGCGGAGGTTGGATTGATGCTCATGCAACCTTCTATGGAGGAAGCGATGCCTCCGGAACAATGGGTATTTACAGATAACCAAAAAACATTCAGTCTTATCTACCATTTTCAACCACAGTAAATCTTTGACAGAGGTGTGTTTGGCTAACCATTTTTTCACTTTTATGTAATCTTGGACAGGTGGGGCTTGTGGATACGGGAATCTTTACAGCCAGGGGTATGGTACAAACACAGCCGCGTTGAGTACCGCCCTGTTCAACAATGGGCTGAGCTGCGGTTCATGTTTTGAGATTAGGTGCGCTAATGCAAAGCAGTGGTGCTTGGCTGGTTCAATTTTGGTCACGGCCACTAATTTCTGCCCGCCAAACAATGCCTTACCGAACAATGCAGGGGGCTGGTGCAACCCTCCTCTTCACCACTTTGATCTGTCTCAGCCTGTTTTTCAACACATTGCTCAGTACAGAGCTGGGATTGTTCCAGTTTCTTACCGAAGGTAATTTGCTCATTTAATACAGGCCGATTTAAAATTTTGGTTTACGGGCAAAAAATATTAAAAATTGGAGAAAATATTTTAGGATGGTAAAATACAGTTTTATGGGAAAATCTATAATTTTGGAGATAAAATACAATTTTAAGAAGATATCTATAATTTTGGGGGCAGGATAGGGGAGATTCAGGGGGTAATACAATTTTTGTAGGTGGACATTTCACATTAGCCATCCCTTAGTGTAAATTATTTTAATTTAACTTATTCCAACACCATTTCTCGGCTAATATTTCAAGTATTTGACCAATGATATAGTCCCATTTTTTAATGTGAGACCTAATTTATTGATAAATCTGTGATATTGATTCATCGTATGGGGGTTGCTAAGGGTTTGTTTGATGATGCACTTAAGGGTAGTGCCTTTAGGGGCATCATCACCATTCATTTAGAATTTTTTTTTTAAAATGAAAAAAAAGATTCCACCTGGATGGTGAATATTGCTCCTAAGGACAGCGCCATGGGGCTGCAACAAATTTCCGTAGCTAAGAAGTATTCCATTTTTAATGTTCCCATGTGCCTGCTTTAATTTTCGCCCACACATTCTTAATGGTAAAAACCAACTTTATTCATTGTTTTGGCATTATTTCTTGTAGGGTAGCCTGCAATAGAAAAGGCGGCATAAGGTTCACTATTAATGGCCACTCCTACTTCAACCTAGTACTCATAACCAACGTTGGTGGTGCCGGTGATGTCCACGCGGTTTCCATCAAAGGGTCCCGCACTGGATGGCAGCCCATGTCAAGAAACTGGGGCCAAAATTGGCAAAACAACAACTATCTTAACGGCCAAAGCCTCTCGTTTAAAGTCGTCACTAGCGATGGTCGGACCGTCGTTTCTTACAATGTCGCCCCCGCTAGTTGGTCCTTTGGCCAGACCTTTGCCGGAGCACAATTTCGTTGAATGGAGATTCCAAAACAAATTAAAAACATGGGGTGTTTTGTTAAGTTGATTAGAAGCTAAGGTGTTTTTGCATTTAGATTTAGTTATATATAGATAGATTTTGTGGTCACAAGTATTAGTAGTGTGACATGATTAAGGTTATTGAGTGGAGATTAAGGGACTGGTTTAAAATGGTCCTAGTGTTTGGAATTTGATTGGGAGGGGACTCAATTTATGAAGGGGTTCCTTTTTTGGCTGAGGTGGATTTAAATGTACCACCCGCTTTTAAGTTAAATTAATATTAGAATTTATATATTTTACCTTAAAGTTGGGTTTTTAGCCTGTGTTTTGAGTCCCTTTTCTTGTTGGGTTTCTAATGAAATTAAGAAGTAAATTCAAATTTGAGTTGTAATGGAATGTGATGTTTCTTGTTTTTGGATATTATTGAATTGTTTTGATTTTATTATTTTATCTTACATATTAATCATATTAGGGATTGAATAATGTTCGATTAGTTGGTATTAAGTGATTAAATCGATTATTAAAATTTGACTAGTTTTCAGAGATTACAGTATAGAAGAAGATATCAAGGAAGATTCTATATAATATGTTTGTATAGATCTCGTAGATTTTGTTAAAATGGTGTAAATTTGGTGTACGAATCCCCTGCAGTGCACAGTGTTCGGGTGGGGTCGACCTATTAAGTTTAATATATGCAGTCTTCTCTTGTAATATAATAGACTGTTTCCGAGACTCGCACCCATAACCTTCGGGTTACATGGCAAAATCATTATCGTTACGCCAAGGCTCACTCACATATCATAGATTTTGTTGTATCTCAAATATTAAATATGCGATCTCAAGATTGATTTGTAATCTTAGGAAATCTTGTTGTATGTCTCTTTGTATTTGTTTTAAAATGAAATTCTTGTAACATTTGGATAAAATAATCGTTGAACGAAGACAAAAAATGGAGAGAATAGAAACAAATCGAAGTAGTGGGTGAAGAAAAAAGAGGAAGGGTTAGAGAGTCCCTTGGGACATCGATATAATTACTGAAAAAAAATTTGTAATAAAATTTGACATTTTTAAGTATTTTTTTTTTAAAAAAAATTAACATTTCAATACTTTACAAAGTTTGTTTGATTTCTATAAGATTTCTTTTATTCAGTCATATTTTAATATCTATGCAATCTAATGACTCCCATAGCGTTCAGACCAGAAATCTTCAAGATGAAACAACAACGATAATAACTAAATTTTTAATCTCAATAAATTGAGGTAAGCTACATAAATAATAGAGAGAATCAAGTCGGATCGAAAACGTGCGCCAGTCTTCTTCAAGCCCTTCTATCTATTAGAATATCCTCTTTAGTCCCCTGAATTTTAAGTCTTTGTGTATAACTTCGAGCCATGTCTTTTTCGATCGTCCTCTCACTATCGTGAAATGGCCGAAAATCTTGAATATTAACAAAAAATTAAAATATGATATCACTCCTATATGACTATATCTCGTAAAATACAGTTGGAACAGTTAATTAATCTCGAAAATATCGAAGGCAATTGACCCACACAAGGTTTGATGCAGACTCTGAAACCTCACATGTATTTTCTTGAAATTAACAAAATTATCAGTAAAACTGAATATCACACATGCATAGGCATAGCTTTTTTTATGTTATATATTACACACCAATTGCATTTCACCACAGCATTTGTGGCAGAACAAGGAGCGAAAGGCAGTATTTTTTTACGGAGTTCCTAAAAGATGTGTCTTGGGGGTGGTATCTCTTATATGCAATATATCGATTGATGCTGCTTCAAATGACGTTGTCGTGGAAGTGGTATTAACCAAACCCAGAAAATCAATTAGCAAATCTGTCACGTCTTGAGATCGGAGCGTATGACACCGACGTTGATTCCAAAAATTAATTCAAATCAACAAGACTCGTGTACAGATCTATGATAAAAACCAATCTATTTATTCCATAAAAAATAATCTTCTTTACAACTGTAAATCAACTTGAATAAGTTGTTCAATAAGCATCTTAGATCTAAATAGAGTTGCGGAAGCGTAACGTAATAAAATCTTGAATCTCCTCAGTAGATCACCAACCCAAAATTGGTCTTGTTCTTCGTCTTCAACCTATTCTTCGTCCTTAACTGAGGAAGGGTGGTAAGGGGTGAGTATTTTGGGAAATACTCAGCAAGCAGGGGCCATTTGAACATGATAAAATATATAAAAAATTTCAAATGACTCTTTATCAAATACATAGTAGATCGATGCACATACTCATAATTGCTCACACTAGAGCCTCATCACATAAACACATAATCACATAATCTCCTCTTGTGATCAAGAGGTGGCTCACGTGGCATAACACTTTGCTCTTAAGGATCAAGAGGTGACTCACATGCATGTGTCACGCCCATATCATGTAGCACTTTGCCCCGGCGAATCAAGTGGTGACTCCTACACACGTAGCACTTTGCCCCCTCAGAGCCTTTCGACTTTCGATGCACATTCCTCATAAACTTTCATAATATGATCTTAAAAATACATTTTCATGTTTTTTAACACATATAGAGTTTCAAAAATGAAATGACTTTTGTAGCAAAAACACACTTACATTCGGATATACAAAGAGTGGTAGAATGGATCCCGGGTTACGAAGATGGTGCGAATAATCTCTTTTATTGCCTTGAAGCTTTTGAATTCTTGTGTGTGTAAGTATGTCCATTTTCAAAAAAAAGAACTAGAGGTGGAATATAGTTTTCTTTCTTGGCAAAGTGTAGTGTGCTTTAATATGGGGAGGTGTACTCCAATTTAGATCCACTACTTTGGCTTCTAATGGCAAGACTTTAGTGAAATATAGGTGGATGGTGTTAATGTGCTTTTAGTGTGATATCCCCGAAATGATTATGTGATTTTAATCATTTATTTATATTATGATGATTTAATGTTAATTCATGAGGTTGAATTAATATGGTTGATGAGTTACATTTCGGGGTGCATGCGACATATGTTGAGATGTTGGGGTTGTGGCATAATTATTTGGAGTGTGTGTTATTTGTTTTGGTAAAAGCATATTTAAATGGGAATTGAAGTATTTTATTGAGAAAATACTATAAAATATCATGTGAGGATATTTTAATACAACGTGCTAAATACCGGGACCAAAACATAACACATCACATAACCCACCACCCAACCACCCCCCTTGACCCATACCCTGCTGCCAGCTGCCAGCTGCTTACCCATACCCCTTGCCCCATCTCCCATTCCACCTTTCCATTGCTGAAACTCCTCCATTTCTCTCCCATTTTTCGTCCAACATCTGATAAGTAAGAAAAGGAGGAGATCCACCATTTTTATTGCTTGGAAAGCTTGCAAAAATCGGAGCAAAAGAGGGTGAGAAACCATGTTCTGGGTTTGAATTTAAGTTGTTTAAGTTCATACTTTTGTTGGTGTAAAAATGGCATGTTAGCTTAGGTTTCTTAGAACCTTCTATTTAAATGCTTACATGGTGTTCTTATGAAGCTTCCAGTATTTTTCCTTGAGCATGTTACATGTTTTATGTGGAAGATTTAAGCATGTAAAGTATAGTGTTCAAAAATCTGGGTAATGGGTGCACCCTGTTTTTCTGGAAAATATGGGATGTGAATGAATTTGTGAAGGTATTATCATGCATGTTAGCTAGTTTTTGATAAACCTTTGGTTTGAGTACATACATGGTAGTTTTGTGAAGCCCTTGGCATTTTTATTCGAGCAAAATTCATGACTTATGTGGTAGATTTCATTGCTTGAAAGTGGGTACTCAAAAATCTGGGCAGGAAGACAATGCCCTGTTTTTCAGAAAAGTTGGTTGAGTACTGATGTTATTGGGTGATTTTAATGCATGTGGGTTTGTGTTTGAGATATATATCTTATATGAATACACACAGGGTAGTGTATTGTAGCTACTAGCATGTTTGTTTGGGCATGTTGTATGTCTTACATGTTAGATCGAAAGGTATGAATATCGGTGTTAGAGAATTCTGGAAATCTGGGCTGAAACAGAGCGACCGATCGATCGGTGAAGAACACCGATCGATCGGCAAAAGCCGTAGCATTTTTGCATAATTCAAACAGTTCACCGATCGATCGGTGATGAGGGCCGATCGATCGGTAGTGCTTTTTTTAAAAAATGTGGAATTTGTTTAAATTTGATATTGGATTGTAATGAGACATCTAATATTGTGTTGTACACTGGTGTAGAGCCTTCACAGACAGCTACACAGCGCAGGGGATAAAGTCCCACAACACACTACATTTTGGAAAGGTACGTAAGCGACGTACGGGCATCCCAACGGTAACATGTATTTTATGTTTGTCTAATTGACACATGGTGAATGCAATGTGATGCATTAAGAGTATGATACATGTTATTATGCATTGTTGTTGCATATTATGCATTGTTGTTGCATATTGTGATGTGGAATAAAGAGGTGTATTCCACGAGTCAGGGGTGATCACAGTGAAGGTTTTAATGCTTACGCTTGACCGCTAAAAATGTGGAGTGGGAGGGGGGAGGCTCGCTTGCACATGGAGGCGGGGTATACCATACTAAGCGAGGATGAGATACCGCTAGTATGAAGAAGCGAGGATGAGATACCGCTTGTTTTGAGATTGTAAAGCGAAGAAGCATTAAAATAACTGATGATGACTGACTCAAGAAAAAGAGATGATATGTCATGACATTTATTTGTGAAGCCATATATTCATATAGTGTTTTGATTATGAATTGTGGTACAGGGACAACCATTAGGCGTTGTAAATGCGATGGAAATACAGGAAGTGTTTTGTATTATGATTATGCATTTACGCCTTACATTCATATTATGTTGAATATGAATTATGTTATGCTCATGTGTTGGGGGTTGTCTTTGTAGGTGCTTTTGATGATGAAAACCAGGGTCGGGGTTGAAAAGCTGAGCTGTAAGGAGTGCTACAGGATTAGCATGTTAGAGAAATTTTGTGTAGCTTCTACATGTGGTAGAGTAAGACTATAGTATAGTACCTTTTGTAGGAATTTGTGAAATTCCTTCTTTTGAAACTTTTGGTACTGTAATCTCTTAAGCTCAGGTTAATCAGCATGACTTATTACTCTGATTTATTCATATGAATGTTTAGTTCTCTTAATCGCACCTATTAGTATGTTTGAGATAACGGGGTCTCACATTTAGTATAGGAGACTTAATTGCATTTTCATAAATTTGGTCTCGTAATGACAAGATTTGAGTCAAGTAATGAATGTGGTCAACAATTGGTAATGAATGTGAATTAATTTATCAATTCCACAACTTTGGCCTTTTAATGACATAGTTTGAGCAAGGTATTGATTGGGTCATCAATGGGCAAAATGAATTGCAAAAGAATGGTGTCATCACATGTTTGCCATCTAGTGGGATGATTTGGCAATACATTAAATGTCAATAAATTGTATTGAGTGTGATTGAATGTTTGCAAGAATTTGGGTCATAGGTCAATGACAAGGTTTGGGCAGTTGAATGTGTTAGTGAGGCAAATGAATGGTATGCCATGATTTGAATTAGACACTTAAATATCATTGAATGACTAATGTCAAGGTTTATGCAAGGTCATTGAATGCCTAACATGATTTGGGGCAAGTCAATTTTTGGGTCTTCACATTCATCTCTCCTTAATGGAAGTTTCGTCCTCGAAACTTCAGTCGGCTCGATCTTGAAAGAGACATGGATATTTCTCTTGCATCTTTTCTTCCGGTTCCCAAGTGAGCTCTTTCTCCATATGGTTTGACCTTTGGACTTGGCGTATGGAATGGTCTTTTATATCAGTAATTGATCCTTTCAGTCCATTTTTCAGATCGGAATTTCTTCATACCTCATAGTTTCATTCAATTTCCTTCGACAACTAAAGGTTCTGTTTCGAGTACATGGTTCGGGTCGACAATGTATCTCCTAGTTGTGATACATGGAAAATATTATGATTTTGGGATAGGCTTCGAGCGAGCGCTTTTTTGATTATGTTGGGACCGTAAAGTAAATCGGTTAGGGCAAAAAAGTTTGCTCCAAATTTCGTATTGAAGTCTGAGGGTGAAACACGTAGCATATCCTCTAGGGTATGAGTTCTCCTTTCAGTCTGACCATCGAATTGTGGGTAATATATGGTACTTAGATTCACATTAGTACTTTTTGGTTATCGAAAGCTCTCTCAAGGTTGTGACACAATTTGTGGGTCTCTATTAGAAGTTGTCAAGACTGGCTTCCTACATTAGTTGATTTATAGTCTCGTCTGAGCTCTTACCTAGTCGAACCAAGAACCATATCTACAAGTATTTCTTCGAACGTGCCTTCGTCACACACTCTAATGAAGTTATCTTAACTTTAAGAAAATGAATGAATGTGTTTTCTTTGTCAAACTGATCAATGATAGGAGTAAAGTCTCTTATAAAAAGGTTGTTCAATACAATCCAGAATTTTCTCAGGGGGGTGATGAAATGATCAACTTTTTTGTGAGTCAAACTGATGAAACAATTGTTGAATACTACAAGAATTTTCAAGGATAACATACGTTATTCTAGGATACAATCTCATGAAAGAAAGGAAATGATAATTCCAAGAAAGTGGAAAGAAAGAAAAAGTATGTAGTTTTGTGCATCAACTCAAAATAAGTCTTGCCGAACGATAGTCGAAAAATGATTTTTGATATGAAGAAGATCAATGTCATATCAAACTCAAGCAGTCATGGAGTCTCAAAAATGAATAAATAAACAATCGATGTATTGAACTTTAATGAAGAACGATAACCACATTGACCAAAGAATATTTGGGTAATTATGAAGCAAAAACATACTATGAAGATTTGAAGTAATAGAAATGATTGAACGATTATTTCACAAGTACAATATATTTCAAACAGTCCAAACTATTTAAAATGGATGAGGATATAAGAATAATTTCAGGGTGAATCAATAGTTGAATAAGTGTTTGAACAAATGAGACTATTTCAAAATTGATGAATGAAGCTCTATAGTGCAATAAGTAGATTGAATAATTGTCCAGATAAAATCGTATGATTCAAATATTTTAGAATAATTAAAAGTGAGCTTTCACATTGAATACGAGATTATATCAAAAGGGACAAAATAGAGCGCAAAAGATATAATTGGATGTTTAGGATGAAATAAATCAAGCGATGAAATGTCCAATGGGCGTGATGACATGCTAACCCGTTATTCCAATGAAAATTGAGTTCAATGATATCAACAATAAATTTGAAGGAAGACAAATGAATTTATTGATAGAATAAATTTTATCAAATTTCAAAAGATTTATTGGAATGAAAAAATCAGTTTCTAATTTCTTAATTCTAATTGATTAGTTTATTCTCATTTGAACCAAAAAATATTATAAGCTTGAGTACGAGATTTCATCACTATATCAAAATTGAGAAATGGATTTCTAATATCCTTATTAATTTTTAGAGACTAATCTACTATCTCTCATTTCAACCAATAATCATAACAACTTGAACCCAAAGTATAACAATTTATACTCAAACTATGGAGATGTATCTTGAATTATGTGTCCTAAAATTATAATATGACTTTACTTAAGTTCTAAGGATCTCAATAAGAATAAGGAGGACATGCCGTTGACTATTCGAGTTAGCCCGAGAGTTTACTCGAAATGAAGTTTCTTGGAATTTGGTGAAAAATTTCAGAACACTTTCCATCGATGAATCTAATAGAATATGAACTCAGATTTCTCGAAGTTAGCCCATGAATATAAGAATTTAAGGAATTGGGAGTAAATATTGGAAGCAAGTGATTTGAGTTTATCGTGACTTACAAAGAGGGATAAAAATTTTCAAAACAATAGTAGCAAGGATTTAAATTTGTTGCGTAGGAGCGTAACCGATGAAAAACACAATTCGAGATACGCTCGGAGAATAAATTAAAATTTATTAATTAAACTGAGATTCACGACGAAATCCTAAACAAAGCAACGCATCACTAAATACCAAAGAAATATTCCTTATTGTTCTTATCACATCGCATACCACAAAAACTAGTTTATTGTTTCCCCGTCTCCTAAATCTCCTTCAACTTTTTTCACTACTATAGGGCTTTCCTCCGGATCATCCTCTTCCATGAGGAGATTGATGATAGATTGCTTGTAGGCGACTTACCATGCCAATTCGTTCTTCTCATTCGCGAGAGCTTGGATTCTGGTCCACATGTTCTCACGATACTCATTGAGCTCCTCCTCGAAGCGTTCCAAATGTTGGCACTTGTTATTGTGGGCTCTCACAAGTGTTTTGTTGTCCTCGGTTGCTTTTGTAAGTCGCTCTTCGGCACGATGATGGTGGTAGGTCATCCTTTGGCCTTTTAACGAAAGTGATTGATTATCTCCAACAACTCGGTCTTGTCTCGAATCTCCTTGTCTTGGAATATTTTAAATTCGGTTAATCTTGCTCCTTATTTTGGATCGAACTGATTTGAGTGTAAGTGTTAGTTACGAACCTTATCGATGAGATTTTAAAGATGACAAAACATATCAGACCGGATCGAGAGAAATCAGACTGACCAGATCGATCGCCCAAAACAGATCAAGCTGATAAGATGACATAGCATATCAGACCGGATCGAGGGTAATCAGACTGACCAGATCGATAGCTCAAAACAGAACAAGCTGATAAGACATATCACATATCAGACCGGATCGATAGATATCAGACCGACTAGATCGAAGCTTCAGATCGATCTCAATCTTTATCAGATCAGAGCAGTCAAGGATGTATAAAGATTGGCTCTTCAGTCCGAATCATTAACGGCTATTTATTGTAGCATTTAATGTCGTAATTAATGCTACAAAGGACCAAAGACTGAAGATTGCCATAAAAGGTAAGAAGACAAAGAAGAGCTTACCTGACAGTCGCCGAAAGCATGAACCAGAACGGCAAGTATCCTGAAGAAGAAGACTGTAGCTTACTCGGAGAATAAGCAGAGTCAAGAGTTGCACATTAAGGGAAATAATGTTGTTGGTACATGCAACTATAAAAGGATGCAACAACAATACAGAAAAGCGACACACAGACATACAAGGACACGAGAGACTGATCGATCGAAAAACGCACAAGAAAGCAAATCAGCACAAGCTTACAAGCTCAGAAGCTCTCGAGCTGAAATTATTCTTAAGCACGATTACTTTGTAATATTTGATCATTTAGGATCACTGTGAGGATCTTGTGTAGTCTGTATTGAAAAACAGAAGTGAGAAACAAATTGTAACTGTCAGACAGAGAGTGTCTGAACAGATCGAGTGACTAGGAGTTTCAGACTGGTAGTGGAGTAAATCCAGCCTGAATCGGGTTTGTACAACAGGATTGTATAAATCAAAGTCTTCTAGTATAAACCTTCCTTAATTGGAAGAAGGGGAGACGTAGAAGGATTACACCACCTTCGAACTTCCAGAAACATTTTCTGTGTTATTGTCTTTCTGCACTTGTTCTTTCATTCAAGCCATCGAGCCGCTCTTACAAATATAAGATCAGACCGTTCCGCACTTATACATTCAGTGGTCTGTTCTATAAAAGAGTTGATTAAGAAACAGATTTCTTTCACTAATCCGAAAGAAATCACAAGGGATTAAATTTTAGAAGGAGTGTTCATTCACCCCCCCTCTAAACACTCCGGACCGATCCTAACAAGTGGTATCAGAGCAGGTCATCTTAATCAGCACAAAGACACTTGAGCTGATGGCATCATTCAACAAAATTCCTATGTCCTCAAAGGAAGACTATGATGACTGGAGAATCAGAATGCAAGCTCATCTGGCAGCTCAGGATGACGATATGTGGTTCATCATCACTGATGGACCAATGAAGATTCTGAAAGTCAATACAGCAGTCGCCATTACTGGTGGTGAACCACAAATGGTAGAGAAGGACAGATCCCTCTGGACGAATGAGGAAAGAAAGAAAGCAAATCTCGACAACGTTGCCAAAGACATCTTGTTCAAGACATTGGACAAGAACATGTTCAGCAAAATCAAAATGTGCTCTACTGCCAAAGAAATTTGGGAGAAGATAGCACAGCTATGTGAAGGCAAAAGAAAACAAGTTGACTGTTGCTCTTCAAAGATTTGAGGGCATAAAGATGAAGAGTGGAGAAACTCTACACGAGTTTGATGAAAGAGTCACTGGCATCATTAATGAACTGAATGGTCTGGGCAAAGAATACTCAAACAGAGAGATCGCTCTAAAAGTTATGAGAGCCCTGCCTAAAGAATGGGATGTTAAGACCATTGCAATGAGGGAGTCCAAAGATCTGAACAAGGTTGAACTTCATGATCTGTTCGCAGATCTTAAAGCATATGAGTTCGAACTGATAAGCAGAGGTGAAGCAGAGCCATTCATCTCTCAACCAAACAAAGCACTGGCAGCTATTGCAGACCAGATCGCCTCCACATCAGATCGATCTATTGAACAGATAAGTAATGATGCTATGTCATTATTTATTAAGAAATTTGGTAAATTCATGTCTAAAAATAAGAGGAACTTTAAACCCTCTCATCATTATAAGCCAAGAAAGGACGATGCTGTTAATGATCAGGCTTGCTACAATTGTGGTAAGACCGGACATTTCATTGCAGATTGCACCAGACCGAAGAAAGAAGAACGGAAGGAGAAGCATCGCGATGACAGGAAAAAGAAGCACTACAAAGACCGCAAAAATCATGGAAAGTCCCAAAAGGTCCTAGTAGCTGAAGAAGGAAACAACAAGTGGGCTCAGACTGACTCCGATTCAGACAGCTCCGAATATTCTTCCAGCGAAAGCGAAGAAGATATTCATTGTCTAATGGCAGATGAAGAGATGAGACAGACAGACGAGGTATTTGACTTTGACTCAAATGAATTCACACGTGAAGAGCTCATGTCCGCACTGCAAGACATGGCTAATGATTATAGGATCTTAGCTGAATCATTTGAGAAGAATAAAGCTAAAGTCAGTGATCAAATGGATGAGCACAACAAACCAAGCTGCTCTGAGCTGGGTGAGTGCAACAATCTCCAGATCGAGCTGAATAAGCTGAAAATCTCCTATGATCAGCTCCATGAAGAAAATAAGAGAATTAGCACACAAAATGCTAAGCTTTCTCATATATTCAAGACATGGACAAAATCCAGAACATCTTTGGAAGAATTACAAGAGGTACAAAGAAACGTTGGTGATTTCACCGGCATAGGCTTTGACACCAAAGAATCCACCAAAGATGAATCTGAACTGTTGCTGGTAAAGAACAAAATCAAGCAAATGACATTTGTTAAATCCAGCACAGTATATGAAACTGAAGCACCTACGATTCAAACGGGAGTCTCTTTCGTGAATCAAGGTTTGAGAAAAGGAATTGGATATGTCAACCAAGCCAAAGAAAAGGCACCAGCAAGCTTTGCGTCTTTCAGACCAAATCTAAGGGTGCAAGATCGAAGGTAAGGAAGACAATACAATTACTATAAATTCAAAACCAGTTCAACGAAGATATAGACTACCTCATGAGAATCAAAGGGTTCCATATCGCACACATTATCACACACAACATCGAAACAGACCAGCTCACAGCACACCACACACACACAAGCCACTAAAGCTGATACAGGTATGGGTTCCCAATGGGCTAATCCGTTCTGGACCCAAATAGGATTGGGTACCAACAATAAATATGTTTGATGACAGGTACCGAAGAAACTTGCATCAGACTGGTACTTGGACAGGGGGTGTTCTCGTCACATGACTGGAAACATCGAGCTGCTGTCTGAAGTCACAGAATGTACTGGACCCAATCATTTTCGGAGATAATTCGAAGGGTAAGACCGTGGGCAAGGGTAAGATTGTCCATGGTAACATTATTATCAATGATGTGCTGTTAGTTGAAAATCTGTGCTATAATCTGATTAGTATAAGTCAACTTTGTGATAATGGCTATGCTGTAGAATTTCACAAACACACTTTCACTGTTAAATCATCAGACGGTTTAACCATGCTTGTAGGAATCAGGAATGGAAATACATATAAGATTAACTGGAATCATGCTCAACCTGATAATCCTACTTGCTTCATCGCTAACAATGATAATAAACACTGGCTATGGCATAAACGCTTGAATCATATCAATTTTAAGACTATTTCTAGCCTGTGTAAACATGATTTAGTTATCGGTCTGCCCAAGATCGACTTTGCTAAGGATAAGATCTGCGAAGCTTGCCAAATGGGCAAACATATCAGATCATCCTTCAAAAACAAGAATGCCAAATCCTCATCCCGTTGTTTAGAACTATTGCATATGGACTTGTTTGGTCTTATACCAATAACAAGTTTAGGGGGAATGCGGTATACTCTTGTTGTTATTGATGATTACTCACGCTTTACATGGGCTATATTTTTGAGCAGTAAAGATCAGACCGATCCGAAGTTGATCAAGCTGCTGAAACGCACTCAGAACAAGAAATCATCCAGCATAGACAGGATTCGAAGTGACAAAGGCACTGAGTTTTCAAATCAGAATCTTGAATCCTTTCTAGAAGATCATGGAATTAAGCATGAGTTCTCAGCCGCTCGAACTCCTCAACAGAATGGAGTTGCAGAACGAAGAAACATAACGCTCAAAGAAGCAGCAAGAACAATGCTTGCTGATTCTGGAATCTCACAAAAGTTCTGGGCAGAAGCTGTAAATACTGCATGCTACACTCAAAATCGGTCTATGATTAATAAGAAGCTGAATCTCACTCCATATGAAATATGGACTGGTAACAGACCGTCTATTTCTCACCTTCATGTATTTGGCTGTAACTGCTTCGTTCACAACAATGGTAAGAATCATCTTACAACATTTGAAGCTAAGTGAGATAATGGAATATTCTTAGGATATTCATCAACTAGCAAAGCTTATCGAATTTTTAATAATCGAACCTTAACTGTAGAAGAATCAGTTCATGTAGTTTTTGATGAATCTTTGTGTGTTGAGGGTAACAAAGAATCAATTCAAAATCAGATGGAAAACATCCATCTCGAAGCTAACGGTGATGATGAGATTGTAGCTAACAGGTCAAGAGACAACCCACCAGAACCTGAAGTACCAGCCAGACCGGATCAAGGCAATGAAGCTTCTTCAGATCGAGCCGATCCGGATGATCCAAACTCTCATATCAAAGCAGATGCTGATCATACCGCTACTACTACTCATCCGGCTGGACCAGACAATCCAGAGTCAAGCTATCGATGGACTAAGAGGCATCCACCTAAGCTAGTGATTGGAAGTCCCTCTGCACCGATTAGAACCAGAGGACAAATGATGGATGAGTTCACTCATGCTGCTTTCATCTCAACTCTGGAACCTAAGAAGATCGATGAAGCTCTGATTGATTTCAACTGGATTAAGGCAATGCAAGAAGAGCTTAATCAATTCGAACAAAATCAAGTTTGGAGTCTAACGCCCAGACCAAGCGATCTGCCTGTTATTGGAACAAGATGGGTTTTCAGAAACAAGCTGGACGCAGATGGAACTGTGGTTAGAAACAAGGCCAGACTGGTGGCACAAGGATTCCGACAAGAAGAAGGAATTGACTTCGATGAATCTTTTGCACCAGTCGCCAGACTTGAAGCAATCAGAATCTTTCTTGCATATGCTGCCTTTAAAGACTTCATGGTATATCAGATGGACGTCAAGAGCGCCTTTCTTAATGGTAAGCTTCAGGAGGAAGTTTACATTGAGCAACCTCCTGGATTTCAGAACCACTCATTCCCTAATCATGTATATCTACTGAATAAAGCAGTATATGGTCTGAAACAAGCACCAAGGGCCTGGTATGACACTCTATCTCAATTTCTGCTGAACCATGGCTTTCAGATCGGCTCAGTAGATAAAACTCTCTTTAAATTTATTAAGGGGGAACATACCCCGTTGGTTCAGATTTATGTTGATGATATAATCTTTGGGTCAACTAACCCCAAATTATGCGAGAAATTTTCCAAGTTGATGCAGGGACAGTTTGAGATGAGCATGATGGGAGAACTCTCATTCTTTTTGGGTCTCCAAGTCAAACAGCTCAGCAATGGAATTTTCATCAACCAAACCAAGTATACCAAAGAGCTGCTTAAGAGATTCGGAATGGAAACATGCTCAACTGCATCCACTCCAATGAGTCCTAGAATCAAGTTAGACAAAGACGAAGGGGGAACGGCAGTCGAAGTAACTATGTACAGAGGACTAATCGGATCGCTCTTATATCTTACAGCGAGCCGGCCTGATATTATATTCTCAGTCTGTATGTGCGCCAGATTTCAGTCAGAACCAAAGCAATCACATTTTATTGCTGCTAAGCGTATTCTGAAATACTTGAAAGGATCTCAGAACGTTGGTCTTTGGTACTCCAAAGATTCTAACTTCAGCTTGATCGGATATTCAGACGCAGACTACGCTGGCTGTAAGATTGATCGTAAAAGCACCAGTGGAACATGTCAATTTCTAGGTGAAAGATTGATCTATTGGTTCAGTAAGAAGCAAACATCAATTGCCACATCTACAGCTGAAGCAGAATATCTTGCCGTTGGAAGCTGTTGCGCTCAAATGCTCTGGATTCAACACCAGCTCAAAGACTATGGCATCCAAGCTGTTGACTCTTCGATATTTTGCGACAACACAAGTGCAATCGCTATAACATATAATCCAGTTCTGCACTCTCGAACAAAGCATATTGATATAAGACATCATTTTATTCGAGATCATGTTGGCAAAAAGGAGATTCGGATCGAGCACATCTCAACAGAGCAGCAAGCAGCAGACATCTTCACCAAACCGCTCCCTGAGGCTAAGTTTAATTATTTCCGTCAAATTCTTGGATTAATTGACTTATCTTAATAGTTTAGATGTTCTCTTCTTCTCGCGCCTAAAGAATTTTGTTGGCACAAATCGATAATACAATGTTTAGAAAGACACAGACCGGTCCGAACTTTCAGACCGATCTATGTCAATCTGATGTTATCCTATGATCTGTCTGGACAATAAATCTTTTATTTTGTAAACAAAAAACAGCCCGGACTGATTGCATTTTAACCACCTTATCTTTCTTTTATCCTGACCGTTTATTTTGAATTATTTATTTATCAGTCTTCGAGATAAAGACACGTGTCTTATCTGTGTTATTTAGCGGGCTGAACACTTTTTACCATTTACCGCCTGTCTGCTCTCTAACTCTCTCATCTTCCCTCAAAACTTTTCGAATACTTTTTCCATTTTACTACAATGGCTACCATCACTCACAACTCTCTCTCCGTTGAGTTCAATGACATTTACAGGGCTGAAGATTCAGAGATGGTTTCCATTTTCCGAGCTTTGGAATCGTCTGGATTGAGAAACTTTTTGGAGTGTGGCACAGTGGTTTACGAGTCGGAGATTCGTGAACTGTTTGCCAATGTCGTATCCCAGAAGTCATTCATCTCCACATCTGTCAAGGGCAAAACTTTTGAAATCTCGCCGATGACGCTGGCCAAGACCTTTGGTCTACCCAACTCCGGACTGACTGAGTTTGGGCAGATCCTCAGGCCTCTCTCACAGCTCTTCAGGGGAGGATTTCTATTTTTGGCCATCGCCTGCATCCCTCATTCAAAAAGAAGGAAATGCTATTTCATTTCCAGGTGCTATGCGAAATTGTGGGCAAGCCATTATTGGGCAAAGCTGGGAGTTTTGACGCCGTCACTGCCGAGAAGTTCAGGGCCATGGCTGCTATTGTTTCCAGACAGAAGATGAACTGGTCCGTGATTCTTTTTGGAGTTCTGATGGAAACAGTGATCGCCTCCAAACAGTCCGTCTGATTTGCTGTTCCTCTCAGCAAGCTCCTAGAAACTTTGGACATTGAGCTAGGGAAGCAGTCTGCTCTGAGTCCCTTCAAGATTCTCAACTCCAAAGGACTAGCACTGCTGAAGTCCAAGAGTGCTCCACCTACTCCCACCGATCTGGTGGCTGTCAAGATTGAGGAGGGAGAAGCCCAGGCTGCTGCTCGCAAACCACGAGTCAAGCGAAAGTTAACCATCCAGACTGACTCTGAAGAAACTCAGTCTGCTCCCTCGCCACCAGCCAAGCCTCTTCCCAAGAAGCCAAGAACCCAGATTACCAAACCAAAAGCCTTACCCATATTGCCTCCAACAAAAGCCACCCCTGCACCCCAACCTACAACCCAAATCTCAACCACTTCAACCACTTCAACCACTGCACCAAATGTAACCATCCGAGTCCCCTCTGCCATTCCCGTGGTGAAAGGGATTGTTATCACTGAGTTGGGAGACTATACCCAATCCGGGATCAAGTCCCCTCCCTCCACCGGCAAGGGCAAAACCATTCTCTCCGAACCACTTTCCTCTAAGCCCAAATCTGCAGCACAGACAGCAATTGATATTGCTATGGAGGAAGTTGAAGAGAAAGTGAAGGAGCTCATTGTGGTTTTTGATGAGTACGTCGAATACAGAACGATCAACCACATTGAGATGTTCTTCGGCAAACTCAAACGCCTTCAAAAAATGGAAGAAGAAGTTCTGAAGGGGACAGAGACCGATGATGTTCGGATTGCTGTGCAGCGCAAAGAGCTATTCAAGGTCAATCAAAGATTCAGACTGGCGTCTCTGCTCTTAACTGCTAAGAAAGCGAACTTCAATCCGAATGTTCAAACTGCCTGAGATGATGGGGATGTTATTGCTCAATTAGAGATGGATATTCATGCTCTCCAGTTAGCTGTCCGATTTCAACGACAGAAAATCAGCATATCCACTCCAGCAACCAGCCCGGATCATCCCTCTGCCAGCAAGACTCTGGCAGAACCTTTCATTGAGGTTATTCCATCTGGAGCAGCAGAACAGACTGCAGATCGCGAAGCAGATCAGACTGCGAACATAGTCACAGATCAGACAGCGGAGCAGCCATTGCCTAATGCTCCGTCTGCTACAGAAGATGAACCACTGAATGTTTTGTTGGATTCTCCAACAACATCTATTCCATTGGGATCGTCAGAATCCCACGTTCACATCAGTCCAACCGCATCACTTGCAACAGTTGGCGCACCAGAGTTCGTCGATCCGGATCTGGTGGTATCCACTGTTGTTGCAGCTCTACAACTTGAGGAGCCTTCCAGACCCAGCACTCCTCCAGTCCACTCAGATGAAGATATGGCTTTCTTACAAGCATTTTCTTTGGATCTGGTCACCTTGATCCGGTCCGAAAGTCACCAAGCTGTTGTATCTTCACTTGTGCCGATTGCTGAAGAAGATGATCATGCTTTGTCGTCATCAGATCACTCTCCAAGCCGACAATCTGATGCACCTCCATTTCTGGCAAGGACTCTTCAGCACATATCTGACAACTGCATGTCACTCTCTCAACGTGTTCTGGAAGTTCATCAAGGTCAGTGGCTTACAGCTTTGGACTTTGATTCATTCAAAGAGAAGATGACAGCCAGTATCGGCAGCCTTCAACGAGGACTGAACGATTTGTTCTCTCAGCAAGCCACTTATAAGAACAGCCTGAGAAAAGAGCAGATCGAGCTGGCCACTTAAGTCAGAGCATCCGTCGCCAACTCCCTTCACGCTCAAGATACTCGTCTTGACGCTATCAGCGCTCAGCTAGCACAAGTTGTAGATTTTCTCCAATAGATTGCTGCTGACAAAAGGTGGGGAAAGAAAAAAGATTTCAAGCCGCATCAGTCCCAGTCTTCAAGAAAATAGATTGTTTATATATTCAGACTGTGTGTATGCAAGACTGTTGATCAATAAAGAAAATCTTTCTTTGTTAAGTCCTTGTTCATTTATTTTGAACTAAACTAAAAGGCTTAATAATAAAGGACTTAATCGATCCAACTTAATTATGTTCATTTATTTTGAACAAGAAGAAGTAATCGATCCGAAAGTATACGCTTCAGAGTTCTTATCAGACTGGTTAAAAAGACTTGGAAGCTAGGTTTTGTCATCATCAAAAAGGGGGAATTTGTTAGTTCCGAACCTTATCGATGAGATTTTAAAGATGACAAAACATATCAGACAGGATCGAGAGAAATCAGACTGACAAGATCGATCGCCCAAAACAGATCAAGCTGATAAGATGACATAGCATATCAGACCGGATCGAGGGTAATCAGACTGACCAGATCGATAGCTCAAAACAGAACAAGCTGATAAGACATATCACATATCAGACCGGATCGATAGATATCATATTGACTAGATCGAAGCTTCAGATCGATCTCAATCTTTATCAGATCAGAGCAGTCAAGGATGTATAAAGATTGGCTCTTCAGTCCGAATCATTAACGGCTATTTATTGTAGCATTTAATGTCGTAATTAATGCTACAAAGGACCAAAGACTGAAGATTGCCATAAAAGGTAAGAAGACAAAGAAGAGCTTACCTGACAGTCGCCGAAAGCATGAAGCAGAACGGCAAATATCCTGAAGAAGAAGACTGTAGCTTACTCAGAGAATAAGCAGAGTCAAGAGTTGCACATTAAGGGAAATAATGTCGTTGGTACATGCAACTATAAAAGGATGCAACAACAATACAGAAAAACGACACACAGACATACAAGGACACGAGAGACTGATCAATCGAAAAACGCACAAGAAAGCAAAGCAGCACAAGCTTACAAGCTCAGAAGCTCTCGAGCTGAAATTATTCTTAAGCACGATTACTTTGTAATATTTGATCATTTAGGATCACTGTGCGGATCTTGTGTAGTCTGTATTGAAAAACAGAAGTGAGAAACAAATTGTAACTGTCAGACAGAGAGTGTCTGAACAGATCGAGTGACTAGAAGTTTCAGACTGGTAGTGGGGTAAATCCAGCCTGAATCGGGTTTGTACAACAAGATTGTATAAATCAAAGTCTTCTAGTATAAACCTTCCTTAATTGGAAGAAGGGGAGACGTAGAAGGATTACACCACCTTCGAACTTCCAGAAACATTTTCTGTGTTATTGTCTTTCTGCACTTGTTCTTTCATTCAAGCCATCGAGCCGCTTTTACATATATAAGATCAGACCGTTCCGCACTTATACATTCAGTGGTCTGTTCTATAAAAGAGTTGATTAAGAAACAGATTTCTTTCACTAATCCGAAAGAAATCACAAGGGATTAAATTTTAGAAGGAGTGTTCATTCACCCCCCCCTCTAAACACTCCGGACCGATCCTAACAGTAAGTCATCGTATCCTACGTCGTATTGAAGAGTATGCTACGATGTATATGAAATCGAAGGATGAGATTTCGTGGGTAAGTGTCATTTGAGGAGAAATTTAGATGTTCAATTGGATACCTTTCCGTTGCTGAAATTCAAAATTGACAAATGGTTTTTAATAAGGATTGTATGAGGATTATTGACAAATGGTTTTCCGTGACCTAGGGTTATAAGGGGCATGGACTAAGTCTCGAAATTGGATATCAATCATGTTTTGTAAGGAAAATTTATTGAGGGCTAATGGAATGATTACGAGTGATATCCTGAAATTATTGGATTTTTGTTTTCGAATGATAGATCAAATCAGTAGTTGGAATTTTCGACCATTAGGGCTCGTGTAGCATAAAACTTGAACCCAAATTGAGCATATTTCCTTGTTTGGATTTCGATTGTATAGAGGATTATTGTTAGGCATGGAATAAGGATCATAAAACCAAAATTATTTTGCAATTGGTGTTCTGATTGATGAGAAGATCGAGAATCGAAATATTGGAATAGTTAGGGTTCTATGGCGTATGTTTAGGCTCAAAATTGGACACATTCATTCAGACACATTCATTCATTTGTTAAACCGATTTCTTAGAGGGCTTTTATTAAGGATGATAATTGGCTCATTAACACAGATCAGATTTAAAAATTTCGTTACAATGGGTGGAAAAATCGTGAGCCAAAATTTCGGATTTTAGGGTTCCTGAAGCGTGAAGTTCTCCTTGAAATTGATTGCCTTACGTCGTTTGTGAATCAAATTCAGTAGGGGGCTTTTGATATATATGTCATGTGTAGCATTAACCCATAATTAATTTAAATTCTATGTTTGGATTTGAACAAAATCATTAGCTGTCAACTGTTCATAGTCAGCAGCTGTGGCGGGTTTAGCTTGATACCAAAAATACGAGTCAACTTTTTCTTGTTCCGAAGGGCGGGTTGGAACAATTCCCCCAAATCATACTTTCTCCCGTCCATCACTTTTTGCTTCTGGTCTGATCTTCATCAGCAGTCCAATCTTTGGGTCTATAAATCATAGGAAGATTCAACTCCATTCCAAATATCTATATATCTATAGAATAAATGGGTGTCTAGTACTGTATTATGAGAGATAGCTCTAAGAGGAATAATTCTAAGCCTAGGTCCTATTACGGTTGAGCACCCCTTTCAAGGAAAATATATCTTACAATGAAAGAGGTTTTCATATTTTCACAATTTAAGTAGATACGAGATCTAGAAATTTTCTTTTCATGATTGTATAGACAGTTTTTTTCTTTGTTGAAAATCGAAGATGGGACATAGCGCAACATAGGGTTCATATTTGAGATTCCAGATCCAAATTTGCTAAATCTTCGGTGTTAAAATTTGCAATTGACGGATGTGTGGTGGTCGTCACATTGTATAGATTACGACAGTATTTCTTAATCGTCAAGAGAGAGTCGGAGAGGCGCGATCAATGACGCCGTCGAGTTTCTGCTCGTGAAATTGGTCGGCTTGTTGGTGTTCGGTTGGGCTGCAACTTGGTTAGACTGCTCGCCGTGAAGGGGCTATCCCGGTGGTGGGTCGGCCGTCGCTTTTCCGGCAGTAGCGAGGTGGCAGCTGTGGAGGCAGCCCTAGACCTAGGGTTTTTCATTTTTGATATTTCTATTTTCGAATTCTATTTTTTTTAATATTATTTTTTTAATAAAAATTTCAGATTGAATTTTTTTTTAATTCCCAACTAATTGTTTTAGCAGTTGGTCTAATCGATCCAGGATTTTTAATTTGGTTAATTTATGTCAACCAACAATCTTTTCTCAGCGGGATCATGGAACTTGGTTTTACTCTGATACCACTAAAATGTCACGCCCCGAGCCCAGAGCGTATGACACCGACGTTGATTCCAAAAATTAATTCAAAATCAACAAGCCTCGTGAACAGATCTATGATAAAAATCAGTCTATTTATTCCATAAAAAAATAATCGTCTTTACAACTGTAAATCAATTTGAATAAGTTGTTCAATAAGCATCTTAGATCTAAATAGAGTTGCGTAAGCATAACGTAATAAAATCTTGAATCTCCTACATAGATCAACAACCCAAAATTGGTCTTGGTCTTGGTCTTCAACCTATTCTTCATCCTTAACTGGGGATGGGTGGTAAGGGTGAGTATTTTGGGAAATACTCAGCAAGCAGGGGCCAGTTGAACATGATAAAACATACATATAAAACTTTTCAAATAACTATTTATCAAACACATAGTAGATCGATAAACATACTCATAATTGCTCACACTAGAGCCTCATCACATAAACACATAAACACATAATCTCCTCTTGTGATCAAGAGGTGGCTCATGTGGCATAGCACTTTGCTATTAAGGATTAAGTTGTGACTCCCATGCATGTGAAACACCCACATCATGTAGCACTTTGCCCTGCCGAATCAAGTGGTGACTCCTACACACGTAACACTTTGTCCCGCATAGTCTTTCGACTTTCTATGCGCATTTATAATAAATTTTCATAATATGATCTTAAAAATACATTTTCATTTTCAATTGAATTTTTAACACACATATAGAGTTTCGAAAATGAAATGACATTTGTAGCAAAAACCCACTTACAGTCGGATATAAAAAGAGTGGTGAATGGATCTCGGATTACGAAGGTGGTGCGAATCATCTCCTCTCTTGCCTTGAAGCTTTCGAATTCTTGTGTGTGTGAGTATGTCCATTTTCGAAAAAAAGAACCAGTAGGTGAAATATATTTTTCTTTCTTGGCAAGGTGTAGTGTGATTTAATATGGGGAGGTGTACTACAATTTAGATCCACTAATTTGACTTCTAATGACAAGACTTTAGTGAGATATATGTGGATGGTGTTAATGTGCTTTTAGTATAGGAGACTTAATCGTATTTCCATAAATTTGGTCTCATAATGACAAGATTTGAGCCAAGTAATGAATATGGTCAACAATTGGTAATGAGTATGAATTAATTTATCAATTCCACAACTTTGGCCTTTTAATGACATAGCTTGACCAAGGTATTGATTGGGTCATCAATGAGCAAAATGAATTGTAAAAGAATGGGGTCATCAAATGTTGGTCATCCAGTGGCATGATTTGAGCAATACATTAAATGTCAATAAATTGTATTGAGTGAGATTGAATGTTTGCGAGAATTTGGGTCATACAATTGAATGATCAATGACAATGTTTGAGCAATTGAACGTGTTAGTAAGACAATTGAATGGTATGCCATAATTTGAGTTACACACTTAAATATCATTGAATGACTAATGTCAATGTTTGTGCAAGACCATTGAATGACTAACATGATTTAGGGCAAGACAATTTTTGGGTCTTCACAAAGTCCCATGACATCATAATTTACCTATGTTAAATAATTTTCTCCCCAAATTTCACTGAAATAGTAAATAATCCATATGATGTATGATAACATATAAAATAGAAAATAAAACACAGGCAAAAAAGCATCAAATTAATTTTTTTTTAAACAATAACTTAATAAATTTCTTTTTAAATATATTTCTAAGCAAATAGCATTTACGTATAAATTTATGTTAATATTACTTCCTACTACAGTTAAAAATTTATAATAGAGCAATACTTTTTGTGTATTAATTAACGTTCTATCAAAATTTGACCTTTTTCGCATGATTCATTTGAAAAGGTTGTATTTTAACTCTCAATTATAGCTATATGGGCTGTCATGCTTTAATAAATAAATAAAAATATATAAAATCTAATTTATTTTTGTTATATAATATTCGTGTTGAAACACAATATGAAAGATAATTGTAAGATCAATATAGAAAGGAGATAAAGTACTTCATTTCTCATATTTTAACTACAAAATACTCAATATATATAGCAACTAGAAAGTCTTCTTAAAAGTGAAGAGTTACAACTTACAATACACTTAAAGGAACTTAACACACTTAGAAGTGTTACAAATGATTTAATATCCTTAAATGGTTTAAGCACTTCAAAGTATGACTCTATCCACATAAAATATGTTTACAATACTCTCCCCTTGGATGTCCATCATTCATTGAATATGTCTCGTTAAAAACCTTGTCAATAAAACCCGATGGGAAAAAACCTGGACGCGTGAGATATTGCCTCGTTAAAATTGATCACACTCCCCCTGATTGAAAAAATATCTTTGCTTTGACGCATTCCAATATTATGGATCATCTTTTTGAATGTTGTGGTTGTCAATGCTTTATTGAATAAATCTACAAATGTGTTAGTTGAGTGTATCTGATGAATGTCGATATCACCATTCTTCTGTAGCTGAGTATAGAAATTTTTTGGTGATATATGTTTCGTTCCGTCACCTTTGATATATCCATTTCTAATCTGTGTAATACAAGCATCATTATCCTCTTACAGCAATATCTTGTATTTCTTTGTGAAGCTAACCCACAAGATTCCCGAATATGGTGAATCGCTGATCTCAACTATATACATTCACGACTTGCTTCACGCAATGCCAAATTTCTGAATGTTTTGAAGAAGTGGCTGCTAATGTTTGTTTCACTGAACACCGTGATATTGCAGCATGTCAGGATCGATTCCGGGGGTGGGTTGCCATTCCACACGCGAGTTCAACCAACTTGAGCTTCAATAGCTCGTGTTCTTGAATTAATGCACCGAGAGATTATATCGAGTTCGATTACAAAATCGAGCGGAAGACACTCGACATAACCCGCTCTAAAACCGATTAAACATTTGAAAGGCATTTTAAAGATATGCAATTAAAATAAATAAACAAGCATTTGTTTATGGAAGTTCGAAGGTGGTGTAATCCTTCTACATCTCCCATTCTTCCACCTCATGGAAGGATTCCACTAGAAGACTTTGATTTATACAATCCCGTTGTAAAAACCCGATCCAGTTGGGAATGCCCCATCCAACTAGAACTCCTAGCAACTCAACTATGTATGTTCTTTAATGTCTCACATACAAATACCCCTCATCGGTTGTGATAAATCATCAACCGTTACAATGATATTCACTCATCTATTAAGCTCTCATATACAATGAATAGAGTGAATATATATGGCACAAATAATCTCTAACTAGATCTGATATAGCAAGGTAAGTGGTGCCAAAGGTTTGGGGAGTGCTATTCATTTAGCAACTTTTGTCTTTCAAGTTCCCCAATTGAATCCCAAGTGGGTTTGCTTTGGAAGACTTGGATTGATCTTCAATCAGCTGTTATTGAGCTTCCAAATCATGTATATATAGCCCAAGTAATGATATATGCGTTAGACACAAGAATATGCCCGTTGGAGAAGGTTCTGCACCATTCCCAAGCTTGCAACGATCATATTCTGGTTTCTGGGCTATTTGTATTTCAGACCGGACTGTCTGGTCTGCTGGTCTGGTTAGCTGGTCTGGTCCATTCTGGTCTGCTGGTCTGGACTGCTGTTCTGGTCAGCAGGTCTGGTCAGCTGTTCTGCTCAGCTGGTCTGGTTCAGTCTGGTCTGCTGGTCTGGTCAGCATGTCTGGTCTGGTCTGGACAAGTCAGTCTGATGCAAGACAAGTTTGATACAAAAACAGCTTGACAAACTTGCTCTTCTGGTCTGTTGCTTGTAGCTCTTGATTCTTTGATTTATAGGCAAAGTAATCTACATGAGAGTTGTAGCCCTTTCTCTTAGCTTTCCACGGAATCAAGAATTGCTCGATTTCGAGTTCGTATGAGAGAGTTATGCTCGAATACGAGGCGATGGTCCTGCTGTCTGTTTGCTGGATGCAGCAGCACATGGCGTGAATTGCAGAAGCTTTTTGGCCATCTTAGCGTACGATTCAGTCTTTGACTTCCAAAGATGACTTGTAGATCTTTGTCTTAGATTTCCAACCCATACTGAATCATCTTGTTTCGATAAGCGAGCTGAGAGTTATGGCCAACAGACTGACAGTTGCTTGCTGTAACAGCTCGATCTTACAGGCGTCACATGGCGTGACTTGCTGAAGCTTTTTGGAAATCGTAACTTCTGATTCAGTCTTTGACTTCCAAAGATGACTTGTAGATCTTTGTCTTAGATTTCCAATCCATACTGAATCGTACCGTTCCGATAAGCGAGCTAAGAGTTATGCCCAACAGACTGACAGTTTCTTGCTGAAACAGCTTGTTGTTTCTTCGAGGTACAACTCAATCTTGCAGGCGTCTTTTCTCCTTGATAACATTCGAACTAGCCGATCTGTTGTGAAATATGACTTTTAGTATTTTGAGTTGACTGTTCAACCTCTTTGGAAGCACGCCATTTCGATAACTGAGCTATGAGATATGATCGAAACAATCCGCTCTGCCAGAATTTCAGACTTGGTCCAGCTTGATATTTTCAAGCTACTTCTTTGTAATTCATCAAGCTCTTAATTATGATCTATGAACTGCACACTTGATGAAATATGTTAGCAACACAATAACAAGTTTTGTTACCATCAAAACCAATATTATTCGGGTTTCCAAAACCCAACAATCTCCCCCTTTTTGATGATCACAAAACTTGAATAAAAATATGAACATTAAAGCACAATGTTGCATAATAAGAGAAATCATATTTTTTAAACAACATATTTCTCCCCCTTTTTGTGTGAATCAGAAAGGAAGACAAATAAAATTTACTCTCCCTCAAGGATTGAGATTAAACTCTCCCCCTTAATTTTAAAATGTTTGAAAATTTGAGCAAGTGATGGGCAAATGGGGTAGGCTAAAACAAATTAAAAAAATGTAATGCACATTAACTTTTGAATAAAAATAACCTCTTTTGATGATGGATGAAGCATACTTGGCAACAAGTTTGAATTTCTTGACAAAACTCAACAATGTCCATTTCATCTTTCTGCGGTGGCAGCACATGAGTCAACTTTGCAGAATAAACTGCTTTTCCTCGTGACTAATTAGTCTGCAAGACCTATACTGTTGCGATCCTCTATGAGTATAGTTTGCAACGCAAAAACGGTTCGTCATTTGGACATCCGAGCAAGAAGTTATGCCAATTTCCCCAAAGTCGCTGCAAGCTGCCAGAAAACTAAAATACTTCGAAAATTGTTAGATAAAATCTCAAAATAAAAATTTTAAACTTAAAATGAGTTTAGAACAGTTTGAACGAGAATTTGAACATTTAAAATAGATTTTAAAATTATTTTCGTGCAAAATGAATGCAATGAAATTGATTTTTATGCTAAAAAATTTCATACACCAAATTTTGAAAAAATATGCTATGAAAATATTTCATGCTCATGAGAAAATTTTGAAAATGATTTTAAAAGATATCCGCAAAGAAAATCGGTTAAAATGCTTTCCAAGAACAACCCGCTCTGATACCACTTGTCAGGATCGATTCCGGGGGTGGGTTGCCATTCCACACGCGAGTTCAACCAACTTGAGCTTCAATAGCTCGTGTTCTTGAATTAATGCACCGAGAGATTATATCGAGTTCGATTACAAAATCGAGCGGAAGACACTCGACATAACCCGCTCTAAAACCGATTAAACATTTGAAAGGCATTTTAAAGATATGCAATTAAAATAAATAAACAAGCATTTGTATATGGAAGTTCGAAGGTGGTGTAATCCTTCTACATCTCCCCTTCTTCCACCTCATGGAAGGATTCCACCAGAAGACTTTGATTTATACAATCCCGTTGTACAAACTCGATCCAGTTGAGAATGCCCCATCCAACTAGAACTCCTAGCAACTCAACTATGTATGTTCTTTAATGTCTCACATACATATACCTCTCATCGGTTGTGATAAATCATCAACCGTTACAATGATATTCACTCATCTATTAAGCGCTCATATACAATGAATAGAGTGAATATATATGGCACAAATGATCTCTAACTAGATCTGATATAGCAAGGTAAGTGGTGCCAAAGGTTTGGGGAGTGCTCTTCATTTAGCAACTTTTGTCTTTGAAGTTCCCCAATTGAATCCCAAGTGGGTTTGTTTTGGAAGGCTTGGATTGATCTTCAATCAGCTGTTATTGAGCTTCCAAATCATGTATATAGCCCCAAGTAATGATATATATGTCAGACACAAGAATATGCCCGTTGGAGAAGGTTCTGCACCATTCCCGAGCTTGCAACGGTCATATTCTGGTTTCTGGGCTATTTGTATTTCGGACCGGACTGGTCTGGTCTGCTGGTCTGGTCAGCTGGTCTAGTCAGCTGGTCTGGTCCATTCTGGTCTGCTGGTCTGGACTGCTATTCTGGTCAGCAGGTCTAGTCAGCTGTTCTGCTCAGCTGGTCTGGTTCAGTCTGGTCTACTGGTCTGGTCAGCATGTCTGGTCTGGACAAGTCAGTCTGATGCAAGACAAGCTTGATACAAAAAACAGCTTGACAAACTTGCTCTTTTGATCTGTTGCTTGTAGCTCTTGATTCTTTGATTTATAGGCAAAGTAATCTACATGAGAGTTGTATCCCTTTCTCTTAGCTTTCCACGGAATCAAGAATCGCTTGATTTCGAGTTCTTATGATAGAGTTATGCTTGAAATACAAGACGATGGTCCTGCTGTCTGTTTGCTGGATGCAGCAGCACATGTCGTGATTTGCAGAAGCTTTTTGGCCATCTTAACGTACGATTCAGTCTTTGACTTCCAAAGATGACTTGTAGATCTTTGTCTTAGCTTTCCAACCCATACTGAATCAGCTCGTTTCGATAAGCGAGCTGAGAGTTATGGCCAACAGACTGACAGTCGCTTGCTGTAACAGCTCGATCTTACAGGCGTCGCATGGCGTGACTTGCAGAAGCTTTTTGGACATCATAACTTATGATTCAGTCTTTGACTTCCAAAGATGACTTGTAGATCTTTGTCTTAGCTTTCCAATCCATACTGAATCGTTCCGTTCCGATAAGCGAGCTAAATGTTGTGCCCAACATACTGACAGTTGCTTGCTGAAACAGCTTGCTGTTTCTTCGAGGTACAGCTCGATCTTGCAGGCATCTTTTCTCCTTGATAACATTCAAACTAGCCGATCTGTTGTGAAATATGACTTTTAGTATTTTGAGTTGGATGTTCAACCTCTTTGTAAGCACGCCATTTCGATATCTGAGCTATGAGATATGATCGAAACAATCCGCTCTGCCATAATTTCAGACTTGGTCCAGCTTGATATTTTCAAGCTACTTCTTTGTAATTCATCAAGCTCTTAATTATAATCTATGAACTGCACACTTGATGAAATATGTTATCAACAAAATAACAAGTTTTGTTAACATCAAAACCAAGATTATTCGGGTTTCCAAAACCCAACACAGCATGACCACAAGCAAATATATACTCACTTTGAGATATTCCTTTATGTGGGCCAGAAATATAACCAGCATCTGCATAACCACTAATTGAGGTTCTGAATTATTTGAGTAAAACAAATCCATATCAGTTGTTCGGTACGTAGCTATATCTTGCCAATATGTTGATGAAATGATATACCAGGTCTAATGCAATTAGAAAGATACATTAAAGCTCCAATGACACTAAGTTAAGGTACTTCAACACCTAGTAATTCTTCATTTTATTCTCGAGTGAAGGATCTTTCTTTAAATTTAGTGAATGAACAATCATCGGGTTACTCAATGGGTGAGTTTTATCCATATAAAATCATTTAAGGATCTTTTATGTATATGTTGATTGGTAGATAAAGATTCCATCTGGCAAATGCTCGATCTGCAAGCCGAGACAAAATTTTGTCTTACCAAGGTTTTTCATCTCAAATTCTTTCATCAAATTATTAGCGATCTTTGTGAGCTCTTCGGGAGTCCCCACAATATTTAGGTCGTCCATATATACCGCAATAATGGTAAATCCACTTTTAGATCTTTTGATGAAAACACATGGACAAATTATATTATTTATATATCATTCTTTAACGAGTTATTCACTAAGACAGTTATATCACATTCTTCCAGATTGTTTTAATCCATACAGGGATCATTGTAACTTATTTGAGAACAACTCACGAGACCTCTCGTTATATGCGTACTGTATTTTGAATCCTTCGGAGATTTTCATGTAAATGTCATTAACCCAGTGACCCATATAGATATGCAATAACAACATCCATAAGACACATGTCAAGTCTTTATGTGACTGCCAAACTGATCAAGTACCGCATTGTGATTGTATCAATTACAGGGGAATGTGTTTCCTCATAGTCAATTCCAGGTCTCTGTGAAAAATCTTGCTCAACAAGACATGCCTTGTATCTTACAATTTCATTTCTTTCTTTGCGTTTTTTGGAAAAAACACCCATTTGTATCCAACAAGTTTTACATCTTTAGGTGTTTGGACTACTAGTACAAATACTTTACGATTCTCTAAAGATTTTAATTTAGTTTGAATAGCATCTTTCCATTTTGGCCAATCATTTCTATGTCGACATTCTTCAATATTTTTTGGCTCAGGATCCTCATTTACAATATTTAGTGCCACCTTATAAATGAAAACATTATCAATAATAACTTTCTTTCTATCCTAGTGTTCTCTTGTAATCAGATAATTTAAAGAGATCTCTTCAGATGTGTGTTCTTCCTCACCTGTCTCTTCAGGAGCGATTGGTTCATCAACTTTAGACCAATCAATCATTTTTTCCATATCATTTTACTGCTTGAAACCATTTTCTCTCATGAAATATTTACTTCTTGTATCCTTTTCTTACTAGGGTTCTTATCTTTTGCGCCAACAGGACGTCCACGTTTCACGCGCGGTTTTAGTGTGCCATCATGTTGTCCTTCGGGGACATCTACCCGTGTAGGTGTGTTTATAGCCGGTAGATAAGATTTTGTTACTTCTTTATATCAGTAAATGCATCTATCATCTGATTTGCTATATTTTGTAAATGGATTATCCTTTTCACTTCTTGCTCGCATTGATTTGTGCGAGGATCAAGATGACAAAGATGCTACATACCATGTAATTTTACACCGTTCAATCGGAAGCGATGATTTTTCTGCCCTAACGGCTGGAAAACTGTATCATTAAAATGGCAATCCACAAACCTTTCTTTGAACAAAAAGACCCGCCAGGGGCTCAATGTATCTATTTATAGACAGGGAATCAAAACCAACATAAATCTCAAGACGTCTTTGTGGACCCATCTTTGTTCGTTGAGGTGGAGAAATGGGAACATAAACTGCATAACCAAAAATTTTTAAGTGAGAAATATCAGGTTGCTAGCCATAAACAAGTTGAAAAGGTGAATACTGATTAAATGAACTTGGCCTAATTCGTAACAATGCAACAACACGTAATATTGCATGTCCCTAAATAGAAGTGTGTAAATTTACCTTTAAAAGTAAAGGTCTAGCAATCAACTGCAAGCCCATTTTGAGTATATACATGAGCAACTGAATGTTCAACATCAATACCAATTGACATGTAATAATCATTAAATGATTGAGATGTAAGTTCACCGGCGTTGTCAAGACGAATAATCTTGATTGGATAATCATGAAATTGTGCCCTCAAATCTTGTAATCTGGGAAAGTAATTTACCAAAAGCAACGTACACTTTGACACTAGACTTACATGTGACCATTTTGTTGATGCATCTAAAAGAACTATGAAATAACGAAATTGTCGGCAATGTGGATCAATGGGTCCACAAAATTCCCCTTTATTCTTTGCAAGAAAGTATGGGTCTCTATATTATTTTTCATTGGAAATGGTTCTATAATTAAATTTCCTTGCGAGCATGCAACATATACACATTCATGAGGTAAACGAACATCCTGTTTCTTTAGAGGGTATCCATGCGGGTTTCTTATTATTTGACGCATCATGGTCGACTCTGGGTGTCCAAATCGGACATGCCAAAGCATAAGTTTTGATTCATTACAATGTTCGATATGGCACTTATGGTCGCATAATATAATCCTGATAAAAAACTGGGAGTTTTTCTTTTATATGGTTTTTGGCATGAAACAATGGTTGTAATATAAAAATATTCATATTCCCCTCATTAATAGTTCCGATATGAAATCCATTGAGACGTATGTCTTTAAAACACAACTTTTTGTTGGATTTACGAGAGTACAATGCATCTTTTACTAAAATATTTGTTACACCAGACAATATTATGTTTGTTCTTCCAAAACCCTCAATTAACTTTGTAGTACCAGAATTTGTACTAATGTTTGCTTTTGTCAATTTTAAATTCGAGAAATATTTCTGATGTCGAAAAATTGTATTTGTTGTTCCACTGTCATTCAAACAATATCTCGATATTTTATCTTGGTGTTGCTTTCAGCATTATTATTTTCCATCATTCTATAAACAAAATAAATGGAGTGAAGGAAAGTGATAAAACTTGATTTATTAATTTAATACAAGTTATTATTTTTGTTAAGAGTCATGTTCTATGACTATATTAAGAATATTTATATTGTTAAAACTATTGTCGATATTATTATTATGTTGCATAAAATAGAATGTCTGTGCATATCAAACCGAAATTATATATATATATATATATATATATATATATATATATATATATATATATATATATATATATATATATATATATATATTAAGAGTAAATTAAGCATAAATTCATGTTTATCTTAAAAATTATATTTTAATATTTTAGGTATAATTGGACTGAAAAACTTGAAATCAAGGGAATTGAAATTAATTATCTAAATCCATTATACTTTATTTTGGATGCTTTTGAATTATTAAAACGCTCTTTTTTAAACTTATTTATGTATAGTATAATGAGTTTTAAATTCTCATAAAATAAAGTTATTTGAAATAAATAAATAAATATATACATATACATATGTGTGTGTACTTTTTTGTGGGGGGACTATATATATATATATATATTTATTTATTTATTTTCAAGCCATAGCGTGGCCCAGTTATATATTTTCAAGCCATAGCGTGGCCCAGTTATAAATTTGGGTTCCTAGTACTATGTGGATCAAGATCGAATCTTAATATTTTTCGGAGTCTCAGAGCCCATATATTTGTTTGAGAGGGTGGTCTTGGACTTGGTTATCTATCCTTGAATTGAAATCATATGATTATTGAAATTAATTAAAGTACATTAACAAGTAGAATTTTATATTTTATGTTTGTGTTCTTAACAAAATATAAAAATAATTCATAGAACGTTTAATAATTAAAATGACAGAAATTATACTAATATATATATATATATAAGTAAAAAAATGAAATGAATAATATTCACAAGTATTTTTAAAATATGCGCAAATAATATAGTTTATTAATAGTACGTACTTGCTCATCTGGGCAACTTCAAAGATGAATGATGGAAAAAATAAATTCTTTTAAATAATCATTATTTGTATACTATTTATGTTTATATTCATAATATGCAGATATTTATTTGCCCAATTTTAGTTAAACTCACCTAAATTCCCAAACTCAAATTTGATTTGGGTTTAAGTTCTTGTGCAAGACTGTTTTTACTGCAACTCTATATACCAAATTTCTTTTTGATTTAATTATGTGAGGGGCGAATCCTAACAATGTGATTAATGATCACACAATGATAATTATAGTGTAAACAACGGAAAATTGTTTAATATTTATCAACATGTGACACTAAAAAATTTCGGCATGGATTATGCTATTTGAAGGATAATTTGTGTTTGGTTTATCATATTCTGGAACTTATGTTTAAAATATGTCCAAAAAATACTGAATTAAAACACTTGTAGGTCCCCTCAAAAAAAAAAAAAAACACTTGTAAACAAATTAGTAAAGCTCGAGATGTGTTCTAGTGCATGCTGCCAAGTTTTAAACAGGGGTGGGATGATTTTTAGGTAAGGAGTGGAATTAAAGCTGTAATCACCTATAAATTTGTATTTCGTTCTCAGTTAGTGATAAAAAAAATTCAAGTATTGTTGGCAATAACACTATAATTGTATAACCATTTAAATGGTAATATATGTTGAAGGAATACCAAATTTATTTAATTATTCATAGGTAAACACAGCATTAAAGAAATAAGGTATGTTGCAATCGAGTAACATACGACAGATATCTGCATCATTTGATATATGATTCAATGACTTATGTGATACTTGAGATTACGTAGCTACGTGATTTTATTTAAATTATGCGGCATTCATAGCATGCATAATTGACATATCGGCGTATGAAAATATACATTTTTTTAGCACACATCCTTTTATTCATACGTCGATGCATGACACATATTGAACTGCGACTCTTTAATACCCTGTTATTTTGGACTCGATCAATCATAAGAGTTATACATGGTGCTATGACTGACATTAAGTTGCCTGAAAGACATAGAGATTCGTGGCCCTCATGTTTGCTATGATTTGATGATATGGGGATTGCTGGCGTTTGCCTACGTCATCCTATGATTATCCATATTCATTGAGACTGTTATTGGTGACGTATTGTTGACGTCATCTGTATGATATGATGTCAAGAGCTGGGATGCGGTGACACTTTGATGACCCACCATATACATCCATTTGCTTGACAGACTCGAGCTATTTTGCTATTTATATATTTGGACCTTCATTCATTGACTTTGATATACACAGTGGATAGGTGTAATATATGATGACGACATGACATGACATGCATTGCATTGTATTTCATTTAATATATTATGTTACTTGTTATATTTCTTTTGATCGTTCCATATTTGGTTTTTGCTCACCCCCGATGAGTGTTGTCTTTGTGTGTGGATAATGACAGATAGTACAGGTGACCAAGACACCAGAGAGGGCACGTCCGGTTGGAGCCATACTTTAGAAGTTTATTTTAATGTCTATCCCAGCGGTATATGTATATGTTTACCAGGGGTGTGCCCTGAGATTGTGTATATTTAGTTTATTTCAGCTCAGTACAGATATGTGTTTAAGCGTTTGATTTGTGTGTGCTGGTTTATGTAGATGGATATGAACTGATGATATCTATATATATTTAGTGTGTTCCTCGTGCGATGAGTTCATGTCGAATTTTTTAAGGCCACATATTTAACAAATCTTCCGTTGTTTACGCTATAATTATTATTGTATGATCATTAATCACATAATTAGAACTGCATCTTCACAAACTCCCCTATTGACTTAAAATACAATTTTATGTACGAAGCAAAGCAGTCAAAATTGCATGATTTTGTACCGTTTCAAGGCTCAGTAAAATTTGATATTGCCGAAGGGGCTGTGGTATGGGTTGCATCAACTATTAATACCCTTAACCACTTTCTTTGGATTATTACAAGAGCCGTACGGACGCTGAACGTTGTCTAAAATAAAATAACGAACAAAAGACAAACCTCAAATGAAAATGCCATGCTGGCCTGAAATATCTGACTCTTTGCTTAATTAAATGTTATTTTGTGAAGTTGGATTTAAATCGTTAGATCTGTGGCTTTATGCAGAAGTAAAAATAATATTATCATCTATAATTTGAACATACTTGATTAATATCATTGATATAAAATATTTAATATCATTTATTTATTAATGATTACATATTAATAATGGATATACTCGTAGTAATGTTCTTGAAAATAGCATCAAAATTTCGATAACACTGGGTTATCACGTACATTGGCCCCTTTCTGTACGTAAAAACAGAACTCCTGCAAAAATTGAGGTTTCATTTAATTACCATTTCGATCAAAGAGATGACAGTCCCTGCAATCACTTGTTAACATCTTCCACGTCATGGGAAACTGTGGAAAACAACATATGTTTCCCTTTTTTTTTTTTTAGTACAAAGGAGATGAGAAAATTATGCTATAAACATGACTCAAATCTAAGATCAGTAGTCTATGTAGTTTGTTTTTCCAACTGGTGTAAGGATTTTAGTTGTTTAATTAATATTTCACACCGTGTGAATCTAGTATTAAAATTGAGGGATAAAATTGTAAGATTTTTAAATTTTTGGGTAAAAGATATAATGTATATATTTAATATAGTTTATATATTATTTTTTTTATTGAGGAAGCAGCTGCCCTGAATTCATCCGGGATATAAGAATTAAGTTTGTAATTAAATAATTGTGTTTTTGCTTTTTTTTTTCTCATTCATTAATTTCATGTTAATTTTGTCCAAATTTGGTGGATTTAATACAATTTGGTTTATATATTGTATAATCAGGTTGGAAAATATTAAAAAAGAATTATTTTAGGACAACCATTCGCCTTTTTAATATATAGTCTCATATTTGTAATTTTTGCCTCCTAAAGTTCAATTCAAGAATATTTTTTTAGCTAATTATGGATAAACCAATTTGAAGCTTACAAACTATGTAAAGGTGATTAAATAAAGAGAGATTCGTTTTTAAAATTTGATGCGACATATTAAATATTTTATTAAAAAAATTATTTCAAATCATAAATTTTGTTTTGAAGGCCAGCAGAAGTCATCAGCAGAACTGATCGACAAGAACAAGACCAGCTGTTGCCAGGCCAACTGAGTAATCTCCAGCTTAGTGATCACCATAACTGATAATATGGATCAATTGAACCGATGTCAGCTGATCAACATAACTAATCGTCAGGCTAGCAGAAACAAACAAAGCTTAACGAAACGAGCCAGCTGACTGGGTAACTTTGTTGAATAAATCCGATCTAGTTGATATAATTAGTCCAGTTGGATATTCGACTCAGCTGATTATTTAACCAATCTGATGCAACTAGCAAGAGTTAACAAATAAAGACCATATGATTAACCCACAGAGCAAAATAGACAGAGACCAATGTACCAGTTGACTTATGACCAATATGCTTCCATATAAAAGGCTTATCAGCAAGGTCAAATAACAACTAATTGGACTGGATGACCAACACGTTGGAAAGACTAATAAAATACAATGAAGCTAGAACTCGTACAAGAACTTTTTCAACGGACATATTCTTATATCTTATGGACATATCTATGTCAAAAGCTATAAATACACACTTGAAAATTGAAGATCAAAGATCAAGAATCTCCGACTCACAACTCATCAAATTGAGAGAGATTCACACAATGGAGAGATTCAAAGACATATCTGCTATATGAGAGCATACCCTAGATAAGACACCATCATTGCAATCCATATCAGATCACTTATAGGATCATTATTATGAATCCTCACACACTCTATTTATTGTATTCACGAGCTTAAATAGAAATTGCCAGACATGTTGTATGTACATATTGATAGCTTTGATGAAATGGGTTGTTGATCAGTGAAGTTGCTGGAGTTCCATATAAGAGTAACCTCGGATGAATGAGTTTTTATAAATCAAAGTTTTCTAGTGAAATCATTCTATTCGGTGAAAATTAGGGGAGACGTAGAACGATTACATCACCTCCAAACTTTCAGAAACCAATATGCTTTCATTTACTTACTATTTTATTTTTCTTGTTGTTTTGTGTAAGTGTTTTACTTTATTCAATCAGTTTTAGAGCAAGTATACAATTATTTCAAGAACCAGAATTACCGCAGCTTAGATCAACTATTCATATTTAGCTTCAATAAATTTAAAGCTACGTACGAATGCAACTTTAATTTGTTGTCGTTCCAAAATCGGAAGACAACCCATAAACCAAAGCAATCTCATGGAATCGGTCCTACATTTATTTGGTGGGCCTTTCCCATTATACTCTTCGTCCTAATTCGTTAACTAATTCAAAATTGGTTTAAATTGTGAGTTTATTCCATCTCGATGTAGCAATATATATATATATATATATATATATATATATATATATATATATATATATATATATATATATATATATATATATATATTATAAAAGTAAATAATATACTAGTTTTATTTGTAAAGGAAAAAATTGGGGGAATGAAGTTGGATGCCTTAAGGTTGTTGTTGCTTCTTTAGTAAGTGTAGCTAATCCGTAGGGCCATTAAGTTAAAAAATGACGAGTAGAGAAAGCCATTTACCCTCAAATGTAAAAAAATCTGAGTCTCTATGAGTAATTTTTCAGAAATATATTCGAGTTATTTTTTGGGATCCATAAATTGGCTTCCAGACTACGCGGCCCCTACCTGGCTGACTCTTTTACAATATTAATTTTGTGAAATCTTCTTCATATCTATTGATACAGCTGACAAGGGATTTCCTAAACGATTTTATTAATAGGGAAATTTTTGTAGGGACAGGGTGTGAGTCATGGTCCATGCATCAACACATACATGATTTATCAAAACTATGGTTGACAAGAATTTTTGTTTGTGTGGATGAACAAAACGGAGTCACACCCGATTCATACAAGAATTTGTCAAATAAATAATATATGTTCCATGGAAATTTTATATTATTTTTCTTTTGACCATTATCTTGTAGTGAATGTATGGTAAAAAAATTCCACATGCGCACTCCTGCTGCTCACAATGTGTCATTGTAGGAATTGAAAATGGAAAGGTTATGCTTAAAAAGAAAAAAAAGGAAAGGCCATGTTGTTAGGTAAATTCTTTCAGACAAAACAAAACAGTACATCATTTTGTTTTAACCAATTATGCTATAAATTTCTAAGGTTTCTTTTGAGGACTAATATAGTATATTATATTTTAAAAAAACTATAAATATTGATGTCATATGATGAGTTATTTCTTCGATAAAATCTTATGCAAGCGCTGAGCAAGTGATATCCTGAACAAAAAATCCCGAACACAAATTGCTCGAAGAACATCGATACCTGCTCGGCATACTGGTCAAAGGGTAGTGGAAGACCCGGAACTAACAAATCAACCGGCGCAAAAGAACGAGCAATAATGGAACGCGGATTTCTCGCAAACGTTTTGATCCAATAATGCCACGATCAGAGGAGACCGTGTTCTGGATTTCTCGCATGCCAACCACCGGGATCAACACTATAAATACACACCGATAGTCTCATTCCACCCGGTTGAACTTTCTAAGCAAGAAAAGACTCAGAAGAGAGCGTATTATATTGGTCTGTTCGGTCTTCCATTCTTATGCTGTGTCTGAAAGTTCTTTTGTGTCCAAGTCTTGTAAATCAATAAAAATTTATAGTGAAGATTTATACTGTACTAGGTCCCGTGATTTTTCCACGTAAAAATTATGGTGTCTTTCATTTATTTTTCGCAGCACATAATTCTATCGAAAATGAGAAATAACGGATCAAATCATATATATATATTGATGTGATCCCAAATTTTTTATGTTCGGTAGAATAAATGCAATAAAAAATGTATGAGCGGCACAATAATTTTTTACTTGGAAAACCCTTCAAAATAAAAGGAAACCACGGGAGTTTGTCCATTATATTCACTATGAACGTTGATTTGTTATAGAACACCATATTTGAATAATGAACTTAAACAAAACAAAAGAATAAAAAGATCGAAAAGATTATGTATTATGCTGTCCTCGAGTATCTTTTCTTCCCCAGAAAGTCCAACACCTTGCAATGGAACCATGGGCTTATATTTATAGTGTTGAATCTGGTAGTTAATGCACATCAAATTAGGGACACGATCTCCTCTGATCGTGACATTATTGGCTCAAGATGTGTCCGAAAAATCCAAGTGTCATAAACGCACGTTCGTTCTGCACACGTTGATTATCAGTTATGTACAAGTCTTTCGCTATAATTTGACCAATAAGCCGAGTAGGTATTGACAATGCTTGGGTAACATGTGTTCGGGATTCTGTGTTCGGAGTATTTCTTGCTAGGCACTTGTATGAGATTTTACCCGAAGAAACTGATTCATCATATGTCATCACCTCACCCAACTGAATTAAAGCAAGACGAGAACATTGAAGTATTGGTTTATCGTCATAGGGTAAAATTTGGGTTCTGACCTATTCGGGGGTTTTTTCCCGCTCAATATTCAAAAATATTTCGCAACGTTTGGTTTCCCGAAGTCCATCCGTGACCGTTCATCCACTTATTTTTGACGGTGTTGATTGAATGACGGTTCGACTGGTCCCCCTATAAATATGCGATCATATCCCGTCATTTTCCACCTTTGTTTCAATATGCTTCCGTGCTAGCATTAGACAACTGAGCAACTTTTCTTCAGAATTCTCGAGCACTCATTCACCAAGTATGTCCACCTCTCATGTTAATTCCGAAGATTCCTCAATGCAAGAGATCGGTGAGTATGTCATTTCCTCATCTACCTTCTTCCTCCTCGGATAGCGAGGAGACACTAAGCTCTTACAATTCTTCAGCCCTTCGGAGGGATAATGAGCAAGATGACACCGAACATGCCTTGGTAGCAGCCAAGGTCCCTTGGTTCAAAATTTTTGAATCAAGGATTCACACTAGCCAACACCTCTCCCGAATCTGAGCTAAATGAGAGATTCCTGAGAACATTTCTATCATTATTCCCTCCTCAGGGTCACGCCCCCATTTACACGCTGAGGGCTATTTTCCTTTTTTACTTAGACCAGTTTTGAGGAGGTTTTCGTTTTCCTGTTCCTCCATTATTTCTCGATGTTCTAACTACTTAACTGTTTCTCTTAGTCAACTGTTCCCCAACAATTATAGGTTATTAGCTGGTTTCTTCATTGTTCTTTCTTTTCTAGGATTTAACCTTATTCCTGAACTTTTTCACTGCTTCTTCCAGTTAAATAAGAATGAATTGGCCTTATTTTTTTTACTTTTCTTCAAGAATAAGGGTTGATTTCCTTAAAAACTGCACCTCTTCAATAAAAGACTGGAAATTTTTTTATAATTTTGCTCGTCCATCCCAGCCTTGGGATTGCCCAATGGTGTGGATAGAAAGCCTCCCGAGGGCCAATTCCATCAAGGGTCTCCTTGAAAGAGAACTGTACATGTCTGTTGTCGGAAACTTGGCGACCAGTGTCATAAACTGGCGGAGCTGATTGACGACGAACTACTTTACCTGTTCTTGCTGAGCCCGTAGGGTGCATCATTACACATGCCCCTCGGTGAGCGACTTGAGCACCTTCCTCCTCTGATAATTTTTTATCATTGTGTCCGACTAATTTCTTTGTTAATTTTAACATAGATGAGAAAATGATGAAATTGTTGGGATATGCCCTAAGACAAGTCATTAGATGATTGTTTATGATATAGAATGTTTTATGATTTTATAAATGGCAAATCATTATTATATATTATTCGAATATCTGTGCAATATGAATTGATATATAAATTAATGTCCTTAGAATAATATTGTATTATTCTTAAAGATGTCCCTAGTCAAGCATTATCATGAATTGGGATAATGATAATGCATTAAGACTAGTATGTGTTGATTGATGAATTGTTCATTGATATGAGATATCAAATCAACACATGGGTACATGTTAGAGAACGATGTACTGGACAGACCCACCATGAGAATGCTACATGGATAGTTATATGAGTGTCATAAGCAATTCTCATAGTGATAATAATGTATGTAATCCTTACGACTTGAGATCATCAGAGATCCCAACATAAGGAGTTATGCATCTTGATATTGTCAAACGTTACCTGTAACAGGGTAAACTATAAATGCAGCTATTGGATACACTACGAATTATGTAGAGGGATGTTGATTGATCAAGATAGGATTTGTCCCTCCTATATAATAGGAGAAGTGTTTGGGCCCTTGATCAAGTAAGACTAAAATGCATGGCCGTGCTCGAATGAGTCGATATGTGATATCGAACTTATTCGTTTATTCTAGTTCTACTTGGGGATCAAGAAATAAAGATTGAATATACGAGTATGACTATTCCATGACTCGTGTTCAATCTAAACACATGGACAAATGGATTAAGTTACATGGTTAATATTATCACAAGTTCTTAGGTATGTCGAGTCAAGACATTCTTGTAATTTGGGTAGCCTTGATGTGTTGCTAGACACCGCTTCTTGCTTGTGACGTAAAATGAGATTTTATGTCACTGCCAACATTACAAGATCCTATCGGGTCGCACAAAAGATTAAATCGATAAAGGGAATTAAATTCATTGGATGAATTAATTAATTAAGTAAGAAGAGTCTTAATTAAATAATTATAAGGATTTAATTAAAATCATGGGTTTGAGCCCATGAGGCTTTATGAAAGCCTTTAATTAAATCCTATATAATTATATACAAGGTTATGATTAAGGTTAATCCTACAATTCAAAACTATAACCTAGCCTCCACTCCAATCACTCTCGGTCGCCTCTCTCTACAAGTCACATGGCCGCCGCCGATTCTTGGAAGGAGAGTTTGGTAGTTGTTAGTCGGTTTTGAACCGCGAGTTTGAGTTTTGGTTCAAGAATAAGTCTAGCAACTTGTCCTTGAATGTCCCTTTCGATTTGATCGTGTGGATACCGTAGAGACGGAGGTGCAAACTTTCGTTTGTGACTCGTGGTGCTACAACGAGGATTCTGCTTCAAACACGCTACAAGGGTGAGACTCTTATGATCCTTTATCCGATATGACAACTTTGTATAGATCCGCGGTTATAGTAATCCAATTTTTTAAATTCCGCTGCGTTGTATGCTTGTTGGATTACTTACAGTGGTATCAGAGCCGTGTACAAGGCTCATATCGGATTTATGTGGTTAATCGTTTAATCATATTTAGATTTGTATTGCATGCTAATAAAACTGTATATAATCATATATGATATGAGTAAATCGATGTTGTGTAATTATCGTAAAATTATATTTGATATAATTGAAGTTTATTGTATATTATACATGAAGGCGAAAAACCGAGCCCAAAGCATGAGATGTTTCGGCCACCACTATCACAAATGACACACGGCTGCCACATGAGGGCCAGGGTTTTCGAACCCTTGGCTCGAGATGGTTTAGCCGTTGTGGCTAATAATTGTGCATGGTAGTGTCGAAACAATGCTAAGGTTTTAGAATTTTTGGCTCAATTAGATGGTTGGCGGCTTCCTCCACATGAGAGCTAGGGTTTTTCGAACCCCTTGGCTCGAGATGGTCGAGCCGCCACCATCATAATTCGTGCATGGTTGGACCATGACTCGTGGCTAAGATTTTCAGTTTTTCGAACCATGTGGCTCAATGGATCACAAAACGGCGCATGTAGGCTAGGGTTAGGAACCCTAGCGGCGGCGCAAAGACTCGCGTGGCTCGGACCACGTCTTGGGCTAGGGTTTCGAACCCTAGGCCCATGCATGGTCCAGCCATGTGTGGTTGGGTTGGTTCGAACCATTTGGTTCATGGTTTAAGTCGCATTTAGTTCCGTGACATGTGATGTCCCGAGCGTACGATAATTTCATAAAATTTATTTTACAGTTTTATTGGGATTAAATTTTAAAATGGTTAGAATTTAATTCATTAATTGTTATTGCATGTTATATGTGTTGTTTGAGTATGGTGCATGGTTATAGCCCTTTGACCTTTTAGATAGGATTTGTGAATGTTTGTAATTTATAATACGACATGCGAGTCGTGCCTTCTCTATTTTTTTTTCTGAATGTTATCCCTCCCCTACGTTCCCCTCGAATGTGACTCGAGGAATTCTCTATATTTGTAAATGTTATTTAGTATAGTTTATTTATTGATGGTGATCAATGAAGATGGAGCATGGTGCCGGGATGAGGAGGCCATTCACTATTTGGAGCCAAAGGAAGGTGCTTGTGAAGTTACCTTAGGTTGACTCTTAGGATTTTCTCATTGTCTTGAGAAAATCGCTAGTAGGGGCTATAACCATGTCACATTTAATTTATGTATGTGATGCATGATTTATCTTATGTTTTAGATTGATAATTTTATTGTACATATATGTAGATATGTATATGCGTATATGTAATGGACATATTTTAAATTATCAATAATAAAATCATGAGATCAATAAATCCCTCTAAAATATTAAGTTTTAGATGCCTTCCAAAATTAAAAGTACTCGTCAAGACTTCGATTGAACATGTGTGGGTTTGCCAAAGCAAAGCACCGTGGCAATCTTGGTAAGGCGCGAAAGGATAATAGTGATATCCGTTTTACTTTAAATTGGGTACGACTTAACTAGGTTATCTCAATAGGATTGGGAACCTAGAGGCATGGGGTTGGATAATAATTCATTTGATGAGTTTGAACAAAGCGTTGTTCGCCCAACTATCCAAGAATTACATGTGATGTAATTGACAAAGTGTTGTCTACCTAAATAACCGAGTCTTGGGCGATTAGCCAAAGCTAACTCAAGATTAGGTGAAATATGGATCTTGGCCCACTAAAGGTTTCGAGGGTTGATAATTTTAAACAAAATAGTGGGAGTGTCATTTAATATAAGACCATATTAAATGATTAAATCATAAACTTATTTTGCATATTTATATTGTAGATATCCATGGCAACTAACAACGTAACAAGCACATTATCACTGCGATCGGTCCTTGAGAAGGACAAATTAAATGGGACAAATTTCCTAGACTGGTATAGGAACTTGAGGATAGTCCTCAAACAAGAAAAGAAGCAATATGTCCTAGAGGAACCCTTACCTGCTGAGGAACCTCCCCTGACGGCTGCTAAGGCCGATAAAGATGCTTACAAGAAGCATAAAATGACGCACTTGATGTTGGGTGCCTAATTCTTGCCACCATGAACTCTGAGCTTCAGAAGCAACATGAGGAAATGAAGGCGTTCGATATGATCGAGCATCTTAAGCAACTGTACCAACAACAAGCAAGACAAGAGAGGTATGACGTCTCAAAAGCGTTGTTCCAGTGTAGAATGGTAGAAGGAAGTCTGGTTGGAACTCATGTACTTAAGATGATTGGGTATATTGAGAATCTGGAGAAGCTGGGTTTTTCTTTGGACCAAGAGTTGGCCACTGACGTGATCTTGCAATCGTTGCCTGAAAGCTTCAGTCAATTTGTCTTGAATTACAATATGATTGAAATTGAAAAGACTCTACCACAATTACTTGGCATGCTTAGAACTTTTGAAGCAAATAGCAAGAAGTCTAAGCCTACAAATGTTCTTATTGTGAATAAGAGCAAAGGAAAGACTAAAGCTAAGAGCTTCAAGAATAACAAGAAGGTTCTTGTTAAGTCTAAGCCACATGCTTCTGCACTAAAGCCAAATGGAGGAGTAGCAAAAGAAGGGAACTGTTTCCATTGCGGTGAGACCGGTCATTGGAAAAGAAATTGCAAAGTTTATCTGGAGGATCTCAAGAAAGGAAGTGTGACTTCCACTTCAGGTACTTTTGTTATAGAAGTCAATTTATCTACTTCTTCATCATGGGTATTAGATACTGGATGTGGATCTCACATTTGTGTAAATGTGCAGGATCTAAAAAGGAGTAGGACGTTGGCGAAAGATGAAGTTGATCTCCGAGTTGGAAATGGAGCAAGAGTTGCTGCATTAGCTATAGGAGATTATTGTTTAGCTTTACCTTCTGGTTTATCATTGATTTTAAAAGACTGTTATTTTGTGCCATCTATTACTAAAAACATTATTTCTATTTCTTATTTGGACAAGTGTGGATTTTCATTTATAATAAAGGACAACTATTGTTCTATTTATTTAAATGATATGTTTTATGCTAGTGCACAAATGATTAATGGTCTTTATGTATTAAATCTTGATATGCCTGTCTATAACATAAATACTAAAAGGATTAAGAATAATGATTCTAATCCAACTTATCTCTGGCATTGTCGCTTGGGCCACATAAACGAGAAACGCATATCAAAACTTCATAAGGATGGAGTTTTGGATTCATTTGATTTTGAATCATATGAAACATGTGAATCTTGTTTAATGGGCAAGATGACTAAAACCCCTTTCAAGGGACATGTTGAAAGGGCAAATGTTTTATTGGGACTAATACATAGTGATGTATGTGGACCAATAAGTACACAAGCTAGAGGTGGTTTTCAATACTTCGTTACATTTACTGATGACCTCAGTAGATATGGGTATGTGTATCTAATGAAGCATAAGCATGAAACCTTTGAAAAGTTCAAAGATTTCAAGAATGAAGTACAAAACCAACTTGGTAAAAGTATCAAAATCCTTCGATCAGATCGATGAGGTGAATACTTAAGCCAAGAGTTTCATGACTATCTAAAGGAGTATGGGATAGTCCCACAACTTACTCCTCCGTATACTCCACAATGGAATGGTGTATCCGAGAGGAGAAATCGAACCTTGTTGGACATGGTTAGATCAATGATGAGTCATGCAGATCTTCCGATATCCTTTTGGGGACATGCTTTAGAAATAACAATATTTATACTGAACCGCGTTCCATCTAAATCAGTGGAAAAGACACCATATGAGATATGGACTGGGAAGCGTCCTAGTATGTCTTTTATGAAGATTTGGGGTTGTGAGGCTTTCGTGAGACGTCACGTCTCTAACAAACTTGGACCCAAATCTGATAAGTGTTTATTTGTGGGGTATCCTAAGGAAACGAAAGGATACTATTTCTATTATCCCACCGAGAACAAAGTAGTTGTTGCTCGGACTGGTGTCTTTCTTGAAAGAGAATTTATTTCTAGAAAAACCAGTGGGAGACAAATAGAACTTAGTGAAGTTCAACCACAAGAAAACATTGAACATGATATTGAGATGGAAACAGAGCAGGACACCACAAGATGTTGTGGATAAAGTACCTGCTCAAGAGACACAAGCCCAGCGTAGGTCTGTAAGAGAACACCGGGAGCCACAGAGATATGGATTTCTTGTGACTCAACAAGGTGACTTACTACTTATTGATGAGGATGAGCCGTCATCTTATCAACAAGCTATAATGGGCACTGATTCTGAGAAATGGCAAGAGGCCATGAAATCTGAGATGGAATCCATGTATGCAAACCAAGTATGGACTTTGGTTGACCCACCTGAAGGGGTACGACCCATAGGGTGCAAATGGATTTTCAAGAAAAAGACCGACATGGATGGTAATGTACAAACCTATAAAGGTCGACTGGTTGCAAAAGGTTTCAAACAAATTCATGGTATTGACTATGATGAAACTTTTTCACCAGTTGCCATGGTTAAATCCATAAGGATCTTACTTGCAATAGCTGCATTTCATGATTATGAAATATGGCAGATGGATGTCAAAACAGCTTTCCTTAATGGAAATCTGCTTGAGGATGTGTACATGACATAGGCCGAGGGTTTTGTCGATCCAAAGGATGCTGGAAAGATATGCAAGCTACAACGATCCATTTATGGATTGAAGCAAGCTTCTCGGAGTTGGAATCTTCGCTTTGATGATGCAGTTAAAGAGTTTGGTTTCATCAAAAACGTAGATGAACCTTGTGTCTACAAGAAGGTCAGTGGGAGCATAATTATCTTCCTAATATTGTATGTAGATGACATACTTCTAATTGGGAAAGATATCCCTGCCTTACAATCTGTAAAGATTTGGCTAGGGAATTGTTTTTCTATGAAAGACTTGGGTGGAGCCACCTATGTATTAGGAATCAAGATCTATAGAGATAGATCGAGAAGATTACTTGGCCTAAGTCAAAGTACATACATAGACAAAGTGCTAAAACGGTTTAGCATGCAAGAATCAAAGAAAGGATTCGTGCTTATGATACATGGAATTTATCTCTCGAAGGAACAGTGTCTTTCAACACCAGATGAGAGACAACGCATGAGTAAGATTCCATATGCGTCAGCTATTGGATCTATCATGTATGCCATGATATGTACACGTCCCGATGTCTCGTATGCTTTGAGCATGATGAGCAGATATCAAGTTGATCCAGGTGAGAGTCACTGGATTGCAGTCAAGAATATCCTGAAGTACTTGAGAAGAACTAAGGATACGTTCTTGATTTATGGAGGTGAGGAAGAGCTCAATGTAATGGGTTACACTGATGCAAGCTTCCAAACCGACAAAGATGATTTTCGATCGCAATATGGATATGTGTATTGCCTAAATGGAGGTGTTGTGAGCTGGAAGAGTTCAAAGCAAGAGACAGTAGCCGATTCTACAACGGAAGCTGAGTACATTGCTGCCTCTGATGCAGCAAAAGAAGCTTTTTGGATTAGGAAGTTCATTTCTGAACTTGGAGTGGTGCCTAGCATTAAGGATCCGATAGAACTCTATTGTGACAACAATGGAGCGATCGCATTGGCTAAGGAACCTAGATCTCACCAAAGATCCAAGCACATATTTCGGCGCTTTCATTTCATTCGAGAAATCGTTGAAATGGGAGATGTTAAAATATGCAAAGTACCAACAGATGATAATATATCTGACCCATTGACGAAGCCACTGTCACAGCAGAAGCATGATCGTCACACTAGATCTCTAGGCATTAGGTATATGTCTGATTGGTCTTAGTGCAAGTGGGAGATTTGTTGGGATATGCCCTAAGACAAGTCATTAGATGATTGTTTATGACATAGAATTTTTTATGATTTTATAAATGGCAAATCATTATTATATATTATTCGAATATCTGTGCAATATGAATTGATATATAAATTAATGTCCTTAGAATAATATTGTATTATTCTTAAAGATGTCCCTAGTCAAGCATTATCATGAATTGGGATAATGATAATGCATTAAGACTAGTATGTGTTGATTGATGAATTGTTAATTGATATGAGATATCAAATCAACACATGGGTACATGTTAGAGAACGATGTACTGGACAGACCCACCATGAGAATGCTACATGGATAGTTATATGATTGTCATAAGCAATTCTCATAGTGATAATAATGTATGTAATCCTTACGACTTGAGATCATCAGAGATCCCAACATAAGGAGTTATGCATCTTGATATTGTCAAACGTTACCTGTAACAGGGTAAACTATAAATGCAGCTATTGGATACACTACGAATTATGTAGAGGGATGTTGATTGATCAAGATAGGATTTGTCCCTCCTATATAATAGGAGAAGTGTTTGGGCCCTTGATCAAGTAAGACTAAAATGCATGGCCGTGCTCGAATGAGTCGATATGTGATATCGAACTTATTCGTTTATTCTAGTTCTACTTGGGGATCAAGAAATAAAGATTGAATATACGAGTATGACTATTCCATGACTCGTGTTCAATCTAAACACATGGACAAAGGGATTATGTTACATGGTTAATATTATCACAAGTTCTTAGGTTATGTCGAGTCAAGACATTCTTGTAATTTGGGTAGCCTTGATGTGTTGCTAGACACGCTCCTTGCTTGTGACGCAAAATGAGATTTTATGTCACTGCCAACATTACAAGATCCTATCGGGTCGCACAAAAGATTAAATCGATAAAGGGAATTAAATTCATTGGATGAATTAATTAATTAATTAAGAAAGTCTTAATTAAATAATTATAAGGATTTAAATAAAATCATGGGTTTGAGCCCATGAGGCTTTATGAAAGCCTTTAATTAAATCCTATATAATTATATACAAGGTTATGATTAAGGTTAATCCTACAATTCAAAACTATAACCTAGCCTCCACTCCAATCACTCTCGGCCGCCTCTCTCTACAAGTCACACGGCCGCCGCCGATTCTTGAAAGGAGAGTTTGGTAGTCGTTAGTCGGTTTTGAACCGCGAGTTTGAGTTTTGGTTCAAGAATAAGTCTAGCAACTTGTTCTTGAACGTCCCTTTCGATTTGATCATGTGGATACCATAGAGACGGAGGTGCAAACTTTCGTTTGTGACTCGTGGTGCTACAACGAGGATTCTGCTTCAAACACGCTACAAGGGTGAGACTCTTATGATCCTTTATCCGATATGACAACTTTGTATAGATCCGCGGTTATAGTATTCCAATTTTTTAAATTCCGCTGCGTTGTATGCTTGTTGGATTACTTACAGAAATCAAGAATGATCGCCAATCTGAAGGCGAAGACCCAAAAGGGAGAATCTTCTGGACAAGCTTCTGAATTCGCTGCCCAAGCACCCCTTCCTACTGAGCATACACTGGTGGTGACCCCTACTTCTCCTGTCATTGAAATCATTGATCAGCCTGAAGGGGAGTCTCTAGTTACTCGACCACAAAAAAGAGTTGTTTCCGAGGTCCGAGATTCCTCCTCAAGAACTCCCCCAAAAAGAGCCACACCTTCAACTCCCCCATCTGCTGCCCGAGCTTCATCCCAACCTGCTCCAGGCGGTCCTAGTGGTCTTCGGCCTGCCTCAAGGAAGCATGTACCAGTGGGATTATTCCCCCAATATCCCATCCATCAAAAAACCTGATCCCAAAATTTCTCAATCAATTATTTCTTTCACTCCCAATAGTCCCGACCAAAATCATCTCGGGGAACTGACCTTCAGCAACTTGGTAAATGACTTCTCCACCTCCTTCGTGAAGGTAAATTTACTTTGTAGAGAATTTTCTAAGTGTATCTGTTCTAATTGTTTATTTTCTAAAATTTTGTGTAGGCCCACATGGTGGCGGATGAGCTTTTGACAATATTTAATTCTGTTCGGTCGGAGGTTACTGGTCGAGGCAAGGAGTATGACCAACTCCAAAATATGTGTGTGGACCTTAGGAAGAATATGGTCCTACTTGAACAACAACACTCGTCTGTTAAGAAGGCCCGGATGTGGCCTAGAAAGCTCTTGAAGATGAGCTAAGGAAGCTAGCTGATCTCGAAGATGTTAACAAGACCCTATCCGAGCAATTCGCACAAGAGAAATCAACTTTTGATGCTCGGGTAGAGGAAATCTGGTTGAAGAGAAAATCCGACTTTTTGAAGTCCGAGTAGTACAACAATATGGTGTCTGACCGCGCCTCCAAGTTCTTTGAGAATGAGTTTGAAGCCTGTGCTCGCCAATTTGAAGGGGGTTATCCATTTGAGGAACTCCGAAGGACTTCCTCGACCAAGGTACTGCTTTGTAAAGCCTCCCGAGCTATTCGAGCTATAGTGTAGGGTTGTATTCTTCCTTTTATATTTTGTCCTTGTAATCTTCTTTCATGAATGAAAACTCTTTAATGCAGTTTATTATTCGAAGAGCTGGATCTCCAACACTTAGATAATTTTAGGTTTAAACATGGACCAAACTATCCCGATCCCATGAGTAAACTATTAAAATTTCGAACAAGCTCGAACATCCCGAGCACAATCACTTAGGAAATTTTAAGTTTAAACATGGACCAAACATCCCAATCCCATGAGTAGACTAATAAAATTCCAAAAAGCTCGAACATCACAAGCACAATCACTTAGACAATTTTAGGTTTAAACATGGACCAAATACCCTGATCCCATTAGTAAACTAATAAAATTCCGAACAAGCTCGAACATCCAGAGCACAATCACTATTTTAGGTTTAAACATTGACCAAATATCCCGATCACATGAGTAAACTAATAAAATTTGGAACAAGCTCAAACATCCTGAGCACAATCACTTAGGCAATTTTCGGGTTAAACATGAACCAAACATCCCGATCCCATGAGTAAATTAATAAAATTTTGAACAAGCTCGAACATCCAGATCACAATCACTTAGGACATTTAAGGTTTAAACATGGACCAAACATCCCGATCCCATGAGTAAATTAACAAAATTCCGAACAAGCTCAAACATCACGAGCACAATCACTTTGTCAATTTTAGGTTTAAACATGGACCAATCATCATGATCCAATGAGTAAACTAATAAAATTTCGAACAAGCTCGAACATCCCGAGCACCATTACTTAGGTAATTTTAGGTTTAAACATGGACCAGACATCCCGATCCCATGAGTAAGCTACTAAAATTCCAAACAAACTCGAACATCCAGAGGACAATCGATTAAACAATTTTAGATTTAAAAATGAACCAAACATCCCGATCACATGAGTAAATTAATAAAATTTCGAACAAGTTCGAACATCCCAAGGACATCACTTAGGCAATTTTAGGTTTAAACATAGACCAAACATCCCGAGCCCATGAGTAAACTATAAAATTTTGAACAAGCATAAAAACAACTTCACTTTATTCATATTGAGTTCATAAATAAAGGCAATAATTAAAACATCATATAAACCATTTATTGAGATTATGAACATTCAAAGACCTCACCAATTCTCGGCCTTGTTTGTTTTCCGGTCTGTATGATCCTCGTTCGATCATCGCTTTCACCTTGTAAGTGCCTTCCCATTTCTAGCATTTTCACATCACCACTTGGATTGGCTTTTTGTAAAACAAGGTCTCAGACCTGAAAAGCTCTCGGACAGACCCTCCGATTATATGCATTGGTGATCCTAATTTTGTACATTTCAATATGTGCGGCTGCTCTTTCTCTTAATCGGTCCACCTTATCCAACTCCGACTTTCTTATATCTTGATTCTTTTCAGGATCATATCATTGTACCCGAAGAGATTCCACGTTGATCTCAACAGGGATAATAGCCTTATAACCATACACTAGACCGTATGGAGTTTCTCTTGTGGATATATGTAGGGCCCGCTACCCTAACAGTGTTATAGTGACATAAGAAGGACTAATCATGCATTAATAACATCTTAAGGTTCTGGTTGTTACATGAGCTAACAGGATTACAGGCCAAAATACAAAACTTCAAAAATAATTCATTACATTCGCAAAAGAATGTCAACATTTAGATTTACACTACTCCTAGAGTAGATACTAATCATAACTTGAAACCTAAACATTCCTGTGTTCCTCGTAGCTCACTGCCTCAACCCGACCCTTAGTCCTTTAGTCCAAAAGTGTACCTACAGGGACAACACATCATGAGCATATACAATCTTACTTAACATCATAAAAACATCACAGTAAATGCATGAAATATTGGTTAAGTAAATATGATGGTTATTCATTAACTTCTTTTTGTTGTCCCTGATTCATATTCATGCATATGGGCATCTTAACCTATGGCATCTTACCACATCATAATATCGTATGGCCTCTTACCATATGTGCATCTTACCCCGTGACATCTTACCACATAATAACATCGTATGGCCTCTTACCATATGGGCATCTTACCCCGTGGGATCTTACCACATAATAACATCGTATGGCCTCTTACCATATGGGCATCTTACCCCGTGGCATCTTACCACGTAATAACATCGTATGGCCTCTTACCATATGGCATCTTACCCCGTGGCATCTTACCACATAATAAACATCGTATGGCATCTTACCATATGGACATCTTACCTCGTGGCATCTTACCACATAATAAACATCGTATCACATCATTATATAAACATCGTATAAACATCATCATTTCATTGTAAACATTCATGCGATAAATGCATAGTCATAGTGTAGAGATGTGTTTTACCGTCCGATGCCCGTACGTCTCTTACGTACCTTTTTAAAAGGAGGAGGAGTCAACAGACTTTATCTCCTTGATTGTGCTGGTACCTGGGATGGTTCTACAAGACCACATAATACCATATTAGATGCCTCAATATCATCTCATACCATAAACTTAACAAAATAAATCATCATTTTATTTTTCAACATTCTGCCTCTCTTGATCGATCGGCCCCAAGGTCTCGATCGATCGAGAAACTGTGCATAAACAGTGCCCAAACATTCTGCCTCGATCGATCGATCGAAATATTTTACCGATCGATCGAGGAGCTTCACCGATCGATCGGAAAATCCCTCGATCGATCGACGCCTGAATTTCAAACCATGCTTAAAGCTTCTGCCTCGCTCGATCGATCGGTACAAAAATCTCGATCGATCGAGCACTCTGAAAATCGGGATTTTCCCAGATTTTCGAGGACCTCATTTCATATCATCAAATCTACTTCATAACACAACATACTTGCTCAAACAAACATGTTAGGAACTTCATAACACTTCCATGTAAGTACTTTAATCAAAGGTTTAACAAAACCTAAGCTAACATGCATCATAACATCATCAAAATCTTCAACCCCAACCAACTTATACAGAAAACAGAGCATGCTCTTCCTTGCCCAGATTTTCGAGCACATAGTTTCATAGCCAGAAATCTATCACATAAAACATGTAACATGCTCGAACTAACATGCTAGTAGTTACATAATACTACCATGAAAGCACCCATACCAAGGTTTCACCCAAACCTATACTTAGCATGCATAAAAGCATCCCACCCAAACTCAAACTCAACCAAAAACCCAGAAAACAGGGTACAAAGTCTTACCCTCCTTTTTCTCTTCTTTTGGTATGAATTATTGCACACCTTTTACCAAGGTTTTTCCTCCTCTCTCAGCAGCACTTCAGGACGTTTTTGAGAGGGAAAATGAGGGAAGGAGAAAGATTGGAGGTGGAGTGGTGGGGAAGAGAAGGAGGTATGGGTTGAGGGGAAAGGGGTTGGCAAGTGGGGGTGGCTGATTGATTGGGGGGGGGGGGGGGGGGGGTGGTGAGGTTGGGGTGCCATGTGGTGTTTAATTGTGTCCCGGTATTTAGTACGATGTATTAAAATATCCTCACTCGATATTTTATAACTTCATTTAATTAATACATCCTTTAAAACACCAAACATGCTCCCCACATCATATCATCATAACATAATCATAGCCCCCAATTAAATGCACCACAACCCTCTTAAACATATCATAAATCATCATCATAGCACATAATTACATGACATTTCGGGGGTATTACAATATACGTGATGTTGTTCAGTATGCCCATAGTAAGCCATGTAGTTCATCAACCCATGCTCCTCTTCCTCCTTCCAACCTGGTTTTAATCCTGTGCAATAAGATCCAATTTGTCACACCTGCTTATCCATTTGATTGAGGATAAGCTACCGAGGTGAATACATGTTTGATTTTCATATCTTTGCACCAATCTTGCACGCTTTTCCCTTTAATGACTTCATCCTCGGTGCTACTATGCACCTCCAAAAGAATTTAATGACTTCATCCTCGTTAATTTTTGGACATGCTCGGCTTCTACCCATTTGGTGAAGTATTCAACCGCGACCAAAAGAAACTTCCTTTGTCCAGTTGCTGGAGGAAAAGATCCCACAATATCCATTCCCCATTGGTTGAATGGACAATAGATAATGGTTTTATTAAGAGCTTCTACTGGTACACGAGATAAATTGGCATGATTTTGACAATTGTTGCATTTTTTGACAATTCCCTCAGCATCAATCTTATTGTAGGCCAATAATATCCAGCTCGGTTTGCCTTTTGATAAAGCATATTTGCACTGAGGTGGTTCACACAACAACCCTCATGAATTTATTTTAGCAAGTCATCCCCTTCTTGAATAGAAGTGCATTGTAAGAAAGGGACCGAGAAACCCCTTTTGAACAATTTTCCCTCGATCAGCACAAACCGATTCTCCATTCTCCTCACCCGAGCTGCCTCTTTTGGATCAGAGGACACAACCTTAGTTTTTAAGAATTTGATGAGTTGTTCTTGCCAATCTCCCATAATACATGGTTAAAGATTCATTATGTTACTGACAAACATATGGGAGATCAATAGTTACTGCACTCCTGAATTGAACTAGCCAGTTTGGCCAATTTAGCAGCTCGGCTATTTTCTTATCTGGGTACTTGTGTTTATTTCACTTCCTGAAAATGATTCATCAGTGCCCAAATAATTTCAACGTACCTCTTCATTTTTTCCTCTTTACCTTATACATACCATTCACTTGTTGTACCACAAGCATGGGGTCCATAAATGTTACTATTTTTTGGGCTCCAACGTTCAGTGCTACTCGAAGATCCGATATGAGAGCATCCAATTCAGCTTCATTATTTGAGGAATGAAAATGAACTGAATGGCTACTTTTACTTATTCTCCTTCGGGTCTGATAAGTACCATACCTGCACCACTTCTAAGCTGGGTAGAGGATCCGTCCACATAAAGGTTCTATTCTTTCTCTTCGGGGACATGGGTCACCTATACGAGAAAATCTGATAATGCTTGAGCATTGATGGTAGTTCGGGGTTGGTAAGTAATGTCGAACTCACTCAGTCCGGTAGCCCATTTTACAATTCCGTCCCAAGATTTCTGCCTTGGACATTTATTTTCCCAGCAGAGTGCTGGTTACCAACATGATAGGGTCAGATAGAAAGTATGGCCAAAGTCTCATGGGTTATTAGAGCTAAAGCCAGTTTTTCAACCTACAAGTATCTTTGTTCGGCTCCTTGCAATGCTCGGCTCACATAGTACACTGGTAGCTATTGCCCCGACTTCTCTTTGACTAATACCAAACTGATGACTTCCTACGTCACATATATATAGACGAGAAGAATCTCATTACGCTCGGGTTTGTTCATCAACGACAATTGAGCTAGATAGTTTTTCAAATCCTCGAAGGTCTTTTGGCACTAATCATTCCATTCAAATCGAACTCCTTGCCTTAATGCTTTGAAGAATGGCAAGCTCTTATCAGCTGATTAGGATATGAACCGACTCAATGCGGCTATTCTTCATGTCAATCTATGTACTTCATTCATGGTCCGAGGAGGATTCATCTCCTGGATCGCTCTTATCTTCTCACGGTTGGCTTCAACACCTTTTTCAGTGACCATGTACCCCAGAAATTTCCCACTATGTATTCCAAATGTGCACTTAGTAAGATTGATCTTCATGCCAAATCTATGCAAAGTGCCAAAGAGTTCCTCCATGTCATCGATTAGATCCAATGCCCTCTTAATCTTGATGAGGACATCATCTACAATTATGCATTACGCCCTATCTGATATTTGAATATTTTATCAATCAACCTTTGGTAAGTGGCTCTAGCATTTTTTAGCTCGAAGGGCATGACTACATAACAAGTTCCCCCTGCTGTGACGAAACTGAGTTTTGGTTGATCTTCTCGTGCAAAAGGGATTTGATGACACCCTTGATATGCATCCATGAGACAGAGCAGCTCATGTACAACGGTGGAATCTACTAGCTGGTCAATCCTTAGCAATGGATAACAATCTTTAGGGCAGACCTTGTTCACATCTCGGAAATCTACACACATCCGCCACTTGTCTCTTGATTTAGGTACCAGAACTAGGGATGGCAATGGGACGGGTCCAGACCCAGACCCGCATTGAACCCGCCCCGTCGGGGCGGGTCTGGACCAGCTTCAACCGGGTTTGGAAGCGGAGCGGAGCGGGTCCTGGGATTGGCCGAACCCGCCCCGCTATACATTTTTAAATTTTTTTTTTTAAAAAATGATATTGATTATACATTTTACTTCTTTGATTGAACAATAAAGTGTCATTATTTAATTTTATATCAAAATTCATGTGTTCATGTTAAATAAGTTGGACATTTTGAAGGAAATAAGAGCAAATTAATACATATTTAGTAGCTAAAAGATAGTTTTATGATCGCTTTTATTTTAAACAGTTATTTCAATGTAGCGATTCTCTACCACAAGTGCACGGTGTCAAGTTTTAATATAATGGTTTAAGAGTAAAGAGTGTCGTACCCACAGGGACTAGTAGCAATTACCACGATCGATTAGAATTTCTATATTTAACCTACGATTATGGAATGATTATCAAACTAAATTGACTTAAGCACAACAGTTAACCTACCCAGCAGTGATGGATAATTGAAGAGAATTTATAAACGAATTATCAAGATGTCAGTTCACCAATGTAATCCCCCAAAAGTTGTCTATTAATTAAGATTCAATGTTCTATGTTCTAGGGTGACGAGTTTTCCTATTTCATTCGTTATACCTTGGTCCGGTTATAACAAGTCTAGCACTAATCTACAATAAATCACTCCCGTGTCTTTATTGAATGATTAATACCAAAAAATGCTTTGTGAAAACTACTAGCCTTCGATTTTGGTAAATCTATTGCTATCACACGTGTGCTAGATTTTACTTGGTCCGTCTCAACTTAAAACCCACGGCCTAATTTACTACGTCGTATCGTAATCTCCTATGGTCAATTCAATTAGGATTACCAATATCATGCAAAAGGTAGCTAATCTTTTACAAGCATTAAAAACATAAATTATGCGCAAAGATCATAGAAATTAAATTAAAACCGTTAATTAACTCAAGGGTTCAAACATGGGATCCCCTATGTCTTGACAAATATTCTAGCCAACAACCATAATCAAATTATAATGTAAAAACATGTCTTTAAACAAATTTAACATCAAAATATGATATAACAATTAATTAAGTTCAGAAATACTAAGATAACGAGGATGTCGCTCCGTGCGTCGCTCCGTTCTTTCGTTCCTTGCGTTGCTCTTCCTCTTCAATGATTTGTGGTGGTGCTTTTTATGGAGGAGAGGCTGCTAGGTTATTGTAAAAGTTGGCAAAAGTCCTAGAAAATTCGTCCTTAGGTCTCATATATAGGGCAACAATAATTGGGAAGGAGTCCCCCTTGAACCAAACATGGAAAGTCTTTATTTTTCCAAAAACTCCTCGCGGCGATCGATCTTCGTCTCCTCGCGATCGATCTTCAATCTCTACTGGACGTGATACCCAAATTAAATAAATCCACGATCGATCTTCGTCATTTGCCGATCGATCTCGGAAATCTGGCGATCGATCTTCGTCATTGCCGATCGATCGCGGACCTCAAATCTCCAATCTTGCGATTTGGTCCCTCCTTTTCCAGATTTGCTCAGTTTGGTCATTTTTCAGCATTTTTAAGCCCATTTCATCCAGTTTTATGCATTTGGACCTAGATTCCTGACATATACAAATATATACCAAAACGTGTAATATTTTCTAGGAATCACTACAAAAACACCCCTAATCATATATCAAATTAAGTGTAAAAATCACACTTATCAACTCCCCCAAACTTAAGCTTGATTGTCTCGAGCAAGAAATAAAATCAAAAAGTAGAGTTCAATATTTGAAGATTCAACTAAACCAATTTGTAGTCAATCATGTAGCTCAGACATCTCACTTACAGACGAACCAGAATAAATCCGAAAGTTTAACAAGTTGTGTTTTCTCCTAGATCAAGCAACACGTCGCCAAATCAGAACGTGAGTGTGTGCTATTGTCACTTTCAAGTTTCATGCAATTTTCATAGATCAAATCATGCTAGTCAATGAAAAGTCAGATTATCATTGAGCACCCCAGAATCCTATTTTCAAACACTTCTCCACTAATGTAGTCACTCCCTAGACTTGGATCACTAGGTCTTTTTAAGCTTGTAGCGTTAGGCCTAGGTGTTTGGCTTCAAAGAAATGATAGGATAGCACAAAGAAGAGAGTATAGTCATGTAAATTTCAATTTTTTAGCACAACTTGAGCTTCTCTTCTTTTTCTTGTAGCCTTGGCCACTTTGGGTCTTAATTAGATTTTTTTTTTCAAGGCTTTATCTATCTTTTTCTTTTCTCATCATCAATTTTTTTCAATAAGAAGCTCATCCAAATGTAGCAATTCATGTGCATATAATGAGAATCATTATACTCCCTTTAGGTAAGGATGAATTCTTTCAATTTAGGCTCATAAAGGTGGGTATAATGAGTTGCCAAAAAAAACATGTTGAATGGGGGCTAATAGTATGTTAAACACACTCCATTCTTTTTCAATTATGCTCAAAATTGGATACTAGGGATTAATGTAAACATGGTAAGCTTGAAAGGCTCAAACGGTCCAAAGATCTCCTAGATCATCTCCTAATCAAGTTCATGACTATAAAATTTCGCCTTGAAGTGTCGTCATCAAATAGTTTCTAAGGTACTCTAAGATGCTCAAAAACAATTCATTAAGTTCACAAAAAATTCACTAGTACAAGTGCAATTCACAAGATTATGACTCAAATGTGCTCAAAATATTCATAATCTTTGACATGCTACTCAAAACAAGATATTTACAAACAAGTCTTACAATCATCAAAACTCAAGTTGACATGCATAGTGGGATTAATATCATCATGGAATAGAGACCACTACTATGATTCATTCTTATCTTACTAATTGAACTCATTTTCAAGAAAAATTTTGTTGGTGCTCAATAAACGATCAATTTCCAAATAATAAGCATGACACAGTAATACACTCCCCCAAACTTAATTCATGCATTGTCCTCAATGTACTAGGCACGGAAAATAGGACAAAACATTTACCGTTGACAACGATCGTCAGTGATCGTTGTCCAATTCCTCATCAGCTCATGGGGCATAGTGTTGGAACACGTCACAGCACGCATGGAGTCTCACCAAAATAAAAAAACAAAACAAACCAAAATAAACTAAAACAAAGCAAAGGGTTAAGAAAGAGTTCTTGATTTATAGTCCCAAGCTGGACTTATTACCAATATCGCTTTAACATTTCGGAGTATGTGGATTAGTGTCATCCACGTTACAGTGCCTTAACAGCTGATTATTTACCACGTAAGTGCCTAGAATAGGATCACTTACCTTAATTGCTCCATGAGCTTAGACGGTAGTCACCTGTGAATGGTCCAATCCATGAAGCCTTTCACTTGCTTTGGAAAATGCGATGTGGTGGCGCTTTATGTAGTTGGACTGTCTCTCCTTTCATGAATGTCCTTTTCTCCTTGAGCTTCTTAGCCTTTTTTGACTTGACCATGTCATGGCTCTTGCCTTCCTTAGGCTCTAGCTCGGACTCCACTTCTACCTCATTAGTACCTTGCATCACATCAACAAGCAAAGTGTCAATCATGTTAACTTTCAGATAATCATGATCGTTGTGTGCGTGTGTTGAAGATTTGAACATATTGAATGTAACTCGATCCTCTCCTACACGGAGGATCAACTTCCCTTCTTCAACATCAATGATGGCTCTTCCAGTAGCCAAGAATGGACGTCCCAGGATCAATGGCATTCTCACATCCTCCTCCATATCCAGCACTAGGAAATCCACCGGGAAGGTGAATTGATCTATCTTTACTGGTACATCTTCAATGATTCCTAGTGGGTAGGTGATAGATTTGTCTGCCATTTGCAACACTACTCTCATGGGCTTCGGCTCTCATAATCCAAGTCTCTGAAAAACAGACAAAGGCATCAAATTCACACTAGCACCCAAATCACATAATGATTTAATAGAAGAAATAGGCCCAACAGTGCAAGGAATAGAGAAACTCCCTGGATCTTTTAACTTCGTGGCCGATTTCTTTTGCACCATAGCACTACATTCCTCAGTCAAAAAGACAGTCTCGTGCTCTCCCAATTTCTGCTTCTTAGACAACATTTTCTTTAAGAATTTGGCATAATTAGGCATTTATCGTAAAGCATCAATAAAAGGTATATCGATATGCAAATTCTTAAGCATGTCTAAAAATTTGGCAAAGTTTGAATCAACCTTCGCCCTATTAATTGCTGCAGGGAATGGGAGAGGAATGTGTACCTTTTCTTGTGGTGAGATTGGTATAGTGGCTCCAATGGACTTACCCTTGTTGCACGGTTGCTCATTCTCCTCTTGCTTCATTGAAATCTTTTCCATTTCCTTCCCGGCACTAAGTTCCTTTCCACTCCTCAAGGTCACGGCATTGGCTTGCTCCCTTGGATTCTTCTCGGTGTCAGTCGGCAGAGTTCCTTGTGCTCTTCCGACCAAGATGGTTGCCAATTGTCCGACTTGAGTTTCCAAATTCTTGATGGATGCATCTTGGTTATTCATCCTGGTCTCAGTAGATGATATAAACTTGACAAGTAATTCCTCCATGCTTGGCTTTGGTTGGTAACCCAGTTGTGGTTGAGGGTTCATACATTCTTTTGGTCGGACCAAGAGAAGTTTGGATGATTCCTCCACGGTTGGTTATAGTTGTTGGAGTAAGAATTACCCTGTTGAGGCCTGTTTCCTACAAAGTTAGCATTTTCAGTAGAATGCACAAAAGGATTACCTGCCTGGCATTCCGTGCTCTGATGGTTGCCTCCACACAAATCACATATGACCACTTGAGCTTGCATCGCTGTCATGCTCAAGCCATCCATTTTTTTATTCAACGCCTCCAATTGAGCTTTTATTGTTGTTACCTCATCAACTTGGTGCACCCCAATCGGTCTTTTGGGCACATTCCTTTCGGACTGCCACTGGTAACTGTTGGATGCCATCTCCTCCAAGAGTATGAAAGCTTCCTCAGGTGACTTTCTCATAATGGTACCTCCTGCTGCTGCATCAATCATGGATCTATTAGCAGAATACAGACCATTGTAAAATGTTTGTACCTGAAGCCAAATCGGAAGGCCATGATGTGGGCATCTTCGAAGTTGATCCTTGAATCGCTCCCAAGCTTCATATAGAGTCTCCGGATCATGTTGCACGAATCTGGTGATATCATTGCGCATCTTAGCTGTCTTGGAAGGGGGAAAGTATTTTGATAGGAAGGCTTGAGCCATCCCCTCCCAAGTAGTGATCGACCCTGCAGGCAATGAATTCAACCACCTCTTAGCTTTATCGTTTAAAGAAAATGGAAAAAGTCGTAACCTGATGGCGTCGTCAGTGACGCCATTGTGCTTGAATGTGTCGCATATCTCCAAAAAGTTGGAGATATGAGCATTAGGGTCATCAGTATGCGATCCTCCGAATTGCACAGAATGTTGAATCATCTGAATTATGGCAGGCTTGATCTCGAAGTTATTAGCCTGAATCCTTGGTCTAGTGATGCTAGACATGATGCCTTGAAAAGATGGTTGTGCATAGTCCATCATGGACCTTGTAATTGACACTTCATCATTGTGTTGTTCACCATTCCCTCGATTATTCTCAGCCATCTCTCCAGTTTCTTTCCGAAGTCTTCTACAAGTTCGCTCAATCTCTAAGTCAAGTGGCTCTAATATAGGTCTGTCACTTCGTAGCATGCACTACAAAGACAACTCCTGCAAAAATTCAACACAACGAAGGAACAACAGTGGTGAAACCGTATAAACCGTAATAAAAGTAAACATAAAAATTATGGCTAAATTATAGTCAACTAATCTCGTATGATATTACTTAGACTAGTCCCCGGAAACGGCGCCAAAAACTTGATCGCTTTTATTTTAAACAGTTATTTCAATGTAGCGATTCTCTACCGCAAGTGCACGGTGTCAAGTTTTAATATAATGGTTTAAGAGTAAAGAGTGTCGTACCCACAGGGACTAGTAGCAATTACCAGGATTGATTAGAATTTCTATATTTAACCTACGATTATGGAATGATTATCAAACTAAATTGACTTAAGCACAACAGTTAACCTACCCAGCAGTGATGGATAATTGAAGAGAATTTATAAACGAATTATCAAGACGTCGGTTCACCCATGTAATCCCCCAAAAGTTGTCTATTAATTAAGATTCAATGTTCTATGTTCTAGGGTGACGAGTATTCGTATTTCGTTCGTTATACCTTGGTCCGGTTATAACAAGTCTAGCACTAATCTACAATAAATCACTCCCGTGTCTTTATTGAATGATTAATACCGAAAAATGCTTTGTGAAAACTATAGCCTTCGATTTTGGTAAATCTATTGCTATCACACGTGTGCTAGATTTTACTTGGTCCGTCTCAACCTAAAACCCAGGCCTAATTTACTACGTCGTATCGTAATCTCCTATGGTCAATTCAATTACGATTACCAATATCATGCAAAAGGTAGCTAATCTTTTACAAGCATTAAAAACATAAATTATGCGCAAAGATCATAGAAATTAAATTAAAACCGTTAATTAACTCAAGGGTTCAAACATGGGATCCCCTATGTCTTGACAAATATTCTAGCCAACAACCATAATCAAATTATAATGTAAAAACATGTCTTTAAACAAATTTAACATCAAAATCTGATATAACAATTAATTAAGTTCAGAAATACTAAGATAACGAGGATGTCGCTCCGTGCGTCGCTCCGTTCTTTCGTTCCTTGCGTTGCTCTTCCTCTTCAATGATTTGTGGTGGTGCTTTTTATGGAGGAGAGGCTGCTAGGTTATTGTAAAAGTTGGCAAAAGTCCTAGAAAATTCGTCCTTAGGTCTCATATATAGGGCAACAATAATTGGGAAGGAGTCCCCCTTGAACCAAACATGGAAAGTCTTTATTTTTCCAAAAACTCCTCGCGGCGATCGATCTTCGTCTCCTCGCGATCGATCTTCAATCTCTACTGGACGTGATACCCAAATTAAACAAATCCACGATCGATCTTTGTCATTTGCCGATCGATCTCAGAAATCTGGCAATCAATCTTCGTCATTGCCGATCGATCGCGGACCTCAAATCTCCAATCTTGCGATTTGGTCCCTCCTTTTTCAGATTTGCTCAGTTTGGTCATTTTTTCAGCATTTTTACGCCCATTTCATCCAGTTTTATGCATTTGGACCTAGATTCTTGACATATACAAATATATACCAAAACGTGTAATATTTTCTAGGAATCACTACAAAAACACCCCTAATCATATATCAAATTAAGTGTAAAAATCACACTTATCATTTTACAATGCTTATAATAAAAAGTTTACTAGAAAAAAATGAAATTTAATCACAAAACTCAATTTTTGTGTTTCAAAATTGATTTGTAGCTAATTTTTTTTTTAAAAAACTGGAACCGAGGCGGGGCGGGTAAACCCGCCGGGTTCGCTGGTCTAAGCGGGGCGGGTCCTGGGATTGGCCAAATCCGTCCCATACCCGCCCCGTTGCCATTCCTAACCAGAACCACATTTCCTGAACGCGGCTAGCTTTTAACAGCCCACTTGTTGAACAATGATCGTATCATTTTTTGTGTCCAAAATGCCTCATCTTCTTCTTAATTGCCCAAGCACAAGATCAACGTTAAGGTGGTGTTCGGCGATGTCTGAACTTACTCTATCAGATCGGCAGTACTCCATGTGAACACATCAACGTTTTTGTTTAAGCAATCAATCACTTTCTTCTTTAATTCTGGATCTAACTGGGAACTCACTTTTGTGGTCTTAGATGGGTGGACTAGGTCGATTGTGAAAAACTCTTCAAGTGGAGCTATTCGTCCCCAGCTCCCTCGATCTCTTCTCTTCCCCTCTTACCACTTGTTCCTTAGTCTTCATCATCTCTTTTTTACAGCTTTTCTTGTTACAACTCCTGAATATAGCACTTTCTCGAGGAACTTTGGTTTCCCCGCACTTGTCCGACATCCTCACCTACATGAAATTTCATCGTCAAATGATAGGTAAAAGCCACCGCCTGAAATGGACCTAGGCTGATCAGCCCAAAATTATGTTGTATGAGGAGGGAACATCTACCACCAGAAAATTAATTTTTTTTATCTTTGTCCTTGGTTCTTCGCCTAAAGTAACTGGCAAGGAAACCTGTTCCACTGGACTTATAACTTCTCCAGCCAATCCACATAGAGAAGTATTCACCCTTTACATGGGCATGCTTCCCAAATCCATCTGAGCCAATGTATTTAAGAATATGTTGAGCCTTAAACGCATGGTTGCGTTTAATGCGTTAATTAATCCCCGGTCTATCTTTGAGTTTTGATGATCAACAAAACTTGTGTTTGTTGTATTAATATATCTACTTAGTGTGCAGATTAAGCGATGAAAAGTGGATTGGAATGAAGAAAATCGATTGTGCATGTTGTGGGCTGGATCGCCCCAGGCGATGGCAGCCAGGAGCGACATCGCCCCGCACATCGACTGAAGCGACGCCGAGGCATGAACGGGCATGCACGCAGGGGGAGATCGCCCGAGGCGATGGCATTGAACGCCTGAGGCGATGGCACGAACGCCTTAGGCGATGGATGGTTTGTCTGAGGTGATGGCTGAGGCGATCGACGAGTGATTTCATCCTTTTGTGTAGCAACGGCTAGTAGGAGCCTAGGGGGCCTCCTACACTATAAATATTGATGCTTTGGAGCATTTTGAAGCTAAGGAACAAGCCTACAAACTTCTACAAAGTCTTGATCATTATAATTTCAAATTGCATTGCAATCTCCATACATTGTTGTTGTATTGGAGTTTGTAATTCTCTTTTTCTTAGAGTCTTGTTTTCTTCGTGTGAGTACACCGTGAAGGTGTTTTTCGTTTGATTTATTGTAAAGGTCCTCCAACACCAAAGCAAGTTGGTAAATTGTAAAGTCGCCAACAAGTAAAGTTGGTGCATGTGTTGTGGCTATCCTTGGAGCTTTTAAGGCCAAGAAGACTCGTGAAGTGTGTTGGTAGCTCGGGAAGAGCTTTGTGTACTCGGGAAGAGTATTGTGCTCGGGAAGAGCGTTGTGTACTCGGGAACAGTATTGTGCTCGGGAAGAGCTTTGTGTACTCGGGAAGAGTATTGTGTTGTGGCTAACTTGGAGCCCTCAAGGCCAAGATCTTTTATTCTAGTGGAACCTCGGTTGGAGTTTATCTAACCGGGAAGAGGAGACGTAGGCGATTCATCGCCGAACTTCTATAACAAATCCTTGTCTCTTTTATTACTTTATTCCTTTACGCATTTATTTATTTTGTTGTTTTTATTTATCGATTGACTCAAGGCTTCCGCAAGCGCAAAACTCTTTTATTTTCAAACTCATTTTAAAACGCTAAAGTAGCCAAGGAATCTCATTCACCCCCCCCCCCCCCCCCCTCTTCGATTCCAACAAGTGGTATCAGAGCCATTTGATTTTTGTTTTTAAATCAAATCTTTTATATGGCTAATCTAGCAAATGAGTTTGCTCAAGGTCAATCGACAAATAGACCTCCGCTCTTCACGGGTGATAATTACGGCTATTGGAAAAATAGAATATCTCTATACATTCAATCAGTGGATTATGACCTTTGGAAGATCATAGTGAAAGGTCCACATATTCCTTTAAAGGAAGTTGGGGGAATAAGTATTCCCAAATATATGGACGATTTCACTAGAGCGGACATGATTTTAATATCTCAAAATGCTAAAGCTATTAATATTTTGCATTGTGCTTTAGATATGAAGGAGTACAACCGGATTTCAATGTGCTCAACCGCTAAGGAGATATGGGACAAATTACAAATTTATCATGAAGGAACAAATCAAGTGAAGGAGACCAAGATTGATCTCCTACAACTCAAATATGAGACATTTGAGATGGAGTCCGGAGAAGATGTGGATTCTATGTTTAGGAGGCTCACCCTAATTATCAATGAGCTTTCCCAACTTGGAGAGAAGTACCCTCCAAGCAAATATGGAGGAGAGCACTAAGAGCCTTGCCTAAAGAATGGGACGCAAAGAAGACGACTATCATCGAGTCAAACAAAGGTGAAAATGCTTCCTATGATCTTGATGAGCTCCATGGCACATTGGTGACCCATGAGCTTGAAGTGTCAACAAGAAGAGAAATAAAGGAGGAGGATAGATCCAAAAGAAATGGGATTGCCTTGGTTGGAAGGAAAGACCATCCGATGATGAAGAAGATGATGATGATGAAGAAATGATCTTGTTCACAAAGAAGTTCAAGAAGCTCTTCAACAAACATAGCAAGTCAAAGACCTCTAGTGCTACCAAACAAGAATCCAAAAATGAGGTAACTTGTTATAATTTTCAAGATAAAGAACATTATGCTAACAAATGTCCTAGGAAGAAGAATGAGGACAAAGGGAAGAAGAAGGCGTTTATAGCCCAATACCAACCTAATAAGAGGTGGAAATGGATTCCAAAAGTGCCATTGAAAGTTAACCCTCAAGGACCCAAAAATCAAATGGGTACCAAAGATCGTCCTATTGTAAATTTGTTTTGTAGGGATAACAATGAGATGGAGGATGAAGGCACAAGCAACTCAAAGGAGGAGTTTGTATTATTCACCACCATAGAAGAGGCGCGAGGCGTTGGACCAACGACAAGAACGAACTCTTGTCATCAATGGTAAAATTAACTTTATACATGTTAAAAGAGCAATTCAAAATTAATTGGCACAAATTAATTGTGATCAATAAATTATGAAGCTCAATGTTCATTGGTAGTAAAATGCAATACCCCTTAGCATATGCACATATAAATTATCTTGATGCATGATGTATGCTTATCTTTTTATAGTAAGTATCTTGATATGTCTTTGATTCAAATTTGAATATGTTATGTGGAATTGTGCAATTATGTGATTTAGCATGCTATAAGTGTTTAGATGCTTAATCTTTGATATAATGCTACCATGACCTTAATAATCTTATTAAATGTTGGTTTGAGAATTATAATTTTTTTTTGGGCATAAGTGCATGAACTCATGGTAGAACATATGCACATTTTGCACATTTAGAATTCATTGTTGATTGCCTTAAACACATGTTTGTATTCCTCTATATGATTTAATCTCTTGGTTGATGAGGAACATATGTGTAAGTTGATAAAATATGGCTATGTGTTAACATATTTATGCTATATTTATTTAAATTTTATGCTTTTTGATTATCACAAAAAGGGGGAGAATTTTGTGATAAACTTGAACCTTAATACATGCATAGTTTAAGGGGGAGAGCTTGTGTATGTACGGTTTGAGGGGGAGAGTTATTTGTTTAATGCTTTACTTGTTTAACTTGTATGTGCTATGCAATTGTTAAGGGGGAGTCATTTGTACTCACATTTCATGCATATTACTTATTCAAGTTATCAAGTTTTGTGATCATCAAAAAGGGGGAGATTGTTGAGCCTTAAACGCATGGTTGCGTTTAATGCGTTAATTAATCCCCGGTCTATCTTTGAGTTTTGATGATCAACGTGTTTGTTGTATTAATATATCTACTTAGTGTGCAGATTAAGTGATGAAAAGTGGATTGGAATGAAGAAAATCGATTGTGCATGTTGTGGGCTGGATCGCCCCAGGCGATAGTGACCATCGCCCCAGGCGATGGCAGCCAGGAGCGACATCGCCCCGCACATCGACTGAAGTGACGCCGAGGCATGCGCGCAGGGGGAGATCGCCCGAGGCGATGGCATTGAACGCCTGAGGCGATGGTACGAACGCCTGAGGTGATGGATGGTTCGTCTGAGGCGATGGCTGAGGCGATCGACGAGTGATTTCAGCCTTTTGTGTAGCAACGGCTAGTAGGAGCCTAGGGGGCCTCCTACACTATAAATATTGATGCTTTGGAGCATTTTGAAGCTAAGGAACAAGCCTACAAACTTCTACAAAGTCTTGATCATTATAATTTCAAATTTCATTGCAATCTCCATACATTGTTGTTGTATTGGAGTTTGTAATTCTCTTTTTGTTAGAGTCTTGTTTTCTTTGTGTGAGTACACCGTGAAGGTGTTTTTGGTTTGATTTATTGTAAAGGTCCTCCAACACCAAAGCAAGTTGGTAAATTGTAAAGTCGCCAACAAGTAAAGTTGGTGCATGTGTTGTGGCTATCCTTGGAGCCCTTAAGGCCAAGAAGACTCGTGAAGAGTGTTGGTAGCTCGGGAAGAGCTTTGTGTACTCGGGAAGAGTATTGTGCTCGGGAAGAGCGTTGTGTACTCGGGAAGAGTATTGTGCTCGGGAAGAGCGTTGTGTACTCGGGAAGAGTATTGTGCTCGGGAAGAGCTTTGTGTACTCGGAAAGAGTATTGTGTTGTGGCTAACTTGGAGCCCTCAAGGCCAAGATCTTTTATTCTAGTGGAACCTTGGTTGGAGGTTATCTAACCGGGAAGAGGAGACGTAGGCGATTCATCGCCGAACTTCTATAACAAATCCTTGTCTCTTTTATTACTTTTATTCCTTTATGCATTTATTTATTTTGTTCTTTTTATTTATCGATTGACTCAAGGCTTCCACAAGCGCAAAACTCTTTTATTTTTCAAACTCATTTTAAAACGCTAAAGTAGTCATGGAATCTCATTCACCCCCCCTCTTCGATTCCAACAGAATAGCACATCGCCTGGACTTCCTGTATCGATGAAGATACTTTGCACACTATAGTTGGCTACCATGGAGTCCATAAATGTTACTATTTTATGGGCTCCAACGCCCAGTGCTACTCGAAGGCCCGATATGAGAGCATCAAATTCAACTTCATTATTTGAGGAATGAAAACTGAACTGAATGGCTACTTTTACTTCTTCTCCTTCGGGTCTGGTAAGTACCATACCTGCACTACTTCTAAGCTGGGTAGAGGATCCATCCACATAAATGTTCTATTCTTTCTCTTCGAGGATATGAGTCACCTATACGAGAAAATCTGATAATGCTTGAGCCTTGATGGTAGTTTGGGGTTGGTAAGTAATGTCGAATTCACTCAGTTCGGTAGGCCATTTTACCATTCGTCACAAGATTTCTGCCTTGGACAATAATTTTCCCGGTGGAGTGCTGGTTACCACCATGATAGGGTGAGATAGAAAGTATGGCCGAAGTCTCATGGCTGTAGTTATGAGAGCTCAAGCCAATTTTTCAACCTTTAGGTATCTTTGTTCGGCTCCTTGCAATGCTCGGCTCACATAGTACACTGGTAGCTATTGCCCCGACTTCTCTTTGACTAATATTGAACTGATGACGTCCCACGTCAGATGTAAATAGACGAGGAAAATCTCATTACGCTCGGGTTTGTTCATCAACGACAATTGAGCTAGATCGTTATTCAAATTCTCTGAAGGTCTTTTGGCACTGATCATTCCACTCAAATCGAACTCATTACCTTAATGCTTTGAAGAATGGCAAGCTCCTATCAGCTGATCAGTATATGAACCGACTCAATGCGGCTATTCTTCCTGTCAATCTATGTACTTCATTCATGGTCAGAGGATTCATCTCCTGGATCGCTCTTATCTTCTCACCGTTCGCTTCAACACCTCTTTTCACTGACCATGTACCCTAGAACTTTCCCACTATGTATTCCAAATGTGCACTTAGTATGATTGATCTTCATGCCAAATCTAAGCAAAGTGCCATAGACTTCCTCCATGTCATCGATTAGATCCATTGCCCTCTTACTCTTGATGAGGACATCATCTACAATTTTGCATTACGCCTTATCTGATCATTGAATATTTTATCAATCAACCTTTGGTAAGTGGCTCCAGCATTTTTTAGCCCGAAGGGCATGACTACATAACAAAAGTTCCCCATGCTGTGACGAAACTGAATTTTGGTTGATCTTCTCGTGCCAAAGATATTTGATTACACCCTTGATATGCATCCATGAGATAGAGCAGCTCGTGTCCAGCGATGGAATCTACTAGTTGGTCAATCCTCAGCAGTGGATAACAATCTTTAAGGCAGGCCATGTTCACATCTCGAAAATCTACACACATCCGCCACGTGTCTCCTGATTTAGGTACCAGAACCACGCTTCCCGAATGTGGCCAGCTTTCAACAGTTACCCCACTTGTTGAACAATGATCGCATCATTTTCGTGTCCAAAATGCCTCATCTTCTACTTAATTTCCCAAGCATCAGGATCAACGTTGAGGTGGTGTTCGCCGATGTCTGAACTTACTCCTGTCAGATCTACAGTACTCCATGTGAACACATCAACATTTTTGTTTAAGCAATCAATCACTTTCTTCTTTAATTCTGGATCTAACTGGGAACTCACTTTTGTGGTCTTAGTTGGGTGGGCTAGATCTATTGTGAGAAACTCTTCAAGTGGAGCTATTCATCCCCATCTCTCTCGATCTCTTCTCCTCTCCTCTTACCACTTGTTCCTCGGTTTTCATCATCTCTCTTTCGTAGCTTTTCTTGTTACAACTCCTGAACATAGCACTTTCTCGAGGAACTTTGGTTTCCTCGCACTTGTCCGACATCCCCACGTACATGGAATTTCATCGTCAAATGATAGGTGGAAGTCACCGCCTGAAATGCACCTAGGCTGATCAGCCCAAAATTATGTTGTATGAGGAGGGAGCATCTACCACCAGAAAATTAATAATTTTTATCTTTGTCTTTGGTTCCTCGCCTAAAGTAACTGGCAAAGAAACTTGTCACACTGAACTTACAACTTCTCCAGCAAATCCACATAGAGAAGTATTCATCTTTACATGGGCATGCTTCCCAACTCCATCTGCACCAATGTATTTAAGAATAGCACATCGGTTGGACTTCCTGTATTGATGAAGATTCTTTGCACATATAGTTGGCTACCATGACATAGATAAGCAATGCATTATCATAAGGAAAATGTACCCCTTGCAAATCTTTGGGTCTGAAGGCAATTGATAGTCTTGTTGGCGTGCTCTTCGATGTGATTGACATCACCTGTAATTTCCGAGCATAAATTTTTCTTGATCGGTTAGAATATCTTCCTGATAGTCCTTCAAAAATCATATGTATTGTTCATTGGTTTGGAATATTATTGGGGACAAGCTCGCCTATAGCTTGAACATCATTTTCCTCATGTCTTTCTCCTCTGACTGCCCATGGTACTGGCCTAGGTAGTCCTCTCCCCGGATTTGCATTATTCCGAGGGGGATTATTAAGAATTGGTTTGTCATTAGGCTCTTGTCTACTCCAAGATCTATTCGCTCCTCGTCCTCGGAAATATCCTCTTCAGAGATGTCCTCATCGACCTCTCTTGGGACCACTCTGATTCATGGCCACCTCTCTAGGTGGTCTCATCGGGAGATACTGGTAGAAGTTCCTCTTCGGTTGTTCAAGATGTTTGTCTTTTCGGCTTGCCTCCCCCCAGGTTTTATGTCTTTCTTTTGCTTCATTTTCTGGGCTTTTTCCAAGTTAATGTATTTAGAAGCCATTCCCAGCAACTCATCATAATCGGATGGGGTTTTTTTGGCCAGCGATCTGAAAAGGTCTGCCTTTCTTAGCCCTTGAGTAAAGTGATTCTTTCTCCAATTGCTTAATACCGAACAAGCTGAGAGCTATTATCTTGCAATCCCTGTTGCTCGCAAATTTATGTAAGAACAATGAGTTGAATTTGGAGAATGTCTACTATCCCTGGAGGTAATTGATTGAACTAGGATTGAGCTGCTCCTACCAGGGTGGTCAAGAATACCCTGCATTTCAAACCATCCGTGAGTTGATGGATGAGTGAAGCATTCTCAATCGTGACAAATACTCCTCGGGGTCATCATTGCCATTATAATTTCCAACATTTAAGGTTTGAAAATTATATGGTAAAGGAGTGTCGAGGACCTAGGGTGAAAATGGTATGCTCCTCCTGACAGAACAGGTCTGACCTTCCATCTTGTTGCGCATCTGCTGCAACTCATCCTTTATATATTCTATTTTATGGTGTAGAGTTTTGCTGCTTTTCTCTCATATTTGACTGGAGAGATCCTTAGCTTCTTTAGTCTCTTTTTCTTGTTCTTCCGAAGAAGCCAAATCTTCTTATTTACTTGTTCCTTCATTCTATGGTGGGATCATAAATTGCTTCATGACATTCCCCATGGTTTTTGCCATAAACTCAGTAATTATTCCAGCGGTACTCCCATGGTGCGGAATACTTGGGGATCAGTCTGAGGAGGATGGTTATGTGGTGTGCGCTTATTGTGTATGCCCAAATTAACCCCACTGAATCATCAAGATTGATAACAATAATGTAGTAGCGTGAGTAGGGATCGATTCCACGAGGAGGTTTGAACTATTGTGTTAACGAAATAAAAAACAAAACAATTAAAATAAAAGGATGGGGTTGCGAATGAATCATACTAATTAAAATTAAAAGCAAAGAATAAACTAATGAAAGCGATTCTTGTTGTTGGTTGACTCTACCTTGGATATTTTCATCTATTTCATCGATTCTCAAAAGATTCAATTTTAATCGAATAATTCATCAATTGGAAATCTAATTTCTCCCCCACCTTATTCCTAGTCAATTAGTCCAAACGTTCTGCTTTAACTTTCATCAATCAATCAACCACTTTATGTGAAATCAAGATTAAAATCATGACACCAATCAAAACTAGTGAGTGATGAATCTAAGCAGCATAAACACAAGCGGTTTATATAAATTTAGTCAATGGTTTTCCTAAGAATTTAATAACACCAACAACAGGAAATTATCAATCTTAGTTGCTTCGTAAATTCGATTAGTCAAACAATTATCAAAGTTAGCATAAGATTACATGAAAGTTATTAGGTTGAATCCAATAAACAAACATAAATCATGTCATCAAAATCTGAAACATTGATATCCAATAAAAATTTAATATAAAAGCGTAAAAATCTTCCGAAGATAAATAAATCAAATGTTTTGTCTTCCTCAATCAAGAATTAAAAACTAGCTAAACATAACTAAGAAAAACATAAATAAAAGAAAAGGGAAGAAAAACTAATCCGATCTCCACTCCACCGAGGATGTCAATCCCGCCATCGTGCTGATTTTCATAGCGTTCTTCAACAAAATTGAAAGATAAATTATAAAATTATTCTATACCTACTCTACCTACTCTACTTAATTTATCTAATGGCTATCTAATTGATTAAAAAGTCTGAAATTGTTAGTCCCGGATCTTATCGATGAGATTTTAAAGATGACAAAACAAATCAGACCGGATCGAGAGAAATCAGACTGACCAGAACGATCGCCCAAAATAGATCAAGCTGTTAAGATGACAAAGCAAATCAGACCAGATCGAGGGTAATCAGACTGACCAGATCAATAGCTCAACAACAGAACAAGCTGATAAGTCACATTACTTATCAGACCGGATCGATGAATATCAGACTGACTCAACCGTGGCTTCAGATCGATCTCTATCTTTATCAGATCAGAACAGCTTAGGATACATACAGAATGGCTCCTCAGTCCGAATCATTAACGGCTATTTATTGTAGCATTTAAAGTTGTAATTAATGCTACAAAGGACCAAAGACTGAAGATTGCCATAATAGGTAAGAAGACAAAGAGTAGCTTACCTGACAGTCGCCGAAAGTATGAACCAGAACGGCAAGTTTCCTGAAGAAGAAGACTGAAGCCTACTCAGTGTTTAAGCAGACTCAAAGTTGCACATTAAAGGAAATAATGTCGTTGGTACATTCAACTATAAAAGGATGCAACAAAAAGGAACTAAAAGGCTGACAACCGACATTCGCTGATCAATTGAAAAACAAGAAAGCAAAAACAGCACAAGCTTACAAATTCAGAAGCTCTCAAGCTGAAATCATTCTTAAGCACGTTTACTCTGTAACATTTGATCATTTAGGATCATTGTGCGCATCTTGTGTTTTCTGTGTTGAAAATAGAAGTGAGAAACATATTGTAACTGTCAGACAGAGTGTGTCTGAGCAGATTGAGTGACTAGGAGTTTCAGATTGGTAGTGAGGTAAATCCAGTCTGAATCGGGTTTGTACAACAGGATTGTATAAATCAAAGTCTTCTAGTATAAACCTTCCTTAATTGGAAGAAGGGGAGACGTAGAAGGATTACACCACCTTCGAACTTCCAGAAACATATCCTGTGTATCTTATTTCTGCACTCGTTCTTTCTCACTAGCCATCGAGCCGTTCTTACATACAAGAACAGACCGTTCCGCACTTATATTTTCAGTGGTCTGTTTTGTACAAGAATTGATTAAGTAACAGATTTCTTTCACTAATCCAAAAGAAATCACGAAGGATTAATTTTTAGAAGGAGTGTTCATTCACCCCCCCCCCCCCCCTCTAAACACTCCGGACCGATCCTAACAAGTGGTATCAGAGCAGGTCATCTTAATCAGCTAAATCACTCGAGTTGATGGCATCATTCAACAAAATCCCTATGTTCTCAAAAGAAGACTATGATGACTGGAGAATCAGAATGCAAGCTCACCTGGCAGCTCAGGATGACGACATGTGGTTCGTCATCACTGATGGACCAATGAAGATCCAAAAAATAAATACAGCAGTCGCCATTACCGGTGGAGAACCACAAATGGTAGAAAAGGACAGATCCCTCTGGACGAATGAGGAAAGAAAGAAAGCAAATCTCGATAATGTGGCCAAAGACATCTTGTTCAAGACTTTGGACAAGAACATGTTCAGCAAAATCAAAATGTGCTCTACTGCCAAAGAAATTTGGGAGAAGATAGCACAGCTATGTGAAGGCAACGACCAGACCAAAGAAAACAAGTTAACTGTTGCTCTTCAAAGATTTGAGAGCATAAAGATGAAAAGTGGAGAAACTCTGAATGAGTTTGATGAAAGAGTCACCGGCATCATAAATGAACTGAATGGTCTGGGGAAGGAATATTCTAACAGAGAGATCGCTCTGAAAGTGATGAGAGCTCTGCCAAAGGAATGGGATGTTAAGACCATTGCCATGAGGGAATCAAAAGATCTTAACAAGGTTGAAATTCATGATCTGTTTGCAGATCTTAAGGCCTATGAGTTTGAACTGATAAGCAGAGGTGAAGCAGAGCCATTCATCTCTCAACCAAACAAGGCCCTGGCAGCCATTCCAGACCAGATCGCTTCAACATCAGACCGATCTGCTGAACAGATAAGTAACGATGCGATGTCATTATTTATCAAGAAATTCGGTAAATTTATGTCTAAGAATAAAAGGAACTTCAAACCCTCTCATCATTATAAATCAAGAAAAGATGATACTGTTAATGATCAGGCTTGCTACAATTGTGGTAAAACCGGACACTTTATTGCAGATTGCACCAGACCGAAGAAAGAAGAACGGAAAGAGAAGCATCGTGATGATAGAAAGAAGAAGCACTACAAAGACCGCAAGAATAATGGAAAATCCCAAAAAGTCCTAGTAGCTGAAGAAGGAAACAGCAAATGGGCTCAGACAGACTCAGACTCGGAAAGTTCTGAATACTCTTCCAGCGAAAGCGAAGAAGATATTCAATGTCTTATGGCAGACGAAGAGATGAGTCAGACAGACAATGTATATGATATTAACTCAAATGAATTTACACGAGAAGAGCTCATGTCCGCACTGCAAGACATGGCTAATGATTATAGAATCTTAGCTGAATCATTTGAGAAGAATAAAGTTAAAATCAGTGATCAAATGGATGAGCACAACAAACCAAGCTGCTCTGAGCAGGGTGAGTGCAAAAATCTCCAGATCGAGCTGAATAAGCTGAAAATCTCTTATGATCAGCTCCATGAAGAAAATAAGAGAATTAGCACACAAAATGCTAAGCTCTCACATATATTCAAAACATGGACAAAATCCAGAACATCCTTGGAAGAATTACAAGAGGTTCAAAGAAACGTCGGTGATTTCACCGGCATAGGCTTTGACACCAAAGAATGCACCAAGGATGAATCTGAGCTGTTGCTGGTAAAGAATCAAGTCAAACAAATGACATTTGTTAAATCCAGCACAGTATATGAAACTGAAGCACCTAAGATTCAAACAGGAGTCTCTTACGTGAATCAAAATCTGAGAAAAGGAATTGGTTATGTTGACCAAGCCAAAGAAAAGGCACAAGCAAGATTTGCGTCTATCAGACCAAATCCAAAGGTGCAAGATCGAAGGCAAGGAAGACAATACAATTACTATAACTCAAAACCGATTCAACGAAGATATAGACTACCTTATGAAAATCAAAGGTTTTCACAGCGCACACATTATCACACACAACATCGAAACAGACCAGCACACAGCACACCCTACACACACAAGCCATTGAAGCTGATACAGGTGTGGGTTCCCAAAGGGTAATCCGTTCTGGACCCAAATAGGATTGGGTACCAACAATAATTATTTTTGATGACAAGTACCGAAGAAACTCGCATCAGACTGGTATTTGGACAGTGGGTGTTCCCGTCACATGACTGGAAACATCGAGCTGCTGTCTGAAGTGACAGAATGTATTGGACCTAAAATCATCTTCGGAGATAACTCAAAGGGTAAGACCGTGGGCAAGGGTAAGATTGTCCATGGTAACATTATTATCAATGATGTGCTTTTAGTTGAAAATCTGTGCTATAATCTGATCAGCATAAGTCAACTCTGTGATAATGGTTATGCTGTAGAATTTCACAAACAAACTTGCACTGTTAAATCATCGGACGGTATAACCATGCTCGTAGGAATCAGGAATGGAAATACATATAAGATTAACTGAAATCATGCTCAACCTGATAATCCTACTTGCTTCATCGCTAACAATGATAATAAACATTGGCTGTGGCATAAGCGTTTGAATCATATAAACTTTAAGACCATTTCCAGCCTGTGTAAACATGATCCAGTTATCGGTCTGCCCAAGATCGATTTTGCTAAGGATAAGATCTGCGAAGCTTGCCAAATGGGCAAACAGATCAGATCATCCTTCAAGAACAAGAATGCCAAATCCTCCTCCCGATGTTTAGAATTACTGCATATGGACTTGTTTGGTCCTATACCAATAACAAGTTTAGGGGGAATGCGGTATACTCTTGTTGTTATTGATGATTACTCACGCTTTACATGGACTATATTTTTGAGCAGTAAAGATCAGACCGGTCCGAAGTTGATCAAGCTGCTGAAACGCACTCAGAACGAGAAATCATCCAGTATAGACAGGATTCGTAGTGACAAAGGCACTGAGTTTTCAAATCAGAATCTTGAATCATTTCTAGAAGATCATGGAATCAAGCATGAGTTTTCAGCCGCTCGAACTCCTCAACAGAACGGAGTTGCAGAACGAAGAAACAGAACGCTCAAGGAAGCAGCAAGAACAATGCTTGCTGATTCTGGCATTTCGCAAAAGTTCTGGGCAGAAGCTGTAAACACTGCTTGCTACACTCAAAATCGGTCTATGATTAACAAGAAGCTGAATCTCACCCCTTATGAAATATGGACTGGTAACAGACCGTCTATTTCTCACCTTCATGTGTTTGGCTGCAAATGCTTCGTTCATAACAATGGTAAGAATCATCTTACAGCATTTGAAGCCAAGTCAGATAATGGAATATTTTTAGGATATTCATCAACTAGCAAAGCTTATCGTATTTTCAATAATCGAACCTTAACTGTAGAAGAATCTGTTCATGTAGTTTTTGATGAATCATTATGTGTTGAGGGCAACAAAGATTCAATTCAAAATCAGATGGAAAATATCCATCTCGAAGCTAACAGTGATGATGAGATTGTAGCTAACAGGTCAAGAGACAATCCACCAGAACCAGAAGTACCAGACAGACCGGATCAAGCCATTGAAGCTTCCCCAGATCGAGCTGATCCGGATGTTCCTCACTCAAATGTTAAAGCAGATGCTGATCATGCTGATACCGTTCATCCGACCGTACCAGACAATCCAGAGTCAAGCTATCGATGGACTAAGAAGCATCCACCTAATCTAGTGATTGGTAGTCCCTCTGCACCGATCAGAACCAGAGGACAGATGATGGATGAGTTCACTCATGCTGCCTTCATCTCAACTCTGGAACCCAAGAAGATCGATGAAGCGTTGACTGACTTCAATTGGATTAAAGCAATGCAAGAAGAGCTTAATCAATTCGAACAAAATCAAGTTTGGAGTCTGACCCCCAGACCAAGCGATCTGCCTGTTATTGGAACCAGATGGGTCTTCAGAAATAAGCTAGACGCAGATGGAACTGTGGTTAGAAACAAAGCCAGACTGGTGGCACAGGGATTCAGACAAGAAGAAGGAATCGACTTCGATGAATCATTTGCACCAGTCGCCAGACTTGAAGCTATCCGAATATTTCTTGCATATGCTGCTTTTAAAGACTTCAAAGTATATCAGATGGACGTCAAAAGCGCCTTTCTTAATGGAAAGCTTCAGGAAGAAGTCTACATTGAGCAACCACCTGGATTTCAGAACCATTTGTATCCTAATCATGTATATCTACTGAATAAAGCAGTGTATGGTCTGAAACAAGCTCCAAGAGCCTGGTATGACACTCTATCTCAATTTCTGCTGAACCATGATTTCCAGATCGGCTCAGTAGATAAAACTCTATTTAAATTTATTAAGGGGGAACATACCCTATTAGTTCAGATTTATGTTGATGACATAATCTTTGGGTCAACTAACCCCAAATTGTGCGAGAAATTCTCTAAACTAATGCAGGGACAGTTTGAGATGAGCATGATGGGAGAACTTTCATTCTTTTTGGGTCTCCAAGTAAAACAGCTCAGCAATGGCATATTCATCAATCAGACCAAGTATACCAAAGAGCTCCTCAAGAGATTTGGAATGGAAACATGCTCAACTGCATCAACTCCTATGAGTCCCACAATCAAGTTAGACAAAGATGAAGGGGGAACAGCAGTTGAAGTAACCATGTATAGAGGACTAATCGGATCACTATTGTATCTTACAGCGAGCCGGCCTGATATTATGTTTTCAGTCTGTATGTGCGCCAGATTTCAGTCAGAACCAAAGCAATCACATTTTATTGCTGCCAAGCGTATTCTGAAATACTTAAAAGGATCTCAGAACGTTGGTCTTTGGTACTCCAAAGATTCAAACTTCAGCCTGATCGGATACTCAGACGCAGACTACGCTGCTTGTAAGATTGATCGTAAAAGCACCAGTGGAACATGTCAATTTCTAGGTGAAAGATTGATCTCTTGGTTCAGTAAAAAGCAGACATCGATTGCCACGTCCACAGCTGAAGCAGAATATCTAGCTGCTGGAAGCTGTTGCGCTCAAATGCTCTGGATTCAACACCAGCTCAAAGACTATGGCATCCAAGCTGTTGACTCTCCTATATTCTACGACAACACAAGTGCAATCGCTATGACGTATAATCCAGTTTTGCACTCTCGAACAAAGCACATTGATATACGTCATCACTTATGCGGGATCATGTTGGCAAAAAGGAAATTCGGATCGAGCACATCTCAACAGAGCAGCAAGCAGCAAACGTCTTCACCAAACCGCTCCCAGAGGCTAAGTTTAATTATTTTCGTCAAATTCTTGGATTAATTGACTTATCTTAATAGTTTAGCTATATTTTCTTTCGCGTTTAAAGATTCTTGTTACCACAGATTGATAATACAATGTTCAGAAAGACACACACCGGTCCATACTTTCAGACCGATCTATGTCAATCTGATGTTATCCCATAATCTGTTTGGACAATACATTTTTTTTTGCACAACAACAGCCCGGACTGATCGCATTTTAACCGCCTTAACTATATGTTATCCTGACCGTTTATTTTTGAATTTCTTTTCATCAGTCATCAAGATAAAGACACGTGTCTTCTCTCTCATATTTAGCGGGCTGAACATCTCATTTTATTTCACTTTTTACATATTACCGCTATCTGTTTTCTTACTCTTTCACTCTCCTTCATCCTTGCTCCCTTTTACTTTCTATCAAATGGCTACCATTACTCACGACTCTCTCTCCGTTGAGTTTAATGAAATCTACAGGACAGAAGATGCAGAGATGGTATCCATCTTCAGAGCTTTGGAATCTTCTGGTCAACTTTCTGGAATGCGGCCCCGTTGTTTATGAATCAGAAATCCGCGAACTGTTTGCCAATGCCGTCTCCCAGAAGACATCAATATCTACTACCATCAAGGGCATAACTTTTGAGATCTCGCCGTTGACGCTGGCCAAAACCTTTGGTCTCCCCAATTCCGGACTGACGGAATTTGGACAGATTCCTCAGGCGTCACTCTCAGATCTTCAAAAGAAGATATCTATTCTTGGCTCCCGCCTGCAACCATCGTTCAAGAAGAAGGAAATGCACTTTCATTTCCAGGTGCTGTGCGAGATAGTGGGCAAGCCTCTGTTGGGGAAAGCAGGAAGTTTTGACGCAGTGACCGCAGAGAAGTTCAGAGCTATGGCGGCTATCGTATCCGGACAGAAGATGAACTGGTCCGTGATTCTGTTTGGAGTTCTGATGGAAACAGTGATTGCCTCGAAACAAGCTGTCTGCTTTGCTGTTCCCCTCAGTAAACTACTGGAGTCCTTGGAAATCGAGCTGGGAAAGCAGTCCGTTCTCAGCCCCTTCAAGATTTTAAACTCCAAAGGACTTGCTTTGCTGAAGTCCAAGAGTGCTCCGCCCACTCCCGCTACTCTGGCTGCTGTCAAGATTGAGAAGGGCGAAGAACAGGCTGCTGCGCGCAAACCTCGCGTTAAGCGCAAACTGACCATCCAGACTGATTCGGAAGAAACTCAGTCTGCTCCCTCGCCACCAACAAAGCCACCTCCCAAAAAGCCAAGAACCCAGATTACCAAGCCCAGCAAGCCTTTACCCCTGAGAGCATTACCCATATTGCCTCCACCTACAGCCACCCCTGCACCACAACCTTCCATCCAACCTTCACAGGCTCCAACTCTTGCACCCAAAGTCACTATCCGAGTCCCCTCTGCCTCTCCCACGGTCAAAGGAATAGTTATCACTGAGTTGGGCGATTATACCCAATCAGGGATCAAGTCTCCTTCCTCCACCGGCAAGGGAAAAGCCATTCTCTACGAACCCCTCTCCTCTAAACCAGAATCTGCAGCACAGACAGCCATCGACATCGCTATGGAGGATGTTGATGAGAGGCTGAAGGAACTCATTGTGGTCTTTGATGAATATGTCCAGTACAGGACTATCAACCACATTGAGTTATTCTTCGGAAAGTTGAGCAGACTGAAGAAGATGGAAGAGGAAGTTCTGAAAGGCACAGAGACTGATGATGTTTGGCTTGCCGTGCAGCGCAAAGACCTATTTACGGCTATTCACAGATTCAGACTGGCCAATCTGCTTCTAGCTGCCAAGAAAAAGAACTTCGATCCGCTTGTTCCAACTGCCAGAGATGATGGGGCTGTAATTGCTCAATTAGAGATGGATGTTCATGCTCTTCACTTAGCTGTCTGTTTTCAACGACAGAAGCTTAGTATATCCACTCCCACAACCAGCCCGGATAATCCCTCTGCAAGCAAGACTATGGCAGAACCCTTCATTGAGGTTATTCCTTCTGTTGTAGCAGATCAGCCTGCAAAGCAAATACCAGATCAGACTGCAGAGCCACTACCAGACCAGACAGCGGAGCAGCCATTACCTAATGCTCCGTCTGTGCCCGATGATGAACCACTGAATGTGTTGTTGGACTCTCCAACAACCTCCATTCCTTTGGGGTCCTCAGCCTCCCGTACTCAAATCAGTCCAACAGTAGAACTGGCAACAGTTGGCGCTTCAGAATTCGTCGATCCGGATCTGGTGGTGTCCACCATTGTTGCAGCTCTCCAGACTGGGGAGCCTTCCAGACCTAGCACTCCTCCAGTCCAATCCGATGAAGATATGGCTTTCATTCACACTTTTTCTTCGGATCTGATCACCTTGATCCAGTCTGAGAGTCACCAAGCTGCTGTATCTTCACTTGTCCCGGTTGCTGAAGACGATGACCAGGCTTTGTCCTCATCGGATCGCTCTCCCAGCCAACACTCTGATGCACCTCCATTTCTGGCAAGGACTCTTCAGCATCTCTCCGACAACTGCCTGTCTCTCTCTCAACGCGTTCTCGAAGTTCATCAAGGTCAGAGGCTTACAGCTTTGGACTTTGATTCTTTCAAAGAGAAGATGACTGCCAGTATCGGAAGCCTTCAGCGAGGCATAAACGATCTGTTTTCTCAACAAGCCTCTTACAAGAACAGTCTGAGAAAAGAGCAGATCGAGCTAGCCACTGAAGTCAGAGCATCTTTTGCCAATTCCCTCCGCGCTCAAGACGTTCGTCTTGACGCTATCAGCGCGCAGCTAGCTCAGGTTGTCGACTTTCTTCAAGAGATTGCTGCTGACAAAAAGGGGGAAAAGAAGAAAGACTTCAGGCCGCCTCCGTCTCAGTCTTCTAGAAAATAATTTTTTTTCGGACTGTGTATTTAGGATTTTCTTGGTGATCAATAAAATCCTCTTTTGATTAAGTCTGCGTTCATTTATTTTGAACTTCAACATAAGGCTTAATAATAAAAGTTGAATCGATCCAACTCAATAATGTTCATTTATTTTGAACAAGAAGAAGTAATCGATCCGAAAGTTTTCGCTTCAGAGTTCTCTTCAGACTGATTAAAAAGACTTAGAAGCTAGGTTTTGTCATCATCAAAAAGGGGGAATTTGTTAGTCCCGGATCTTATCGATGAGATTTTAAAGATGACAAAACAAATCAGACCGGATCGAGAGAAATCAGACTGACCAGAACGATCGCCCAAAACAGATCAAGCTGTTAAGATGACAAAGCAAATCAGACCGGATCGAGGGTAATCAGACTGACCAGATCGATAGTTCAACAACAGAACAAGCTGATAAGTCACATTACTTATCAGACCGGATCGATGAATATCAGACTGACTCAACCGTGGCTTCAGATCGATCTCTATCTTTATCAGATCAGAACAGCTTAGGATACATACAGAATGGCTCCTCAGTCCGAATCATTAACGGCTATTTATTGTAGCATTTAAAGTTGTAATTAATGCTACAAAGGACCAAAGACTGAAGATTGCCATAATAGGTAAGAAGACAAAGAGTAGCTTACCTGACAGTCGCCGAAAGTATGAACCAGAACGGCAAGTTTCCTGAAGAAGAAGACTGAAGCCTACTCAGTGTTTAAGCAGAGTCAAAGTTGCACATTAAAGGAAATAATATCGTTGGTACATTCAACTATAAAAGGATGCAACAAAAAGGAACTAAAAGGCTGACAACCGACATTCGCTGATCAATTGAAAAACAAGAAAGCAAAAACAGCACAAGCTTACAAGTTCAGAAGCTCTCAAGCTGAAATCATTCTTAAGCACGTTTACTCTGTAACATTTGATCATTTAGGATCATTGTGCGCATCTTGTGTTTTCTGTGTTGAAAATAGAAGTGAGAAACATATTGTAACTGTCAGACAGAGTGTGTCTGAGCAGATTGAGTGACTAGGAGTTTCAGATTGGTAGTGAGGTAAATCCAGTCTGAATCGGGTTTGTACAACAGGATTGTATAAATCAAAGTCTTCTAGTATAAACCTTCCTTAATTGGAAGAAGGGGAGACGTAGAAGGATTACACCACCTTCGAACTTCCAGAAACATATCCTGTGTATCTTATTTCTGCACTCGTTCTTTCTCACTAGCCATCGAGCCGTTCTTACATACAAGAACAGACCGTTCCGCACTTATATTTTCAGTGGTCTGTTTTGTACAAGAATTGATTAAGTAACAGATTTCTTTCACTAATCCGAAAGAAATCACGAAGGATTAATTTTTAGAAGGAGTGTTCATTCACCCCCCCCCCCCCCCTCTAAACACTCCGGACCGATCCTAACAGAAATTTCGAGTTTTAATATATAGGGGATGGAAAAGTAGGTTAGAATCCAAGTTGGAAGGAAAAAAATCAGGTTTTTATGTTTTTCAGAACTCTAGGCGATTGATCGAGCATGCATGGGTGATTGATCGACCATTCCAGTAGCATTGTCCTGCATTTTGCTGCCTCGGGCGATTGATTGAGCATTTTTGGGCGATCAATCGCTAACTCTTTATTTTTGTTGCTCATTTTTCTGCTTTCGGTGATCGACTTGCATTGGTCATAACTTCTTCATTACGACCTCTGAATTAAGCGAATTAGTTTTCCGCACGTAGATAACTGAAAGTTACACAACTTTTCTCTTGAAAACATTTCCAAAATATGGCTGAAAGATGAGAAATTTTTTGAGAAATAAGTGACATGTGTCTTGGATTCTGATTTTTCCTCTTTTCTTCAACTTTCTTTCTTCTTCGAATGTTTTAGCTCGATTTCTTTACATTTTTCTACATATGACCAAAATTATGATTAAGTAATATATGTAATAAATTATCAAACAAAACATACCTAATCATTGATAGTTAAGGGCATAAAATGTGTATTTCTAGCCACATCATTATGTGATGATTTCTACCTCATCATCCCCTTCTTCGTCTAACCACGAGACCTTATTCAGTATAGTTTTTTTACTATGAACGTTGATTTGTTGCAAGACTTTGACTCAATATTTGAATAATGAACTTAAACAAAACAAAAGAATAAAAAGACCAAAAAGATTATGTATTATGCTCTCCTCGAGTATCAATTTGTTCGATAACCACAGTTGCTATGTATAATAAGCTCTAGTTTTTATTGTTAAAAATCAAGCCATCACATTTTGAATTCAACCACATAATATTTGACAAATAATTAACACATGTTTTGTGATTAGTCAAATTTGATGAATTTGGTAATGTAAGCAATGATATAATTATTTTTATTTTCTTTCATAATCTCCACCTATAAATACCCAACCATTCTTCATTCTAAAACCATCCTAAAAACTTAAATCCTCTATGCTGTAAGCATAAGTGTAGAGGTGCAAGGAGGATTGAGTGTGGGAGTTTCTTAAGGAGAGTTTATCACTGGAAGAAAAAGGGTTAGTGGAGAGAAAGTGAGCATAAAAAATGGAGTGTTCTGAGTGATATACTAAGTATTCTCAATTCTCTTTTATTCTTTTATCAATAAAAAAGTAATCCCCTCCAGGGTTCTTGAGTGGACGTGCCCAATTTGGGGTGAACCATTACAAATATTGATGTTCATTTTGTTCAATTGTTGATTACTTGTGACATCCGATACGTAATTACCTCAATTATATGTTGATTTTCTTGATACCCCAACAACTGGTAGCAGAGCCATATTCTCAAATACTATTGGAAGTCATCGTATGCTCTGTGGTGGCAGCTTAGTCGAACTTCCACATCAGAAATGTTTTCTAGACAGTATTAGAGAAGTAATTTATTTTGTGTTCAGGCTTTAACGATTAATTTGTTAGTAGTAGTAACAAAAAAAATAGAGTTACGTACACTGAAGATGATTAGCCTTAATGGTTCTAATTATCAACTTTGGAAAAGCAAGATGAAAGATCTCATGTTTGTCCCCAAGATGCACCTATCGGTGTTTAGAGAGACCAAACCTAAAGAGAAATCAGATGTTGAATGGAACTTTGAGCATGAGCAGGTCTGTAGGTACATTCGACAATTTGTCGAGGACAATGTGTGTAATCACATCTGTAACGAGACACATGCTCTTACACCTTGGACGAAGTTGGAGACACTATATGCCTCCAAAAGTGTCAACGACAAACTCTTCTACCTGAGCAAGCAAGTTCAAGTTTGGTATAAAGAAGAAACTCTTGTGGTAGATCACTTGAACGAGATTCAAGGGGACGTGCACACTTATTAAGTATTGGGATCAAACATGATGATGAGGTGATTGCCCTTGTGCTAGCTTCACCAAAGTTTTTGGAGACTCTTAAGTATCTCTTACAAACACAGCCCCATGAGCTAGTATGTACTTCATCAAGAGTGGCATCTTGAATGAATGTATGAGGCGGAGATCCCAGGACATTGTAGTCAAATGTGTTGGCTACTGAGTCAAGGGGGAGAAGTAATGGAAGCACATATCAGAAGCCGAGAAGAGGCAAAACCTAGGGGAGATTCGCCAGCATAAAGTGTCATCATTGTGGAAAAAAATGGATATATTAATAATTTGAAAGCCAAAGACAAGCATGGATCCATTGATGAGGAGATAAACTTCATTGATGAATGATGTGCATGAGCTGGAACATGAAGCTGTAAAACTGGGTACCCGGAGTAGGCTGGGTGACTGACAGTGGAGCAACAGTCAACGACACTTCTCGCAGGGAAGACTTCATATACACCTGTGGACTTTGGGGAGTTTAGGATGGGCGATGAAGGACTATCCGGGATTGTCGGAAAAAGGAGATGCAAGCTTCATTGTCATGGAGGGCTCGACACTGATCTTAAAAGACGCCAAGCACATACAAGACATGTCTTACTAAGGTTCAATACTTGTAACATTATCCCATTGTCAATAAAACTTCCCCAAAAGTCATAATCATCGTCAAAGTAGACTGCACATGATCATATCTCAAAATTCTCAACAATAAATTTTCAGGACGGAGATCGATCTCTATCATTATAGCGATCGATCTCTGGCGGCACAAACATTTTTTGCCAAATTTTTCCTTTCCGTGATCAATCGCTCCAATCCTAGCGATCGATTGCTGAGCTTTTGTTTAAAGGGCGATCGACATCTACAAAACCAGCGATCGATTTATGAAACTGTTCATCGTCACCAATTTTGATTTTCCTCTGGGCGATCGATCGCTGCAAACCTAGCGATCGATTGCTAGCCCTGATTTTCGCCAAAACTTCATTTCAATGGCGATTTTCAAAACTCAAAACTAACACCCCAACACCCACAATACTTCAAAAACTCCACTAAAACACATAAAAATATTACATACATCAATTTACCAACTTCTTCAAATCCCCCAAAACTCAAACCCATCTTTATACATTACCAAACTCTACAAAATTACAATAAAAACGAAGATAAGAGGGAGGGAAATGAGATTACCCAACTATTCGCTCAAAAATTCCACAAGAATCAGGACTTCTGTCGATTTCTTCATTAAGGGGGAAAATGGGGGAAGAGAGAGGCGAGAGAGAGATGAGAAAGAGAAAAAGCGAGTGCAATGACTGAACACCGAGTCAACTTGGTATATATAGTACCAAGGCTCCAAAAACCCGAGTTTCAAATACTCGCACAAAAACTCTTTAATAATCATACATGTTCAATAATTATCTCCCACTCACTCAATTACATTGCAAACCTCAATCCCAAGTCCCAGACTCCAAATCCCACTATCAACACAATTCCAAGGTTTAACGCCTCAATGAGAATAAATTCTCAACCTTTGGATCCAACAACCTCGATACCGGATTAACATCTGAACTCTCAATACCATAATTATCTTATAATTACCCCAATTAAATCATTTAAGGGTTATAATCACTATGTGAGTACCACAATTAATTCCGGATACCACACATTGAGCTCAAGTAAAATGGATATTAAAATAATTATGGGGTACCTCCAAACACAGACTAGGTTTTGTAGGATCCAGAATTGAGCTATAAGGCTGCACAGATGCGGACATGGCTGGATGTTGCACTCAAGAGTCAACATCAGGGTACCTAATTACATTTGCTTGGGGAGCTGTGTCGTGGCAGTCAACATTGCAAAAGTGTAAAGCATTATCAACCACTGAAGAAGAGTTTATCGCGAAAACTGAGGTATGTAAGGAGTTGATGTAGATGAAAGGTTTTTTTAGGGGAATTAAGATTTGTGAAAGATCAGTACACTGAGTTCTGTGATAGTTGGAGTGCAATTCATCTCTGAAAGAATTTTTTCAATGCATTAAAGGACAAAAGCATATTGATGTTCGTTATCATTGGACACATGATGTAATGGAGAATAAATTGTTAAAGTTTGAGAAGATCCATATAGATGAAAATGAATCTGATATGATGACCAAGACATTGCCGAAATGGAGGTTGGAATACTGTAGAACATTTGCAGGTTTGATTGAATTCACAAAATGAGCTTGATGGGAAGAATTGTTAATAATCAAATCATCACATTTTGAATTCAAGTATACAACATTTGACAAAATTAGCACACATTTTGTGATTAGTCAAATTTGATGGGTTTGATTATGTAAACAATGATGTAATTATTTTTGTTTTCTATCATAATCTCCACCTATAAATACACACCAATTCTTCATCCTAAAACCATCATAAAAACGCTAATCCTCTATTCTATAAGCATAAGTGTAGATGAGCAACAAGGATTGAGTGTGATAGTTTCTTTATGATGGTTTTATCCTTGGAAGGAATATGATTAGTTGAGGGAAAATGAACATAAAACAGAGTATTCTGGTGATATATTTTGTATTGTCAATTCTCTTGTCTTGTTTGTTATCAATAAAGAAGTAATCTCATTAAGGGGTTTTGAGTGGATGTAGCCCAATTTGGAGCCAACCACCATAATTTTGGTGTTCATCTTGTTCAATTATTGATTATGTGCTTGTGATATCCTCTGCGTAATTACCTCAATTATATATTGATTTCCCTGATTGTAAGGACCCCAAGCCCTTAACCCTTAATTAGTGTATTAACCACTATGTGTGGCACATGCTTTCAATGAAAACTCAGTCGGGAAGCTCAGATGATACTTTACCATTGAATGGCAACTACAAAATTTCTTTAATGCCCAATGCTATAAGATTATCATCCTAACAACATATAGACTCATCGAGTTCGCCCAATACCATCCCCATTTTGCCACTTTTCACATTGTGGACTTTTATAAAAATTTGGGCAGAGTCTCCCCATAAATTGAGCTATCCCAAAACACAAGCACATCACATAATATAATTCCCGGCCAGGGAATACACAATAACCAACAGAATACTGAACACAAGGTAAATTCCCAGCCAGGGAAGACACCACACATAAGACAACAAAAGTGGGTTTCAACACCCACATAATACACTAACGACTCTCATATCATTAGCAATTCTACCACAATTGCATGCAACATATAATGAAAGAGAGAAAGGCTCATGCCTTTATATACAACCCATATACATGAATATCCATGCTCACAAGCGAGCATCATAAATGTGTATATAAACCTCGGGTGTATATAAGTACTCTATACGATACCGTGCTCCATCAAGCCCTGGTACCACGATCCTGTGAGTACATCCAATCAACAGCTCGAGCCCAGCTCCATAGCCATCGATGCACCTGTTCACCTGCCCCAACAGAGACAGCCCCCCAACGGGGTGAGCATACCAATACACAAAATCCCATAATCACAATAATGAAATTCATAATTTACAACAAAAGTAAATACTAATGAATTTAAATGATACTCCCTGGATGGCAACATCCTCATCCGGGATTCCGTGTACTGTCCCTGTTCTCACAATCATCAAACTCATCAAATCTCATAAATCAGTAAATCAACACATTGATTTAACTCATAGCATGCCTGATTCTCAAGTATCAATAATCAATGATTTCCAAGTTCATTATACATACAAATATAGATATCACAATATCTAGTACTGATTTCTCAATTTCACTATCAATCACAGATAGCTCAAATGCCTAGACATCTCACATGTCTTATAATGAGTACATGATCCCACGATCATTCTCAGGCATCTCAAATGCCGTACGATAGTCATATAGACTCAGTACCCCATATATATCAACATATATATGCATATAGCCATACCCACAACCATCTAATGCAATTACAACACATTATGCGTTTCACAATTTCTATCACATAAAGTAATGCTCGTACGTCGCACGTACCTTAAATCTCCGAAGTCCGAGCCAAACCTTGCTCGAGTTCCATGCTCCGAGGAACGATGTGCTAACACGATAAATTAATTCACGATTAATTACGAACATGCAACTCATGCTCAAGCACACCCATAACCCTCAAAAATATTGTCAACACAAGACAATAACCAATATCGAAAATTGCTCAAGAATTCCCCACAAATTTTCGAACCTTCACAACACAAAATCCAACCCAAATAATTACCATAATTCATCTAAAACATGAGTTAATCAATAACAACGAAAATCATCATCCCCAAGTCAAAATCCCCAATTTTCGATTCCAGCCCTAAATTCGAATCCAATTCCTCAAATTCGAACACAATCAAGCATCATAATGCATCTACAACATGAATTAATCAATCCATAACAAGAATCATCACTCCTTGTCAAAAATCCCCAAAATTCGAACCCTAACTCACGAAATCGAGCTGAAAATTCGAACCAAACTTAACCAATAATTTCGAACCAAAAAGTCTGAAATAATCGACTCAAAACCAGCTTAAAACGCCCCAAAAACATCAGAAAAATCGTACCAAAAACATACCAAAATCGCGCCCCAAAAATCGGATGAAATCCAGTTTTCGAACCCTACGCTTTTCTGGAAACGAGCTCGATTCTCGACCAAACTTCAAATTGTTGGTATGGATAGGACCGCCTGGAAGAGACGAACACGGCGGCGGGTCGGACGCGCCGAACGGCGGCCGGACGGCGGCGGGCGGAGGCCTTTTCTGCGCGGTGGCAAAGGGGATCGGGAAAGGCAGCGTGCGCGAGGAGAGAGAGAGGTGAGGAAAATGGCTCCCATAATTAAAATCTCGGGTTCCACTGGTATTTATAGCAAAAATACCCCGAAATACTAATATCCCCACAAATACATCATGATTCATTAAAAATCATCTGTTTTCAAAAACTCTCTCTCTAACTCAAAAACCCCATACCGGTGCCCACACACAGCACCCGAGATTCTGAGTCACACTAAAAAAAAACCCAACTCACAGGTTTTCACCGAAATGAGAATACGATCTCAACCTCGGGATCCAACGATCCCAACTACTGAAATAGACGAGCCCAGAAGGCCCAACACTTCGATTAAACCCCAAATCGCCACGTAAAACAACTTTACGGGTTATTAACACTCCGGGATTAACATCCCTAATCTCTGGTCATCACAATATCCCCCACTAAAAGAATTTCGTCCTCGAAATTAGCACCGGTGTATCACGTAACACCCGGGCTACACAACAACATGGAGTCATAACCTCGATTCCTGACCATATCAGAACCGTCTTAAAAAAACCTCGAGAATACTTATCTCACATCAAACTCTGAAACAGAGCGACATACCAAAACCAACACCAACTCGTCACCCAAGAGGCAAAACGTACCTCGATGCGGCTCATCCCAAAAGTCAGTCCCTCATGACTGCAAACAACCAATACTTACGACCGTAGATCGGACAGTCATCTTTAGTTCTAATACAACTAGTAAGAACGCATCCTGGATGACACCTCAACCGTGAGAACGTTGACCTCGTGTCAAACTCTGGAGTGGAATAGACTCCCAAATCCATCATAACGTCAAAGAGCGTCAGCACAACTCAACGCTAACAGTCCAAAAGCAGTTAGTCAACTGAAACTGCAAGGATTCGAATCGCTCCCGATTCCATCGTAGATATCATCCAATGATATCTTTATCATGACTCACGATGTCTAACACATATCACTACGAGGAAAAACACTAGTATACCACGATGTATACACACCAAACCTGGTTTCCACCTTCAAACCTCCTCCATCGAATGAGCAGTCGCATCATTGCAACTCAATTTGGGCAACTCACGGCCACGGATTCACACAAAAGACATCTCACAAGATGTCCACCTCCGGATATACCAAGGATCACATCCTGATCATAAATAAACCATTGAGACTCCACAGAGTTCAAATTCTGAAAGGACATGCAATAAACACATTGCATCCTCAACGCTTGTGTCGACAGCGACACCCAATAAATCCGAATTCCTGCCATCCCTTGGCAATCCTAGGATTTAACAATCCAAACTTGGGAAGGCTACCGCATAACTCGAAGGGAAACACCAACAATGAAACACCTCAACCCACACAAGATGATCCCTCCTCAAAGGGAGTCAACTAAATCCACGATTGTTTCTCATAATTCATCGTGCCATGGAGATTCCCAATCTCAAGGTGTTCAATATCTCTCATCAGAGATTTAGTCATCCAAAGTAGCATAACTCTATGCTTGACAAAAAGGGAAGTCAAAAACTAGCATCCGTATACTCACCGGTATACCTGCCTAAGCACTGACATCACATGCACGTTCAATGCACTTGGCTCGGGTATCTACAACATACCCCTAAGCCCCCAAACACAACTGTCAATACTGAGTCATTCCATTGCAGTGGAGAATGATAATCGACGATCAACAACACGGCGTGATTCCCAAAATCAACACCACACGTACCAACTTACCGAATCCTTCAAAGATTCCCAAATAGGTCTAATACTACCTCCTTCCCCACAAGGGAAGTGCCATCGAACTCGAGATCCACAAGTCTCGAACCACCGTTCGGAAAAACTGGATACAATAACACCCATTGCATCCCAAATGCACAGATTCCCCAGATCGAGTCAACAACGACTTGATGACTCTCTTGTTGGTACTTCAACCTTATGAGCTGTCCCAGACAAGTCTCACCAAGATTAAACATAAACGTATACACGTTTCAGTGAGGCATGCACAACCTCAACCTCAATTGACGTGGTGACTACTAGAGTCCACCACAATCCACATCGCATCACCTCACGATTTGCCAAACTTGGTTCCAACGAGCAGTATCATGGCTCCAACAATCACACTATATCATCACTACGATATCTGGCTAGCAAAGCGTTGTCTCCATAGGCTCAATCAAGCCCACCAACAAACCATATGTTCCATCTCGGTATGCCATACCGTACAAACCGTTAGAGTAATGGGTCATCGCCCAACATATCTCTAAAATACCAAGCACTATGGACAACCCGGTGTCCTTGCTCACTTATGATACAATCATAATCCGTTAAGACTTATCCCACACCCTCAGGGTGGGTGCAACCATGTCTACCCTACATCACAACACAAGCGAGTAGTTTCCTCAATGACTACTCTTACCACCAATCACTTGGCCCTAGCCAAACTAACGAGCATACCCAAGGGTACCATTGCTCGACAAAAGGTCTCGTCAACTAGTGACTCAGACACTACAATGTGCCCACCAAGGCACTCAAACCGTATAACCAAATACATAACATAAATATATTAATCATCAAAACGACGCCACACGTCTACATAGAACATCAACTATGTCATCGCCATCCCGTGACGGCATATGTCAACATATGACATCCAACTAACATCGTCAAACATACGACGGTACATGTCAATACACGACATCCATAATCTCATCGTCAAACACATGGCATATATATAGCAACACATAGTATCCACAATAATGCTAACACAAGTAATATGCCATACCTCATCGCTATCAATATAGCGGCATACCTGTCTCCGTCGCTCGATAATAGTACGTAGTCAGCACCCATCGCTCGAAGGCGGCAAAAATCCTGTGCTGAGTACATAGCGGCACAATCCATCGCTATAGAATCGACGGCATGATACCTCGTCATATAATAAGTGGTATGAAACCTCGCTATACACCTGAGCATGAAAAATCGTCCACATAATAGCGGAAAGAGGCATCGCTATCAATACACATGGCGGCAAGAACCATCGCCAGTCAATATAGCGGCATGAACCATCGCTATCAATATACATGGCGGCAAGAATCATCGCCAGTCAATATAGCGGCATGAACCATCACTATCAATATCCATGGCGGCAAGAATCATCGCCAGTCAATATAGCGGCATGAACCATCGCTATCAATATCCATGGCGGCAAGAACCATCGCCAGTCAATATAGCGGCATGAACCATCGCTATCAATATCCATGGCGGCAAGAACCATCGCCAGTCAATATAGCGGCATGAACCATCGCTATCAATATCCATGGCGGCAAGAATCATCGTCAGTCAATATAGCGGCATGAACCATCGCTATCAATATCCATGGCGGCAAGAACCATCGCCAGTCAATATAGCGGCATGAACCATCGCTATCAATATCCATGGCGGCAAGAATCATCGCCAGTCAATATAGCGGCATGAACCATCGCTATCAATATCCATGGCGGCAAGAACCATCGCCAGTCAATATAGCGGCATGAACCATCGCTATCAATATCCATGGCGGCAAGAACCATCGCCAGTCAATATAGCGGCATGAACCATCGCTATCAATATCCATGGCGGCAAGAATCATCGTCAGTCAATATAGCGGCATGAACCATCGCTATCAATATCCATGGCGGCAAGAACCATCGCCAGTCAATATAGCGGCATGAACCATCGCTATCAATATCCATGGCGGCAAGAATCATCGCCAGTCAATATAGCGGCATGAACCATCGCTATCAATATCCATGGCGGCAAGAACCATCGCCAGTCAATATAGCTGATCCCTAGTCATTGTCACGGTAGTGTATTTTAATGCCCCTCGCTCAAGTAAAAACATGCGGTACTCCCACCCCTCGCTTCACATATAGGCGGCATAGAATAACCTCGCTTAAATGGACATGCGGTACTCCCACCCCTCGCCTCACATTTTAGCGGCAAATATTCTTTCCTCGCCTCATATGCTAACCACGCTTCAATGTGACATGCGGCGCTCCCACCCCTCGCTTCACATTTTAGCGGCACAAAATAATAAATAGCGGCAAGCATTTAAAATCATCACTCATCCATAACAATGACTCATGGGATATTCACCAAGTATTCCATTTACACCTGCAATCACAAAGCATATGCCATATCCAATATACATCAACATGAGTGTATTTTAATGCACCTCGCACAAATGTGACATGCGGCGCTCCCACCCCTCGCTTCAACAAATGGCGGCAAAGCATTAAAATCATCACTACATGTACACATGCAACAACAATGCATAAATCCATGATGTATATAAAATGCAGGTTACCGTTTCGTGTCTTTCAACCATGGCCTTAGCCTTTCGCATCATAGTGTTCCTACAGGAACAATCACAACCCATGAGCATACAATAATCCATATTCCCACAATATGATTATAATGAGTAAATGCATAAATCATGAGTACAAAGTACTTCCCATATTCCGATGCATTTCAAAATGCTCCATTTGGTTGCCCCTGTGTCACAACTCACAATCATAATCAACAGGTTATATTATGATTCATAGATGTCATGACATATAATCGTTTCACTATGATCGCATATCACAAATGCACATAAGCAAAACAGTTGTGTCACACAACACTAGCTACTATCATGCATAAATATGTGCTACTCATCCCTATCAGCATGTTCCAGGCCCTCAACAGCCCCAAAGAGCTAACCACTGCTCTGATACCACTAATGTAAGGACCCCAAGCCCTTAACCCTTAATTAGTGTATTAACCACTATGTGTGGCACATGCTTTCAATGAAAACTCAGTCGGGAAGCTCAGATGATACTTTACCATTGAATGGCAACTACAAAATTTCTTTAATGCCCAATGCTATAAGATTATCATCCTAACAACATATAGACTCATCGAGTTCGCCCAATACCATCCCCATTTTGCCATTTTTCACATTGTGGACTTTTATAAAAATTTGGGCAGAGTCTCCCCATAAATTGAGCTATCCCAAAACACAAGCACATCACATAATATAATTCCCGGCCAGGGAATACACAATAACCAACAGAATACTGAACACAAGGTAAATTCCCAGCCAGGGAAGACACCACACATAAGACAACAAAAGTGGGTTTCAACACCCACATAATACACTAACGACTCTCATATCATTAGCAATTCTACCACAATTGCATGCAACATATAATGAAAGAGAGAAAGGCTCATGCCTTTATATACAACCCATATACATGAATATCCATGCTCACAAGCGAGCATCATAAATGTGTATATAAACCTCGGGTGTATATAAGTACTCTATACGATACCGTGCTCCATCAAGCCCTGGTACCACGATCCTGTGAGTACATCCAATCAACAGCTCGAGCCCAGCTCCATAGCCATCGATGCACCTGTTCACCTGCCCCAACAGAGACAGCCCCCCAACGGGGTGAGCATACCAATACACAAAATCCCATAATCACAATAATGAAATTCATAATTTACAACAAAAGTAAATACTAATGAATTTAAATGATACTCCCTGGATGGCAACATCCTCATCCGGGATTCCGTGTACTGTCCCTGTTCTCACAATCATCAAACTCATCAAATCTCATAAATCAGTAAATCAACACATTGATTTAACTCATAGCATGCCTGATTCTCAAGTATCAATAATCAATGATTTCCAAGTTCATTATACATACAAATATAGATATCACAATATCTAGTACTGATTTCTCAATTTCACTATCAATCACAGATAGCTCAAATGCCTAGACATCTCACATGTCTTATAATGAGTACATGATCCCACGATCATTCTCAGGCATCTCAAATGCCGTACGATAGTCATATAGACTCAGTACCCCATATATATCAACATATATATGCATATAGCCATACCCACAACCATCTAATGCAATTACAACACATTATGCGTTTCACAATTTCTATCACATAAAGTAATGCTCGTACGTCGCACGTACCTTAAATCTCCGAAGTCCGAGCCAAACCTTGCTCGAGTTCCATGCTCCGAGGAACGATGTGCTAACACGATAAATTAATTCACGATTAATTACGAACATGCAACTCATGCTCAAGCACACCCATAACCCTCAAAAATATTGTCAACACAAGACAATAACCAATATCGAAAATTGCTCAAGAATTCCCCACAAATTTTCGAACCTTCACAACACAAAATCCAACCCAAATAATTACCATAATTCATCTAAAACATGAGTTAATCAATAACAACGAAAATCATCATCCCCAAGCCAAAATCCCCAATTTTCGATTCCAGCCCTAAATTCGAATCCAATTCCTCAAATTCGAACACAATCAAGCATCATAATGCATCTACAACATGAATTAATCAATCCATAACAAGAATCATCACTCCTTGTCAAAAATCCCCAAAATTCGAACCCTAACTCACGAAATCGAGCTGAAAATTCGAACCAAACTTAACCAATAATTTCGAACCAAAAAGTCTGAAATAATCGACTCAAAACCAGCTTAAAAACGCCCCAAAAACATCAGAAAAATCGTACCAAAAACATACCAAAATCGCGCCCCAAAAATCGGATGAAATCCAGTTTTCGAACCCTACGCTTTTCTGGCAAATCCGAGCTCGATTCTCGACCAAACTTCAAATTGTTGGTATGGATAGGACCGCCTGGAAGAGACGAACACGGCGGCGGGTCGGACGCGCCGAACGGCGGCCGGACGGCGGCGGGCGGAGGCCTTTTCTGCGCGGTGGCAAAGGGGATCGGGAAAGGCAGCGTGCGCGAGGAGAGAGAGAGGTGAGGAAAATGGCTCCCATAATTAAAATCTCGGGTTCCACTGGTATTTATAGCAAAAATACCCCGAAATACTAATATCCCCACAAATACATCATGATTCATTAAAAATCATCTGTTTTCAAAAACTCTCTCTCTAACTCAAAAACCCCATACCGGTGCCCACACACAGCACCCGAGATTCTGAGTCACACTAAAAAAAAACCCAACTCACAGGTTTTCACCGAAATGAGAATACGATCTCAACCTCGGGATCCAACGATCCCAACTACTGAAATAGACGAGCCCAGAAGGCCCAACACTTCGATTAAACCCCAAATCACCACGTAAAACAACTTTACGGGTTATTAACACTCCGGGATTAACATCCCTAATCTCTGGTCATCACACTGATACCCCAACATGTATTTCTTCAAATGTTTTTTTAGTTCATCTCCAAACCTGAAAGATTCTCTTCTCTTGAGTTGAATGCACAGTCCAGGGGGATCTGTAACCGAGTAAAAAAGAAAGGGGTGAACCGCCCAACGTCTGGATAAGGGATGCTTTCAAGTGTGCGTACTCTCAGAATTAGGGTCGAAAGAAGAAGTCACACGATATCACTGAATCAATGGTTAATAGGCAGATTGATAGCAAACTCGGAATCCCGAGCTTTTCCTAATCCTATAAGGAATGAGGATGAGTGATAAGGCTCTAGCTATCCTAATGAGCTAGAGATAGGCAGATATGATCTATTGAGCTATGAGTTAATGAGCTACCGATCTGATATATCGGCTATACTTTATGGATCTATCTATACTTAGTGATATGAGCTACTACATTAATGGATTCTTTAATGACTATATAAGACTCTATGTACATGATATATACAGTATGTTTACTCCAAAATTAAAAATCTCAATTCGTTTTTGTTCATAAATTCAGGATTTCAGTATTGCAAGGTGTTACGTTATTGGATTTTACGACAGCACTTTTTTAATTTTAGATATTTGTTTGCTTATGATCTTGTAAGAATAAATATAAATCATATAAGTGTTGGAACTGTTTATATAAATTTACGGATTGAATAAATTTAAACAATTGCTGATTGAAAATAAATTATACTGAAATACAGAAACAGTAGAACTTACAATAACAGTTTATAAACTGTAAAATCACAACAAGAAACGGGAAAAGATTCTGGACGAGGCCACAGCAAGCCACATTCTTGTAAACTCAAATTTGCCTGCCTAAGCTTTTGGCCTCCTAGACAAGTGAGTTCCAAGGTACAACGTCCAATCACTTCTGTTCGGATTGAAGCAGAATTCCAAGCAGACTCTTTCAAACATTATTAGTGTGCAATACTCTCAAATAATATGTGTGATATGTATAAATGCAGATTTTTGGATTAATGAAACAATAAAGCTGGTTTAGCTTATATAGTTGAGCAACAGACCTCCCAAATGTCTCAGAAATTAAGTGTAATGCTTAGTGGAGAAGATAAAAGTCTCAACACTTAACATCAGATATTAAGTCTCACACTTAATACGGATTTGAGTCTTACACTTAAATCTGAGTCTCAGCAGAAGGTGAAAAGTCGGGTAGGTGAAGTCACTTTTCAAGAAATCCGAGTAGTAAAAAGATAGGGCTGTCTTCGCTGCAGCGACAAGCGTGACGCGACGCGGCGTCTTGATTCGAGACGAGACGAGATGAGACGAGCGGAGCGGACGAATGGACGGCGCGCGAGGGGCACCCATCTTTTCTACTTAACTACACTATATTGATTTGTTTCTCAATATAAACAAACCATAAGTATCTCAAAATTCCAATGTGGGATTTTCTTTAGCCAATTGAATATTCAAACGTCACTTACCAAATTTTGTTCTCATTAACAAAATTGTTTGGCTTTTAATTTATTAATTCCTACAATCCCCCACATGATGCTATTGGTGAAAAAATTACACAATGCACCAAGATGTAGATTTGAGAGTAGTTTGAGAATCCACTGCATTAGGATAGGTGGTGGTTAACCTTGAACCTTCCTTAGTGATGTATCATCAGATATACTTGTCAACCAGTGGACGCGATGCCTTGAACTGTTCGACATTTTATGTATATCAAAACAACAATACTCATACAACTTCATCTCCACACTATCATTGGTTCTTTTGTTGTTGTCCATTTTGGCCCTAGACTGCCTTGGATGTTTCATCGAATACTCTAGAGATTTAGCCATCGGGTCATCTCATAGAAGTGGGCTAGACGATTGCTCCTAAAGAGTATCCTGTCATACGCCACTTTATCATCTCGAGATAGAAGAATCATTAAGAGCATGAGCTCAGCCTTCCCAAAATATAGGTCTATCACTCTTTCATCACAGGAATAGGTAAGAAACTCAATTTCCCGAGTGCTTTGTTCGATCTCCACCCCCCCCCCCCCCCGCCAAGGATAAGATCTGCGAAGCTTGCCAAATGGGCAAACAGATCAGATCATCCTTCAAAAACAAGAATGCCAAATCCTCCTCCCGCTGTTTAGAATTACTGCATATGGACTTGTTTGGTCCTATACCAATAACAAGTTTAGGGGGAATGCGGTATACTCTTGTTGTTATTGATGATTACTCACGCTTTACATGGACTATATTTTTGAGCAGTAAAGATCAGACCGGTCCGAAGTTGATCAAGCTGCTGAAACGCACTCAGAACGAGAAATCATCCAGCATAGACAGGATTCGAAGTGACAAAGGCACTGAGTTTTCAAATCAGAATCTTGAATCCTTTCTAGAAGATCATGGAATCAAGCATGAGTTTTCAGCCGCCAGAACTCCTCAACAGAATGGAGTTGCAGAACGAAGAAACAGAACGCTCAAGGAAGCAGCAAGAACAATGCTTGCTGATTCTGGAATCTCTCAAAAGTTCTGGGCAGAAGCTGTAAATACTGCTTGCTACACTCAAAACCGATCTATGATTAACAAGAAGCTGAATCTCACTCCATATGAAATATGGACTGGTAACAGACCATCTGTTTCTCACTTTCATGTATTTGGCTGTAAATGCTTCGTTCACAACAATGGTAAGAGTCATCTTACAGCATTTGAAGCTAAGTCAGATAATGGTATATTCTTAGGATATTCATCAATTAGCAAAGCTTATCGAGTGTTTAATAATCGAACTTTAACTGTAGAAGAATCTGTTCATATAGTTTTTGATGAATCATTATGTGTTGAGGGCAACAAGGACTCAATTCAAAATCAGATGGAAAATATCCATCTCGAAGCTAACAGTGATGATGAGATTGTAGCTAACAGGTCAAGAGACAATCCACCAGAACCAGAAGTGCCAGACAGATCGGATCAGGCCATTGAAGCTTCTTCAGATCGAGCTGATCCAGATGCTCCTGACTCAAATATTAAAGTAGATGCAGATCATGCTGCTACTATTCATCCGACCGAACCAGACAATCCAGAGTCAAGCTATCGATGGACTAAGAAGCATCCACCTAATCTAGTGATTGGTAGTCCGTCTGCACCAATTAGAACCAGAGGACAGATAATGGATGAGTTCACTCATGCTGCTTTCATCTCAACTCTGGAACCCAAGAAGATCAATGAAGCTCTGACTGACTTCAACTGGATTAAAGCAATGCAAGAAGAGCTTAATCAATTCGAACAAAATCAAGTTTGGAGTCTAACTCCCAGACCAAGCGATCTGCCTGTTATTGGAACCAGATGGGTTTTCAGAAATAAGCTAGACGCCGATGGAACTGTGGTTAGAAACAAAGCAAGACTGGTGGCACAGGGATTCAGACAAGAAGAAGGAATCGACTTCGATGAATCATTTGCACCAGTCGCCAGACTTGAAGCAATCCGAATCTTTCTTGCATATGCTGCCTTTAAAGACTTCAAAGTATATCAGATGGACGTCAAGAGCGCCTTTCTTAATGGAAAGCTTCAGGAAGAAGTCTACATTGAGCAACCACCTGGATTTCAGAACCATTCGTATCCTAATCATGTATATCTACTGAATAAAGCAGTGTATGGTCTGAAACAAGCTCCAAGAGCCTGGTATGACACTCTATCTCAATTTCTGCTGAACCATGACTTCCAGATCGGTTCGGTAGATAAAACTCTCTTTAAATTCATTAAGGGGGAACATACCCTATTAGTTCAGATTTATGTTGATGACATAATCTTTGGGTCAACTAACCCCAAACTGTGCGAGAAGTTTTCTAAGTTAATGCAGGGACAGTTCGAGATGAGCATGATGGGAGAATTGTCATTCTTTCTGGGTCTTCAAGTAAAACAGCTCAACAATGGCATTTTCATCAATCAGACCAAGTATACCAAAGAGCTCCTCAAGAGATTTGGAATGGAAACATGCTCAACTGCATCAACTTCAATGAGTCCAACAATCAAGTTAGACAAGGACGAAGGGGGAACGGCAGTTGAAGTAACCATGTATAGAGGACTCATCGGATCGCTATTATATCTTACAGCGAGCCGGCCCGATATAATGTTTTCAGTCTGTATGTGCGCCAGATTTCAGTCAGAACCAAAGCAATCACATTTCATTGCTGCCAAGCGTATTCTGAAATACTTAAAAGGATCTCAGAACGTTGGTCTTTGGTACTCCAAAGATTCAAACTTCAGCTTGATCGGATATTCAGACGCAGACTACGCTGGGTGTAAGATCGATCGTAAAAGCACCAGTGGAACATGTCAATTTCTAGGTGAAAGATTGATCTCTTGGTTCAGTAAGAAGCAGACATCTATTGCCACATCCACAGCTGAGGCAGAATACCTAGCCGCTGGAAGCTGTTGCGCTCAAATGCTCTGGATTCAACACCAGCTCAAAGACTACGGCATTCAAGCTGTTGACTCTCCGATATTTTGCGACAACACAAGTGCAATCGCTATAACGTATAATCCAGTTTTGCACTCTCGAACAAAGCACATTGATATTCGACATCATTTTATTCGAGATCATGTTGGCAAAAAGGAAATTCGGATCGAACACATTTCAACAGAGCAGCAAGCAGCAGACATCTTCACCAAACCACTTCCTGAGGCTAAGTTCAATTATTTCCGTCAAATTCTTGGTTTAATTGACTTATCTTAATTAATTTAGATGTTTTTATTCTTTTCGATCTTAAAGATTTTTGTCACTACAGATCGATAATACAATGTTCAGAAAGACACAGAGCGGTCCGAACTCTCAGACCGATCCTTGTCAAGTCTGATTTTATCCTATGATCTGATTGGACAATAATCTGTTTTTTTTTAAAATAAAACAAAACAGCCCGGACTGATTAACCTTTTAACTAGTTGTACTTTAACCGCCTTATCTTTCTTTATCCTGACCGTTCATTTTGAATAGTTTATTTCTCAGTCTTGGAGATAAAGACACGTGTCTTCGCACCTTCCTTAAACTCCTTTCATATGGCTACCATCACTCATAACTCACTCTCCGTTGAGTTTGATGACATCTACAGGGGAGAAGATGCTGCGATGGTGTCCATTTTCAGAGCCCTGGAATCATCTGGTTTACGGAATTTTTTGGAGTGCGGATCAGTTGTTTATGAACCAGAAATCCGTGAGCTGTTCGCCAACGCCGTCTCCCGGAAGTCATCCATCTCTACCACTGTCAAGGGCAAATCTTTCGAGATCTCGCCAACAACAATGGCCAAGACCTTTGGCCTCCCCAGTTCCGGCCTGACAGAGTTCGGACAGACTCCTCCAGCATCTCTCTTAGATCTTCAGGGGAAGATCTCTATTTCTGGCCACCGGTTGCAACCCTCATTTAAGAAGAAGGAAATGCTCTTCCATTTCCAGGTGCTGTGCGAAGTGGTAGCCAAGCCACTTTTGGGTAAAGCCGGAAGCTTCGATGCTGTAACCGCCGAGAAGTTCAGGGCCATGGCAGCTATTGTATCTGGACAGAAGATAAACTGGTCCATGATTTTGTTTGGAGTACTGCTGGAAACGGTGATTGCATCCAAGCACGCCGTATGCTTTGCTGTTCCTCTCAGCAAGCTCTTGGAGTCCTTAGGCCTCGAGCTGAGCAAGCCATCTGCTCTCCGCCCCTTTAAGGTACTCAACTCCAAAGGGCTTGCACTGCTGAAGTCCAAGAGTGTTCCGCCTACTCCTACCACTCTGGTCTCAGTCAAGATTGAGAAGGACGAGGAACAAGCTGATGTGCGCAAACCTCGGGTCAAGCGGAAGCTGACCATTCAGACTGACTCAGAAGAAACCCAGTCTGCTCACTCATCCCCAACCAAGCCACTTCCCAAAAAGCCCCGAACCCAGATTACCAAACCAACCAGACATCTACCTCCACCCATACTGCCACCCACTAAAGCAACCCCTGCACCTCAACCCCCCACTCAGCCTTCACAAGCCTCAACCCCTGCACCCAAAGTCACCCCTAGAATTCCCTCTGCCAATCCCGTAGTCAAAGGGATAGTTATCACTGAGTTGGGTGACTATACCCAATCAGGGATTAAGTCCCCTTCCTCCACCGGTAAGGGAAAAGCCATTCTCACAGAACCCATCTCTTCTAAACCCAAATCTGCTGCACAGACTGCCATCGACATCGCTATGGAGGATGTTGATGAGAAGCTAGCTGAACTCCTTGTGGTCTTTGATGAATATGTCCAGTACCGGACTGTCCACCACATTGATATGTTCTATGGAAAGTTGCACAGACTGAAGAAGATGGAAGACGAGGTTCTGAGAGGCACAGAAACTGATGATGTTCGACTTGCGGTGCAGCGCAGAGAGCTATTTACGGCAAAACACAGATTCAGACTGGCCAATCTGCTTCTCACTGCCAAAAAGAAGAACTTCGATCCGCTTGCTCCTACTGCCAGAGATGATGGGGCTGTGATTGCTCAACTTGAGATGGACATTCATGCTCTATCCCTAGCTGTCCGCTTTCAACGACAGATGCTAGGTATCTCCACTCCAGCCACCAGCCCGGATCATCCTTCTGTCAGCAAGACTCTGGCAGAACCCTTTATCGAGGTTATTCCTTCTGCTGAAGCAAAACAGACAGAAGACCAGCCTGCAGAACTCGTACCAGAACCGACAGCGGAGCAGCCATTGCCTAATGCTCCGTCTGCAACAGATGATGAATCAATGAATGTTCTGTTGGACTCTCCGACAACATCTATCCCATTGAAGTCATCAGCCTCCCATGCTCACAACAGTCCAGCTGAGGCATGTGCACCAACTGAAGTACCAGACCTCATCGATCCGGATTTGGTGGTATCTTCAGTGGTTGCAGCTCTCCAAGATGAGGAACCCTCCAGTCCCCACTCTCCTCCGGGACCATCAGATGAAGATTTGGCATTCATTCATAGTTTTTCTTCGGATCTGGTCGCTCTGAACCGATCCGAAAGTCATCAAGCTGCCATTTCTTCAATCGTGCCGATTGCTGAAGAAGTTGATCATGCTATGTCATCATCAGATCACTCTCCCAGCCAGCTATCTGATGCACCTCCATCCCTGGCACGGACTATCCAGCATTTTTCTGATAACTGTCTGTCATTAACTCAACGAATTCTCGAAGTTCATCAAAGTCAAAGAGTCACAACTTTGGACTTTAATTCTTTCAAAGAGAAAATGACTGCCAGTATCGGAAGCCTCCAGCGCGGCATCAACGATCTGTTTTCTCAACAAGCCTCCTACAAGAACAGTCTGAGGAAAGAGCAGGTCGAGTTAGCCACTGAAGTCAGAGCATCTGTTTCTAACTCCCTCCGCGCTCAAGACGTTCGTCTTGACGCTATCAGCGCGCAGCTAGCCCAAGTTGTTGAATTCCTTCAAGAGATTGCTGCTGACAAAAAGGGGGAAAAGAAGACAGACTTCAAGCCGCCTCCAAGCTCAAGAAGATAGCAGTCTTAGTCTTTTAACTTATCAGACTGTCTGTATTTAGGACTTCTTGATGATCAATAAAATCCTTTTTTGATTAAGTCCTTGTTCATTTATTTTGAACTTTAATAAAGGCTTAATAATAAAAGATTGAATCGATCAAACTTAATAATGTTCATTTATTTTGAACAAAGAAGTAATCGATCCGAAAAGCATTCGCTTCAGAGCTCTTATCAAGACTGGTTAAAAAGACTTAGTAGCTAGGTTTTGTCATCATCAAAAAGGGGGAATTTGTTAGTTCCGGACCTTATCGATGAGATTTTAAAGATGACAAAACAGTTCAGACCGGATCGATAGAAATCAGATTGACCAGATCGATCGGACTCAACAGAGCAAGATGGCAAAGCATTTCAGACCGGATCGATGGAAATTAGGCATACCAGATCGATCGGACATATCAGAGCAAACTGATAAAGAATATTGCATATCAGACCGGATCGATGGATTCCAGACTGAATAGATCGATGCTTCAGATCGATCTCAACCTTTATCAGATCAGAGCAGTCAAGGATACATAAAGGATGGCTTCTCAGTCCGAATCATCAACGGATATTTATTGCAGCATTTAATGCTGCAATTAATGCTACAAAGGACCAAAGACTGAAGATTGCCATAATAGGTAAGAAGACAAAGAAGAGCTTACCTGACAGTCGCCGAAAGCATATACCAGAACGGCAAGTATCCTGAAGAAGAAGACTGTAGCTTTCTCAGAGTTTAAAAAGAGTCATAGCTGCACATTAAGGGAAACAATGCCGTTGCCACCTTCAACTATAAAAGGATGCAACAAACAGATGCAAAAGACTCTGGACTCTACAACTCACGCTGATCAATTGAAAAATATACAAGAAAGCAAAACAGCACACGCCTACAAAGTTCAGAAGCTTTCGAGCTGAAGTTATTTATTTAAGCGCAATTACTTTGTAACATTTGATCATTGTAGGATCACTGTGCGCATTGTGTATTGAACAATAGAAGTGAGCAACATATTGTAACTGTCAGACAGAGTGTGTCTGAGCAGGTTGAGTGACTAGGAGTTTCATACTGGTAGTGAGGTAAATCCAGCCTGAATCGGGTTTGTACAACAGGATTGTATAAATCAAAGTCTTCTAGTATAAACCTTCCTTAATTGGAAGAAGGGGAGACGTAGAAGGATTACACCACCTTCGAACTTCCAGAAACATATCCTGTGTCTTATCATTCTGCACTTAGCCATCGAGCTGTTCTTACTTACACAAGAGCAGACCGTTTCCGCACTTACTTATTAGTGGTCTGTTCTGTTCAAAGAGTTGATTAAGTAACAGATTTCTTTCACTAATCACAAAGAAATCACAAGGGATAAATTTTGTAAGGAGTGTTCATTCACCCCCCCCCCCTCTAAACACTCCGGACCGATCCTAACAGTATGAATGCAGATTTTTGAATTAATGAAACAATTGAGCTGGAACATCTTATATAACTGAGCAGCAGACCTCCCAAAGGTCTCAGAAATTAAGTGTAATTCTTTGTGGGGGTAGATGAAAAGTCTCAACGCTTAACATCATATATTAAGTCTCACACTTAATACGGATTTAAGTCTCACACTTAAATCTGATATAAATTCTGCAGGAGGTGAAAAAGCTCACACTTAATACTCAGCATAAGGTGAAAAATCAGGTAGGTGAAAGTCCCTTTTTCCAAAAATCTGAGTAGTAAAAAGATAGGGCTGCCTTCGCGGCCGCGACACGAGGCAAGACGAACGGAGCAAACGGACGGACATCGTGCGAGGGGCACCCATCTTTTCTACTTAACTACATTATATTGATTTGTTTCTCAATATAAACAAACCTTAAGTGTCTCACAACTGTGTGATTTCTTTAGCCAATTGACTACTCAAAATTCACTTACCAAATTTTGTTCTCATTAACAAAATTGTTGGGCTTTTAATTTATTAAATTCTTACAATAAGAATAAAATTATGGATTGAAATTTCAATTTGCCATTTCTACCATGTCTAATATGGCAACATACTTACACATTTTGTATATACACACATAAATAAAAAATATCACATCCCCATATTTTATAAAAATTATGATATGCCGATCGAAAATATATCTGATATTCATGTCATTTGTCAAGCGAGGTTAGCTTTGCTTTAATAAAGATAGATACTATGCTGCACAAATGCAGCCAAAATGACGTACAAATTAATCAACACAGATGCAAGCTCCCTTTGCCATATACTGCAGACCTTGTGTTTTTGGTTACTTTGAAGTTATTTTTAAGGACGATCATGCATTGCATTTAGGGACAGACGTTTACCATACATTAAGAATATTTCATTTGAAATATTTATAATGAATGATAGATACATTCCAGGGTACTATTCCTTGAGTAACATCGATATTTCCTTTTTTTGGCCTCTCGCTGCACGACAAAAAGTTCAAATTTATTCACCATCGTCTCATTTAATCTCGTAATTTTACTTTTAACTATTTTTTTTTGCTGGGCAATTACTTATAACTAATATATTATCCATAGTTTCACTCATTTCTTGAATAACCAATATCAAATTTGTTATTACATATATACTGATTATATATTTTAAATTGTAAGAAGATGAGAAATGTCAGAATGTAAGTATAATGAATTTATGAGGATAAATGCAGCTGCACCTCAGGAAAAAAAAATTAGTTAAAAAAAATTGTTTAAAAAAAATTATATTTTGTCTCTAAAAATTACATTTTGTCTCCATATTTTACTCTCCTAAAATTATATTTTGACCCCGTAAAAATATTTTACTCTCTCTTATGTGTTCTGTTCAATTTTTAGGCTAAATTCACCCGGTATATATAACGAGTGAACGACGCTGAAGCCAGAAAATTGTGGACAAAGTTGGGAGACAAGATTGATGTCAGTTGATTATGCATGTCTGAAAACATAATTAAATCACACGTACCATATATTGGACCTTTTGTGCTCCAAACACCAACACCTTTGTCCTCGCACATTATTTCCTAACCTACTCGATCATATACATTTAATTCATCTTGTCATTACATTTAACATCTTTTTTCTTCCTTCATCTAGTAAATCAAATTAAAGTAAATATAATTTTTTTTATATAAAAATATTGAGTGTTTCATATTAAAATAAAAAAAAGATGTTAATAAACTTCAATTTATTATAAAATTATCACCACTTAACTTAAAACAATCAAAATAATCTTATTACTTGCTCTGTTTTTTTTTTAGAGAAACAATTAAATCAAATACCTAGAATATATTTTTAAACAGAAAAACGGATAAACATTTTTAAAAAAGGCAGACGTACATCCATGCAACTTCAATCTTTAGTGATTTATTTATTAAAAAATTTCGTTATTGAGTTTCCAAGGACGGACATAGAGCCATGCAAATAAGGGCAAGTGTCCTCCCTAAATTTTTTTGTTTATTATCCTTAGAATTGCATTCCCCAAAATCCAAAATCACAAATTGTCTCCTTAAAATTATATTTTGCCCTCCATAAAAAATTTCCCCAATTTTTTTATTTTTCTTGCCCCTCGTTTTGGATTCAAAATCTGACCCATGTCTTTCCACAAAGTATTATAATATGTGAAATCTTGTTCATATCTTTGTAATTGACTCGGTCATTCGTGGTAAAAAAAAAAATTTGATTTCAAAATGAAAAGTATCCGCGATGAAGCGATTAAAAGTTTTCTGTCTCCTGTTGATTGATTGATTATATATATACATACATAGACACGTATTTGATATTGGGTCATCATAGCATTATTATATCATATTCGATATTGGGTCATTCATACTGTGAGATGATGTAATGCCTTGATATGACGTATACATATGTGATAAGATTATAGCGTAATTATGAAATCATTACGGTATGTTGTGGACTTGGATTTAGGTGGAACCGGGTGTGACTAGTGACAAGATTCATGTTGAAATGAATGTAACATAGTTAAAACAATGAAATGGAGGTACATGGTTTGGTTAACAGGTGGCAAGAGAGAGAGTTATGTGATGACTATGAGGGATATGAGTTACATGTAGGTGAACAATAACCCTACATGATTTGATATGCATTTGAATTGATATGAGAGTTGCATATACATGTGAATTGGCATTTGAATTTGCTAGGAATGTCATGTGACTTTGCATTTCAGATTTAAGCCAAGTATATAAATTAATTTCAGCTCTCAAGGCACATAATACACCATAATTCACCTAGTAAATCTCTACAAAGCTCTCTTCCAAACCCTTGCTTGTTCTTGCTTTCTTTTCTTGGTTCTAGCTTGGAATCATGGTCAAATTGAAGTATGTGGTAAGGAGAACTTACATGCTCTACTTTATGTAGTGAGTTGATGTATTAACTTAGTTATGGTATTTGTTATGCAATTCAAGAAGCATGTGATTTGTTTGAAGGAAGATGGAATTCATATGTTGGTGAATTCAATAAATTGAGTTGTAATGATATGGAAACATGTGTAAATGAAGCTATAACATCCAAATATCATGTTTGAATGTGGATTTTTGAGTTGTAGGAGATACACCATGAGGATAAGCTCAAAATCCATGTTCTGAATTTTTCGGACATCGGCGATCGATCGTGAGCCCTATGGCGATCGATCACCAAGAACAGAGAAATAATAAGGCGATGAAAACATATGGCGATCGATCGGTGAAAATCAGGCGATCGATCGTGAGGAAACAGAACACTTTGGCGATCGATCGCGAGATAGTGGCAATCGATCGCGCTGAAACAGAACATGTTGGCGATCGATCGGGGAAAAATGGCGATCGATCGCCAGGGTTAGATTTTGAAAAATGTTAGATTTTTTGTAGTATTTGATTTTGGAGCCTATGGTAACATGTTATATTGTTCATATTGTTGCAGCATCATCACAGGGGACGGGGCATTGAGGCGGTTAGACATTGACACCTAATTTATATCTTTTGTGTCGCATAACAGGTATGTTTTGACGTACGAGTATATGATATTCTTGTGATGATGATGTGAGCATGGTATCATATGATTAGTAGTATCATATGCATGTGCATTCATGATATTTATATTGTTGAGATGGATGCCATGATAGATATGTTGCATATGTTTTGGCTGAGATCATTGCCACGATAGATATGACAGTGTTGGGCATATGCTTTGGCTGGGATTGTTGACACGATAGGTATGCTACATATGCTTTGGCATGAGAGGTATATGACGGTTGGGTATATGCTCTGGCTGTTATAACATGTGAGGACGGTGCTATGATATGTGATGTTAATATGAAGATGTGAGATAGGCATATCATATTGGTCTGGTTATAACAGAATGAGGAATGAGACATGTCATGACATATTTGCATTTGATGATGCATGATACAGGACAATCACATTTGATGTGTATAGTGCTTTATCGTTTATGTTTTTATTCATATCGCACTGGGATGGTTGTTTATCTATACTCATGTTTTGTGATTGTTTCTGTAGGGACTCATAGACGTGGGAGGATGGGATTGTGAGTCTTATTCCGCTGCGAGTTGAACCACTGTGTCAGGATCGATTCCAGGGGTGGGTTGCCATTCCACACCCGAGTTCAACCAACTTGAGCTTCAATAGCTCGTGTTCTTGAAATACTTGCATCGAGAGATTATATCGAGTTCGGTCACAAAATCGAGCGGAAGACACTCGACATAACCCGCTCTATAACCGATTAAACATTTGAAAGACGTTTTAAAGATATGCAATTAAAGTAAATAAACAAGCATTTGTTTATGGAAGTTCGAAGGTGGTGTAATCCTTCTACGTCTCCCCTTCTTCCACCTCATGGAAGGATTCCACTAGAAGACTTTGATTTATACAATCCCGTTGTACAAACCCGATCCAGTTGGGAATGCCCCATCCAACTAGAACTCCTAGCAACTCAAATATGTATGTTCTTTAATGTCTCACATACAAAGACCTCTCATCGGTTGTGATAAATCATCAACCGTTACATTGGTATTCACTCTTCTGTTTTAGCTCACAAATACAATGAATAGAGTGAATACAAAGGCACAAATGATCTCTAACTAGATCTGATACAACAAGGTAAGAGGTGACAAAGGTTTGAGGAGTGCTCTTCATTTAGCAGCTTTTGTCTTTTAAGTTCCTCAATTGAATCCCAAGTAGGTTTGCTTTGGAAGGCTTGGATTGATCTTCAATCAGCTGTTATTGAGCTTCCAAATCATGTATATATAGCCCCAAGTAAAGATATATATGTTAGACACAAGAATATGCCTTTTGGAAAAGGTTCTACACCATTCTCGAGCTTGCAACGGTCATATTCTGGTTTCTGGGCTCTTTATATTTCGGACCGGACTGGCCGGATCAGCTTGGGCAGATAAGTCTGGCCGGATCGGCATGGGCAGATCAGTCTGGCCAGATCAGATTGGGAAGATCAGTCTGGTCCAGATCAGTCTGGGCAGATCAGTCTGGTCCGGATCACTCTGGACAATCAGCTTGATACAAAACAGATTGATAAACTTTCTCTTCTGATCTGTTGCTTGTAGCTCTTGATTCTTTGATTTCTGGGCAAAGTGATCTACATGACAGTTGTATCCCTTTCTTGTAGCTTTCCACGGAATCAAGAATCGCTCGATTTCGATTTTGTATGAGAGAGTTATGCTTGAAATACGAGGCGGTGGTCCTGCTGTCTGTTTGCTGGATGCAGCAGCACATTGCGTGATTTGCAGAAGCTTTTTGGCCATCTTAACGTCCGATTCAGTCTTTCACTTTCAAAGATGACTTGTAGATCTTTGTCTTATCTTTCCAACCCATACTGAATTGTTCCGTTCCGATAAGTGAGCTAAGAGTTATGGCCAACAGACTGACAGTTGCTTGCTGAAACAGCTCGATCTTGCATGTGTCATACGGCGTGACGTGCAGAAGCTTTTTGGACATCTTAACATCCGATTCAGTCTTTGACTTTCAAAGATGACTTGTAGATCTTTGTCTTAGCTTTCCAATCCATACTGAATCATCCCGTTCCAATAAGCGAGCTAAGAGTTATGCCCAACAGACTGACAGTTGTTTGCTGAAACAGCTTATTGTTTCTTCGCTGTACAGCTCGATCTTGCAGGCGTCTTTTATACTTGATAACATTCGAACTAGCCGATCTGTTTTGAAATATGACTTTTAGTATTTTGAGTTGGCTGTTCAATCTCTTTGGAAGCACGCCATTTCGATATCTGAGCTATTAGATATGATCAAAACAATCCGCTCTGCCAGGATTTCAGACTTGGTCCAGCTTGATATTTTCAAGCTACTTCTTTGTAATTCATCAAGCTTCTAAGTTATGATCTATGAATTGCACACTGCATAGGAGTTGTACAAGATTATCCGGGTTTCCAAAACCCAACACACTGCATAGGAGTTGTACAAGTCTAGGTTGTTTTATTGTACATATGATATATATTATGACAGGATTTGTGTAAGTATTGTAACAACCTGCATAAGTAAACTCTTAGTCAATGTATGTTTTACTTAATTCTTACTCACATATGTATAATAAACTGATACATAATGGATTAAGTAACGAGGACCCCACATTAGTGGTATCAGAGCAGTGGTTCGAGAACGGGGTGAATAAGGGTAGAGGAAGTGAATTAGGGAGATGTCTATTCACTTGAAAGCATGTTATATCCTTTGTGTTCTACATGATGTTATACTAACATGCTCTATGTGTTGCTATATATTGTTGTTAACCCTTGTTTTGTAGTATGGTAGCATGAAATGGTAAGAATCCCTATGAATGTCACAAGTGATGTTGTGTTTGTACCTATGATTGGTATACCGGTTTTCTGTATTCCCATTTGTCAGGGGGACATGAGATGTTTCTCTGGAGGCTTCCCAATCATTCAGCCGTGAACGATATATATTTGATATTGAATTTGAGGAACAAATTGCGGAGTGGTTGGAGCGTAGTAACCAAATTTTGGTATCAACTCCATGTGCAAAGTCAGTCTGAATGAGACTGCGTGTGCGAACTGATGGTGGCATGGATGTCTTCATATGGTGAGTTTAACTGACTACGTGTTCTGTTGTTGTCAGACAGTGATATGACGATGAGTTGTTGTTGATGACACGTGATGTGAAAATGTTTGTGAGGATAACTGTCATTGTTATCTGGTGGATTGTATACAATCCAGGGGTAATAGCAAAATTGCCGAAGGACAGTCTGTGTTTGAGTTGTGGTGTACACATGTGTGGACTGAATGTGAACTGTCACTTCTGAATGTGAACTGTCAATTGAGGAGTTATTGGAGTGTGATGCTTTGATCTTGGTTTTGGCAAGCTTAGTGTGTGTACACAGTATTATGGTAGAACGATGACTTTAGTACCGATGTGATCAGAGAGCACATGTATCAAAAATGAGTTTCATATCCTATGATGTGTTGTGTTCATCAGAGGCAAGAGTTAGGTCGTGAGACCATGGTATTGATGGTTATCTTTTCAGTGTTGTTCTTTGGACAACATGTGTAAGGGGTTTAGGACCTCAGATGTGTGTGTGTGGTTATTGTGCTGAACTCTATGTTTGTGGTGAATGATATGATAAGGAAAGCCGAACCGAGATATGGTGGAACTGAGATACACCGTTTGAGAGTTCGGTAATGATCTGCCATAGATACTGAGTACTGATAGAGCGGTGCAAAATCAGTGACAGTGAGACTGTGAATCTGGGATGTCGTCAGATTGTGTTTCTAAGTCATTAGTATTATGTGACTGGCATTATAAGCGTTTGTTTCTCGTTCTGTTCTTGTTGACTTATATGGGCTAGGGAATATAGGTCTGGATGGTGCTTTCGGGTTCAAGTTATTCCCTGTACTGCTTGTGAATGTGTTGTAGAGTGTGGGAGATGGGGAAACTGATGCTCATTGTATTTGCCAGATATGATATATGGCGTACCAGACGATAGAGAATCGATACTTGATCTTGTTACTGTTTGGTATGAGAATGGAATGTCATTGATTGGCGGAGGGTTGTGTATCACAAGGTAACACGTGCCAATATAGTATGGTGACGATCATATCAAGACGATGTGTACTGATACCATCGTTCTAAAGGTAGAATGCAAATGAGCTATATGCATGTCTCTATGGGAATTTATGAACGGAATTGAATATGCTTGTATGTCTGCAGTTGATATGAGAGGATGAAGTGAAGTATGTTTGTTTGCAGAATGCATATTCTGGCATTTGGTTCTATGGACTGCATAGTCGGATCTACTATATGTGTGCTGAGTGTGTCTTGGCACTGAGTGGGTTGATATGGACATTGCATGTGTATAGAGTTGTCAGACAGAACAGAGATAATCGCATAACATGTCATTACATTCTCATGAGTGAGGATTGGCATGTACAAGTTGACACCTTTAGCATATATGCGTAAGTTTCAGGAAGTGAAATTGGGAAGAGGATGTTCTTTTCTTTATGATGACTTCATGAATGGAATGAGGAATGCTCTGTGTAGGGTCGACTGGGACAAGGTGTGAAATGTGATTTGGTCCTTGACTATATTACCTGTTGGTGGTAATTGTAACACCTTAGGAAGTCAGGTAGAAAGTGAATTGGTTATACCCTTCAAATAGTATGAAGGTATCAAGGTATGATGACATGTATGAGGTGATAACAAGAACTTCTTGTACGACTTGAGATGAGAATTGTTTCAAGTCAGTGGAGGCAATGTTGTTAGTAAGACCGATATGTCATGTACTGACATATGTTTTATTTGACGGGTTTCGAACTGGTCGTGACTATGATTGAGATTGTCAATCAGATGAGCTATTGTGATAGGGATTACCATCCTCTAGTGAAGATTGAGGGACTGTTGAGAACTTGGACGCAGTATTGTGGATCCGAATTGGTGTACTCACACGATACTGTAGAGTTGTGACTAAATAATGATGTTTGCCTGGGAATCATTTTATGATTGATTGCATATGGCAATTGATTAGCGCAGTAACGGCTTTGCGTGTTACTGTGGAAACTCTGGATTATGGAAGCATTGGAAAGATGCAGTGTGAGAGCTAGGACAAGACATCTCTCATTTACATATATGAGTGGAAATGTTATAGCATCGTTGGATGTATCAATAATGGGAATATGGGTATAAGGATATAATTGAAGCGGCATACTACGATTCGTCTAACAAGAGTTCGACTTTGGACATGGTTATGCATAATGTTCTGTTTTCCATGTGTTGAGTTATTATGGCATTGTTGTTTACAGTCTTGTACCAAGACGTGTAAGCCTTGTTGGCAAGATACAAGGTGAGGAAGTGAGTATGCTTGTCATAATTGATTTGGTTTGGTTTCAGCGGAACAGTTGTTTGTGCCGTATTGAATTGTGTGAAATGTTGATGAATCGTGTAGATGAGTGTATGAAAGTCTTGAGAATGGTAAGTTTGAGGGCATGGTTGATACCAAGAAAGATGATTATACAAATTCTCATTTTGAAATGACATCTCTGGATATCGAATCATATCACCTATGTGAAGAAATACGATGTCAGAATGATCATGGGGAGTGACTGACTTAATGAAGCATCACTTATGCGATGTCCTTTGGTACTTGAAGGTCGTCATTACAGAGTCGTGTGCCTAAGGTTGGATAAACACGACATGTCTGGTCGACCGTATTGATAAGATGACGGTACAATGGTGAAATGACACTTTCATATGTTGGACTACACTGTGATGACAGGGGAGTGAACATGTCTTGGTGTGATCTGTCTGATTAGGGTTGCTTTAGTGAATTAGCAACCAATGAACCTTATCTATTGATGCTTCCATTCATTGTTATGGAGTTGGCGACGTAGGGCTGTGTGCAAGTTGACGTACTGTGATAGATGGAGATGTTTTCATCTGATACACTGTAGAATTGCATTGTAAAGAACACGTTGAGTGATGATCATTCTGTTTACATCTGAACTAATGAGATAGTAGTTTGAACGTACTGAAGTACTGGACTTTGGTGAGATCAAGAAATGTTCACCACGTTGTTTGTTTGGGAAACTCTCTGCATATACGAGAGTGGTGGTAATATGAATGCAATCTTTATGTCTAGTGTATCTATGACGTACTACAGTGCTTGTTGTACAGTTCAATGGTTTGTGTGACATGTTGAATACATGTATGCACCAAGTAACTGCAATGAAAAATGAAGTGGTGACATATTGATGACAGGATGTATGTCAATGGTATATGGTCACGGATGTTTCTCATTCTTGTTTCGGATTGTTGTTGGGTAAGAGTACATGAAAATTGGGAATATATATATCTATCTATGTAGTACCAATCGCGTGTATATTCTTTGTTGTGTCCATGATGTATGTCACATTGTTCTGTGAAAGGGCCTTGTACCGATATATGGACTTGCAGTGATTGGTATCTGTCATGTAGTTGTATGACAGATATATGAATCATAATGTTTAGGAAGAGACAGATGTCTTGTATGTGTATGACATGATCAGTTCGGAATCTTACTGGGTGCAGCTTGTCAGTTCCTCGATACAGTGGTCCTTATGATATCAAGTCAGTGTGTGTATGACAGAGTAAGTATATGACACAGCAGAATCTGAAGTGATTGACTGGTATGTTATATACGTTTTGTTATACTGCGGGTAAGTTTGTGTTTACTACTGCAAGGTGAATAAATAAGTATATACTGCAGATTCATTTGTTCTCATAATGCATAGTGTTGCAGATATGATTTTGTTTCTTGCCTTATTGCAGTAGGGTTGTCAGATTGAGTATCTGTTTATGTTTTGCATGTCTGTATATGCAATTTCGAGGACGAAATTAAATGAGTAGGGGCGAAATGTAATGCCTCGATATGAGGTATACATATGTGATAAGATTATGGCGTAATTATGAAATAATTACGGTATGTTGTGGACTTGGATTTACGTGGAACTGGGTGTGACTAGTGACAAGATTCATGTTGAAATACATAGTTAAAACAATGAAATGGAGGTACATGGTGTGGTTAACAGGTAGCAAGAGAGATAGTTATGTGATGACTAGGAGGGATATAGTTACATAGGTGAACAATAACCCTACATGATTTGATATGCATTTAAATTGATATGAGAGTTGCATATACATGTGAATTGGCATTTGAATTTGCTAGGAATGTCATGTGACTTTGCATTTCAGATTTAAGCCAAGTATATAAAATTGATTTCAGCTCTCAAGGCACATAATACACCATAATTCACCTAGTAAATCTCTACAAAGCTCTCTTCAAAACCCTTGCTTCTTCTTGCTTTCTTTTCTTGGTTCTAGTCCAATTGAAGTATGTGGTAAGGAGAGGTTACATGCTCTACTTTATGCAGTGAGTTGATGTATTAACTTAGTTATGGTATTTGTTATGCAATTCATGAAACATGTGATTTGTTTGAAGGAAGATGGAATTCATATGTTGGTGAATTCAATGAATTGAGTTGTAATTATATGGAAACATGTGTAAATGAAGGTATAACATCCAAATATCATGTTTAAATGTGGATTTTCGAGTTGTAGGAGATACACCATGAGGATAAGCTCAAAATCGTCATGTTCTGAATTTTTCGTACATCGGCAATCGATCGCGAGCACTATGGCGATCGATCGTAGAACAGAGGAATAATAAGGCGGTGAAAACATATGGCGATCGATCGGTGAAAATCAGGCGATCGATCGCGAGGAAACAGAACACTTTGGCGATCGATCGCAAGATAGTGGCGATCGATCGCGCTGAAACAGAACATGTTGGCGATCGATCGGGGAAAAATGGCGATCGATCGCCAGGGTTAGATTTTGAAAATTGTTAGATTTTTTGTAGCATTTGATTTTGGAGCCTATGGTAACATGTTATATTGTTCATATTGTTGTAGCATCATCACATGGGACGGGGCAACGAGGCGGTTAGACATTGACACCTAATTTATATCTTTGGTGTCGCATAACAGGTACGTTTTGACGTACGAGTATATGATATTCTTGTGATGATGATGTGAGCATGGTATCATATGATTAGTAGTATCATATGCATGTGCATTCATGATATTTATATTATTGAGATGGATGTCATGATAGATATGTTGCATATGCTTTGGCTGAGATCATTGTCACGATAGATATGCCAGTGTTAGGCATATGCTTTGGCTGGGAGTTGCCACGATAGGTATGCTACATATGCTTTGGCATGAGAGGTATACGCCGGTTGGGTATATGCTCTGGCTGTTATAACATGTGAGGACGGTACTATGATATGTGCTGCTAATATGAAGATCTGAGGAGGTTCCACTGACATATTAAGCTGAGATAGGCATATCATATTGGTCTGGTTATAATAGGATGATGAATTAGACATGTCATGACATATTTGTATTTGATGATGCATGATACAGGACAATCACATTTGATGTGTATAGTGCTTTATCGTTTAAGTTTTTGTTCATATCGCACTGGGATGATTGTTTATATATACTCATGTTGTGTGATTGTTTCTGTAGTGACTCTTAGACGTGGGAGGACGGGATTGTGAGTCTTATTCCGCTGCGAGTTGAACCACTGCATAGGAGTTGTACAAGTCTTGGTTGTTTTACTGTACATATGACGTATATTATGACAGGATTTGTGTAAGTATTGTAATAACCTACATAAGTAAGCTCTTAGTCAGTGTATGTTTTACTTAATTCTTACTCACATATGTATAATAAACTGATACATAATGGATTAAGTTACGAGGACCCCACATATGAGATAAGAATCGAGCATGCCTCGAAATAAATATACGCCAGGTAGATTCATCAAGGCATCGAAAACCTTTGTGATTTGCGTTGTAACCAAGAAAAATGCAAGGATTGTTGCGCGCTGAAAATTTATAAGTAGCATAAGCTCGGAGGCAGGGAAATACTCGGCATTTAAAGGGATGAAAGAGTGCAGAATCCGGGAGGCAATGATGAATGTTGTCGTACTGAATGCATCAACCCAAAGAGATAGAGGGGCATGAGATTGAAAAAGCATTGTAAGTCATGTTTCAGTAATATGCCTGTGTTTTCGCTCCGCCCGACCATTTTGAGATGGAGTGTAAGGACACGACAAGCGATGAAAATGCCACAGGAACGCAAATAATTCTGAAACTGATTATTAGTAAATTCAGTGACACCATCACTCTGAAAAATCTTTAATTTTGTTGAAAATTTGATTTTCAACAAAGGATTGAAATTGCAGAAATACCCATAAAAGTCATATTTGTGCCGTAATGGATATAGCCATGTAAATCGGGAATAATCATCAATAAATATGACATAGTAGCAAAAGCCGTTCTAAGATACAACAGTTGACGGTCCCCATAAGTCACAATGAACAAGGTCCAAAACATGTGAAGCACATTTTTCATTAACAGAAAATGGTAAACATTTACTCTTTGCGAGTTGACAATGGGAACATAGAGAGGGACTGGGGAGCAGGGATGTGACAGACAAAAGACCCTGTTTATATAAGTGGGAAATAATATCAAACTACACATGTCCTAATCGAGAATGCCATAAATCAAAAGAAGCAGTGAAACATCTGGACTTGAGTGTACCAAGAAGGGGCGAATGGCCTTGGTCCAGAGTGTACATACCACGTTCACGGCGGCCGCTTGCTAGAGTTGTTCCTGTTGCTCGATTCTGAATAGTAAGTTGGTTGTCAGTAAATAAGACATCAATAGGATAATCATTAGTCAACTTGCTAATGGAAATAAGATTTTTTGTGAGATTGGGCACTACTAAGACATCCAATTAGTGCAAATGAGAAGAAAGCGAGCGAGAAACAATATGAGAGATATTTAAAGATGCACCGTTACCGACGGCAACCCTATCGAGCCTGAATAATGTTCGATAGAATCAAGTTGAGATGGATCAGAAGTCATGTGAGTGGAGGAACTCATCAAGGTACCAATCCGCTCGAGTAGCGGAATTGAGAGCACAAGAAGCGTTGAAAGCTTCTGCACGATGGGATGTGTCCGAAGGTGAGAGCGACGGTAGCGCTCATGACATTTATCGGCGTAGTGCCCCTCGGTGGGGCAGATTTGGCATCTTAGTGTATAAGTACGTCGCCCTCACCCACGGCCATAAAAATATGAGTGCCAACCACGGCCACGAGAGGAGTGTTGGCCTGCAGATTCTCTATTGCTGGCCACAAACGCCGCTGCGGGAGGCTGAGAGTGATCAAGAGATTGTTGAAACAGATCAAAACTCTCAGCCTTGGACAATAAGTCACGAAATGAAGGCAGCGGCGTAATAGCCATTTGAGCGGCGGAGAAACTAGAGAAAGATGGACCCAAGCCACGAAGAACCAGTGGGATTTGTCTATTTCATCAATGGAACGCCCAATAGCGGCTAGTTGATCACAGAGGCTCTTGAATTGCCTCCCATACTCAATCACATTGGGGGAGCCTTTTTTCATCAATTGTAAGTCATCTTTGAGACGAAGTTCTCGGGACTTAGAACCGTGACTGAAGTTTGTTTCAAGCGCTTGCCAAACAGCCCGAGAGGTGGAGCAGCCAAGGACCTCCGCCATTGCCTCTTTGGTGAGAGAGGATAAGAAGAGGCTGAGAAGACGTTGATCATGAGTGTACCATTTTTTAAAATCTAGATTGGGAGTAGGTTGATTGTTGGTCCCAGCAACAACAGACGGGGTTGAGGGCAAAGAGCCATCACCATAGCTCATTAAATTCTGGCATTGTATGAGAGGGATGATTTGACGCCGCCATAGAAGGTAGTTGGAGGAAGATAATTTGATAGTGAGCATATGAATCATGGTGGTGAAAGGAAGGGAGTTATCAGAGGGGTTGGATTGATCGCCAGCCATGGAGAAGAAGAGATGGGAAGGAGGGTGATGCCTAGATGAGGACGACAGAAGATTTGGGTGCCCTAGGAGCTGGCTGATACCATGTGAGATGAGATAAGAATCACTGGTGATATTGTATATTCAATTTATAGGAGATGTTACATCAACAAGATATACACAATTAAGAAAGTAAATCATATCTATAATCTAAGGAAATCATATATGTAATCAAATCACTAAAGATTAGGGAGGAATATCATATAGGATAATATCTTTTTTAACACACACCAATACTATACCTTTTGTATTCATTCCTGGTTGGTTATTTGTGAATACCGGATTGGCTTACGTTGTGTTTGAAAGCCCTCAACCAAACGAATATTTCGCGGATAGCAGCTAATAAATTCCATTAAGGACTAGCTGTTTTGATACTTTGGAACAATTCGATGAATTTAGTAGATAATTTTATCAAGCATGACTGTACAATGAGATCATGTGGCAACTACTTCATACCCATTCTCGCTTTACAAAATGGTTAACTCAAATTATTATAGTAGTCTATTGAAAGCCATTATAAACCTGAATTATGTGTATGATTAGTTTATGTATTTTTTTTATTTAAAATATGTTGTGTTTTAATATTTAGTTGTTGTATAAGAGAGGTCCAAACGGGTGCACACAATTATTTTCGAAAGAAAAATATTTGTATATATTTGATTGGATGTTTTAATATTGAATTGTGTATAAATATGACTCAAATCAAGTGCATTATATATTTTCCACGTGAGACTGTAAGAGTACATTGTAAAAGAAAATCTAATAGAAAGAAAAAGAGAACATTACTAAATTTCCAAGTAAGGGAAGTCAATAATTTACCAATTTTGAACATAAGACATATGTCTCTGTCTCTCTCTCTCTAAATATAAGTTTACCACATTCATATTATTAGATTGAACTTTTATTTTAGCAAAAACATGGATTATATTAAATAACAAACAGTTATAACGAATACCAAACTACCAATGCTCAGGACACGACACAATAAAAGAAAAACAGTAGCAAATAAAGCACCTAGCGTAAACACTGGCAAAGACATAACTAGGAATGGGCGGACGAAACGGTGTAGTGAGAACGTGAATCACCGTAGCGACAACAAACCTTAACCATGAAACAACCAAATCCAAATCAAATCCCTTCAAACCATGCATGATCTGGGCAAGCAAGGTAGCTGCCTTCCAATATAGCTTAATACAAATAAGGAAAGACGAGAAGCATAAACTAATAAAATACCAACATCCACACAAACTCTCGTCTCCAAAGCTCTCACTTGAAGTCAATAGCCCAGAAGCACCGCAAAAAAGGCGCATGAAACCTAAAGGCTCAAAAGCCATAGTCAAGTGTTGCCCCATCAGCGAAACACTTTCAACTAACAACCACAAAATAAGCAAAATAGTAAAACAAAGTAACCAGAGACAGACACCACAAGACAACAAACAACAGCGTAAGTACCAGACAATACAACAACTACATACAGAAGAAATAGATCAGATAAAAACCACAAAAGGGGAAAAACCCAAACCACGGAGATTGACCTGTTGGGAAAAGCAAAAAGAGACCACCACGGAGCCAAGATACAACCTCACATCAACCACTGTAGCAAAGGGGCCACCGAAAATGAGAAAGACCCCCCCCCCCGAACATAGAAAAGGACTGCGGCGAAGCATCAACAGTCAACGCCCTATGTTGTATGTAAACTAAGCTCTGTTCCAAATACTTTCTACTTTTTACTTCAGGATTTTGGCAACGAACCCATGTGATTTTCAGTTTGAAAATAGGCGATTTATCCCCTTGATTTTAAACATAGGTAGTTTACCCGCATGTGGTTTGAAATATGCAGTTTCCCTCTGTGATTTGTGAATATGTGCAAAATACTTTGTCTATCTGTATATGACGTGTGACGGAGCAGTGTGCTACGCTTTGCAAACAACTGGAGTGTAAAATACTTATTTATAAATCACATAGGATAAAGTACCTCTATTTACAAATTATATGCAGCTAAAATATCCCTTAATGATACCATAAGAATTTCGACTTGCTATTTTTCTTCCGTTCACCAGTTTTCTGAAACCCACATAGGAAATACCATTTCCAATCTTTTTCCTGAAATCTTCTCATAATCTGATTTTCAAATATAATGAATGACTCAGTAACAGTATACAGCATTGGCATTTGTCAGAAGCGAAGTAAAAAACAAAAAGAAACATTAGATATATATCACCAATATATAGTTGCATTATATATTCACCCAATTTGTATCAATCTCAATCATCATCTTCTTGCCCTTCTTCCTCTTAATTTCAAGATTCATCAATAGTGGGAATCGTGTTTGCGGACTTGAGCTCCCTTTCCATAAACCAAAACTTCGAATTTTACGCACAAGGGATGGATAACCCTTCTACTTGTAAGGAAAAAGGCTACGATTCTCGCGATGGTACTGGAGAAAATACTGATAGTATTGATTTAAATGCGAGATTGAGTGATGATGATCAAGAATCTAAAATGACTGCATTATGCAGCGGGAAAGATTTGAACGAGACCACAAGTGTGCAATCAAAGGTTTCGGCTCGAGGACATTGGAAGCCTGCAGAAGATACAAAGCTTAAAGAACTTGTATCCTTTTACGGCCCTCAGAATTGGAACCTTATTTGCAGAAAAATTGGAAGGAAGATCAGGTTTGATCCTTCCGATGTTCAAGATTTTCTCTTTTTTTTTTTTTTTGACTTTTGACCCTTCTTTCCTCATTTTCTTTACTTTGTGCTGTTTGTATGATCGAAAGGGAAAAGCTGCAGGTTAAGGTGGTTTAATCAGCTGGATCCAAGGATTAATAGAAGGGCTTTTACAGAAGAAGAGGAAGAGAGATTAATGGCTGCTCATAGATTGTATGGTAATAAATGGTCAATGATAGCGAGAGTCTTTCCTGGGAGAACAGACAATGCTGTTAAGAATCATTGGCATGTTGTCATGGCAAGAAAGTATAGAGAGGGATCGAGTTCTCTTAGGAGGAGGAAAATGGTGCAATTTGATTTCAAGAAAATGGAAGAAAATGATGATGATATTGCCCTTGTTAATGGTACACCAGCCATTAGATTCGCTGATCTTTCACGGCCTACCCATGGCGGCGGCGGAGCAACAAAAAGGAACTTTGGATTTCTGGTACCAGAAACTTCTTATGGTACGGTTCCTTTCCTGGTTTGTATTCTGATACGTTTAACTTTTTGCCCAATATTGGCCCTTTACTTTCATTTAGATATCTCCCTTTACGTTTCTTAACGAGTCTAATAAAAGCAATCAGGCTTTTAAAAAACTATCTAAAATCTCAGTTTGGCAATGATCAAGTTCACAACTGTATTGCATTGGATGACAATGTCATCCCACCTTTTTTCATGAACTGTCAAATTATTTTTAAAACACTCATGCTTACCTAAAGTAGCTGACACCCTTTACAAAAACCCTATTGTTCATTAAGAGCTATTGTTCGTTAAGAGCTAGTGACAATTTATAAATAGACATTCTACACATGTGGTTTCCAAAATATGCACTTTATTCATTCTGTGGTTTGCAAAATACAGTATATACAGATGGGTGCTTTGCAACTATTCACAACTAGAATGAGTAAATTGTCTATTTTCACAAATCACAAAGATTAACCAGTCTATTTCAAATCACATGGTAAAATATGGGGGCGAATGTGTTCATGTGATGCCCCTCAAAATATATTTGTTATAATATACTTTTACTACAACTGTTACAGAAGACCTTCCCTTGTCTGATGGGTGAGAATTGTTGTTGAATCTGTTACCTATAGTTCGAATCCTGGTGGGTTCTTCCTCTTCTGTCAACTTCATATTTTGAAAACAAGAGATAAACTGTCTGTTTTCAAACCAGATGACGAAGTAGGGTTGGTTGCAGCAACCAAAAAATTAATGAAATATCACTCGGAACATTTGGAGTGTTCGTTTGTTAATTATTGGTTAATCTTCTCAGGCTCCAGCGCAAGACAGATGACGATAATAAACATTTTCAACTGCACAAAGTCATGGAATGGAACCCATTTTCATCATCCCTCTTCACTTATGACTCCAATTCGAAAATCACATTATATATTATCATCTCCTGCACGTGAACAAGTTCCAGCAATTGAAATGAATAATGCCGATGATCCAAGAATTGGGCCTACATTTATAGACTTTCTCGGAGTTGGAGCCTTCTGAATATATATATATATATATATATATATATATATTCACGCCTGGACATTATTTGGGAAGATAGTTAGTGGGCTTTGTCTCCAGCATTTATTCATCGTCAGTCATCTTCTTCCACCATATTTTGAGGATCATTTGGCCGAGTGGGGAGATTCATTTTATAAGAAAAGTAGGGTTTAAGCCTTAGTTCGCAATATCGGTCTGAAACTGCCGACACCCGTCATGCTAAAAAAGATGTGTAACTATAACACCGTTTTTAATGGAAAATCAGTGATCTCACAGCAATCACTAAACTCTTTTAAATTTTTATTCAATTTTTTTTATTATGTTAACCAGTTTTTTTAATTATTTTTATCTTTTGTTAAATAATCCTGCATGATGTGCGAGCCATGGTTTAAACCAATAACTAGGGGAGTGGATGGCAGTCGAAACATGATTTCGCCGAAGCTGCGTTTGAAAGAACTCAAATTATATATTTTGGATTCATTCTTTTACTAAAATTTTGGACTCGATAACAACACATAAGACCACATGAAGGAATAGCTAATAGCGGCAAAAAAATGCACACACAAAAAAACAACTGGAAATATTCATGTAATATTTGTTAAGAATATATAAGCTTCCAACTAAAAATAAATTGGTAATGTGTGGAGTAACTCATATGTTAGGATCGGGGGTGTAGATACAAGAGGGAATTGAATATCTGCACTGGCTCTATTTAGCTATTTTAAAATTTGTTTTTGTTGTGTTAGCAGACAAAAGTTATTTTCTTGTTTAGAGACTGGTTAGTTGAGTAACTAAAGATAAGTACGGAAAGAACTAGACTGGTTCAGGGAATAAGTTAAGCTAATGGTTGTAGTCTACTGGTCAAGTAACAATAGTAGACAGAGTCTACAGGTCTAATGAGGAACACGGTGAACTACTGAAATGATCACAGTAGACAAAACTACTGAAATGATCACAGCAGACTAGGGGTGCTTATCGGACCGGGTCGATCCGGACCCGATCCGAAACCGGACCGGTTAGTCCGGTCCGAAACCGGAACCGGACTAACCGGTTCCGGTCCGCCCCGGAACCGGTATCAAACCGGTCCGGGGCGGTTTTTAAAATCCAAATCGGTAGCACCATCGGTTCCGGTGCTACCGATTTGGAACCGGTTCCGGAATCGGAACCGGATACATTTTAAAAAAAATAAATAAATAAATTTATTTTAAAAAATTTGTTCAGCAATACTTATCAATTATGAAGAGTGCTAAACATCAATATTTTTTTATTTTGATTTTTTAATTGCTATCTCTTTACAATTATTTGTATGCATCTATATTATGAAATGAAGAAGGAATATATTGAATTTGTGATGAATATTGGGGAAACATTTACAACATTAAATAAAAAATAAATAAAAGTTTTTGAAATTTTTTTTTTTTTAAAAAGGGCTAAAATAACTGGTGCACGAAGATTTTACACAAAGTTAGTGCACCAGTGTTGTATTTTCATGCATCAGTGTTATATTTTAGTGCACCAGTGTTATATTTTCGTGCACCGGTGTTAATTTTCGTGAACCAGTGTTATATTTTCGTGCACCAGTTATTGTTTTATAATTTTCGTGCACCAGTTACTTTTTAATCATTTCGTGCACCAGTTATTTTTTATGATTTTCGTGCACCAATGTTATATTTTCGTGCACCAGTTACATTTTATGATTTTCGTGCACCAGTGTTAATTTCCGTGCATCAGTGTTATATTTTAGTGCACCAAGGTTGTATGTTCGTGCATCAGTGTTATATTTTAGTGCATCAAGGTTATATTTTCGTGCACCAGTGTTATATTTTCGTGCATCAGTGTTATATTTTAGTGCACCAAGGTTATATTTTCGTGCACCAAGGTTATATTTTCATGCACCAGTTACTTTTTATCATTTTCGTGCACCAGTTATTGTTTTATAATTTTCGTGCACCAGTTATTTTTTAATCATTTCGTGCACCAGTTATTTTTTATGATTTTCGTGCACCAATTTTATATTTCGTGCACCAGTTACATTTTATGATTTCCGTGCACCAATAACTTTTTATGATTTTCGTGCACCAAGGTTATATTTTCGTGCACCAAGGTTATATTTTCGTGCACCAAGGTTATATACGAAAAAAAATACGGAAAAAAAGACCAAACGAACCGGTTCGGCCCGGAACCGTTTGGAACCGGAACCGGGACCGATCTGGTTCCTTACCGGACCGGACCGATTCCGACCTTAACGGCCCCAGAACCGGCCGGTTCCGGTCCGGACCGGACCGGTTCAGGCCAATAAGCACCCCTGCAGTAGACAAAGGTCTACTGGACTAAGAAACTTGGTGTCTACTGACAAGCAAAATGTATATAGTCTACTGAGTAGACACCAATAGTTAATATGAGCAGTAAGTAAATGCAGAATGTAAACGACACAATGTTTGTTTCTGGAAGTTCGAAGCAACGTTTTTACGTCTCCCATTTTTCCTTTGCAGGAAGGCTTAACTAGAAGATTTGGTTCATACTTAACAGTATATAATCCACTTAGGCTAATATAACATAGATAGCTTAAACTCCTAATCCACACAGACCACTAATGTTTACACAGTAATTTGGACACATAGTCACAAATTATATAATCAATCACTCTACTTATACAATCAAAGCACACTAAATTATGTAAAAGAGTGAGAAGTGTGATTTTGCAAATGTTGCAAAATCGCGACACTGGTGATCTCTTGAAGATCTGATAAATCTTTCACGTGGTGCCTTTAAAACTTCTTGAATAAGCTGATATAACTTGATAGAGGTTACAAATCAGGGGTTCTACTTCTTTAAGAACTCTCGAAATAATATCCCATGAATCTGGAATGCAGCTTTTCCAACTTCTTAAATGAACTTGAATATGAGTATTTTATACTTGAAAGATCGTAACAGTAACAATGAATGTGTACCTAGAGTCTGTACTGATTCTATAATACTTTGTTCTCATAGACTGGTTAGCATTAAATGCATTGTCGTTATTTGCCTGAAAAAGGTATAAACGCATTTAATGAACTTCTGCAAAACTGTACTGCTTCCTTAAAGAACTTGTACTGTCAACATTCCGTTATATGAATAACTCTACGGATGCTCCTTCATCTGTAATGTTTTGTTCCACAAAATATTTCTCGATAGAGTACTTCATTGTCGGTAGACTATACGCCATCGGTAGACAATAATAAACTCTGGTAGAGTTTATATATCTGTTCAGCTCTGTCTGCTATAAACTCATCGGTGGTCTTTATGAATCTGCTTGGTAGATATATATCAAAACCCAATATCCAACAATTTTCCTCTTTTTGATATTATCAATACGACATCATCGGTTGGGGGTACTTTGGACGATTATTCGGTTGAGTTCCTTTGTTGTACCAAAACAAAGTGATCCAACATCATGCATTGTATGAAGAGCTAACATGACTTGTAAATTCTCAACGTGGGACAACTCTCAACAATTTAATTATAATAATATTAGCATGCTATTTGAATTTTGAAGCTCTTTTTGCATTTAAACCTATTCATGACTTATTGTTTCTTTGAATTTTGACGGACAACACACAAGTCGGTGTATAACAGGCTCGGGCTCGACAACGGGCCCAACATGTACGTTATATTTAACGTAAATTAAAACATCATCAATTTCATAGATCACAATCTGAGAACTTGATTAGCTTTCGTTGCCATAAAAAATTAGAGCAGCAATGCCCTTTAATTAAATTAATGTTCCAATTGACGGAATAAGCATTATTTCACCTAATATCCTTAAATTGCGATTTTAAAGACCTTCTTATAGCGTAATTTCAATACTTGTATACATTTGGCTTTGATCAATTTATACAACAATTCAATATTAAGATATAAAATCTTTTAAATAATATTGGATGTTCAGTAAGTCGAGCCCAAGTCCATACAACTAGTTATCTTATTTGAAGGAAGTCCTTTATTTATTAAAATTCAAAAAAAAAAATCTCAAAGAAAGAAGGTGATTTTGGACTAAAAAATTAAATTATTGCTAAAAAAAAAATCTCAAAATTACCATCGGAAAAAAATTTGTTACAAATGTAAGGTAAATCGCCTTTGGCAATGGTGATTTAACAAAAAAAAAAATTATTTTAAAATGAAATCGTTGTTGGAAACGACAATTTCAACAATGTTTTTTTTATATGGAATAGTCATCTATATTTATTTAGAGCATCTAACTATTTGTATGGACGATAAATTAAATGTCCTCCAATTCCATATCTAGGCGGTTGTGTAATTCTTTGTTCTCTAACTCCATTATTGATAGGCTGAACACTAAGATTTGTTTGTGAATCTCTATCCGCACTTTCCACATTCTGACTCGATGAAGAAGTGGATTGTGATGCATCTCTGTATGCCGACGGCATATCACCGTATGAAATAGGAGATATAAAATGTGGACATTATAGCACGTAAGTTGGTAAGTGAAGCTCCACATGTCTAAAGTATGAGGTTGTATGTATGCCATGATCATGTGGAGAAAATGGTGAAACAACATATGATGTCATGATCGGACGACAGACCTCATCTGTCGTGCTCATACTGTGGGAGACAATCCAACGAGATGTGGAAGGAGCGCTGGTGTCAAATCCTCTAACAGTATGTTTTGAAGTACTCGTCCACCCGGTGAATGGCGAAGTAGTAAGTATGTCAACACAAATATAGATATCAAATCCTCCAACAGTATGTTGTGAAGTAATTCATCCCAACGTTTCACGTGTCCATTTGACATATATTATTATTATTGAATCTTATCACTGTCAATCTGAGTCCATTCATACAAGCTCGAAACCAATTCAGAAAATGATGTTGTACGTGATATCATGGACAATTTGATAGGCAAATTGTCATATGTCACAGACCAAGAATTATGCGATAAAATCTCCTCAGCATAGACAGACAATATCACATCTAGGTGCCACTTCACAAAAATCATACAACATTTATTATTACAATTCAAATAAAAAATATATATATAATAATAATAATAATATATATATATATATTTACAAATATATATTAAATAATATTATATATATTATAATAATAAATAATAATATATGTAGTGTGCAAGACAACAACAATTGATCAAAATACATTTTTTTGAAATAGACCTATGTGCTATATTATGTAATTATGCAAAATCAGGATATATAATACATAATATATTAAATTTAAGAATTATATTATACATTCAAATTGTCGACACATTCGTCGCTGCTGTCACCGCCTTCTCCACCGTCGTCGTCGTTGCCGCCGTCCTCCGCCGTCGTCGTCGTGATGGGAAGTGTGTGCAAGATATATGTGCGAATGTGTATAAAATTTGTGTTGAAAATCTGATATTTAACAAAAAAATTTGACATGTTCTACCGGTCAACATGTTTTTTCATTTATCTAATTATTTATTTTTCTTATAATGACCGGTAGAATCAGTGACAGAACCGATTCTACCGGTTATATAAAAGTCGAAATCGTCTTTCAAGAAGACGGTTTAGCTTTTTAAAAAGCTGAAGCTGTCTTCTTGGAAGACGAATTCAGCTTTTCAAAAATCTGAATTTATCTTTCTGGAAGATGATTTCTTAAAATATTTCGTGACTTCATTTATTTCTGAGTTATTTTGAAAATGTTTGATTTTTTTAACAATATTTCGAAATTTAACCCGGTGATTTTGTGAGAATGAAATTAAACAAGTACAATAAACACATCTAGAACTTCACTATCAATAAAAATTTCAAGAAATAAAGATTAAAAATTGTATGTTAGCTATGTCTCCAGAACATGATTCTTTTACAACTTTTTCTTCACATTGCAAAATAATAATGAGAAAGACAAAGCTAGATAATATAATCTACACGTCTATATTTAATCTAGTTGATTGTTTTTCCTAAGAATTTAGCAATCTCACACATGCAAAATTATTAATCTTAGTTGCTTTATAGACCAAGCATTAGATTGCATGAAATATTACTAGGTGGTCAATCCAATAATTAAACACAACAATCATATCAATAAAACCTGAAAAATAATTCATACTCAAACAAGATTGATAGAACATGAATTTCATAAGAATAATAATCTCAATTGTCAAAACAATTTAGATACTCATAACTAAATTAAAACAATCAAATCTATTCTAGATTAAGACAAACTAATTGGATCGCCACTCGTCGATGTTGTAACTGTCGCCTTCGTGTTGATCTTTGTAGCCGTCTTCAAAACTGCGATGGAATATGAAAGCTAAGTCCCAGTTATGATATCTAATATATTCTATATATAATAAGGTATGAATCTGAGTTTATAAGGTTGTAGGCTGAATAGGTATATTAGAATCCTCATTGGATGGAAAAAATATAGTTTCCCTAATTTTCAGGATTCTTTTGCGATATTGGTCTTGCTCTGCACGCGATCGATCGCGTGCAGCAGGCTTTTTATTTTTCAGATTTTTCCAAAATGCGATCGATGACCATTGGCTCGATCAATCGCGTGTCGTGAATTTTGTTTCTCGGATTGCTCTTCTAGGTTATTTATCGTGCTCCTCAAGCTTGTTTTGTCCACTTTTCTTGATCTACTTGTATTCCTCATAATGTCTAAAGTATTTTTCAACATTTATTCATCATTTTTTAGTTTTTTTTCTTCAACTCTACCTAAAGTCAAGCATTTATACGATTAGACAACATATGTATCAATTGATCAATCAAAACATATCAAATCGTTAACAATTAAACTCACTAGATATGTATATTTTTAAGCACATCAATTTTTCAAGTTATGTAGATTCTGTGAATTAATATTATTGTCGAATCCATATATATAGCATATTATAAAATTCAATTATTTTATGATTAAAATACTGAGGGTCGAAATTTATAATCAAAATCAACAAATGCATAGATTTTTTGGTTCACATTGGATATGAGGAAATCTATAGTCAAGATTTATGGGCAAACCACATTTTTCCTGTTTAACATCTCAACCCTTAAAACAATACATTCCAAATAAAATATTCCATTTCAATGATCGATACATTCGATAATATCGCCACATTTTCACGGAGAGCAGCATCAAATTTCTCCTTTTTCATCCATAACATTTGTGTTGGCGTGTGTGTATGTGTCTTTTTACTGTTTATACCTTCTATTTGATTGATTGGAACAGAAGAATAAAGTGGAAAAAGTAGAGGAAAGTGTGGAAGTAGTAGAGAATGTATTGATTATTGGTAGAATGTATCTGGAAATGAACAGAGATTATCAGGGATCAGGAGCAAACTTGTGTTTTTTCTTTTATATAATAATGTATCTAATACAGAGCTCATCGGCCTTGATGGGATAGATAAATGTTCATACTATTTTGAGTAAACTCGAGTTCGAGTCTTGTTTGATGCAAAAAATTGATTTAGCATCTCCCTCGTTGAAAAAATAATAATAGAGAATGTATTGATTATTGTTACATTTCATTAGTTTAGTTTGTTAGTTAGTTAGTTTACAGCTGTTAGTTTCTTCATCAACAAGTCATCCTTTGATGTATATAAACTCATGTATGCTCTTTTATTTAATTAATAGAACAGGAATTAATATTTCATGTTTTCTCTTCCTTTCTCTGTTCTATGAACATAATATGGTATCAGAAGAATTTTTTTTTTTTTTTTCCGATTCGCATCCGCTGATTTGTACCTACTGTTGCTGATTTCAAGCTCCAGTTCATCTCTGATTCTGCATTCGTTTTCTCTTTTTCGAATTTTTTTCTGATTGCAATGACTTCTCCAGCTTTTGGTTCATCATCCTCGACAACATCCGTCATTGATGATCCTTCCAGTCCGTTTTTTCTCCATCACTCCGATCATCCTGGATTATCTTTGGTTTCACAACCTCTCACAGGTGACAATTATCCTTCCTGGAGTCGCGCAATGCTTATCGCTCTCTCTGTGAAAAACAAATTAGGTTTTGTCACTGGACTCATCACAAGGCCCGTAGATGCAGATGCTACGGTCAATTTTTGGATTCGTAACAATAACATTGTCATATCTTGGATTCTCAATTCCGTTTCTAAAGAAATATCTGCTAGCATTTTGTTTTCTGAGAATGCTTCTGCTATTTGGCAAGATTTGAAGGAACGATTTCAGCAAACTAATGGACCACGGCTTTTTCAATTGCGACGAGAATTGCTGGCTTTAACTCAGGGTTCTGATTCGGTTAGTGTTTATTTCACTAAACTCAAAACTATATGGGATGAATTGAACAACTTTCGTCCGTCATGCACATGCGGGAAGTGTACATGTGATGGTGTTACAGATATCTCTTCCTTTCACCAACATGAATATGTCCTCACTTTTCTGTTAGGATTACATGAGTCTTTTCATCAAATTCGCAGTCAACTTCTACTTCTGGATCCACTTCCTTCCATTAACAAGATTTTTTCTCTCGTTGTCCAAGAGGAACGACAACGATCAATCGTCCCTCAGTCACTTTCCTTCAGTGATCCTAATGCCAGTACTGCATTTGTGGTGAAAAACAATACATCCAGAGATATGCAGGGGAAAGGCAAATATCCAAAGAAGGAACGCCCTTTTTGCACAAAATGTGAGATCCATGGACACACAATCGAGACTTGTTATAAAATACATGGATATCCTCCCGGATATAGAACAAAACAGCGTTTTCGATCGGATGTCCAGGCCACTTCCCATGTGAACCAAATCTCACATTTCCCAGATTCTTCTCAGAAATCTGCTCCTGGTGATGGAAATTCCTCTACTACTGGACATGGAAATTTCTTCCAGAACTTGAATAAGGATCAGTATCATCAGCTCATGCAGATGTTCTCTACACACTTATCCACGTACAACACCTCATCGGATAATTCACATGAGCCTTCCTCATCCTTTACCACAGGTACATGCTTTTCTGTTGCAAACAATCATCGATTTTCTTCTGGTAATTTGTGGATTATGGACTCTGGAGCGTCTAGTCACATATGCTCAAATTCAAAGCTCTTTTTCACTCTGACTCCTTTGCATAACTCTATTGTCACCCTACCAAATTCTACACATATTCCAGTGCATTCCATAGGTTCTGTTCACCTCTCGTCCCACATTTCCCTGATGAACACACTCCATGTTCCACAATTTTGTTTTAACCTCATATCTGTTAGTGCTCTACTTCATTATTCCAATCTCATTGTCATATTTCATCCTACTTTTTTCCTTATCCAGGAAATACACACCAAGAAGACGATTGGCAAGGGTAACAAGATAGGTGACCTCTACATTTTTGATCCAACCAGCATAGATCTCCATCTTTCAGCCACTGTCAACTTGGTTTCTGCTCATCTTTGGCACAACCGTCTTGGTCATCCATCTTTCAAGAACTTACATTCTTTGACTTCCAAATTACAATGTGATTTTTCTAGAATAAGCAAGCCTTGTTACATATGTCCTCTTGCAAAACAAAAACGTTTGCCATTTGTCTCGCATAATAACATGTCTACAACACCTTTTGCTCTTATCCATTGTGATATTTGGGGTCCTTGTCATGAATGTAGTCACTCTGGACATCGTTTTTTCTTGACATTAGTGGATGATTGTACACGTTTTGTTTGGATTTTTCTTCTTAAACATAAATCGGAGGCCACACTTGTTATTCCACGATTTTTTGCCATGGTCAAAACACAATTTCAGACTGATATAAAACAATTTCGGTCTGATAATGCCAAAGAACTATTTCTCACTGATTTCTTTGCTCAACACGGCGTTATTCATCAATTTTCATGCGTTAACACTCCACAACAAAATTCTGTGGTTGAACGCAAACACCAACATTTACTTAATGTTGCTCGTGCTTTATACTTCCAATCACGAGTGCCTCTTAAGTTCTGGAGTGACTGTATTTCTACTGCCACATTTCTTATCAACCGGACTCCCTCACAATTACTTCATCATAAGTCCTCCTTTGAACTGTTATATCACAAACCAGTAGACTACTTTCCTTTCAAGGTCTTTGGTTGTCTTGCCTTCGCCTCGACTTTAGCCACACATAGAACCAAGTTCCAGCCACGTGCTCGAATGTGTGTATTTCTTGGATATCCTCCTGGTATTAAAGGTTATAAGTTACTTGATATTACATCCAAACAAATCTTTATTTCCAGGGATGTCATATTCCACGAAACTATTTTTCCCTTTCATTCTATCATTTCTTCTGAATGCATTCCTGATCCTTTTCCTCACTTGGTTTTCCCTATCATTCCTACTGACACACCAATTGCTCCACCAGCCGATTCTCTAGTTCCTTCACTAGTTGATACACCTGTTCCTTCACATGATGTTCCATCTGATTCCATCATTCCTCCTCAAAGATCTTCACGTTCTTCTCGCCCTCCTACTTACTTACAAGAATATCACTGCCACACTCTTTCCACGGGCCATGAGTTGATTCCCAAACACACTAGTCCTCATCCTTTATCCAAGTTTGTTGCTTATGATTCTTTATCTCCATCATTTCGAACATTCACCTTATCTGTCTCCTCTCATTTTGAGCCATCCTTCTATCATCAAGCTGTAGCTTCTCCCGATTGGCGTCAAGCCATGCATGATGAATTACGAGCTATGGAACTAAACAATACTTGGTCCATAATCCCTTTACCAGTTGGCAAAACATCGATTGGATGCAGGTGGGTGTACAAACTTAAATTACATTCTGATGGTTCAGTTGCACGTTATAAGGCTCGCTTAGTGGCCAAGGGTTATAACCAACGCGAAGGTGTAGACTTTATTGATACTTTTTCGCCTGTTGCCAAATTGGTCACCGTTAAACTCCTTCTTGCTTTAGCTTCCTCACATGCTTGGCATCTTGTTCAGTTGGATGTCCACAATGCTTTCTTAAATGGGGACTTATTTGAAGAAGTTTACATGGATTTACCATTGGGTTTTAGTCCTCCCACACAATGTAATCCTCATCCGAAGCTTGTTTGTAAACTCCACAAGTCAATATATGGTTTGAAACAAGCCTCTCGGCAATGGTACACAAAATTTTGTGCTGCTTTGATTCAGTTTGGATTCACTCAATCCAAGTCGGATTATTCGTTATTTGTTAAAGGGACAGGTTCTACCTTTGTTGCATTATTGGTGTACGTGGATGATATTGTCATCACTGGTCCTTCTCTTCCTACAATTGCTTCTTTGAAGACTTTTCTTCATTCTCAGTTTAAGCTTCGTGATTTGGGCTCTCTGCGTTATTTTCTTGGGTTGGAAATTGCTCGTGCTTCATCGGGTATCTCATTGGCTCAACGACAGTATACTATTCAGTTACTTGAAGATTATTCCTTCTCCAACAGCAAACCAAATCAGGTTCCGATGGATCCTAAAATTCAACTTAATGCTACTGATGGTGATCCACTTCCAGATAGTTCTGTATATCGTCGATTGATTGGCAGATTATTGTATCTCACCTTGACAAGGCCCGACATTACATTTGCTATCCATCGGCTCAGCCAATTTTTGGCTCATCCTCGCACCACTCATTTACAAGCTGCTCATCATCTACTTCGCTACCTTAAGGGCAATCCTGGTCAGGGGCTATTTTTCTCTGCAAACTCTCCTATTCAGCTCAAGGCCTTTTCCGACGCTGATTGGGGGACATGTCCTGTTTCTCGCCGATCCACCACTGGTTTTTGTATATTCTTGGGCGATTCTTTAATTTCTTGGAAATCAAAGAAACAAACCACTGTTTCCAGATCTTCCGCGGAGGCTGAATATCGTGCTTTGGCAACTACTTCTAGTGAATTACTATGGATACATCAGCTTCTCCGTGATTTCTCCATTGTATGTCCTCTACCTTCTGTCATTTTTTGTGACAATGCTGCTGCGATCCACATTGCTTCCAATCCAATTTTTTCATGAGCGCACAAAGCATATTGAATTGGATTGCCATTTCATCCGGGACAAGATTTCTGCCGGCGTCATCAAGCTCTTGCCGATACGCTCTCGTCTTCAACTTGCTGATATTTTTACCAAAGCTTTACCTTTTCCATTACTTCATTCTTTACTTTCCAAGATGGCCATTAATAACATTTATCGTCCATCTTGAGGGGGCGTGTTACATTTCATTAGTTTAGTTTGTTAGTTAGTTAGTTTACAGCTGTTAGTTTCTTCATCAACAAGTCATCCTTTGATGTATATAAACTCATGTATGCTCTTTTATTTAATTAATAGAACAGGAATTAATATTTCATGTTTTCTCTTCCTTTCTCTGTTCTATGAACATAATAATTATTGGTAGAATGGATCTGGAAATGAACAGAGATTATCAGGGATCAGTAGCAAACTTGTCTTTTTCTTCTTATATTATAATGTATCTAATATAGAGCTCATCGGCCTTGACGGGATAGATAAATGTTCATACTATTTTGGGTAAACTCGAGTTCGAGTCTTGTTTGATGCAAAAAATTGATTTAGCATCTCCCTCGTTGAAAAAATAATAATAATGCATTTAATATGAATGATTTACGCATTAAATGAATTTTACCTTAAATCGCACTGATATACCTAGGTACGTTGTTATGAGATAAAACTTTCCACGAGAAAAATCAAGCAACTAATTATTATAGATGAGAAGAGTCATTCACAATTCTTTAAATAATTACTTTTAAAAAAAAAGAGTTATCTGGGGTTGTCCCATTAATAGTACTAAATTATATATGAATAATATTTATATAAATAATGTTTTGAAGTTACATAATAAAATTTAAAAATATCGTGTATTAGAGTATTACACAACGATATAATAATATTTTTAAAAAAATATTGTGGAAAGTTAAATTAAAAGAATTATTATGTATTGTGGTTACGAAAAATATTGTGGAAACAGATTTTAAAAAAATGATTAAATGCTCGGCACGAAAAAATAAAAAAAGTATTTTGTGAAAACATATTTTCCTACACTTCGAGGTATATTATGTAATTTCCCACGCAAATAAGTTTCACATTCTGCTTACCTTAGTGCATTAGAGGTAGGGGTGCTTAACGGATCGATCCGATCCGATCCGAAATCGGCCGGTTTCGGATCCGATAATCCCGAAACCGGTCCGATCCGTTAAGGAACGGGATTGGATCCGGTTCCGGTCCAACCGGTTCCGGGTTGGATCGGTTCCAACCCAAAACCGGATTTTTTTTAAAAAAAGTAAAAAACGAAGGGATTTTATCGGGAATTTTTATTTTTTTTATAAACGGGTCCGGTTCCTGTTCAATCCGGAACCGGATCCGCTTGGTCCTGAACCGGTAAGATACCAGATCCGGAACGGTAGAACCGATCCGATCCGGTATCAAACCGATTCAGAATCGCTTAGTCCAGTTTCAGTTCCAGACAGGTCTAAACGGTCCGGTTTTGGGCCGGGTCCGGATTGACCCGACCCGTTAAGCACCCCTAATTAGAGGCTTAGAGCATGTACAATGATTCAATCCAGTCCAGGAGCTTAATACTACTCACAAGATGCCATGTCACAAATATTCTAACATATGATCCGGCCCTTATTTTTGCCACATCATTTCTCATTATCTATTTTTATATCATTATTGATATGTGTTCGATAGAATATATGTGTTGCATAAAATAAATGGAAGACACCACAATTTTTACGTGGAACACCTATGAATTGAAGGAAAAAATCACGGGACCCACTCCAATATAAATTTTCACTATGAACTTGTAAGGATTTACATGACTTGGACACGAAGTAAGAATTTTCAATAAAAAATCAGAGTAAAAGACCGAACAGACCAATATAATATGCTCTCTTTGCAGTCTTTTCTTGCCTCTCGAAAGTTTCACCCTTAAACTGAGACCAACGTGACGTATTTATAGTAGTGATTCTGACAAATAATGCGCGTGAAATTCGGACCACGATCTCCTCTCATCGTGTCTTTATTGGTTCAAGACGTGTCCGAGAAATCTGCCCTTGTTATTGCACGTTCGTCCGCACCGGGTGATTTTTCAGTTACGCCCGGGTTTCTCGCTACACTTTGACCAGTAGGCCGATCAAGATTCTTCTTGTTCAGGATTCTCCTTGTTCGGTGGTCGTTGAGATTTACCGAAGAAATTAATTCATCATATGACATCAATTATCATTTATTACGCACTAATGTATCTAAAAAAATAATTAATCAAATAAATAAATAATAAAAATTATAGTTAAAATTAAATTAATAATTAAAATTAGAATTGATGAGGATCGATATTATAGGGGTCGAGTCTGCTACTCTGGACTCTGAACTCTGAACTTACTTATTGAAATCGTTCAAAGTTCAAAGTGAGCTGCAATAGCTCTGATTTTTAAAATGATTGCATCGAGACATTAGATCAAGTTTGTCATAAACCAAGCGGAAAAAAAAGAAGAACAACAATCTTTTCATCATGAATTATTTACTAATCCCCCTACGGGAAATGCTTATATGAGTTCGATTTGTGGCTCTTATATACAAACTCAATATTAAAATAATATATATTTTAAATAATATATATAATAACATATCAATTATTTTAGATCAATATATTAAGTTTATCCATAAATAAGGTTCAAACTAGGTTGATACAATTATTTCCTCCACCCTACCCTAATTCCATTATAGACCATATATTGTTGGAAAAAAGGGACATCATAAATAAATTTCCAATCATTTTCAAGAATTTCATCTGCCCATTTTTTAATACATTGTGTTCGACATGTACATACAATCAGGGCCGGTTCATACATATAAAATTACATTTTGCCATATTGAAATTGTGTATCCTCCTCAAATTGCAGTTTGCCTCGTAAATTATATTTACCTTCTCTAAGATTAATTTTTATCCATATATTTATGTTATTATTTTTTATCCCTTAACATAAATTCTAAAATAAAAAATTGCATACGATATATAATATCAAACTCTGGCAATTTGGTAATATCAAGCATGATTATTTATTTGTCAAAAAATAAAAATAAAAATAAAAACAACATCAGCCTTTGGTGTGATGTTGACAAGTTCCTTTTGTTCAACTTTTCTTGATTCCTCGGGCCATATTCTTCCATCCACTTTTATTGCTTTTTGGATTTGTGAGATCTCACTCCAACAATTTTATGGTGTCCCCTACCATGCTATATGATAATTAAACAAGTTTTAGAATTTGATTACACCTAACACCCAAGGACTATCCCATTGGTCGTCATCTTTCCCCTTTGTAGGAAATTCTCGAGTTCGAGATTTGTTGATTTCAAAATATTCCCCCTTGATAGAATTTTTTTTACACCTTAATTAATTTATTCTCAACAGACATTAAGTAATTTTATTTATGATCGAATTTTTGAATCTACTCGGTCACGATTAATATGTAATCGACTTTTGAATGACCAAATTTTCTACTACACACCTTAAAATTCTGAGGGGTAGTTCTGCATCATCCTAGAATCTCCTTTACTTGTTATGGAATATATTAAAGCAGCTTCAAGTACACCAGCTGGTTAAAGGGAAAGCTACTTCATTTACCTCTCTTTTTTCTTCATATTTTTTCAAACTTTTGGGTCACATTCATGTCATGCATTTCACTAATAATAGTCTTACTTCTTTTTTGTTTTGTTTTGTTTTTTTAATTAGAAGCCACCATCATCTTTCCCAATCAAGAAAATTAAATAAACACAATATTGTTTGCGGTATTCATATCGAGTTGTGTATAAAACACAATCGTCAATCAAGTTGATTAGGTCTTGGTTATCTTGTGGGGTAGATCCATCCCTTTATTGAGAATATTCTCACCCAATATCATTGAGAATATTTCAAATAAAATGATGGATCTATCACATGAAGCACTACTCAATGAGGTAGCCAAGATCATTTCAATCAAACCCTAATCATATGCATATGTATGGTACTACTTAATTCGAGTATGTAGTAGCCCAGAAGATGGAGCTAGAGAAAGGTTCAACATCTGCTAGCTAGATACTATAGAAAATTTAAACTTTTGGGCTATGAAGAGTTGTTATCAAAAGTGTGGTAGTGACAGTATTGGTTCCTGCATCTTGCGGCATGTGAACTTTTTTTATAAGAATATTCGGTACATGATGAAAGATGCTGACATTCAGGACAATATCAAATAAACCGTAAACTCCGTAAGCGTATCGCAGTGATAAGACAATACTTTGGATATCAGTTATTGGATGTTGATTCCAAACGATCGAGCTTCTTTGCCCGAAACCCAAGAAAATCTGGGGAAATTTTGATATGATCTTAATGGTTTTTAGGATTTGTTTGTTTGTTTGCTATTGTGACTCTCTTTTGTTTTTCAATTTTTATTTATTTATTAATTTCTCCCTTTCTTGATTCGTTTGTTTGCCATTGTGACTTCCTTTTTCCCCCAGACTTCCTTTTTCCCCCATTAAGTTTACTTTAATTTTGATGCAATAACTTAATTGGGTTATACTTATGGGTTAAACCTATGTAAACGCTAGATTATCTGTTTTATATATAGACCTCCAATTTATGCACTAGACCTCCAATATATGCACCAATAAAAATAAATATGGAGAATTTTCAAATTCTATAATCATGCTTGTAAAATTAACTTTATTTTACTTTTCCATGGAGCTAGTGATTACCCTTGTGCTTTTGAAAATATGCAGATTATCCATCGTGATTTAAAAATAGGCAGATTACCCGAGTGTGATTTTGGAAATAGGTAGATTACACCAATATAGTTTGAAAATAGGCATTTTATCCCTCTGTGGTTTTGAATAAATGCAATTGACTCATTGTGGTTTGTAAATATGTGCAAAATACATCCCGTGGATGCCATTTTTTAAAACCACAAGAAGGTAAAGTGTCTATATTCAAAATCACAGGGGGTAAAATGCCTATTGTCAAACCACATGGGGTAACCTGCCTATTTTCAAAACCACAATGAAATAATCTACCTATTTTTAAACCACATGGTGATAATCTGCATATTTTCAAAATCATAGAGTGTTAATCCATTGCTAACTCATTTTTCCTCTATAATAATTTTCATAAATATACACCAAACCAAATCCAATTCACATTCATGCACACCAGCAATATTTTTTTACAAATATGCTTTGCACAAAATATTAATAAGTGTTGAAGGATCTTGTCCCAAGTGACATCAGCTCCAATAGAAAGATCGAGATCTCGAGTTTGAGCCTCAACCCCAAACCCCAATCCCTTTTTATAATGTACGAAAAAAACATTAATTAAGTCGAAATTGTCCAATCAAACAATCACTAAATGACCTTGCTTAATCAGTTATGCTAAATAAATTTTCAGCACCAAATATTATAAGTTGCATCTTATTGCATATATACAAATTCATCGAGGGATTCAAAGTAATTTCAAAATCTTGTTTATTTCCATTTTACCATTTGATTTTATTAAAGTAACTTTTCCATGGTTTCCTTGTTTGTGGGAGTAATAAAGGGCTATGGGCAGTGACGAAAGCAGGAATTTTAGAAAAGGGTGGCAAAAAAAAAATTTTAATAAAAATTTTAGGAAAAAAACTTTTTAGGGGTCAAAATATAATTTAAGGGAGGGCAAAATGTAAATTTTAAGGGGCAACCTATAATTTTTTTAAAATATGTGTTTCCGCAAGTGGCTATAGGCTCATGCCTCATTTGGTCATTTCCTTCTGTATTTGGGGATTATAAATTAAGAGTTAATTAAAGAACATTTAATAATGCCAAATTATTTGTGTGAGTGCTTAAACTTGCCAAATTTATTAAACTGGTTCTCATTCATAGTCAAATTGTATCAGTCCATACAAAAGAAATAGGTCTGATAATATTTATTTCAAAGCACAAAACTTGGTCAATGTCTCGAATCTAATGTAATCAATTTGACTGTATAAACTACAAATACATACTCAAGAATCCATGCAATACTTGAACTTTAAGCAAAGACAAAAGGATGTGTCTTTTCATATGACTTTGATAATGTAACTCACTGGTTTTTATGCTCATAATTTCACCGTTTGAATGGTAAAAGTTGAGGTGACAAATTACCAATTTTAGTGCATTTATGTATACAATGACTTTATGGTTGATTCCCACCTACAACTTCATTCGTTTAACCTTATTTTTCCTTAATTTTTAGCAACTCGATATTTTACAACCGATCACAAGTTTCATGTTCGATGCGGTGTAATGCTCAAAATTGAGAACAAAGATTCATTTATCAACCATCATCAACATCAAAGATCCATGTTGAGCCTATTTGCAAGCACTTGAGTTCATTGTCTTCCGACGAATTAGGTAGGGCTTTTTTGTATAGATTGCGAACCGTGAGTCGATCTTTATAAATCTGATCGAGAATGTGAAATCTTCTGAAAGAAAATATAAAGTTGTTTGTCTGCTTGGAACAATTCACCTTTGGCATTTGATTATCATGGAACTGAGACTGTACAAATAAAATTCGAGGATTGGCGTTCATTGATGTTACTTTCTATATATGTACAAAGTTACCATGAGACATGCTTGGTGCTTAAACATTTATAATGAGTTGAATTAACTTATTTTCTGAACAAAATATATATTTGCTTAGAAAATAACCCCAGATATTCTTATTTGAGTTAAATCGCCATTGGTCGCCTTGAGCTTGATGCGACACTAGCCCTCACAGTTCCCATTTTGTATGGATCACAAGGCCACCTAGACACCAAATCATCCTCGTAGGAGATCTGGGCCCATTTTTTCTGATCCTTCCAGAAAAAGATTCAATCTCTTCATAAAAAAATACGAGGTATTCGTCTTAAGCTCGATGCGACACTAGCCCTCACAGTTCCCAATTTTGTATGGCTCACAAGCCACCTAGACACTTCCTGCAAGAAACTTGTATATCAATTATCAAAAGATGTTTGGCAGAATGATAATCTCAATGTATTATAATGTCAATAATGGTACTATATTATCAACACTTACCTTTTTTCTAAAAAGTACTTCGTGATAAACATACATACTTGCTTGTCCTAAAATCCAATGCTGGATTCTTTGATTCCCTTATCCCTAAAGAAACAAAATAATAGGCCAATCCCTTTAATCAGAAAAGAAAATAAATAATCAAGTGAAACATAATTAAATTGGTTATCCCTTTCAATCTTTTAAAAGAAACATCAACTAAAGCATCATCATCACCATTTTTTCCATCAAACCTTCTTAAGTTTTTTTAGAAAAGTTGCACCCATTATACATCATGGTAGGGAATGGATAGCTGATACGGCTCGCGGGTAAATCCAACGACGATGAACAAACTATCAACTCAAAGATGTGTTGTATGTTTAATTTTCTTCGAAATTTCGCGATCGAGTGAATAAAAGGCAAGAGTTGGGAAAACATCTGGATACAAACAAACGATACACTTTTCTCTTTTCTATCCTTTTGAGACTCAAATTTGATGTGTGTTGCTTTCTTTATTTTTTGAACTATCAGAGAATCTCTCCATCCTTTCAAGTCAAATGAAAAAAAGAAAAAAAAAAGAATTGTGAACAGAAATAAATATAGTTTGATATGAAATGGGAAAATGAGATGAATGAAGGGCCACATCTCATGGAAGAATATATTCTTCCCAAGCATAGCCCCACTCATGTTTCCTTATAAGGGGTGAGGTTAAAAATCTCTTATGAAAAACGAAAAACGAAAAACAAACGTCCTTATACCTATGATCAAACTCCCCAAAACCTTATTCTTTCCAAATACACAGATATCTCTTCAAAATGATCAAAATAAAGAAATGAACTTGGTTCTATCAAGTGATGTGAAACCGAGATTGAAATGGACTCAAGAATTGCATCAACGGTTCATCGATGCGGTCAACGAGCTTGGTGGTGCAGAGAGTTGAGTATAAGCTTCTTGTTTCTACTAATAATTAAATATTTCACATTAGGATTTAGTCATGAGGGTGACTGCTTGTTCGCCACTCTGAGACCGCCACCGAATACTAGAGATATATGCTACATAAATTTGATATTAGAGATATAATTGTATTTTTGAAATGTAGAGGCTACACCAAAATCTTTGATGAGGGTAATGGGAATTCATGGACTTACTTTGTATCACCTCAAGAGCCATTTGCAGGTAATCTTATTGTCTTTTCACGCCATGTTCGTTCTCGGTTTTCGTTAAGAAAGTTTCTTGAATGAGTTAATGTATTGAGCTGCAGAAATATAGGCTGGGAAGAAGTCAGCAGTTACAGAATTGCCACCAAAATAATCAAGAAAGTATGCAACATTACATTAAATTTGATGCTATATATTATCATGAAAATAAAAGAAAAATTAATGGGTTCTGATTTATATCTTGTTTTCATTTCAGATCACCGTGAAACTCAGAGGAATGATCATTTGATCACAAACATGATATATGATGGTGCATATCAGCAGACTAATGAGTAATAAGTTTGAATAAAGTCTTCAAGATTTATCAATGTTTTGAGGAGGAAACATAAAAAAGAATGAATGCTAAAAAGTAACTGTTGTGTTTGATCAGAAATTTGAAGATAGCTGAGACTTTACAAATGCAAATGGAGGTGCAGAGGAAACTACATGAACAAATTGAGGTAAAAAGGTTTGCAAACTAGCAACTACTCGGCATCCGTCTCAATGGGCGAAAACGATTCATGCAAGTTGTTAGAACAGATTCAAACTCATCCCACTTAAGAAAATTGACCCATATCTGAACATATTGCAGGTGCAAAGACATTTGCAGCTAAGAATCGAAGCTCAAGGAAAGTACTTACAAACGGTCTTAAAAAAGGCGCAAGAAGCGCTTACAGGATACAGTTCCTGTTCCATTGAAGTGGAGCATGAGAAAGCTCAACTTTGGGAACTAGTTTCAATGGTAGAGTATTCCGGTTGTCCGAGTTCCTCAATCTCATTCTTGACACAAAGTGACGGATTGAATCCGCGAAACTCTTCGAAAAAACCATCGGTACATAACAGATCTTCGCTCGAAAGCTTGGTAACATCTTCTGAGAGCTCAGAGAGGATTGAAGAAACTCGTTATAAGGCTGAAATTGAGAAAACTAATAAAGGGAAGAGAAGTTCTGTCGAGCTTTCACTAATGGAAATGCATCCAACCGATGGTGGATCAACGGATGAATATGGCAGCAAGAAAAGGAGAAGAATCAACACTAATGAGCATGATCTACCGATTGATTTGAATCGCAAATCTTCGAATAATTTCGATTCGGATCCAGAAGTGATAGACTTAAACTCCAAGGGGTTGAACACTTAAATGAAACTTTTGATTAGTATCATAAAAAGTAATTGGTTATCTATGATCCCAGTAGAATGTTTCTGGTAATTATGTATGTTTTTGGATATGTAAAAAAATGTATAATTATCTAAAATTTGTCCTGATAAGGTCGTCGGAAGGGTACAATATTGTATGTTTGTCATCATTAGAGGACATTGTCATCGACCGACCTAGGATTTTTGTTTTGCGGTGGCAAAAAATATTAATAGAAAAAATGGAGGGTAAAATTTTTTTATGGGGGCAAATGTAATTTTTGAAGGGCAAACTGCAATTTTGGAAGGTAAAATATGATTTTTCAATTTTTTTTGGGAATTAATTTTTTTTGCAGGTGGGCAAGTGCCCCTTTCCCAACGTGGATCCGCCCATTCATCTAATCGTAGACTAATTCTTGCATAAGAGTACGTAAAAAGGTTCATCTCTCGTATTCAAATCAAACGGAGGACGAAAAATAAATACTAGCAACATAAACCTTATGTTGTGTTTGGATTAAAAGATTTGGAAAGTGGAATTCAAATTCTTTACTCAAATTTATAATTTTGTTTCGGTAAAGAATTGAAGTATGTATTTCAAATTCATCATCCTTGTTTTAATACATTTCATTTGTATTTTGGAAGGATTTGAAATGACATTCAACCACGTATCATTTCAAATCATTGAATTTCAAATGATTAGATTTCAAATCATTTCCTCCAAATCAAATCACCTCATCCAAATGCAATATTAGAGAATAAACATGTTACATCATATCGGTTTTGATATATTTTTGCGGGAAATAATTACAAAAAAATATATGTGAATTGATCTATTTTTTATGTTGGTTCTTTGAATACTTAAAATTTGGTCTATTCCGCAATATTCAATGTTGTGCCAGTCCTGACACGTTGTAGGAATATTAGATACCGCATCAGCAATTTCTAATGTCGTATCAGCACTCCAATAATACTATTTAAAAAAGAGAAAATTGCATAAATGTATCAATAACAAAACAATAATTCAACTGGAAAAAATCAACAGTATATAAAAGTACTTGTCTCGAGAAACACAATTCACACATGTCTAATTTTTGAACTTAAGTCTATTAACAATTTTTTGTTTGCACTAAAATATCCCCCATTTTAAAAACCCCATCCATTCCCCATCATCTTCCCTTTATCCAATTGGCTTCGGCGACCCTCCTCATGGAAAATCCACGGCTTGTTGTTTGATGTATAAGGGTATGAATCTAGAATCAAAACTCACGCACCCATTACAAAATTCACAAACATTTTGATCTATTGTAATAATAAGCAATTGACGCAACATCGGCAAGACATCGTAATTCATATCACGCAATTTCGTTATGTACGAGATTTGATTTTTCTTTTTTACTTGCTTTGATCGTGTCATTGTTCCAATTGTTAATGTGATATATTACTTTGAACCAATGTTCGTGAATTACCGAATGTATACACTATTTTGGTACTTTATTAGCACTGATATAATCATCATTGAAGTGGTCAAGCTAATCCGGTGTCAAATTCTCATTTTTAATTTCATTCAAGAACAAGTTATAGATATCAAATTAGTTTAATTTTGAAATTTTGGCTCGAAATTCAATCATGGGCAAAAAATCGTGCATCATGGGAAGTTTGGTGGACGGTTCACGTTTAAAAAATTCAGATTTTTGGGGCCAAAATCGTTCAAGACTAGACAAAATTTTAAGAAATCTGGGGGCGAAAAAATCGTGCATCATGGGTAAAATATCGTGCATTGGAGATGCACTAAAATTGGACATTGGTGCACTAAAATTGGACATTGGTGCATGATTTATTTTAGCATGTGGGTGGACGATTTTTTTTGCCTTGTGGTGCACGATTTATTTTAGCTGTGGGTGCACAATTTTTTTTACCTGGTGGTGCAAGATTTTTTTGCCTGGTGATGAATGATTTTATTTTGGCCTATGGGTGCACGATATTTTTTGCCTGGTATTGACGATTTTGGCTTGTGGGTGCACGATTTATTTTGGTATGTGGGTGCACGATTTTTTGGAATGTGTGTACACGATTTTTTTGGCCTGTGGGCGCACGATTTTTTGGCATGTGGGTGCACGTGCTACAATAACTAGTGCTACAGTACGGTGATGCACGCGCTACAATGCCGTGCTACAGTAACCACGCGGGGTTATTAATGTCATTTCAAGAAGAAATGGAATTAAATGAATTGCTGTTTTTTTGGTGGACTAGATTGAATTGTTGTCCACCAAATGGTACTGACTTGCAAGTACCCCTTGAAAAAAAATATGAATTTATTGGGCTAACATCAAATTTTAACTAGTTTAATGACCAAATCGAAATTACAGCAACGATTTTTATAATTTTCTAATTTTTTTGGCAACAATGTTTTATGTAAATGCATTAATTTGTTTTTTTTAAGTCGCATGTATGTATCAATATTTGTTATAATATTTTTTAGTCAAATAGGCCTCACTCGATTCAATAACATTGATATTATTGAAAATATTGTTAAATTTCAGGATATCCTTAAAATTCTGAAAAACTTTCAGATTTAGATAGAAATAAATTTCATCTGAAATTTAACGTAATTGTTTTTGGAGTTTTGTTAAAACTTAAATTTAAAAAAATTATTAGATCAAAAATATGAGTTGTACGCCAGGTGTTTAAAGCATCAACTCACATACCAATATATACATACATATATTCAAAATATATGATGTAAGTTGGTGTTTGAAAACACCTGGTGTATAATAGAATTTATCGTATATGAGAATGAGTTAGGAATAAAACACTTAATGCTTGGTATATGAGAACTTAAATTAATAACATTAATAAATAATAATCATATTAAATAATAATATTAATAATAATCATTACAAATTAAAACTAAAAAAATAATAACTAATTTTAAATATATTTTTATTATTTATTGATTTTTATCATCTTTATTACTAATATTTTTATTGGAATCAAGTTAAGATTAATCATTCCATTATTTCTTCATTCTTTATCTTGTCAATTCATAGGAACAAATCAAAACCACGATTCCTTTCTCATCTGTTGAATGCAATTTGGCATGCGAGGATTCCGAAAGATGGGAAAATATGCAATATTGGGAACTGTTGGGGCAAGTTTGATATTTCCCGAAATACGTGAAGAATCGCAACCCTTCCCGCGAGAAGTCCAACTAGCCGTTGCAATATTAAATTTTTAGTAAGTTGTTTCAATAACTCGCTCTGTAAATCAACCTAATATCCGAATCAAATCTTAAAACATTCAATAATTAATTCATAAAATAAGCAATATTCCATGCTTCACTTCATCTAATCATTAAAAATACGAAACTCGAAACATTTTTCCAATATGGAAAACTCATTGAAAACGCTGGGAATCAAAATCTACGACACATCATCCCAACTCGACCGGCCAGCCCCTTTCCCTTCCTCACCACCTCCCTCCGACCACCACCACTGATGGACGGAAAAGAAGGGCGATGGCCAGTGGCGTCCAAAACACTATATCAAAAACTTCGTTACTCGCAAGCTTCCTCCCTACCATGGTTCGCCGGAATGTCGTTCAGCGAAAATAAAACAAGAACATATCTGGACCCGGGGGCGGACGATCGTGCCTGATTCATACATAAACATGCATAACTCGAATATAAATGTGATATTACCTTCACCGACGTAAATCTAATAGCTGTTATCCCTCAAGTCCAATCAACCTGACCATATCTACAAGCTCAGTACTAGTGCTAGTTTGGTGTTAGCATTTCTATAAGAGTGAATGAAATATTATATCGAACCCTATAGATGAACCATATATTTATAGAGAGTTTGAGTAACTTATTTGGGCTAGGGTTCTTAGGGCCCAACGGGCCGACTATTGGCACATTAGCTTGTAGGGCATCTTACACTTGTCCAAAAGACAATACAAAACTCCAAACTCATAATCCAAGTGAGTCAATCCAATTGAACAACTTGATGTACTACCAATATACATATTATGAGACATAAATATATCAAACGTTTTAATTTTAGAACTTTCTATAGATGCAATATTTTCAAATATAGAAACTCCACTAAAGTGAGGAGCTTTCAAAAATTCATCTCTTACAGAACACTTAATTTGAGCACTTAACATTTAAGTCTCAATTCTGATCGAAAGATCGACGACCGGTTGATTGTGACCCAGCGAGGCTCAAGTGTATCATAGCAGTAGGATAACAACCTTTGTGATTTTAGAAGTCAAACAACTTTTTTGGGCTTACCCTGAATGCCCCATTGTCAATTAAACTCCTTTAATAGACAATGACCGAAATATAATTCTAGCAATAACCTACTGATAGTGGGTAGCACCTAGCATCTGCGCTTCACGAAAACCTAGATACAAATGATTAGCAACGTACGAGAACCTGTCAGCCATAGTTAGCTGTAGTACATTCCCTTCACTCAATATGTCCCGATTGAATCAAGAGAATTGGTTGATTGAGACCCCTTATGATTTCAATAACTATGTATTTGTTTCACATTATATGATTCATTGTGTGCATATATGAAAAACTCTTTTTTTCACAAGCACTACCCATTCTGGCGAAAGATTCCTTGAATCATATACGGCAAAACACATAGGACATCCTAGTTCATCAAGACCAGTGGTGAATCCCCAACGACAATCATAGGCCTCTGACAGCATCACTAAATACCTAAAATAACAACTTTATGACCCGCATGTCATCAGTCATTAAATCAAAGTACACAGCTATCTGTCAAGACCTCAATTACGCATCGGGTCATGAGGAGTAATGGTGCACAACTATGACTAGAAATTCTATACTCGACAAATGGTAACCACTTATAGAATTCCGAGTATGGTCGTTCAGTGAACTCATTTCTAATGAGCACGTATGTGTGCTGACTTCTCCAAGCCAACGTAGATGAAACGCCGCACTACACTAGACACATCATGAATACTATATCGATATCCCATTCTCGAATGCTCATCAACCAGGAACATTTAGAAATTGTAGTCGAGAATATATTTAATGGTCACCATCATATGCGTAACCACATTCTATGGACTATAACAATCTCAAGGACTTCATCAATGCATCGAGATGCATGGGTAAACAGATGAAGAAGTGACATATATATTAATATTGAAACAAAGATTTGTTATGATAAGATTATAAGTATAATAAATCAACTATTGATTTACTTAATCACACATGACAACATTATCTTTCACTTTCCGAAAGCCAAATACTCCAGTGTCTCAAGACCATCTTCCCAAAATGTCTAACAGACACCAATCGTTGTAAAAGCTTTGTCACTGGATTGCCAATATTTTTCTGTTGAAGCAATTCTCTCGGTAATAATGTCGTCTCTACCATCTCTCTTATTAGATGATATTTTCTCAATATATGTTTGGATAATGATGAGATCTTGGCTATTCATAATAGCTCAACTATTGTCATAGTACACAGAGACTATGTAAACTGCCTATAAATTACACCCAACTCTTGGATGGAATTTCTTATCCAAATTGCCAATTTGCTGCATCCTATGCTGCAATGTTTTCAGCTTTAGTGGTGGAATCCATTGTGGTGTCTTAAGTGGAACATTTCCAAGAGACAACACCACTATTAAGCTTAAATACAAATCCGAACATTGATTTGGAGTCATCTACATCCGACTGAAAAACCAGCATCAGCTTAGCCTTCAACTTTTATTTCTCCACTTACAGATCCAAAAACTATGAGCATATCCTAAGTTCTTCATAAGTACTTGAGGATTATTTTCACAGTTTTCCAGTGACCTTCACCGGGATCTGCCTGATGTTTGCTCATTACACTAAGAACATACACCAGACAAGTACATAATATAACATACATTATGCTATTAAAAATCGAAACATGAGGTACCAATGACATCTTTTCTCCCTCCTCATCAATCTTAAGACTCGTTGGCTCGAGAGATGAATACTATGACATATTGTGAAGTAACTCCTTTTTCGATTATTCCATGCTAAACCCTTTTATCACAGTATTTATGTACGTAGATTGAGAGATCTCAATCATCCTTTAGATCTATCCCTATAGATCTTATGCCAAGCACGTAGGACGCTTTTCCCAACTCTTTCATGGAGAAATTAGTAGATAACAATGCTTTAATTGATTAATCCAATATCATTCACAATGAGTATGATATCACCGACTTAAAGCACTACAAATATAACCGCGCTCCCATTAACCCTTTGTACACATATGGTTCCGAATTTTCAACAAAACCAAACACTTTGATAATGTTACCAAAACGAAAGTTCTAATCTTAGGCCTATAAATGGACATCTGGAGTTTACAAACATTTTGCTCACTCCCAGTAGTTGTGAACACCTCTGGCTGCTACATTTCTACCTCAATGTCACCATTGAAAATGTTATCTTCACATCCATATGTAATATCTTATATTCATAATATGAAGATATAGCTAAATAAAATCCATAGACTTTAGAATCACAACCGATGAAAAGTTTCTCACAGACAACTCTTTGCCTATGAGAATAATATTTTCCCACCAGTCTAGCTTTGAAGGTCGCTACCTTCCATCCACTCCAAGCTTTCGCTTATAGATCCATTTGCAGCCGATGGGAACAATTCCCTCTAAGGTCCATACCTTATTAGAGTACATGAAGTCCATTTTGAATCTTAGGCATCTTGTCAATGTCTCGAATCGATGTCCAACATCGTCTCCTTGAAAGTCCTAGGATCACATCCATGGTCAAAATCATTTTGACTACTTTCTAGAAATAATTCAATCTATCAGGAGTTCTTGAAACATTTTCAAATCTCCTTTGTGTGTGTAATTCAAATGTATGATTGACTCAATTAATTTAACCGTTTTCACATTTCCAGTGGTTTGTGGTTCTTGAACCTTTTCAAATTATATCAGAACTTATTTATGATTTGATAAGCCCCGATTCAATTTACAAATGCTAAATATATTTTGATATTTACATGAAATTGGAGGCAACGATGTGTTACCATATATGATAATTCGAAATCGATAGGTGATATAAAATCGGTCCCATCCCTTCTCTATGTTTTTCGTCGAAAAAAATCGGATATATAATAGAAACTTTGAAACTTCAAGTGTTCGTATGTCTAAAAGAAGGGGATTCCATAAATGGCATTTTGGGTAGAAACAACATTCGATTTTTGATTCAAGTGAACAAAGCGCCCTCTACCAAAACAACTGGAAATGTTCCTTAATCAACATAAAGAAGAGAGTCTTGATTCTTAAAATTTATGAAAAGTCGTCTTCTAAAACCAACACATTTGATATTATTTAAAATTCAATTAAATTAAAAAAAATACCAAGGGGTTGTGCATCCAGTAGGAATTGAACCTACCAATTCGTCAATAAATCTATCGGAATTGGCTTTTATTTAAAATAAAGATTACATGATCTCGTGACATTTTGTACCCAAAACAAACGTGTAATATTTTTTCCGTCTAAATGCCTAATTAATTTATTTGTCACATGTGATTTGGTACTCAATTTTTAAATGTTACATACAATTTGTTAAAATTATCACATTTGTTTGACTCAAACAAAAACAAATCATTCAATCATTTTTCTCTCTACATCAATTTTCTCTTGGATTTATAAGAACACACTCTCATATTCAATTTTTTACAACATAAACTGGTAAATTCAAATTTAAAACTTTCTGAGTGCTAAAATTTGATAATGAAATAAATCAAAGGACTTATAGAATTAGTAAACATGAAATAAATAAAAGGACTAAAAATCGACAGAGATTTGGATTGCAAGTCCATCATTTTGTTTTTGTTTTTTTTTTGAGAAAGAAGATGATTTGAATTAATCAATTCGGAGTCTCCAAAATTACAGTTTTGTGAATAAAATCAGGATACATTGATAAACCAAAAGATGAAGTCAAAGCGTGTTTTGCCAATTTGTGAGTCCATCTTTTCAACATACATAAAATGCATTAAATGAGACTTAAAACAACCAAATCGATACAAATAAAGCAACATCAATTACTACAAGGAAGCAATCCAACTACCGCAAATTGCTAAAATATTGGGAACTCGACACTGGAACCGCATTTTCTTACATTGGGCAAGATCGGACATTCGATAAAGTTTGAAGCAGAAGTGTCCACACAAATGTAAATCTGATACAACTGACTGTTACTGTATTCATCCACATTGCATTCTATCCCCGGTGTGTATCCAATTGCATCAGTAAGAGCATTTCTTATGCTGTTGAAACTGTAAAATCCCCCGTCTGGATTAATCCCTGAAACATGTTACGAAACAAATGACAAAATATCACTAAAAATAAATGTTGGACAGTACTAATCCAAAGTAGGTTGCAGGCATTATTAAATTTTACAATAAAAAATGGGGTCAGTGGCAATTTACCACCTATGGTATTAGTAATAGACACTTTACCCCCATTTTGTTCGAAAATAGTCAGTTACCCTCTCCTCTGGTTTTCAAAATAGTCATTTACCCATGTGGTTTGCGAAACATAATATAATGCCCCTTATATGGAGGGTTTTTTTTTGTGCATCTATTCACAAATTACATCGGTAAACTGTCTATTTTAAAAACATATTTTAAAAACCACGAGAGTAACTGTCTAGCTTCAAACAAGAGAGGTATAAAAATGACTATTTAGAGAACCACAAGGGGATTCGTTGCCAAACGCGTGAAAAAATGATTGGAATGATGTAGATTAGTTAGTTACCTGCACTTTGAAGAATTTGGAGGAGGTCGAGTTTGGATTTAAGGTTGAGAGCAGCTTTGAAGTAGGCATGTTGGTTTAGGGCAGATTCAGAACAGGTCCCATGTTTGTCCCATTCATGTGACCAGAATGTTTCCCCACTATTGCTTGGGCAACCAAGTGTTGGCCAATCTTGTTGCATTCTGCTAATCAAATCTGAAATCTACCACGATAATATATAATTCAATTTGTTTTTGTCTTCTCATTAGTTCTATTACATTGTCTTATGGGTATATATCAATTTCATGCCCTTTAAAAGAATTAAAATTGGTTAAGTAACTTCATTTGAATTTATAAAAATATGAAATGAAACACGATTTTGGAATAAAGATTATTCCATGATGGTTTGTGCAGGTTTGCCTTAAATGTCTCATTAACACCTTTTGACTAATGCCACGCCCCTGAGGTCATAGTGGCATTTACGAGACTCAAATTCGAGTCTCTTTACCCCATTTCCTCTTGTATGCTTTGTAATTAAAAGAAAAAAAGATGTAACTCATGTTGTGCGTAAGCCAACGCACTCTACTTTTTTTTATGGATTTTTCACCAAATGAAAACTTTATTTTAATGAGTTCCACGGCCTAGCTGGGATGGATAAGAGCTCATGCCTAATTTTGGCAGACCCGAGTCCGATTCGCGCTTATATCTTCTAATTTTGCTATTTTCGATTTGGTACTTTAAGAAGTTAAAATTAGATGTTGATAATGTAAGTTTGCTTTTTGTTGATATTTGGTCTTATTTTATCGGAATGCTAATGTCACACCGGAAAAAAACTGGCGTGACAGTATCATCAGCACTCCAGCAAATTAGGACCAAAATCCAACAAAAAAAAAAGTAAACTTGTTGGATCTAGACCCAATTTTATCTACTAAATAGGACCAAAGACCTAAAATTTATTAATTAGACCATTTTGGCAATTTTCCTTCTATAAATTAGGTCATTTTTTCAATATTTCTTTCAATGAGTAGGGGTGAGGTAAGAGCATCCCTCTGCGATGGAAAAAAAAAACATATAATTGTTTAAAAATTAAAATTTCATCCGTCGAATACACTGAATTGCCCCTTTTCAATATTAAAATGATGCTGTCATCGATGACACATATATCCCATTGCTCACACTCATTGATGAGTCCAAGATAAATAAAGGGTTACCTTGGGCTGATCATAAGAATTGCTCTGATCACAATTTGAAGGGTAAGATCCATCCACATAATTCGGCCATAGTCCATGGATACCGAAATCTGTCGGAGGCTTCCCCGTCGTCGGATAGCAACAACTTTGTTTCGTATCACAATACGATCCCGGCCACTGTAAGAAGTACTCTAAAATCATTATCACGGATATGTTAAGACACCATTTGCTATATTTATAAAGTATTTGTCACTCGATTATCTCATTACATCCATTATACTGTGTCATAGATTAGAAGAAAAAATTATTTAAATTAGTCACCTGTTGGACGAAGTAGAAAAAATCAAAATCTTGTGCGAGACTTAACACAGATAGAGATTGCAGGAGCAGCAATTTCACGAAGGTGGAAATATTAAATTTACTCTCCATTTTTGCAGTATATGACTATCTTTTAATAATAAAAATAAATAAATGAATTGGTATAGTTATATATAGGAAGGAGTGGGAAATGTGAACAAATTAAATGGTAATAATATGAACATAATCTATGAAAACGTTAAGTTTCTCAGAGTCTGAACCGGGACCAACAATTAATAGGCCGGCATGCTATGGAAAGTAAGCAATTAATCAAAAGAAGAAAAAAATATATCTCTTTTATAATTTGATTTGGACAAGATATCGTGTGATTGCTTTTAACACACAGTGGCGGGTTTCCATATTTTCATTCCAAGAATTCGGCATTATCAAGGCTTAAATTTTGATGTTCTTGCGAGCACTACCAAGAAATCTAAATTATTGGTGGGTAAACATCAATTAGTGCTCAGCTATTGTTACTACCCTCCGAGTTGTGATACTACCAATGAAGGAATCTTCTGTCTCCTCGTCTTCTTTTGGATCATAGGCGTACACACAACTACAAAGACATATGTAAGTATTGATCGCTTGTTGTTTTTTTAAAAACTATAGCTGATGGTGATTGTGCAACTCAAATCTTTTAAATATTTATTATGAAACCTCCAAAACAAATTGATTTAGTAAATTACGTCTTTAAAGTTAAAAAAAAAACTTATGTTTATTTTGCTGATATTTTTGAATCAAGTGTGCAGCAAGGTTGATTCGCTTCGAAGCAGATCCGCGAATAATGTTGAATTCAACCAAGCTGATGCAACCAACATACTAAATAAAAGAAATCAATTGAGTATTCAACTCAACTAATATAGAAGAAGACCAGCTAGGTCAACCTCACTGAACAAATCAGATCAATTGAATATTCAACTCAACTGAACAGAAACAGACCAACAGAGCCGTCAACAACTGAAAGACATAATACGAAGATGTCATAGAAAATACAAGACATTTTTAACGAACATATTTATTTATCTACCGGACAAATCAAGTGGAAGGCTATGATACACACACTTGAAGATAAAAAGATCAAATAAAAAGAATCCTTCGAAAATTTACAACACGTAAAAATATCAAGAACCCGAAGAGATTTAAACTATAAGGAATTTCAGAGATATATCAGCTGAGCGGAAGCAATCCCAAAATAGGCACCATCGTTGAAAGCCATATCAGATCAGTTTATGATCATTTGTGCTAACTGCTAACACACTTCACTCCATTCATTGTAATTGTGAGCTTAATGAATGAGTGAAGTTGGTCTTTGCATATAGACCGTAAATAAAATGCAAGTTAGTAAGTTGATGCAGACGGGGGGTCATTTGTAGTCATTGCTAGGAGTTTAGATCTAAGTAGGTTTGCATATCAGATTTGTATAAATCGTAGTCCTCTAATATATCATTTCATTCAATTGAAGAATGAGAGATCCAGAAGGATCACCTTTGAACTTTCAGAAACAAATTTGTGTGCAGTTACTTTCTGTATTATCTTTCAACTACATATTTGTGTAAATGATTTTAACATGTTTAATCAGTTTCATATTAGATTAATTCGAGTATCTTCCGCTTAGTTTTGTAAATCAATGTTTTGCACCATGTCATCGATATCCAGCGTCTCATTAGTAATGTATGCACCACATCGGTACTCCAATTTTGGTAATTTTCCAATTAATTATATAACAAAAGATGATTTTTTACCTAGAAAAAAAAATCTTCATGGATTTATTATTATTTTTTAGGAGATTAATCTTGTCTTTAAAGTTAATGTTAGGAATCCATCATACAATATGCAGCGGAATTTAAAATTGGATTCCTACCAAATGACCTATACAAAGTGATCATATCGAGATTGAATAAGAATCGTACCCTTGTAGCGTGTTTGATGCAGAATCGATGCCAAACCACGAGTCACGAGCAAAACCTCCAAGATCTTGCCTCTACGGTATCCACACGATCAAATCGAAAAAGGATTTAAGAACAAGTTGCTAGACTCGTTCTTAAACCGGAACTAGACTCACGGTTCAAAACCGATCAATGGCGGCCGATCAAATCCCGATTCACGGCGGCGCGGCGGCGTGAGGTGGGCGGTTGAGGCGGCGGCCGAGAGCTAGTGAATGGAGGCTATTAGGTTTTGTGATGATTGATTAATTCATAATTAACCTTGTTCCCTATTATATTATATGTTAGATTTAATTAAAGGCTTTCTTAAAGCCTCATTGGCTCATACCAATAATTAATTAAATCCATACATCTAATATATATAATTAAGACTCTTCTTAATTAATTCATTCATCCAATGAATTATATCTCCCTTTATTGATTTAATCTTTTGTGTACTCGATAGGATCTTGCAATGTTGATAGCGACATAAAATCTAATTTTATGTCACAAACAATGAGCGGTATCTAGCAACACATCAAGACTACCCAAATTACAAGAATGTCATTGACTCGACATAACCTACGAACTGCGATAATATTAACCATGTAACTTAATCCCTTTGTCCAATGTGTTTAGATTGAACATGAGTCATGGAATAGTCATACTCATATATTCAATCTTTTATTTCTTGATCCCCAAGTAGAACTAGAATAAACGAATAAGCTCGATATCACATATCGACTCATTCGAGCATGGCCATGCATTTTAGTCTTACTTGATCAAGGGCCCAAACACTTCTCCTGTTATATAGGAGGGACAAATCCTTTCTTGATCACTCAACATCCCTCTACATAATTCGTGGTGTATCCAATGATTGTCTTTATAGTTTACCCTGTTACAGGTAACGTTTGACAATATCAAGATACATGACTCCTTATGTTGGGATCTCTGGTGATCTCAAGTCGTAAGGATTACATACATCATTATCACTATGAGAATTGCTTATGACGTTCATATAACTATCCATGTAGCATTCTCATGGTGGGTCTGTCCAGTACATCGTTCTCTAACATGCACTCATGTGTTGATTTGATATCTCATATCTATGAACAATTCATCAATCAAAATATACTAGTCTCAATGCATTATCATTATTCATGATAATACTTGACTTAGGGACAATCTTTAAGAACAATACAATATTATTCTAAGGACATTAACTTATATATTAATTCATATTACACAGATACACGAATAATATATAATAATGAATTGCCATTAACAAAATCATAATACAGTGTATGTCATAAACAATCATCTAATGAGTTGTCTTAGGGCATATCCCAACAAATCTCCCACTTGAACTAAGACAATCAGACATATACTTAATGCCTAGAGATCTAGTATGACGATCATGCTTCTGCTGTGATAGTGGCTTCGTCAGTGGGTCAGATACATTATCATCAGTTGGTACTTTGCATATTTTTACATCTCCTCTTTCAACGATTTCTCGAATGAAATGAAAGCGCCGAAGTATGTGTTTGGATCTTTGGTGAGATCTAGGTTCCTTAGCTAATGTGATGGCTCCATTGTTGTCACAATAGAGTTCAATCGGATCTAGTATGATAGGCATCACCCCAAGTTCAGAAATGAACTTCTTGATCCAAACAGCTTCCTTTGCTGCATCTGAGGCAGCAATGTATTCAGCTTCAGTTGTAGAATCGGCCACTGTCTCTTGCTTTGAACTCTTCCATCTTACAGCACCTCCATTTAGGCAAAACACATATCCTGATTGTGATCGGAAATCATCTTTGTCGGTTTGGAAGCTTGCATCAGTGTAACCTATTACATTGAGCTCTTCCTCACCTTCATAAATCAAGAATGTATCCTTAGTTCTTCTCAAGTACTTCAGGATATTCTTGACTGCAATCCAGTGACATTCACTTGGATCAACCCGTCATGCTCAAAGCATACGAGACATCGAGACGAGTACATATCATGGCATACATGATAGATCCAATAGCTGACGCATATGGAATCTTACTCATGCGTTGTCTCTCATCTGGTGTTGAAGGACACTGATCCTTCGAGAGATGTATCCCATGTGTCATAGGCACGAATCCTTTCTTAGATTCTTGCATGCTAAACCGTTTTAGCACTTTGTCTATGTATGTATTTTGACTTAGGCCAAGCAATCTTCTTGATCTATCTCTATAAATCTTGATACCTAATACATAGGTGGCTTCACCCAAGTCTTTCATAGAAAAGCAATTCCCTAGCCAAATCATTTCAGATTGTAAGGCAGGGATATCATTCCCAATTAGAAGTATGTCATCTACATACAATATTAGGAAGATAATTATGCTCCCACTGACCTTCTTGTAGACACAAGGTTCATCTACGTTTTTGATGAAACCAAACTCTTTGACTGCATCATCAAAACGAAGATTCGAACTCCGAGAAGCTTGCTTCAATCCATAAATGGATCGTTGTAGCTTGCATATCTTTCCAGCATCCTTTGGATCGACAAAACCCTCAGGTTGTGTCATGTACACATCCTCAAGTAAATTTACATTAAGGAAAGCTGTTTTGACATCCATCTGCCAGATTTCATAGTCATGAAATGCAGCTATTGCAAGTAAGATCCTAATGGATTTAACCATGGCAACTGGCGAAAAAGTTTCATCATAGTTAATACCATGAAATTGTTTGAAACCTTTTGCAACCAGTCGACCTTTAAAGGTTTGCACATTACCATCTATGTCGGTCTTCCTTTTGAAAATCCATTTGCACCCTATGGGTCTTACCCCTTCAGGCGGGTCAACCAAAGTACATACTTGGTTTGCATACATGGATTCCATCTCAGATTTCATGGCTTCTTGCCATTTCTCAGAATCCGTGCCCATTATAGCTTCTTGATAAGATGACGGTTCATCCTCATCAATAAGTAGTAAGTCACCTTGTTGAGTCACAAGAAATCCATTTATCTGTGGCACATGGTGTTCTCTTACAGACCTACGCTGGGCTTCTGTCTCTTGAGCAGGCAATTCATCCACAACAGCTTGTGGTGTCTACTCTGTTTCAATCTCAATATCATGTTCAATGTTTTCTTGTGGTTGAACTTCACTAAGTTCTATTTGTCTCCCACTGGTTCTTCTCAAAATAAATTCTCTTTCAAGAAAGACACCAGTTCGAGCAACAACTACTTTGTTCTCGGTGGGATAATAGAAATAGTATCCTTTCGTTTCCTTAGGACACCCCACAAATAAACACTTATCAGATTTGGGTCCAAGTTTATTGGAGGCGTGACGTCTCACATAAGCCTCACAACCCCAAATCTTCATAAAAGACATACTAGGACGTTTCTTAGTCCATATCTCATATGGTGTCTTTTCTACTGATTTAGATGGAACACGGTTCAGTATAAATATCTCTGTTTCTAAAGCATGTCCCCAAAAGGAAGTCGGAAGATCTGCATGACTCATCATTGGTCGAACCATGTCCAACAAAGTTCGATTCCTCCTTTTGGATACACCATTCCATTGTAGACGGAGGGGTGAGTTGTGGGACTATCCACATTCCTTTAGATAGTCATGAAACTCTTGGCTTAGGTATTCGCCTCCTCGATCTGATCGGAGGGTTTTGATACTTTTGCCAAGCTGGTTTTGTACTTCATTCTTGAAATCCTTGAACTTTTCAAAGGTTTCATGTTTATGTTTCATTAGGTATACATACCTATATCTACTGAAGTCATCATTAAATGTAACGAAGTATTGAAAACCACCTCTAGCTTGTGTGCTTATTGGTCCACATACATCACTCTCAATAAATCATTTGTCTTTTCAAAATGTCCCTTGAAAGGAGCTTTAGTCATCTTGCCCATTAAACAAGATTCACATGTTTCATATGATTCAAAATCAAATGAATCCAATACTCCATCCTTATGAAGTTTTGATATGCGATTCTCGTTTATATGGCCCAAACGACAATGCCAGAGATAAGTTGGATTAGAATCATTATTCTTAATCCTTTTAGTATTTATGTTATAGACAGGCATATCAAGATTTAATACATAAAGACCATTAATCAATTGTGCACTAGCATAAAACATATCATTCAAATAAATGGAACAACACTTGTCCTTTATAATAAATGAAAAACCAATCTTGTCCAAACAAGAAATTGAAATAATGTTTCTAGTAATAGATGTCACAAAATAACAGTCTTGTAAATCTAATAATAAACCAGAAGGCAAAGTTAATGAATAATCTCCAATAGCTAATGCAGCAACTCTTGCTCCATTTCCCACTCGGAGATCAACCTCGCCTTTCGCCAACAACCTACTCATTTTGAGATCCTGCACATTAACACAAATGTGAGAACCACATCCAGTATCTAATACCCATGATGAAAAAGTAGATAAATTGACTTCTATAACATAAATACCTGAAGCGGAAGTCACACTTCCTTTTGTCTTATTAAGATCTTCCAGATATAATTTGCAGTCCCTCTTCCAATGACCGGTCTCACCGCAATGGAAACAGTTCCCGTCCTTAGACACTCCTCCCTTTGGCTTGAGCGCAAAAGCATGAGGCTTAGACTTAACAAAGACTTTCTTGTTCTTCTTGTAGCCTTTTGCTTTAGTCTTTCCTTTGCTCTTATTCACAATAAGAACATTAGTAGGCTTAGACTTCTTTGAATTTGCTTCATATGTTCTCAACATACCAAGCAATTGCGGTAGTGTCTTTTCGATTTCAATCATATTGTAATTCAAGACAAATTGACTGTAGCTATCAGGCAACGATTGCAAGATCACATCTGTGGCCAACTCTTGGTCCAATGGAAACCCAGCTTTTCAAGATTCTCAATGTACCCTATCATCTTTAGTACATGAGTTCCAACAAGGCTTCCTTCTACCATTCTGCACTGGAATAACGCTCTAGAGACGTCATACCTCTCTTGTGTAGCTTGTTGTTCATAGAGTTGCTTTAAGTGTTCGATCATATCGAACGCCTCCATTTCCTCATGTTGCTTCTGAAGCTCAGAGTTCATGGTGGCAAGCATAAGGCAACCAACATCAAGCGCGTCATTCGGATGCTTCTTGTAAGCATCCTTATCAGTTTTAGCAGCCGTTACGGGAGGTTTCTCAGCAGGTAAGGGTTCCTCTTGGACATATTGCTTTTTCTCTTGTTTGAGGACAATCCTCAAATTCCTATACCAGTCTAGGAAATTATTCCCATTCAGTTTGTCCTTCTCAAGGACCGATCGCAATGACAGTGTGCTAGTTACGTTGTTTGATGCCATGGATATCTACAATATAAATATGCAAAATAAGTTTATGATTTTAATCATTTAATAAGGTCTTATATTAAATGATACTCCCACTATTTTGTTTAAAATATCAGCTTAGTGGGCCAAGATCCATATTTCACCTAATCCTTAGTTAGCTTTGGCTAATCACCCAAGATTCAGTTATTTAGGTAGACAACAATTTGTCAATTACATCACATGTAATTCTTGGATGGTTGGACGAACAACACTTTGTTCATATTCATCTAATGAATTATTATCCAACCCCATGCCTCTAGGTTCCCAATCTTATTGAGATAACGCTAGTTAAGTCGAACCCAATTTTTAAAATAATCATGGATATCACTTTTATCCTTTCGCGCCTTACTAAGATTGTCACGGTGCTTTGCTTTGGCAAACCCACACATGTTCAATCGAAGTCTTGACGAGTATTTTTAATTGGAAGGCATCTTAATTTGACTTAATATTATAAGAGGGATTTATTGATCTCATGATTTTATTAATATTGAAAATATGTCTGGTACATATATGAATATATACATATCTACATATATGTATATCAAGCATCAATATTAAATAAAACAGTAAACATGCATCTCATACATCAACATAAAATAAACGTGACATGGTTATAACCCCAACTAATGATTTTCTCAAGCCAATGAGAAAATCCTAGAAGGTCAACCTAAGGTAACTTCTCCAAGCACCTCTTTGGCTCCTTTTTGTGAATGGCCTCCTCATCCCGGCACCTTGGTTCATCTTCATTGATCTCCATCAACAAAATAAACTATACTATATAACAATTACATGATATAGAGAATTCCTCGAGTTACATTCGAGGGGAACGTAGGGGAGGGATAACATTTAGAAAAATAGAGAAGGCACGACTCGCAGGCCGTATTAAATTACAAACATACACAAAATCCTATCTAATAGATCATAGGGCTATAATCATGCAACATGCTCAAACAAACACATAAAACATGCTATAACAATTAATGAATTAAATTCTAAACATTTTAAAATTTAATTCCAATTAAAACTGTAAAATAAATTTTATGAAATTATCGTACGCTCGGGACATCACATGTCACGGATCCTTAGCCCAAACCCACGGCCAACCAACCACGCATGTGACTAGGGTTTGAAAACCCTAGCCATCTCGGTGCCGTCTTGGACCGAATGGGGCTAAGTGTTCGAAACCCTAGCCCATTAGCGTGCGGCGGCCGTCTCATGTAGCCAAGGGTTCGATAACCCTAGCCACAAGACGGCGGCGGCCGAGAGCCATGTAGGCTAGGGTTCGAAACCCTGGCCCAACGGCGGTGGCTCGGCCATGCACGAGCCAAGGGTCCGAGACCCTAGCACCATGCGGAGGCCGTGAGCTTCCATGTGAGCCAATGGCTCGGTTTTGATCACGAATTATCGTATATTTCGATCCGTCAATTATATCACATATAATATTGCAATAATTCCCACAAAATCTATTAATACATATCATATATGAATTAAACAGTTTTAAAACATGCAAAAGATTCAAAAAATGATTAAACATTTAATCACATAAATCCGATATGAGCTTTGAACCTGGCTCTGATACAACTGTTAGGAATCCATCATACAATATGCAGCGGAATTTAAAATTGGATTCCTACCAAAGGACCTATACAAAGTGATCATATCGAGATTGAATAAGAATCGTACCCTTGTACCGTGTTTGATGCAGAATCGATGCCAAACCACGAGTCACGAGCAAAACCTCCAAGATCTTGCCTCTACGGTATCCACACGATCAAATCGAAAAAAGATTTAAGAACAAGTTGCTAGACTCGTTCTTAAACCGGAACTAGACCCACGGTTCAAAACCGATCAACGACGGCCGATCAAATCCCGATTCACGGCGGCGCGGTGGCGTGAGGTGGGCGGTTGAGGCGGCGGCCGAGAGCTAGTGAATGGAGACTATTAGGTTTTGTGATGATTGATTAATTCATAATTAACCTTGTTCCCTATTATATTATATGTTAGATTTAATTAAAGGCTTTCTTAAAGCCTCATTGGCCCATACCAATAATTAATTAAATCCATACATCTAATATATATAATTAAGACTCTTCTTAATTAATTAATTCATCCAATGAATTATAACTCCATTTATTGATTTAATCTTTTGTGTGACCCGATAGGATCTTGCAATGTTGGTAGCGACATAGAATCTAATTTTATGTCACAAGCAATGAACGGTATCTAGCAACACATCAAGGCTACCCAAATTACAAGAATGTCATTGACTCGACATAACCTACGAACTGCGATAATATTAACCATGTAACTTAATCCCTTTGTCCAATAGATTGAACATGAGTCATGGAATAGTCATACTCATATATTCAATCTTTTATTTCTTGATCCCCAAGTAGAACTAGAATAAACGAATAAGCTCGATATCACATATCGACTCATTCGAGCACGGCCATGCATTTTAGTCTTACTTGATCAAGGGCCCAAACACTTCTCCTGTTATATAGGAGGGACAAATCCTTTCTTGATCACTCAACATCCCTCTACATAATTCGTGGTGTATCCAATGATTGTCTTTATAGTTTACCCTGTTACAGGTAACGTTTGACAATATCAAGATACATGACTCTTTATGTTGGGATCTCTAATGATCTCAAGTCGTAAGGATTACATACATCATTATCACTATGAGAATTGCTTATGACGTTCATATAACTATCCATGTAGCATTCTCATGGTGGGTCTGTCCAGTACATCGTTCTCTAACATGCACCCATGTGTTGATTTGATATCTCATATCTATGAACAATTCATCAATCAAAACATACTAGTCTCAATGCATTATCATTATCCTTATTCATGATAATACTTGACTATGGACAATCTTTAAGAACAATACAATATTATTCTAAGGACATTAACTTATATATTAATTCATATTACACAGATACACGAATAATATATAATAATGAATTGCCATTAACAAAATCATAATACAGTGTATGTCATAAACAATCATCTAATGAGTTGTCTTAGGGCATATCCCAACAGTTAAGAGCAACTTCAAAATATGAATGTTGGTCGAATACTGGTTCAGCACAGGTCCCATGTTGGTTCATTGTTCTTCGGGCAAGCCACCGTTGCCCAACTCACTTCTAGTCGACTAAATAAACCCAATCCACTAATTATGTTGTTAAAAACTTATTCATCTTCATATTTACGTACTTCATGAAAATGATCTAGTAAATTGCTAGAAAAGTCCATAGGTCCATAATGAGGCCACATCCCATGTACAGTAAAGTTTGTTCAAGTGCACAGGCTTTCCAGACCTTATGATGTGACCCAGAATTCGAAAGTTGATAATATATATGCTAACTCACCATTTGCACAAAGTAGAAGAAATAATAACCTTCGGAAGCAGAAGCACCACAAGGAAGACGAAACTGCTCGATTTCGCCATACATATGGTGGATGTAGCTTAGGGAGGAATACTGGATGTTCTTGGCTTATAATGATATTTATAAGCAATTTCTCACGCTTTTTGACTCGCAATATATTTAATATGACTCTAACTCAAAACTGAGAAACTAAGGGTGCATTTGGTTTCAAATTCATTATTTACTGATTTATTTAAATATAATAGTAATTGTGATAGATTGAAATGCACATAAGATAGGTATCATTTAAATCTGATACCCAGATATCCGGTGCGGTTCGGACCCTAACTCTATGGGCTCGATCCGGTCTTGTAAGATACTAGAGATCATCCTATCAGGGATACTGGTGTTACACTGGTGAAAGTATGTACTCTCCAAGACCTGAATTGGGCAAGACCTCCAGCTTCGCCACCCCAGGTCGACACTCGAGGATGACCTCCAGCTCGACCACCTCAGATTGGCACTCGAGAATCACCTCCATCTCGGCCACCCTAGCTCGGCCTCGAGAAAGACCTCTAGCTCGGCCTCGAGGAAGACCTACAGCTCGGCCACCCCAGGTCGGCACTCGAGGATGACCTCCAGCTCGGCCACCCCAGCTCGGCCTCGAGGAAGATCTCCAGGTCGGCCTCTAGGAAGACCTCCAGCTCGGCCACCCCAGGTCGGCACTCTAGGATGACCTCTAGCTCGGCCACCCCAGCTCGGCCTCGAGGAAGACCTCCAGCTCGGCCTCCCCAGTTGGCACTCGAGGATGACCTCCATCTCGCCACCCCCAGATCGGCCTCAAGGAAGACCTCCAGCTCGGCCTCGAGGAAGACCTCTAGCTCGGCCACCCTGGTCGGCACTCGAGGATGACCTCCAGCTTTTCCAGTCTCATAAAGACACTAGCGACTATCCTACATTGGCCTGTTTGCCTTGGTCTGTTTTCCTTTTACTAGGCCCGTTATCATACTATTTAATTAGCCCATTAGAGACCCATTTATCCTTAATGTAAATAGTGAAGGAACAGCAGGGTTGGGGGGGTCGCCTCTTTTTCTTCCTTCCTGGCAACCTTCTCGGCGGTGCTCCCTTCCCCCTCCACCATTTAAGTTTCTTAGCTCATTCTTGTAAAGAAAACATGTAAATCACTCATTTGTTTATAGTGAAATTTATACTGGACTAGGTCCCGTGGGTTTTCCCCATGTTTTGGGGTTTTCCACGTAAAAAATCTGATCTCATTTATCTTTTGTATATTGCTTTGTACTTGGAAGAAATACACGTCTACCCTACCAAAATTCCAGGTAACAATTGACGTCGTCTGTGGGAAACGTGAGCTCAAGATATTGAGATATGGGTGCAGCCTTGTATGAAAGTTGCTATGCTTTTGGGTTGCACTCGAAGAAACGCCAGTATAATGTTTCTCGAGATGCTACATCAGGCCTCAGATATCTGAGGATATCTCTTCCCCTTAGCCAACCACAATTGTTGGAGAATGGAGCTGCTTTAGCATTTGGTTTTTGGGGCGTTAGGAGTTGTTGTTGCAGGATTGGAGCTGAGTAAAAGTGGCAAAGTCCAAATCAATACCTCACATCGAGCCATCTCAGCTCGGCCGCATCGGCCCCAGCTCATCCACCTTGGCCGTATGAGTTCCACCTCTGCATCAGCTCATCCACCTTGGCCTCACCTCGGCCAGCCTCAGTTCATCCACCTCAGCCAAATAAGCTCCACCTCGACCTCAGTTTATCAACCTCACCAGTTTCAAAACATGTGTGAAGACTTGAAGAAGACTGTGGGCATCCTTGAGGAGCGGCATTCCTCCATGAGGGCTGCTCATGAGAAGGCGCAGAAGGCCCTCGACGACGAGCGTAATAAGTCAGCTGAACTTGAAGAGGCCAACAAGACCCTCTTGGAGCAGTACAAAACCATCTCCGAGCAACTTGCTTAGGAGAAATCCTCTGTTGATGCTCGAACAGAGGAGGCCTGGCTCGCGAGGAAAGCTGACTTTTGAAGTCTTCGGAGTATAGCAATATGGTGGCTGACCGCGCCTCGAAGTTTTTTGCTCACGGGCTTGAAGCATGTGCTCATCAGTTTGAGGCAAAAGGTTATCCACCTGAGGGGGCTCCAAAGGACATCCTCGACCAAGAGGCTGCTCTGGAAAGCCTCCCTCCAGAGCTCTTCGAGCCGTAGAATAGTATTATTTTCTTCTGTAATCTCTCATTTTTTTATCAATAAAATATTTTTATTCCATTTGTTGTTCGGAATCTCGATCAAAATAACTTAGGCAATTTTATATTTAAACATGGATCGAACATCCCGATCCCACAAGTAAACTAACAAAATTTCGAACAAGCTCGCTACCACGAACACAACAACTTCGGCAATTTTTTATGTTTAAAACGTTGACCAAACATCCCAATCCCAAGAGTAAATAACAAAATTCTGAACAAGCTCGCTACCACGAGCACAACAACTTAGACAATTTTTTATGTTTAAACGTGGACCAAACATCCCGATCCCACGTGTAAAGTAATAAAATTTCGAACAAGCTCGCTAGCCCGAGCACAACCACTTAAGCATTTTTTTATGTTAAACGTGGATCAAACATCCCGATCCAGTGAGTAAACTAATAAGATTTTAAGCTCGCTACCCCGTCACAACCACTTTGGAAATTTTTTATGTTTAAACGTGGACCAAACATCCAGATCACACGAGTAAACTAATAAAATTCTGAACGAGCTCGCTACCCCGAGCACAACCACTTAGGCAATTTCTTATGTTTAAACGTGGACCAAACATCCCGATCCCACGAGTATACTAATAAAATTTCGAACAAGCTCGCTACCCCAAGCACAACAACTTAGGCAATTTTTTATGTTTAAACGTGGACCAAATATCCCGATCCCACGTGTAAACTAATAAGATTTCGAACAAGCTCACTACCCCGAGCACAATCACTTTGGCAATTTTTTTTATGTTTAAACATGGACCAAACATCCCGCTCCCACGAGTAAACTAATAAAATTCTGAACAAGCTCGCTACCCCGAGCACAACAACTTAGACAATTTTTTATGTTTAAACGTGGACCAAACATCCCGATCTCACGAGTAAACTAATAAAATTTTGAACAAGTTCGCTACCCCCCGGGCACAACCACTTGGCAATTTATTTTTGTTTAAATGTGGACGAAACATCACAATCCCACGAGTAAACTAATAAGATTTCGAACAAGCTCGCTAACCCGACACAAACCACTTTGGCAATTTTTATGTTTAAACGTGGACCAAACATCTTGATCCCACGAGTAAATAACAAAATTCTGAACAAGCTCGCTACCACGAGCACAACAACTTAGGCAATTTTTTATGTTTAAACGTGGACCAAACATCACGATCCCACGCGTAAACTAATAAAATTTCGATCAAGCTCGCTACCCCAGGCACACCAACTTAGGCAATGTTTTATGTTTAAACATGGACCAAGCATCCCGGTCCTACGAGTAACTAATAAAATTTCGAACAAGCTCGCTACCCCGAGCACAACAACTTTTACAATTTTATATGTTTAAACGTGGACCAACATCATGATCCCACGAGTAAAGTAATAAGATTCGAACAAGCTCGCTACCCCCGAGCACAACCACTTTGGTAATTGTTGAGCCTTAAACACATGGTTGTGTTTAATGCTTAATTTATCTCCGAATTATTTATGGGTTTTGATGATCAACAAAACTTGCATTTGTTGTACTAATATGTCTACTAAGTGTACAGGGTTATATTGATAAATTGGTTGGGAAGACCAATGGAAGAGAACCCAAGTTATACAATAACATATGCGAGTTCATAGGACAAGCGGTGATTTTTATCAATGAATCTATTGAGCTTGGACGAGAAGGAATGACATCTATGAACAACCAATTTAAGTGTTCAACATGTGTGGAATGATGTTGGAACAATTTCTTATGATGGGATGAAGACCCACAAACCAATGGCCCGTTGGTGGGCAAATTCGTATAGAAGCCAATTGGAGCGCAGTGCAATGTTTTGATTATATCTCTTGGCTCAATGCTCCGAACAAGGTGAATCCAAAGAGGTTGGAAAGCAACTCAATATGCTAGATTTCATATTCGAACATATCAGTCCAATTCGGATTGCATCATGGAGCAAAATGTCATGGAAGTCATAACAAGTGCAGATTGTAGCAAGGTTTGAGCGACTGTAGCATTTTGGGCATAACTTCTTCATACCTTAATGAAATGCAATGAAATTTCGTACACACCTAGATAAGAGGAAGAGATACAACTTTCATGTTTACCACGTTTCCCAGAAATGAGCTTAAGATGGTCGAATAGTGCAAAGTTTGAGAGTGCTGAAATCTGGCAGATCACCTCAGGCGATCCGGGCCATCACCTCAGGCGATCCGAGCCATGTTGCGCACCATCGACTGAAGCGATGGCACGGTGGGCACGCTGGCGATCAGATCGCCCCAGGCGATGGTCAACCTCGCCCCAGGCGATCCAGAATGCTTCCTAGGCCATTTTTTTGAAGGGCGATCGCCACAGGCGATGCACGGAACGCCCGAGGCGATCCAGAACTTTACCTACGGCCTTGTTTATCATTGATGATCGCCCCAGGCGATGGGGAGATCGCCCGAGGCGATCTGGGCCAGTTTTGACCGTTAAAGGGTGGCGATGGGTGATCGCCTGAGGCGATTTCCGAGCGATCGAGGCGTGATTCAAGCCTTATGTGTGGCAACAGCTAGTAGGAGCTTTGGGGGCCTCCTACACTATAAATATGGATCTTTTGGAGCTTTTTGAAGGCAAGAAACAAGACTATAAACTACAAGAAAGCCTTGATCAATTCAAATTACTTTAGCATTGCAAACTTCATACATTTGTGTGTATTGGAGTTTGTAATTCATTTCTTGTGGTGAGTTTTG